>BRKX01000020.1:34807500-36007500 GCA_026008535.1 Perilla frutescens | reverse complement strand
GCGTTAGATTCATAACCGTACAAAGTTTAAAATTTACATTAATACCCTTTTACTAAAAAAATATAGATTTCAGTAAAAAAAAATCATAAATCACAGAACACTCGCATTACCTTCCGACGATAGCACAAACAACATCGCCTTCCAAACAACATCTGCCATCGTCTCTCCCTTAGTAATTTCTCTGCAAATGATTCTCCTGACGAATTGTGTATGGACTACATAATTTAATTTCCCCCAAAACCTAGTTTGCTTGCTATCATCTTCTGCTCAAATTCCTTCAGCTCTTTCAGCTACAACTCAGAGGTATCATAAACACTGTTTTTTTATTTATTTGTTGATTTTGCTCAGTTTTTTTTTTTTTTGCTGAAAATTAAGTTTGCACCTAAACTTGTTAGGCTTTTCCGGTCGGTGAAAAGAGGTATTGATTTTTTAGTTTGTGTGTGTGTATTTTTTTCTTCATTTAGAAGTATATATTTTGGTTCGACATAATTGTTTTCGTTGCGTATAGAGAGGTATTGACTTTTGCTGTGTATGTATGCTGATTTTTATTTATTTTCCTTCGAGCCCAAGCTTCTCCGATCTTGGGAGTCGTTCTTACTGAATCCAACAAGATTAACCAATCTTGGGCTCTGCAGCTTGGACAGGATGTCGATTTCATTCTCAAATTCATTTGGGTTTTCGGAAATCGACATTCTTTGAGCAGTTCTAGAGGACTTCTTGACGGCGACGAGGCGGCCTCTGTAAAGAACACCTTTGTAAACGAGTCCATGGTTGCCCCTGTCCAACAGCTTCGTTCGCGAGAAGTTGCTTGTGGCCAATTCGAGATCTTTGTAGTTGAATTCTTGAATTTTGATGGGTTTTTCGTGAAAGGAGAAATCCCTCTCTTCGTGTATTATCTTGCTGTGTTGATTGATGACTGAATGAATGAAGCACGGTTGTCGGAATTGCTCACCATGTTGGAAAAGAATCCAGGATCCGCCGTTGCTCCGCCGATAGAGAGCAGGGCCTTGGCCGGATTTTTTTTTTCCAGACTAGAGTGATGGAGAAGAAGCAGACGAGAGTTGATGGAGGAGAAGACTTCATTTTTTTAATAAGGACATTTAAGTAAATTTCAAATTATTATTTTTTTATTTTTTTAAATTTGTGGTGCAAAGAGTAGATTTAGTGGTGCAAATAGCATCTCCCTTAATTAACCCTTATATATACTTTATTCCTTGATTTTACTTCAAGCATCAATTCTACAACTTGTGAGTCTTTAATTTTCATTTTTTGATTTTCTCTCAAAAAAAGAAACACAATTTTTTGAAGGGACAATTTGCAAGTTCTCATGCAAAAGCTTAGCAGATTAATTAAAGAATATGAAAATACTCATTGCGTGAGATTAGACGTGAAACGCAAGTACTTTTCTTATATTTTATTTGCAAGTATTTCACACCATAGACTTTTTTTTTTTTTTTTTTTAACTCACACATCCGACCTGTGGTATTGAGGAGATTCGAACCTGTGACATTTGATCTGCAAGCAACTTCACTCCACCGCTAGGTCATCCCCACCGAGACAGCAGCATAGACACTTTACACTTATTCTTAATTTTAAGGAAACTAGCAGAGAATGCGTGCATTGCACGCAATTCAACTAATTTGCTTAAATTAATTATTAAAATTTGAATAATTTTACTGTATAAAATTTGAGTAGTCAATTAAAAAAATACATTTCAATATATATGTATATCATTTTATAAATATAATAATATCTAAAAATTCTAAATTAATCAATAGTCAGAAAAATGATATAAATATAAGAGGCATAAAGTATAATTAAATTGTAACTATTCTAACACGAACTCGGTATTTATAGTCTTTTAATTTATTTATATTTTTGTTGTTTTAATACACACACACACACACACACATAGGGAGAGAGGGATGCATGTATCCTTTCTCAACATCCTTTTTTGCAACAATTCTCAACCTTTGATTGTCGACATATATATGTATTAATATAATTCAAATCTTCTATTCAACAATTTTTATTTTGAAAATATTATCTAATAAAAATACAAATTTTTAATTAATATAAATTCACAAAATCTTGCATCATCCATTTCAGAAAGCTTTAGTATAAAGTTAATTAAACTTACTAAAATAATTTAAATAGTTAATGAGTTCAAAATACTATTAATTATATGATTTTTTACTATAATGATAAAACACCTTACCGCACATCAATTAATATAGTTTACCTCAAAAGTAAATTATATTTTTAACCCCTCTATGTTATCAATTAATTTACGTATGATATCACGATACACTGAATCAATTGAACTATTTTAATTATTACACATGTCGCAAAATATTAACTTTTTTTGTGTGTATTTTATCCAAGCCTACATTTAATACTATATTTTTTATTGAAATATAAATGACTACATTGAACAAATAAAACTAAAAATAACTTGACTCAATTAAAATGATTTTGAATGTATAAATATCATGTGTTTAAATATATATATATAGATAGATAGATAGATAGATAGATAGATATATATATATATATATATATGAAAAACTTTATTATAGCAACATGTGTTGCTCAATGATAAAGAAATGATAAAAGTTTGGTTAATAGTTTTTTGTGATATATTGTGTTCAAGGTTTCATGTTCAATATATTTTTCAAAATGTTATACATTGTTTACAATTTTTTTAAGAAAAATATAATTTGATTGACAGTTGTAATTGTTGATTCAATGACTAACTAATTTAATTAGTAGTACAATATATATCATTCCTTCCACCCGATGAGTTTAATCATCTCATTCAATCACAACACATAATATATATCATTCTATAAAAAAAATCATAATGTATAACACTTGTACATATAACTACGTATTATATTATTGTTCTATATTATGTTTAGCTAAATAGTTTGGGAATTTATGTTAAATAATTAGTAGTTCAATCTAAGTGGAAAATATTCAATTCTTCTATTTCGACTCTTTTATCAGTAATTGGACTATGTTCATTCTCAGTCACATGATTATGGGTAGTCAACATAATCCATATTCTAAAAAATTGTGCAATATTCATTCCTCCCCCTAAATATTTAATTAACTATTCTTAATTAACTGAATAATCTAATATAAAATATATTATATATAATTATCAAACCAACCAATATTCTAAATCTCTCAAATATAAATTAATAAGCTAGAAAAACATAACATTTGAACCAAAATTTAAAATTTATTTTTCCAATCAATCATTTATTATTGTAATATTTTAAAAGCAATGTATAAATTTTAAATTCGTTTAAAGTTGGTGATTTTTTTTACAATTAACCATATATTTAAAACTTTGTCTAGCAACTTTCAAAATAGAGATCCCAAATTTTTCTACATTAATCAATTCTTATATTTATCTTTATCATTGACTTTTTTTAGGTGTTCTTCACATTAATAGATATATTTTCTAATAGTTCAACATATATCATCTACATGTCTTGTTAGTGCAGTCAACATTATCCGAGACCGACAATAAATAAAGAAGTTGAAGTTTAGTTTCAATAAATTTAATTGAAACTACTTTTAATCATATGAATGAGAATTAACACATAAATTTCAAGGAATAAATTAAAATTTAGCATTTTCGTTGTATATATTATGGAACTTTTTTTTTTCAATTTTCTTTCATACCATATAACATGATTCAGAACACACACACACACACACTATAGTTCAACATCTAAAATTACATGTTTTCTATTAAAAACTACTTAAATAGCTTATATTAAATGAATCAAATCACTGATTGAATGTCATTCTAATTGATCCTCTTATCTTTTTTCCCCACATTAATGATTGATGAAGATGTAATTCTTGAATATTGACTGATAACCTCTTAAGAACAATGAGGTTAGTTTATAATCTTTCCATAAATTTAAGTTTTTATTTTTCAATCTCTTCATTGGGATGTAATATGTATAAACTATACAATAGTACAATTCTATTGAAATAATATTTAAATTATAAAATATAATATATTATATGTGGAGAATTAATTATATATATATTATGTTTTTTTTTCTTGTTTGATATGACTAATATGATGCAAAAATAATTGGTGGGGAATTAATTGATGTGGATGAAGAATTGTAATAGTACAATACTATTGAAATAAATATAATATGCTACACGTGAATAATTAAATATAGAATGATTGATGGAAAAGAAATTCTTGATTTTTGATAGATAACTTCTCAAGTATTATCAACTTAGTTTATAATCTTTCTATAAATTCAAGCTTTTATTTTTCAATCTCTTCATTCGGATGTAATTTATGTAGACGATGTAATTGATGGAGAATTAATTGTGTGTGAATGAAAAATTATAATACTACAATTCTATTGAATTAATTATCTAATATATTATATTGTTGTGGGATTATACTTTTTATTTTCTTTCTTGTTTGTTGTTTATAGTATATTACTATTTTACCCGTAAATTAAGTGCATATTATGGATATAATAGACAAATCTTATTTTGTAAGAAATTAAATAAATATAATATATTATATTTACAACTAATTATTTTTAATATTTTATATTAGGGATAATTTTATATAGTAGAGTTCAATTATAACAAAGCTATTGAAATAAATATAATATATTATATTACAAAAAAATATATTATTTATAATATTTTATATTAGGGATAATTTTATATAGTAGAGTTCAATTATAACAAAACTATTGAAAAAAATATAATATATTATATTTACAAAAAAATTATAATATATTATATTACTTTTTTACCCTTAAATTAAGTGCAAATTGTGGACATAATAGGCAAATCATATTTTGTAAGAAACATCCACACTTTTTATATAGGTATAGATTGTAGTTATTCCGTTGAGTTAGTCAACAAATTAAGTACAAGTCTGACGACCTAAACCCTTTATTTAGTTTTCCTAATTTAATTAATTACAAACCTTTTCACAATCAAATCAAAGGCATCTCCTCTTAAGTATTAATCATATATAGTAAAATAAAATATGGGGACATGTTAAATCAATTCATCCTTCTAAGTCAATTTTGGGGATGTATAGTATAACACACACACACCAGCCACTATATTTCGAAAAATTAATTACTTTACTATATATAACATAAACCAATCACTATCTTTCCAAAATTTATAATCAATCACCACGACCTCTTACTTTTGTGAATGTTTGATAAGCCTTTCTCATCTATACATACGTACACCCCGTAAAAAGAAGAAGAAGCAAAATTGGTTGAACTCAATCACAAATGAACAGATGCCTGCTGCCTGCATATATTTTGTCATGTGATAAATGAAATAACTTTATCGATGTTTGCCAATTTTATATATACACAAAAAGGAAAATGAGTGATTGCACATGATTTGCCCCTAACACACGGCGTTGCGCGCAGCCTCGTTTTTATTGTGTTTTGACTAGCTAGTGGTTGGCGGAAGACATCAAGTGCTCAAATGTCATTTTAATTTCTAATACTTTTGAGATCGATATGATCGAGGTCGGGAAGAGATAAGATTACCGTTATCAAATCAATTTTAAATGTATTAAAAAAAATCCCTAATTCAAGCATATATCTTTATATATATTTTAATTATATGCTGGCCGGTATGATATCGATCGGATCGGAGGATGATTAATGCACATGCACCTAACACGCAGCAGCTAGCCTCGTTTTTATTGTTTTTCACTTGTCGGAATTGAACAATTGTACTGCTCAATTCTCGTTCTACCTACTAATTACTATAAGCTACTTTCATTTTTGTACATATTGATTAATTTGTATCGTGTCGTTACCGTACCATGTCAAATCAGTACGAAAAAAATTATGTATTCTGAATTAACGTTACGTTGTGCAAGTAAGTTTTCATATTTATATATTGATAAGTTTTTATCATATCATTAATCATCTTGTTCTATCGCGCGTCTAGTCGTAGAAGAAAAGGCACCTCGCACAAAATTAAATTAAAAAGCTTCTAAAATAACATGATCATCACTCTACTATACGTGTTGTCAAGTGTGATGTTGCATTGTAAATCATAGTGAAGCGCCGTGTCACGCCATGGCTAAGTATTAAAAGCAATCTCTTTTGAAGAAATTGCTCTCGATCGCCATGCTTTAATTTCAGACCCAAATTGCACAAAAAAATCTTCTTCTTTTATTACTTGTTTGGCGCAACTGTGTTTTTAATTACTTTAATTGCCGCTCATCGATAAAAATTGAATGAGCGCTACCACAAATATGTAGTGTTTGCTACTACAAATTATGTAATTTGTTGTATTAATAGGTGTAATTAAATTGTAAAGAAAGAAAGGGAGGATAGACGAAGGTAGATTGGGGAAGAAGAAAAGAGATAAGATAGAATTTGGAGTAATTTCATTCCATTTCATAATATTTCCCATATGAGTTTATATATGCACTCAACATGGTCCCCACAACCATACAAATCCTAAAAGCATCTTATAATAAAAATAAAAACATAATATTAATCATAATATAATTGTAATAGGCTGCCTAGCCACTAGTTCGAGGCCCATTTGACGAAAAGCCCATGTCTGCCGCTCCATCAACCCACTTAAGCCAAAAATCCGGAGCTTGGGTGATCCACCCCATTTCACTCGAATTACCCTTTTTCTTGATGAGTCCTAATTTAGAAAAGATCGCATTTTTATCCCTTCCATCACCAATCTCCCCAATTCCTTCCATCGCCGACCCATATTCCTCTTCACTCTCCATAATCACCTGTTTACCCCTGACAATACCCACCGGATGACTTGATTCTCGTCCCTGAGACTCAAAACTTCAGAATTAACGGTGGAGAAAAAAGTCATCTTCACACGTTGAGAGATGAGGGTCTGCAGAAAGCCACAGCACGAGGGCCTGGAGAACCAGGTGGCCCCGTCGGTGAAGAACACGATGTGACAGAGACTGTAGCGGTGCCACAGTGAAGTCGCTGTCCTCAGTTGTGGAAGGTAAGTCAGCAAAAGGTACAACTTTCTTTCTGATGCACTTCTTTAGTAACGAGACATGAAAAACTGGATGGATTTTAGAGGTAGAGGGAAGGTCTAATTTGTAAGCCACCTTCCCAATCTTCTCCACTACAGTATAAGGTCCGTAGAACTTAGATGATAACTTCAGATTCCTTCTGAGGGCCACAGAGGTCTGTCGGAAGGGTTGAAGTTTTAAGTAAACCTGTTCTCCCACTTCAAAGCTTCGAACTTGGCGTTTACGGTCTGCAAACCATTTCATTCTGGTTTGTGCTTGGGTAAGGTTTTCCTTTAGGATCTGGACCATGTGCTACCTCTGGGATAGGTAGTCTTCCACATTAGGGTTGTGGGAATCCAGATAGGAGGAAATTGAGAGTGTAGGAGGAGGTACTCCGTAGAGGGCTTGGTAGGGAGTACACTTCAAACTGGTATGAAAGCTAGTGTTATACCAGTATTCTGCTAAGGAGAGCCATAGAAGCCACTGCCTAGGATTAGAGCTCACCATGCATCTCAAATAATTCTCTAAACACTGATTCAGCCGCTCTGTCTACCCATCTGATTGGGGATGGTAGGCTGAAGTCATGTCAAGCTTCACTCCCATTAATTTAAATAACTCCTTCCAAAAAGAGCTAGTAAAAATGGTATCCTTGTCTGTGACTATACTCACAGGTTGACCGTGTAACTTAAAAACATTATCTAGAAATAATTTAGCTACTGATTCAGCTGAGTATGGATGAGAGAGTGGTATGAAATGCCCAAACTTACTGAAACGATCTACTACCACCAAAATAACATTTTTACCTCCTGATTGAGGCAGACCTTCTATGAAGTCTATAGAAGTGTGTGTCCAAGATTGTTGTGGAATAGGTAGAGGTTGTAGCAACCCTGGATAGAGACCACGGTCAGACTTGGATACAACCTCTGATTCCAAGATAAAAGGCTTGTTGAAATCTGGTAGAGAGAGTATTAGGGAAATTTTCATAGCTATTTTAAGCTTGTGGAAAGCACTTTCAGCTTTCTGATTCCAGTGAAATCCATCATTTCTCAAAAGATCAGTTAGGGGCTTGTTGATAAGCCCATATCCACAAATAAACTTCATGTAGTAGCCAGTTAATCCCAAGAAACCTCTGAGTTGTTTAGGGGTCTTAGGTATTGGCCACTGCAACATACATTGTATCTTTTGTGGGTCTATGGTCACCCATTCCTGTGTGATGATGTGACCCAAGTATTCCACCTGAGTATTGCCAAAGCTGCATTTACTTTTCTTAACATAGAGTTTATTGGCCCTTGACAGTAGTAAAATTGTTCTTAAGTGCTCCAAGTGATCCTCCTGGGAAGTGCTGTAAACTAGAATATCATCAAAGACAACTAACTTTCTCAATTGATCCCTGAAAGCCTGATTCATGAGTGACTGGAAGGTAGCTGGAGTATTACACAGGCCAAAAGGCATAACTACAAATTCAAAATGCCCATGGTATGTGCTGAAGGCAGTCAAATGTCTGTCTTGTGGCCTCACCAGAATTTGAAAGTACCCTGACCTCAGATCAATCTTAGAGAAATATTTAGCTCCATACAATTCATCTAATAACTCATCAATCACATAGATATGTGATGAAGACTCAAATTCGTGCTTTTTCCTTTATCTTTTTACACCCTTTTTAAGTGTTTAATGTAGAGTCTAGTCTAGTTTTGGGGGTAAAACTGATTGCAGGAGGCTGAGGGCATAAAACCACCACAATAGACACAGACAGGTGCTAATTATGCTGAGGGCACAAAGGACTGATTTGCCTGCCGAGGACCCAATCAAAGTTGTTGCGAGAATTGCGGAACAGAATCGCGGGACAGTTCCTATATGCACGTGGTGGTGATGTGGCGGTCAGTTCCGAGTCTTGGGGAAGTCTACACACGTTAGGAAGGAAGTGGTGACATCAGAAAGCTGTTGGAGATGCTAGGGTTTGTTGCTATCCCTCCTAAATTCAAGGAAGAACGTTGAGCATGAAGTGATGAAGTGGAGGAGTGCAAGAACCCCTGCGTGGGTGAGATCTGGGCTGCGTGAAGCCTTAATTCATTTGCTATAAATACTTTTATCTGTTTTTATATTAGAGACCTTCTTTTTCTCTCGTATCTCAAGATACAATTTACTATTTTCGTACTTAGTTTAGTTGCTGGATATTCTGTCTGCCTGAAGCTGGCGGTTTGCCTGCGAGAAGGTAGTTCAGTTGTTTTGATGGCAAAACTGGGGTTGGACCCAGAAGTTAATCGAGTTATTTTCTTTCCAAGTAAGATGTCTTTTATCATTTCTTTTACTTTCGTTTCTATGTTTAGTGGCTAAGTATCCACTGTTCAAGTCAGGGTAATGGTCTAAGGGTAGAATATGTGCATGAGGTAATCGGACTTTAAAGCCTTAAGGGTTCACAATCTTAACTTGTTTTTCACTTAGACATAGGTAAAGGGTGGTTGGAGATGAAAGCGCGCATTTCGGATTAACTGGTACTAGTGTTAGTTACGTGGGAGTGTATAGGTGACCCATGCCTCGATACCCGCATAGTAACAAGTCCGGGGGTGACAGCCTTGGTAGTTGAGATTGAGTAGTATATGCAGGCACAAGACCGTGTCAAACCTACTAGAATCGGGTCGCTTTTGCCCTCAAAGCTGCTATACCTGCAAAACCTTTGTGTGATTCTCTCCTTAGGTTCCTGTATAGTTAGGTCCCTAGGTGACGATCGTATCATCTAGACGATATAATGTAAGAAGTGATTGGGGAGTGGCCGATCGTATCCATTTCCTATAACCGGTTAACCCTCAAAGTGACAATTACCCATATTTGGCAATAGGGATTCGGTTTTTGACCTTTCTGCTAGTGTGGGCACAACGGGTAGTAATGGTAATTACATGTGTTTTGCCCGGGATTGCACATACCTACCGAATGACTTGATGCTTTGATTTGAACACTTTTATTACTAATATTTTCTCTTATGATTTCCTTTTCAGCATTTAGTTAGTTTAAGTTTATTAGCAAGGTTTTTAGAGTGACACTGAAGACCCAACTTGAAACTAAGAAAAGACAGAAGGTTAAAACACTCCTCGTGGGATCGACATCCGTCTTCACTAGCTATACTAGCCGTTGAGGACAGATTAAGCATTTGTGGACTATTTGCCCGCAAGTGTATTTTTTGCACACTAAAACGACGGTGTGCCAAAAAATTGGCGCCGTTGCCGGGGAATATAAGCGCACTTTTCTGTCTATTTACTGTTTTACCTTAGTATATGCTTCGTTCTAACCGCGCAGGAGATTTACTCTACGATCCTGAGATAGAGAAAGGCCCCCAAGGCACAAGAAGGATCACCCAGGGCACAAGAAGGACCGAGCAGGGCATAGAGCAGTGCAGATTCAAAGAAGCTTGAAAGAGTTGAGAAAGCCCTGCAGAGCATTTGTGTTCATCTCGGGTTAGACTACCCCTCCTCTCCTTAAATCATGTTTTATCCCCAGTAGTTTAGGATTTGTTTGTTTTTATTTTTGTTTGTGTGTTTATTTTTTGTCTTTGTATAGTTGCGTCTGTATATATAGAGTCTGTTTTAGGCATATCTAACCCACATTACTGCTTGTGCCCGCAAGGGTACTTTGCACAGCAAGTGTGTGGACGAGATATGCCTAGGTCGTTGTGTTTATTTGTTTTTATTTTGTGTGTGCATGTTGAGTCTACAGCATATGAGTCATAGATTGACATTGGGCATATATGGATATAAATTCATTGTTAGGCAGATAGAATTAATCAATCGCATGTGAAAACAATATATAACTACTACCCAGTGAGCTTTGAGCCCAAATTCACATTTGCGACTTCTTTCTGTGTGTTTAAATTCCATCACCTCATTTGATGCTTACTTGCTTATGCCCTGTCAAACTTGATTTCATTGCATGCTTAGATGATTAAGGCATTTTCTTTCGTCGTTATTTGGCCATATTACTCACTGATAAATGCTTCCCATTGCTGCCATTATTTGAGCCTGCTTATTTGTTCATGACCTGCATTCTGAAAATCTCTCTCTAAAGAGTATCTTATGATTGGGAATGAAACCTTTATGCTCGTATTGGTAGCATGTTTAAGCCAAATAGTGACAGGATGCCAGAAATGGACACAAAGAAAGAAAATAAAGAAAGAAAATAAAAAAATAAAAAAATAAAAAAAGAGAGAAGATGAAAAATAAGTGTATGAATAAAAATGGTTTCCCAGGTTGTTATGTGGGCACAGAGCTGCCAGTGCTGATTTTGCCCGAATATTATTGAAAGCAGCCAGTTCCTAATATTTCCAACCTTGATCCGCATGCCCCATTACAACCCTCACAAGACCTTTTGATATGCATGCATGTGAATAACATAAATTATTTATACAGGGTGTTTGCAAGTTTGTTGATGATGAATTGGTGGAATTGTTGAGAGTAAACACTTAACCTAAACACTCGAGAAAAAGGCGAGTTGAGTGTACACTACAATAGTAGCCTGAGTTTGATTGATTCGATTTGCCTGCATCATTATGACCAACTGTTATGCCCTTTTATCAACTTATGATTCATATGTTGTGTTGTCTTGTGTTCAGTCATTTGAGTCTTCTGTTTTTTTGTTGTTTTGAGTTAAAGTTGCATTCATACTTGAGGACAAGTATAGTCCAAGTGTGTGGGTCTGATGAAGACTCAAATTCGTGCTTCTTTCTTTATCTTTTTACACCCTTTTTAAGTGTTTAGTGTAGAGTCTAGTCTAGTTTTGGGGGTAAAACTGATTGCAGGAGGCTGAGGGCATAAAACCACCACAATAGGCACAGACAGGTGCTAATTATGCTGAGGGCACAAAGGACTGATTTGCCTGCCGAGGACCCAGTCAAAGTTGTTGCGAGAATTGCGCAACAGAATCGCGGGACAGTTCCTATATGCACGTGGTGGTGATGTGGCGGTCAGTTCCGAGTCTTGGGGAAGTCTACACACGTTAGGAAGGAAGTAGGGACATCAGAAAGCTGTTGGAGATGCTAGGGTTTGTTGCTATCCCTCCTAAATTCAAGGAAGAACGTTGAGCATGAAGTGATGAAGTGGAGGAGTGCAAGAACCCCTGCGTGGGTGAGATCTGGGCTGCGTGAAACCTTAATTCATTTGCTATAAATACTTTTATCTGTTTTTATATCAGAGACCTTCTTTTTCTCTCGCATCTCAAGATACAATTTACTATTTTCGTACTTAGTTTAGTTGCTGGATATTCTGTCTGCCTGAAGCTGGCGGTTTGCCTGCAAGAAGGTAGTTCAGTTGTTTTGTTGGCAAAACTGGGGTTGGGCCCAGAAGTTAATCGAGTTATTTTCTTTCCAAGTAAGATGTCTTTTATCATTTCTTTTACTTTCGTTTCTATGTTTAGTGGCTAAGTATCCACTGTTCAAGTCAGAGTAATGGTCTAAGGGTAGAATATGTGCATGAGGTAATCGGACTTTAAAGCCTTAAGGGTTCACAATCTTAACTTGTTTTTCACTTAGACATAGGTAAAGGGTGGTTGGAGATGAAAGCGCGCATTTCTGATTAACTGGTACTAGTGTTAGTTACGTAGGAATGTATAGGTGACCCATGCCTCGATACCCGCATAGTAACAAGTCCGGGGGTGACAGCCTTGGTAGTTGAGATTGAGTAGTATATGCAGGCACAAGACCGTGTCAAACCTACTAGAATCGGGTCGCTTTTTCCCTCAAAGCTGCTATACCTGCAAAACCTTTGTGTGATTCTCTCCTTAGGTTCCTGTATAGTTAGGTCCCTAGGTGCCGATCGTATCATCTAGATGATATAATGTAAGAAGTGATTGGGGAGTGGCCGATCGTATCCATTTCCTATAACCGGTTAACCCTCAAAGTGACAATTACCCATATTTGGCAATAGGGATTCGGTTTTTGACCTTTCTGCTAGTGTGGGCACAACGGGTAGTAGTGGTAATTATATGTGTTTTGCCCAGGATTGCACATACCTACCGAATGACTTGATGCTTTGATTTGAACACTTTTATTACTAATATTTTCTCTTGTGATTTCCTTTTCAGCATTTAGTTAGTTTAAGTTTATTAGCAAGGTTTTTAGAGTGACACTAAAGACCTAACTTGAAACTAAGAAAAGACAGAAGGTTAAAACACTCCTCGTGGGATCGACATCCGTCTTCACTAGCTATACTAGCCGTTGAGGGCAGATTAAGCATTTGTGGACTATTTGCCCGCAAGTGTATTTTTTGCACACTAAAACGACGGTGTGCCAATATGACATGTTTAACTGTGAGAGAGTTTAGATACCTGTAGTCAATACACATCCTCCAGATCTGGTCTTTTTTCTTTACCAATATAATAAGGAAAGCAAAGGAGCTCATGTTGTACTGGATAAGGCCAGAATCAAGTAATTCTTTTACAATCCTTTCAATTTCATCCTTGTGACTGTGGGAAGTCCTATAAGGGTGTTGATGCCTGGGGGTGCTATTTGGTTTGAGTGTGATGTGGTGCTCAACTTCCCTTTGTGGAGGCAATTCAGTTGGCTCCTCAAAAATGTCTTTGAACTCCTCCAAGAGATTTGTCATGTCAGGGTTTTCTGGATGTTCTTTAGCTTGTGGCCTAACCATGTAGATCTCTTATATCTCTTCTATGCAACTGGAGTGCATAATCTTGTATAAGGAAGGCCCAAAGATTAGGTGACATTCCACCTGGGACTTAGTTGCTTGTAATTTAACCCTCTTCCCCCTTTGTGTGATAGTGAATGTCATATTCCTGTAATCCAATTCAATTGGAATGCAAGAGTTTAGCCAATCTCCCCCTAGGATGAGGTCATAGCCCTCAGTCTGTAGAACCCTCAAGGAGTAAACAAAATTATACCCCTGCACATCCCATTTAAACCCTATAGCCTGGTGTTCACTTATCAATTTTTGTCCATTGGCCACCCTTACTAACAGAGGTATAGCTTGTTCCAGAGAACACTCTAACCTCTTAGCAGTTGCCTCTTGGATGAAGTTAAGGGTACTACTAGTGTCAATCAGGATATGAATCTCCTGATCATCAACTTTACCTAACACCCTCATAGTAGTGACCCCCTCAAAGCCTGAGATAGTATTGATTGACATTTGGGCTTCTTCCATCTGAGTCACTTCTAGATCAGGTGGTAAATCCTCTTCAGCCTGAGTTCCATAGGTCTGTAGGGAAGCTAACTCCTCCTGCTCACTCATTATCATATAATGTATCCTGTTTTTACACATATGCCCATTTACATATGGTTGATCACAGTTATAACACAATCCTTTTTCCCTCCCGGAGGCCATTTCTGCAGTAGTGAGTAACTTGGTAGGAGGTTTGAGTGGTGCAGAAGATGGTTTGGCAGGACTGGGCACTGTTGAGTCTGTTTTCTTGTACCCTGGGAACTGGTTTGAGTTAAACTTATTGGGACCCTTCAACTTCCTGGCAATAGCATCAACAGTCTGTAACTGACTCCTTCCCAGTTCAATCACCTGATATAAGGATTGGGGATTGAACATGTTGATGGCAGACTGTAGGTCCTCACTTAAACCACTCATAAAGCTGACCATGAAATAGCCCTCTGAATACTCACAGTGGTTAAACAACAACATACAAGCCCTTAATTCCTCAAATTTCTCAACATAATCATCATAAGATCTTTGGTGTTTCAGCTTATTAAACTCCATAATAACCTTGGTTTCTCTTAGATCTTCAAACCTAGCAGAAACCACTTCCAAAAACTGATTCCAAGATAGATCCCTAAACCTGCTATTATAGTTTTGGAACCATTGTTCAACTTTTCCTTCAAAATGAAGGGAAGCAAGAACCATTTTTTGGGATTCAGGTACGTTAAAGACCAATTGGAAGTACTGGTTATACTTTAGAATCTAGGAACATGGATGGGTTTCATCAAACCTAGGGAACTCAACCTTAGGAATGGGTTGTTTAATTACCTGTATTTGTGATTGATTTGACTGGTATCTAGATCCAGAGTTTGTTTGTGATTGCACAGGAGTAGCACTCTCAGCTACCAGAGGATTGAGTGGAGTACCCAGTATTGATTGGTCTTCCGGATTGCCTTGCCCTTGGTGAGATTTGCTAACTGAGATTGAATGACTATGAGAGCACTCGTGAGATTGTCATACTTTGAATTCATACCCTTTAACTGATTCTGCATCTCTGTTGTGAATGTCCCCATTTTCTCTTGTATTTTCAGCTCCGTTGCATCCCTTTTCAAGGATTCAGAGGTTAGCAGTTGATCCAGTCATTTATGCGCTTTTTGTAGCTCTTTCAAACGGGTACCGTCGGCCATTTCCAGAATCGAGGCTCTGGGATACCAATTGTAGTGTTTTCTACTACAAATTATGTAATTTGTTGTATTAATAGCTATAATTAAATTGTAAAGAAAGGAAGGGAGGATAGACGAAGATAGATCGGGGAAGAAGAAAAGAGATAAGATAGAATTTGGAATAATTTTATTCCATTTCATAATATTCCCCATATGAGTTTATATATGCACTTAATATGGTCCCCACAACCATACAAACCCTAAAAGCATCTTATAATAAAAATAAAACATAATATTAATCATAACATAATTGTAATGGGCTGCCTAACCACTAGTTCGAGGCCCATTTGACGAAAAGCCCACATCTGCCGCTCCATCAGCCTGCTTAAGCCCAAAACCCGGAGCTTGGGTGATCCGTCCCATTTCAGTCGAATTACCCTTTTCCTTGATGAACCCTAATTTAGAAAAGATCGCATTTTTATCCCTTCCATCACCAATCTCCCCAATTCCTTCCACCGCCGACCCATATTCCTCTTCGCTCTCCATAATCGTTTGTTTACCCCTGACAAAATAAAATATCATAATCTAATGGTATTCATCATCTTTATGAGGTGAGTGACCGAAGTATTAAGGATCTACCAACTCTCTCGGATGCTGATTCTCATAATTAGTTTATTTATTATCTTTGTACTTATGTAAATTATTTTCTAGATTCTTCTCATTGTATTATAAATACAATACGAGGTTAATGAAATAAAATATCTCTTCCTCTCAAATTTATTGAGTCTCTTATATGGTATCACACGCCATTTTCTAAAGAACACGCTAGCCGCCATTCTTTTTCTCTTCACCATGTCATGATCACCTGCCACCATCGATGTCATCTCTGGTTCGATCTTCACGTCGGCCACTGCATCTTCGCTAATCAATATCACCGCCCACCATCACCTTCCCATAATCCTCACCATCTCCAACTTCCTGTCATAGCGCACATATCTCCGCGCCTTATTGACTGGTCTATATCTCATCGGCTATGTTATCGGCAAGACCCCGTAACCGTTTGCCACCACTGACGCCTCTGCATCAATGGCGTGGCACCGACAAGATCAACTCCTACTCACGGCTATTCTCAGATCTGTTTCTTTCAAGATCGGCCCAATCCTCTCCACCATCGAGTCTTCCGCGGCAGCATATGACACTCTTAATCGCGCTTTTGCAAGTACTTCCAGAGCCCACGTAATGCACCTCAAGACCTTTCTTTCAAAGGCCACACTTGGCTCCCGTTCCATCTTCGATTATGTCAACTCTATTAAAGCTATTGCCGATGAACTTGGCCTGGTTGACACTGTTGTTTCTGTCGATGACCTAACACTTTATATCATCAACGGTTTGGGTCTTGCATATCGAGAGATAGTCAGTTCTGTCCACACACGTGAAACTCTGTTTCGTTTTGAGGAGTTATATATGGGATCGCCTCATTGAGCACGAAATGTATCTCAAGCAATCTAAATCTAACTCCGCTCAACTTATCGCCATAGCCAATGTCGCGCAGTCCTAGAGTTGAGGAAAAATACCGTCATACCATATTTATCATACCGAAAAAATATTGAAATACCGAACTTTAAGGTATACCGGTATTTTCAGTAAGGTATGATACCATACCGAGATTTTTTGGTAAGATAACGATATGAAATTTTAAAAATCGAGGTATACTGGCATATACCGATATTGACAGTATGCCGAATTTTTTCGGTATATACCGTTAATTCGGCATATACCGGTATAACGATATATGCTTAATTAAAGGTATATACTGATATATTTGTGATATTATATAAATATATGTATGTGTGTGTGAATTATAGATACTTGATATATAATACTTAGTAAATATGTTATACATTTATAAATATGTAGTAAATTTATAATATCTAACACTTATAATTAATCTTATGTTATACTTAATGCATAGTAATGATAATTAAATGTGTTCTAAATTAATACTTAGTAAATAATTCTTACGATTTCGAAGCAAACGATTTAAAATTTGTAATATTTAGTAAGTTTATAATATTTTATACAATTTATATTAATTATAAAAATAATATTAATTATAAAAACATGATTTGAATTATTATATCTATTTTGTTTTATTAGAGTTTAATTATTGTGGCATGAAAAAATTTATTTTATTTTGTTAAATTTTGATCATTATTAAGAGTGTTTCATATATTTAGTAAATATATAAGATATATTATAAGATGATATGATAAGGTATATCGGTATCAGTAAGGTAAACTGATATTGATAAGGTATACCGATATCGCTAAGGGATACCGAAATAAAGGTACGGTAAATATATACCTTTTGTTTCATACCAAAATTAAAGTATACCGTAAGAAGGTATACCGAATGTTAAGGTAAGGTAACGGTATGGAATTTTTTCCATATGGTACAAGTAAGGTAAGGTAAAGGTATGGTGAAAAAAGTAAAGTATATCGTACCGTCCCACCCCTACGCAGTCCCACTCCTCATCATCTCAGAATTATTCCGGCAGCATCAGTGGTAATTGCTCCTCCAATAGTGGCCACAGTCAGTCCTCTCATCGTGGTCGTAACGGCCGTGGACGAGGCGGCGATCACCATAACAACCAAAACAATTATCATTCGGGTAATAAACCAAGTTACAATGTTCTTTGCCAACTTTGTAGATTCAGGGTCACACTGCACCCTACTGTCGTTGTCCCCAACCATCTGCACACATGTTTGAGTCATCGACTTATCACCCAACCCCAATTCTTGGGCTTTGGACACGGATGCTTCTCATACCATAACAAATGACCTTGGGAATCTCTCTATCCATTCGTTTTATCGAATGCGTTTTATGTTCCCGGTGCCACTCAAAATCTTATTTCTGTCCATCAATTCTAATCAAGTTCCTCTGGAATTATTTCCCTATTATTATTTTATTAAGAATCCCACCATGGGGGCGGTGTTGGATCATGGTCGATTCAATAAAGAAACTTACAACTGGCAGCTCATATTACTAGCTTTTTGCCGAAAGTTGCTGCACTCGGAGTACGAACTACCCCTCATCACTGGCATGCTCGTCTCGATCATCCATCTCAGCGGACAAGCTCTAGAATTTTATCTAAATTTCATTTACCTATTTTACCAAGATCTAGTTTTTTTAGATGATTGCATTTCATGTAATGCGAGCAAGTCTCACAAACTACATTTTGGTGATTCCTCATTTACTGCTACTCATCCTTTGGATTTTTTATATGTTGATGGTTGGGGTCCTTCATCTATTCATGTTGTCGATGGTTGTCGTTATTTCTTGCTATTGGTGGATTTATATAGCCCTTATTGTTGGGTTTATACGATTCATGCCAAGTCTCAGGCTGTTGCAATTTTTCATCATTTTCGTACATTGGTGGAAAAACAATTTAATTTTAATACTTGTCACTTCTACACTGATAATGGTGGGGAATTCTTGGCATTAAAACCTATTTAATTGAGCATGGAATTTCTTGGTTAACTACGACGCCACACACACCACAGTAGAATAGCATTTCTGAGAGGCGCAATCGCTATCTCTTGGAAATCTCACGGGCCTTGCACCATCATGCTTGACTCTTGCCAAAATTCTGGGCTTTCGCTGTTCAAATAGCTGTTTATCTTATCAATCGCACTCCGTCACCAAACACTCAGTCCGTGAGTCCTTTTGAGATTTTATTTCAAAAAGCTCCTAACTATCTGAATCTGTGAACATTTGGCTGTATCTGCTTCCGTTGGTTGCGGCCTTATAATATTGGCAAGCTGGATTTTCCCTCAAAGCCGTGCATTTTTATTGGTTAATCCATGAGTCAAAGTGCTTACCGGTGTCTTGATCCAACAACTGATCGAATTTAGGGGTGAGCAAAACCGATCCGAAATTGAAAAATTGAACCGAACCGCCTAGTTCGGTTAGGTTCAGTGCAATTTATATAACAATCGGTTCGGTTTCGGTTTTAAAATACAGGACCGATTTTTTATCGGTTCGGTTTCAATTTTGAGTCCAAAATAACCGAACAAAATCGAACCGACCGATTAATAGGGTTATTTTAATTAAAAAACATATATCCTCATTTACATTAATAATAATTCAGAAAGTCTGAAATACGGACGCCTCTCAGTCTCTCACAGTCTAAATCCCTAAATCGATCTCTTCTCTCTACTCTTCACTCTCCAGCGCGGTAGCACCGCATCTCTGAGTCTCCGACGCTCGCAGCTCCGAGCCTCCGACGTCTTCCAACCTCTTCTCCAGTAGTTGTTCATTTCGAAAAGGTAAGATTAGTGACTAGTGAGAAAGAAAGAGAGAAAAGGGGAAATTAAGAACCCATCTTTGTCAGTTTTAGTCGATTCTGCGGGTGACTCTTTTTTTGGTTATAATATTTCTGCAATTGCTTCTTTTACTTCAAGATTCAAGAACCCATTTTTTTATTACTTATTTTGGTTTTAGCTATGTACTTCATTTTTTCATGGACATCTGGCTTTTATAATTTGTATTTTGTACAATATTTTTCACGCGCATCAAAATTGTATGTTGTTTCTGGTTGGGCTATAGGTTTTTATCAGCTCCATAAGGCAAGTAATACTTATGGTTTTGTTATGTTATAATAAAATAGTTGTTGAGATAACCAAACTAATTTTTATTTAAATCTGCTATGTGGAGTATACATTATATACGATGTTGCCTACTTTAATTATGTATAATTGATAGTGAATGTTGTAATTGATAGTCGTTTATGGGTTTGTTATGTTATAATAAAATAGTTGTTTTGTTTTTAATTGTGTATAATTGATAGTGGATGACTGGATGTTGTAAGGTTGTCATGCATCTCAAATCTGTGCAGCAAATTTTGTGGGTTCTAGTTAGCTCTAGTGTGGCATTAGTTTCCTTAAAATATTGTGTTATAAAAGGATAAATTAAAGAATTTTCTCAAAAAATTATGATCTGTCGGCTCCTAGCTATGGTTAATCACTGACATCTAGCCAAAGATGTATTAAACAACTTTGGATTATTGTTTGCATGCTCTATTTTTAAACTACTTTCTTTATGTCTTTTCTTTTTCTTTTTTCTTGGTATAGCTGCCTTGTTTATATCACTAGTGTCTAGTAGTAGTAATTTATAGAAGAAAAGTGGTTCTCTGCTCTACTTTATTTATGAGATCACTTATCTTTCTCAAATTCAATCAATTTTAAATATTGTTATAGTTAGTTAATTTATCTTATCTCTGCTCTGCTCTATTTTTAGGTTATCTAATTGCAGATGGAAAACTCCACCGAGAACAACTTGTAAATGGCGCCACCGGCACCGAGCCAACAAGATTCTACAACAACTACAGGTGCTAAGGCTAAGAGGAAAAAGGTTATAACTCCAAGGGCGAAAGTGTGGGATCACTTCACTGCATTTTTCGATGAAGAAGGGGCAAGGAAGGGAAAATGCAATTACTGTGGTAAGATTTATTGTTGTGATTCAAGGAAAAATGGAACTAGCTCAATCAATAGTCACATGGACTCATGTCTTCAAAATCTAGCCCATTCCCATTTGAAACAATCTCAATTATCTTTACAACCTCAAACTGATGGAAATGAGTCTATAGGTGTTGGGATCACTTCACTGCATTTTTCGATGAAGAATGGGCAAGGAAGGGAAAATGCAATTATTGTGGTAAGATTTACTGTTGTGATTCAAGGAAAAATGGAACTAGCTCAATCAATAGTCACATGGACGCATGTCTTCAAAATCCAGCCCATTCCTATTTGAAACAATCTCAATTATCTTTACAACCTCAAACTGATGGAAATGAGTCTATAGGTGTTGGTAGTCTAACTACTTGCAAGTTTGATCAAGAGTTATGTAGGAAGAAACTAGCTCAAATGATCATTATAGATGAACAACCATTTTCTGTTGTGGAGGGAGAATGGTTTAGGGACTTTGTGACTCACTTGTAACCCAAATTCAAAATTCCATCACGTTGGATAATTTCTAGGGATTGTGCTGCTTTGTTTTTTGATGAAAAGAAGAAATTGGTTGAGTATTTCAAAACATCGGGTCAAACAGTTTGTATTACTACAGATACTTGGACTTCTATTCAGCAATTGAATTATATGTGTGTCACTGCCCACTTCATTGATAATGATTGCAATCTTCATAAAAAGATTATCAATTTTTGTACAATTGAAAGTCATCGGGGTGAGGATTTGGGTAAACAACTAGATAGTTGTATCCATGAGTGGGGGATTGCAAAGGTATTTACTATCACTGTAGACAATCCTGGATCAAATGACACATGTCTTTCCTACTTAAAAGGAAAACTTAATTCTTGGGGTTCTTCTTTTTGTAAGGGAAAGTATCTGCATATGAGGTACATTGCTCATATTCTTACTTTAGTTGTTAAGGATGGATTTAAAGATGTAAATGTCTCGGTTGATAGGATTAGAGAAGTGGTCAAGTATATTAGATAATCCTCTGCTAGATTGAGAAGGTTTAGAGATTGTTGTGTGACTGGATCTATTGAGTGCAAGAAGATGTTGTGTCTTGATGTTGTTACTAGATGGAATTCCACTTATTTGATGTTGAGTATTGCTCATCAATATGAGAAGGCATTTGAACGATTTGAACTTGAAGATCCGTATTTTAAGCTTGATCTTGAAGATGGTCCTCCTATAATTTTAGATTGGGAGAATGCTAAGAGGATGATTGATCTCTTAAAAACTTTCTACACTCTCACTCTTAAGATTTCAGGCTCATTGTATGTTACATCTAATGATTGTTATCAAGAAATAAGCACTTTGAGTTGTTTGTTGAATGCGTGGATGAAAAGTGCTTCTTTAGATGTTAGACGAATGGGCACGAGCATGAAGGCAAAATTTGACAAATATTGGGGAGATCCAAAGAAGATGAACAAACTTCTATATGTGGGAGTGGTCTTGGATCCACGTTACAAGTTTGAGTTTGTTGAGTATGCACTTATTGAAAAGCATGAAGAAAGTCTTGGGTTGGAACTTGCTAAGGGTGTTAAGGATTCCATAAGTGAGTTGTTTGAGGAGTATAAAAATGCATCTCAATCTCAAAGTCAAGGTGGAGCAAATTAAGAGCAAGTTGAACCTTCTACTTCTAGTGATGTTTCCGGTATAACGGTTGAAAGCATGGGTGAAAGGTTTTACAAACGCAAGAAGGAAAGTGGAGTTTTGAATCGAAGTGAATTGGAAATCTATCTTGATAATAATGATGTTATTAAGGAAAAGACAAATTTCAATGTCTTGTTGTGGTGGAAGGTTAACCAACCTCGATTGCCCATTCTTTCTCGTCTTGCTCGAGATGTCTTGTCGGTGTCGGTTTCTACCGTTGCATCGGAATCGGCCTTTAGCACAAGCAAGAGAGTTCTTGATCCATATAAGAGTTCTTTAACTCCTAAAATGGTTGAGTGTCTTGTGTGTGCCCAAGATTGGTTGAGGAGGTCAAAAAAATACATGACAATTGAAGAGGACTTGGAAAATATTCAAAAATATGAAGAAGGTAATCTAATTGTTGTTTACTTTATTAATTATTATTCTCTTTTTTTTAATAATTGTTTACTACTTTACTTTATTATTCTCTCTTCTTTTTTTTGTAGGCATGACAAATGTTGGTGGCACAAGTGAAGCTTAAGAGTTAAAGAGGATTTGGATTTTGGACTTTGGAGTGTTTGTTTTGAACATTTGCCATTTGGAGTTTGGACTTTGTTTATTTTATTATTTGAGTGTTTGTTTTGAACATTTGGAGTTTAGACTTTGTTTATCTTATGATTTAATGACATTATTTTTGTTTGTTTATCATGTAATTTAATTTTAAGACTTTGTTTGATGCTTGTTGAGTAGAATTATTGATTTGCAAAAAAAAAAATAGATTTTATCAGTTTGGCCCGCACCAACCGAACCGAATCGGTTTTGGTTTCGGTTCGGTCGAAACATGTAATCGGTTCGGTCTCGGTCCCAAAAAAATGAATTCAGTTTTGGTATTTCAGTTCGGTCCGGTTCAGTCCGGACCATTTGCTCAGGCCTAATCGTATTTATGTCTTTCACCACATCATATTTTCTGAATTCACATTCTAGAATTTTAATGCGTCTCTACTATATGACAACGACAAGGACACATTTCTGCACTTAGCCACTCCGCCACAATCTACTCATCCTGCTACGAATTCCCATCGACCACGGTCACCCACTCTCCAACCTGCGTCGCCTCGACTGCTGTCGCCATCATCACCCTCTAGTACTCTACCTCTGGCCACGTCATCTATCATTGCTGCCCCAACTGCTCCTCGGAAGCTGCGGTCACACTCTATGTGCACATGAGCTCAGAATAATATTTTCAAACTGAAGAAACTCTACATCACCTCGAAACATTCTTTACCCAATGACGTCGAACCAACTTCGGTCTCACAGGCTCTCTCCTCAACCCAATGGCGACAGGCTATGTCCGAGAAATTCACTGCACTACAACAACACGACACTTGGGATCTTGTTTCACCCCCTTTTAAGGCAAACATTGTTGGTTGCAAATGGGTTTTTCGCATCAAGCGCAAGCCTAATGGAACTATTGAGCATTATAAAGCCCATCTTGTTGCTAAAGAATTTAATCAACGTCATGGTGTGGATTTTTAAGAGACATTCAGCCCCATTGTCAAGCCCATCATCATCCGTAATGTGCTCACATTGGCATTGTCAGCTAACTGGCCTTTGAAACAGCTTGATGTTAGCAATGTCTTTCTTCATAGGACCCTCACCACACCGATTTACATGTGTCAACCACTGGGTTTTGTTGATCCTATTCGCAAATCCCATGTCTGTCTCTTATGGAAATCTCTCTATGGCTTGCGGCAAGCCTCCCGTGAATGGTATCTCGCTCTTGAATCATCTCTTACTTCTTTCAGTTTTATCCAATCGAGAGCCGACACTTCACTTTTTATTTATCACCGTAATGTTGTTCGTCTGCTGGTCTTAGTGTACGTCGATGATATCATCATCACCAGCTCTCATCCATCCCATATTCAGCGTCTGCTCCTCCATCTACAATCGCACTTCTCTGTGAAAGATCTCAGCGACCTTTCTTATTTTCTTGGTGTGGAAGTCGCTCGATGCTGGGTAGGTCTTTTTCTGTCCCAGCACAAGTATATTATTGACCTTCTTCAGAGCCATCATATGGATGGTGCTAAGCCTATACGAACTCACTGCAATCCATCGACAGCTACACCCTTGACTCATATTGATCTAACGACATATAGGAGCGCCATCGGTGACCTCCAATATCTCGCATTTACGCAACCTGACATTTCGTTCACTGTCAATCACTTGGCACAACGAATGTCCTCTCCCTCTGGCTCCGATTAGGTCGAAGTAAAGTGCATCTTCCGCTATTTAAAATGTACCATTCATCACGGCCTCCTCCTCTGTCGGCCAACTCAGTTCCGTCTCACTGCCTATTCTGATTCTGACTTTGTTGGTGACCGACGGGATTGCAAATCCATGTCTGCTTACATTGTATTCTTTGGTGAAAATCCTATTTCTTGGCGATCTCGCAAATAAACCGGCATAGCTCGATCCTCCACTGAGGCTGAGTATTGTTCTCTAGCTTCTGCTGCCTCTCAGGTCGAATGAATCTATCATCTTTTCCATGAGCTTCGCATTTCCCTTACTTCCACGCCGCGACTTCTCTGTGACAACATCAGTGCGACACGCCTTATGCTCCACCCGATTCAGCATTCTCGCATCAAGCATATTGCTATTGACATTCATTTTGTCTGTGACCTTGCTTCCAAAGGTTTCCTCTCCATCTCGTATGTAAGTACTATTGACCAATTGGTTGATCTTCTCACTAAGCCCCTGCCTCGACCTCGCTTTTAGTCTCTTCGTTCCAAAATCTCCGTTGCCGATGGAACGTCCATTTTGCGAGGGCGTATTAAAGATCTACCAACTCTCCCGGATACTAATTCCCATAATTAGTTTATTTATATCTTTGTATTTATGTAAATTATTTTCTAGATCTTTCCCATTGTATTATAAATACCATACGAAGTTAATAAAATAAAATATCTCTTCCTCTTAAATTTATTGAGTCTCTTATACGAAGTTTGATATTCCAAGCACAAAGATATGGGTTTTAAAATACATGTGACAATAATCCAATAGTTGAAATCGAATTTGAAAAAGAGATCTCCTCATCTGATAAGATGTGGCCTATTTGCTCGATATCTTTTTAGTAATCAATATAAGAGATCTTTAAGGGGAAAATGATATTTTTGGTACTTTATGTTTAATCTCATAAAATAAACGAAGAAGTTGAATGAGACATCATCAGCTTATGAACACCTCCATATTGCTGCGGTTGGGAGGAACATCGATATCTTACACAGGTGAATTCACCCAAGACACATCCAACTCCAAACTTTGCCCAATACTTGCCGGAATTTGACTGGCCAAATCACGACCAAACAACTCCAACTCTATAAAAAATAAATAAAAGAAATTATGTAAAAAAATAAAATTTAAGAATGCGTAAAAATGATTCAAATTACCTTTGCATAGTGTTTCACAATAAAAACATGTTATTCCAAGTAACTTTGACCAAAAGTAATATAATATGTATTGTCAGAGTACTATTTCGGCTGATACAATACCAAATGAGATTTTCTAGTCCAAGGTTGTGTGTACCAACTAAGTGCATACATCAAAATTACATAGTTTTAACAATGTTCTTCATAAAAATAAAACTCGTTATATTATAACTAATCCTAATTAATATTTATTGCATAAAATTAAAATTTTAAAAAATTATATACCATTAGTTTGGAATAGTCAACCCTAAAAATTAATTATATTAACTAAAACATGAGAATTAAATACTAAAAATAATTGTAGACCCTAATCGGGTAGAATAAACTTTAAATAATAATGTAAAATTATACGAAACTAAAAGGAATTAAAATTGAAGAAATAAATAAAAGAAATATAATAATTTTAATGTTTAATATATAGTTGATACACACAATTTTAGATTAAAGAATTTCATGTGATATAATACAATCCGTAAGGTACCAAATCGATAAGAGATCAATTTATGGGTACCAAAAATCTGATACATAGTTTGGTGAATGGAAATACGGGCTTATTGCCTCTAGTAGTCTTATTATATATTATACTACCATTTTGTACAAGGGTAATTCTATTCACAACCCCTATTTTTCTCTTCACAACTCCCAAAAATAATTAAACTATAATTATTATTTTATTAGACATTTTTATCCTTAATGACTCACCACTTCAAAACCTAACAAAACATAATAAAACCCCCAATTAAGATACACCCCCACCCTCCTCCATTAAAAATTAACATAATATGCGATCAACATACTTATCTATCGTTAATTTTCATTGTTAAAATTATTTTGTAGAACATGAAAAATATTTATGTTTTCACATAATATAAATTTCTTTCATATATAGATTAGATGGAAGTATTTAATAAGTTAAATAGATTAGAAAACACAGAAAACTCAAAATAAAAAATTTGCAGCAAGCTTGTCGTCAATCAAATTTTGCAGAAAGCTTTTGAAACCATTTTGAAGTATTGCCAGACGAGCATTTCATAATGTTTGTGTTTATCTTATGACTAAACAATTATTTATTTTTCAAAATTTTGTTAAATAATTGGGTAAGATTGATGGAATCATAATGGCCACAAAAATGATATGTAAATCATAATTTAATTAATTAGTTCATCCTTTTTATTTTGTTATGAAAAAAGAGAACAGAGCTATGAATTAATGCAGGGGTTATGGTTTTTTTTATAAGGAAAGAGACTATAGGATTTTATGTGATTGAGTTAAAGGGTAAAAAAGTCCATATAGTTAATATTTATATTTTTTAAAATTATAGGGGCTGTGGGGAGAAAAATGGGGGTTGTGAATAGAATCACCCTTTTACAATGACAGTGGCCCAAATAAGAATATAAAAACTAGTGTTCAGAAAATGGCCCAATTTTGGAAAAATTCGATCCCGTCCCACCAGACATTGTGTTCGAATTTTCAAATTTTAATTAATATTTATTTTTTAAAAATATTTTTTGGAGGGCATAGCTTACTTCTTAAGTAGATGTTAGTTGTGTTGGTCTCGATTTTTTCACCTTCTGCTATGTTGATGTAATGTTGTATTTTTTTCTACATGATATATAATTATATTGGTCTCGATTTTTTCCCCTTCTGCTATGTAAACAACGATGTTCTGTTTTTTTTCACACGATATCGTTTGAAAAAAAAAAACACTAATATCATTTACATAGAATGAAGCGAAAAAATCAGGACACATAATTAACATCTACTAATATCGTTATATATATATATATATATATATATATATGTCTCCAAAAAATAATTAAAACAAAAAATTCAGACATGGTGCCGTCGAGTGGCATCGAATTTTTCAAGAAATGGACTAGTTAAAATAGTGAGAAACCTGTATCATCATCATCATCAAACTAATACAGAGTCCCAAACTTTTGTCTATGGCTTGTGAAACTAATTCAAAATGTGTGCGTCAAAAGTTAATTGATTTGTGTGTTGCAGAATGGAATTTTATTACGTTTGTACACATCAAATTTTGTTGAAGCTGTTGAAAAATAAGATTTTCATTAATATTTAATTTTATTCCATCAATACAATTTGTATATATGTTTGAACTGTGAAATTCTTACCCACACTTAAACACACTACACCCATCAGCGTGGGTATGATTTCTTCATTTGGATTATATATTATATAAAGTAGTACAATGATATATAAAATAGAATGTTATTTTATAAGAGAAAACCAAATGACAAAGCAATAGCCAATAGTCGTTACATAAGGGATTTTTTAATTTCTTTTTATTTTGTTTCTTGAGAATGATTGAAGGGATACACAAAAATACAATGATAAATTATTTGGACATGACTTTATCTAAATAAATAGGACTGTAGAATGCTTGTGTATGCTTTACCGTACACCATCCATCTATTATCCATATACTCTTATTTTCTGCTCACCATACAACCGCCATTTATTATTCGGGTTGAAATTGTCTATAAACAACATAATCATCATGTAATATTTAATATTATACTGTTTAGATCATTCTTATATGTTCATACACACAATTGGAGCATACGATCATCACATATGCTACATCATTTCTTTACATAGTAAATATTACTTATGTATAAATTTGGAATGTTCTCTTTAAACATAAAAACAATAATACATCTTAACATGTAACGTTTACCCTTATTAATTAACGTGGGAGGATGTCACTTTGTATTCCACTTAGCTACTGGCTATCACACTTTATGATAATTCTTACTCTATAAATTGATATTTTATCAAGTACAGCTAATAATTTTTTTAAATAAATCGGTAAAAGTTTCCGATTTCTTAAAAACTAAATTTTCAACAAATTATGCTGATTCATCAAAAAAAAATATTGTACGTGTCATTAGCAAGAATATTTGTATATATACTTTGCTACGTAGCAATATCCATATACAGACGAAAGCAATAAATAAAATTAGATCGAATAAAAGAGAATTTATATAGTGTGTGTGTGTGTGTGTGTGTGTGTGAGAGAGAGAGAGAGAGAGAGAGAGAGAGTGTGTGTGGGTATGGGCATTGGGCAGCTGGGGCAAGTGGCAAACCTGCCAAAAATAATTGAGGTCCACGTGGAAGCTCCACCTTCGTTCCTCAATCACTCATTGCCAACTAAGAAATATCAATACTCAATTCAGCTTTGACTTGCCCATTCTCAAGCATCATTGTTTATCCCCAAAAAAAAAATCTTCAATTTTTAATTCATGCAAATTCAAACTCTCATCCCTCCCCCTACTATTTAACGCAACGCATCAAGAACCCATAAATCCCATCTGTTTAATTTCTTGAAAACGAGGGAATTTCTTGCGAAAAAGAGATGGACAAAATTGTCGGTGGGAAGAAAACTTATT
This sequence comes from Perilla frutescens, assembly GCA_026008535.1. Lineage (NCBI taxonomy): Eukaryota > Viridiplantae > Streptophyta > Magnoliopsida > Lamiales > Lamiaceae > Perilla > Perilla frutescens. The sequence goes on along the minus strand of BRKX01000020.1, from coordinate 35,978,101 downwards.
TGAAAATGAAGACTGATTCTGATTTTTCAGCAGCTACCGAGTTGATTGGTTCCGATTTCAATGAAATTGGGCTTGCAATGAAGAAACTCGCTAATCACGCTATCAAGCTAGGTGGCCTTGGATTTGGGACTTCATTTCTCAAATGGGTTGCTTGTTTTGCTGCAATGTTAGTGTTTTCTTCATCTTTTTTACCTCTCAAATTTTAATATTTTTGCATGATTGGATTATCGGATTTTGTTTATCGAATCAATTATGAGGAAATTGGATTGGGTTATGGAAGATGTTTAAGGAGAGAAATAATTTATCCGATTTGGAGAGAGAATTAGGAAAAACCAATTATAGATGTTTATTGATTCAAGTTTACATCATCTCAAATGTGAATCAACAATAAATATATCGATTCATGTTTCTTTTCTTATCTGAAAATTGTAATTTGTGCTTGCGAGTTGTGGTTGGTTATATTTAGCAATACATTTTTGGATTGATGACTAAATTAATGTAATGAAATGTGTCAGACACTTGTTTTATAAAGTTGTGATTTCTGTTAATCAGGATTGATTTCCTTTGATTTGCTAGTGGCTGCATTTTTGTGAATTAATTACATACCTTAGAATTTAGATTCGTGAGCACAATAATATTTGTTAAATGATACTAATATACAATGATCAAGTTAAGACAATACCTTGTTGTGTACAATACGTATGGTCTTTTAGATGAGTTTGATCCCACAAGGGGTGGCATAAAGTGAAATAGAAAGGTTTAGTGGAGTCATATTCCGTGGTTTGTATAAATAAAGAGTTATAGTGTTTAGCACAACGGAATCTCTCTCTGGAATGCTACAGTAATAAGTGAACGACCTCTCCTCTTTTGTATGTTCTTTAACTCTTTACCTGTTGTTGATCTTACACGTCTGTTGCATTTTTCTATCGTCTCGAACAGAAGCAGCCAACGAGTTTCTTGCCTTGTACAAGTATTCTATCCAGCTTGTAAGCTTTTACAATGAACAAACACATTTGTGTCTATCTGCAGTTATTTACTGATCTTGGATCGCACAAACTGGAAAACCAACATACTTACGGGACTCTTAATCCCTTACATTTACCTCAGTCTTCCTTCATGGTTGTTCGGCATACTGAGGTAATTATGCTTGCCCTAGATAACCCTCTATTGTATCTACTTTTTTCTGCTGTTAAACAATTTAGATAATTCTCCATTTTCTTGCTGATAAAAATGCAGTGGAGAGGTGGGGAAGTGGATTGCTTTTGTAGCTGTTGTGTTACGCCTGTTCTTTCCCCGTCGTTTTCCAGGTTTTGATCACCATTCAAACTTAAAATATTCTCAAACCCAGAATTCTTGTCATTCGTTTTGGCCTCTAAAACCTCTCTCTCATATAACATCGGTAATAATTGATGCAGATTGGTTGGAATTGCCTGGAGCTCTGATCTTGCTCCTAGTGGTGGCTCCAAGTTTCTTCGCTGATACCGTAAGGGGAGGCATTGTGGGAATCTTCATTTGCCTGATCATCGGGTGCTACTTGCTGCAGGAACACATTCGAGCATCTGGTGGGTTCAGGAACTCCTTTACAAAGGGCAATGGCATCTCTAACTCTATAGGGATACTACTACTCTTCGTCTACCCGGTTTGGGCGCTCGTGCTTTCCTTTATTTAGATCGTATAAAGAGCTTAAGCAGACGCTTCAGTTTTCTGTTCAGACAATGTGAGACAATGCATATATTTGTCTTTATCAAATTGATTTTGCGTAGCAAGTCTGTCTGCATGAGCTATAAAGAGTGGCGTAAACGTTTATTGTTGAGTTGTCTGTAAAAGAAATTGATTTCAGGAATGGAAATAAACTTTTATTTGTTTGTTTACTATGGATGTAACGTAACGCCTGTGTTATATTGTGCATAGTCAAATGCTCTCTTGTTATGTTTGGATCGAGAGATTTAATTACATTAAAAAACTAACGAGTTGTATGAATAATTGTTCGCGCTTCATGAAATCATCAGTTATACTTTCATAGGCTTCTTATATATGCAAGAAAAAGATAAACAGAAATAGTTGAATTTTTATCAGACTTGCACACGACAACGAATTCAACGAGTTTATCTGCATATGAACATACACTAGAACGAGCATACACGAAAATGCTGGGGAAATTGCAACATTTCTTCCTCAAAACAGTTTGTGAACGACAAACTCTAGCAACCATCAGCATTTCCTATGGTTTTGTACCTTTAGCTTCACTGTACAACTTATCAATGCAATCCTGCATATATTGCAAGATGTGTGTAGAAATCAGTCAATATCAGCATTACAGCATGCGATGAAACAATTCAGCAATCGAAACAGACATACCTTGTAATGGTTTAACAACTGCGGCCTCTTAAGCTTGAACGTCGGAGTAACCAAATCTCGATCAATGTCGAAAGGAATAGGCTCTAGATGAACAGCCCTCAACATCTCAAAACCACGAAGCTGAAGAAAAACATTAAGGGTGTATTTAAGTATGAAGTTTGGACGCATTATAATAAAAGAGAGTAATCGTAATCAGACTTTATGAGCATACATTATGTCTCTTTGCAGTGCTGTTGAGCTCGTCTAGAATGTATTTTCTGGCATTCGTGTTATTGCACAGGGACGGGATTTCCCCTTTCTCTTGATTACTCAAAGCCCAATCTTCAAGTGCTTTTCTCTCGGGCACCACCACGGCCACTAGAAACGACTCAAAACTGTTGCCGTACACCCAAATCTACAGCATCATTCATTCATTCATTCAGTAAATTGTAAGCAACAAGACAGTGGTGAAATAGGTGATGAAATGTTGAGCTTACTGAAGTAATAAGAGGGCATCGTGAATAAGTGCTTTCTAGACTTTCCACGGCAACATATTCGCCCTGTGACAGCTTGAATATATTCTTCTTTCTGTCAATGATTTTCATTGATCCATTTGGCTGCCACTCCCCAACATCCCCTACATTGTTTTAGTACTGATCGATCATGCTTCTTCACCATACGAGGAAAGAAGGTATATGTTGTCGAAAAAATTCTTTTACCTGTATGGAACCAGCCATCAATCACTACTTCACTAGTTAGATCTTGGCGTTTATGGTAGCCGGAGAACAGGGTGTTCCCCCGGAGACAAATTTCACCTCTGGGAACAGCAGAAAGTGCATCATATCCCATCTCAGGCACTGATTCAAGCCTTGCCTCGATTGTTGTCATTGGGACTCCCACCGATCCAATCATAGGGAATACGTTGGCTATTGAAGTGAAACATCCGCCACAGCTTTCTGTAAGGCCATAGCCCTGTGACAACACACAGCAGCATGTCACCCTCAAGAACTCCTCAATGTGCTTTGGTAGAGGTGCAGCCCCGGATAACATGAGACGAACTCGCCCACCAAATCCTTGCTTGATCTGCAAAGCCAAGGCATACATAGTTAGAGAAGAAGATCCATGAACTTGTAATTAATGTAGGGAAGCTTAAAAGGTAGCTAACCTTGTCAAAAACAAGCTTGTCCATAAGCGGAGATGCTTCCTCTTGTCTCAGCCCTTTCTCTAGATTCCTCAGTTTACTGTCAAAACATTTGCGTGTTTAGTCTCCTCACAAAATAACTGATTTATATGGGATTTGCATTGGCAAATAACACCTACTAGTTGTATGCAATCTGGAAAAGTGACTTCTTCAGTGTGCCACCAGCTGAAATTCTATCCATTATGCCTGATGCACAAAACGAAACTTGTAAACATCAACAAAGAAAACTGCTTACTGGATCTTAGTTTAGCTACGCATAGAAAATGCAGCGGTGTACCAGTGTATATTCGATCAAAAACTCTAGGAACACCACAAAATATAGTTGGCTTTAACACGAGAAGATCCTCAATCAAGAACCGGATATCCTGCATGTTCAACGCATTGCTGCTGTAATATATGATGAAAAAGTAATTTATGGAATGAGTAGCAAGGATACTGATCATACCCCTTGCCAAAATCCAATGGATGAGCCCGAATAAATACAGTAGGTTTCGATGATTTGATCAAATATATGAGCTAGTGGAAGGAAGGAGAAGTATACATCCTCTTGAGTACCCTGCAGAGTTGATGGTTTTAGAAGGAAGGGATTATGAAGTAATTAAACAAGTAGGTAGGTAGGTAGTTTGTTTTACCACTTTGTCTGTCTCTCTGAGAAGTTGATCCATAGACATGACTTCAGACATAAAAGCAACGTTGGATAGAATGACCCCTTTTGGCTCTCCAGTGGTGCCACTGGTGTACATTATCGTGCAAGTATCTGTCTTCTTTTTTGGAGGAAGATTGCCGTCTGACTCTCCCTGCAAAAACAGAACAGATGTGAAACTATATACAACGAGAAACTCACGCGTGATAAGATGACATACTAAGTACTAACCAACAGAGAGAACTCTTCCCAGGAGAAGCAAGCTACGCCTACTTCTTCAGCCGCCTCCTGCTGCTTATCAGAAATATTTCCGAAGCTGACAATAGCTTAAAAAACGAGCATGTCTGATCAGTAGCATGCAGGCAATCGTAAAAATGAGGTGAATTTACCTACATAAGTCATGAATTCACCTACTTTTTAGATTTGAGGCACATTTGGAGAGACATGTTAGTATCTGCACAAAGACACAGAAATTAGCTACACAAATTTATACCAAATCCATTTCCTTTTCTTCTTCCATGACTCAAGATAATATGGATTATGAGAAAACTGTTGCGCGTTATTTATGTGTCGCATTGGATACGAAAAGCAAACACATGTACAGAAGTGAAGATGCAATCAGAGAACTTACAGCAGGCAACTTGCTTTCTTGAACAAATGCTATGGAAACTTCAGCATGGTTGATGATGAACTCCACTGCATTTGCACCTGCAAACACAACGAATACGAAATTGAAGATGTTGCCAAATCATTTTCAACCAAAATTTCATGAAAATTAAAAATGCATAACGTACCAAGTGAATCATATAGTGGTACATATGTAATAGCTTGACTATTACAAGCCTGCAGATCAATCAAATAAGCTAGGTAATGTGGTATAAAAAAAAAATAATAATAACACAATAACATGATCAAAATTGCATGAACCTTACCTCCATTGCCATGATCCATTCAGGACAGTTAGCCCCATATATGCCACATTTGTCACCCTACAAACACATTAAATGAGGCCTAAATGTGATTTCATTTTCAGCATATTTATATAGGAGGGGAACAAAAAAAAAAGGGTGGTACTAACAGGATTGACACCACGGCGTCGTATTGCAGAACCAATCATAAGGGTTGCATCGTAGGCTTGCTGGTACGTTAGCCAACTGTATGCACCTGCCTGCCAATATTTTGAAATCTTATTATTTTTGTAGACTGTTACTATCTATAGATTTGTATTGTCGAATATTGATTGCATTTGTTGTTTTAAAACAATAATAATATCGTCCTTTATTTGATTAATTAACATTAAAGTATATTATAAAGTGGTCGATATTTTCTTGTAAAATAAAAAACACACACAAAACCGGATTGATTGATGAGGCGCGTAACGGTTGTTTCAGACAAACCTTTCCATCCTTCACTTGACGGCGACCCAGCATCTGGTTATTTGAATACTTCTTCACGGATTCACTGTCAAAATTAATAAATAATTAAACTAAATGTAAATATCTGGCCTATTAGCTCAGTTGGTTAGAGCGTCGTGCTAATAACGCGAAGGTCGCAGGTTCGAAACCTGCATGGGCCAAATAATAAAATTTTATATATTTTTTTTAATCTTCATTTTATTATTATCTGCCGTAATTTAATAACATAGTAGAACACTTATTAATTAACATAATAAAACACGTTTAATCTTCATGGGCCAAATCAATTTTATATTTTCTTTTAATCTTCATTTTATTATTATCTGCCGTAATTTAATAACATAGTAGAACACTTATTAATTAAGATAATAAAACACGTTTAATCTTCATTCTATTATTATCTGCCGTAATTTAATAACATAGTAGAACACTTATTACATAGATATGTTGCGTAACATAATTCTCAACATCTGCAAATGTTTCACACTTGTTACACATATTTATCGCATAAATATGAATAATTAATGAAATAACAAAACTCACAACTCGCATCATTTAATTGACAGAATGAAATTAAGTTCCTAATTTGCAAAACACAGACATGCACACCTGAAAAAATCCCACGGTGAGTTCATTTGAGGTGGGATTTCCATGAGCCCATCCTTGGCATAAACGCACCGGTAAACCGGCCCCGCCGACGGCTTCCCGTCCGCCGCCGCCGGCTGCCCTTCCTCAACCTTCACGATATAATCCCCCATTTTCCAGTTCTAATTAGTCGGATTGAAAAACTCGAAAACACAAATTCAGTTATAAAAGCAGAGAAAAGAAAAGGCAGAAATGAGAAATGGAGTGAAAAGCGAATGAGATAGAGCAATAATAAATTTAGTGGGAGGCAATATCTCAACTAAATAATGGCAGCCTTTATGAATGAGAGTAAATCGATGCTTTTACAGATGAGAAGCCAACGAAGAACATTTATGTTGGTAGTTGAATATTTTTCTATTTTCTTCTTCATCACATTTCCCACCGACCCTCCATGTGGATTTAATTAATTTCTTGTGTGAAAAGAGTGTTCCATGAAAACTCGATAGTTTATTTTGGAATTCTAATAAATAAAAAAAAACTCACGGTTGTATGAATAGGTGCGTTATAAATAACTCGATTTAAGAGGTTGATAGTATTTGAACTTATCTACGAGTGAAGAGTAATTTTTGTTATGTAGAAGTAGGGAGCATAAATGTATGAAAAAGGTTGCTGGGATAAATACTAATGAGAAAAAAGTTGGATCGTGTCTTGCAAGTAAATTAAAACGTATAATTATTTTGAAAATCGGAAAACAAATTGAACACTTCATTTCTAGTTTTTTTTTTTTTTTCATTTTTTGGTAATCATTTTATATATAGCTAGATTTTATATTGCAAAATGATATTTCGTCTTTGTTATATTAACTAATTATGATGCATATATATGATGTCGGGAATTAAATAGAGATGAAGAATGTTATAAACTTTGAGTTAGAGATTAATTATTGTATTGTTGTATTCTAAGAGTGATTTCTGGGTATCATATATTCTAAAAAAATATTAGTTTATTTTCATACTTATTTATTTATTGAGAATTACGATTCTAGGTTTCATATATAGTTCGAATTATTGGACATTGGTTGAGGTACTGTATTTAGGTTAACAAAAATAGACCGTTCATTTATGAGTGCACAAAATTAGATGAGACCAATAATATAAGTACTATATATATACTATGTTGAAATTTAAGTAATGTTTTTTAGGGGAAAACTTCAAGCCATGTTTATTATATAAACGAGATGCTAATTAAGTTACTAAATTATTATATATTAAAATCATTGCTGTAAACTTAGCACGTATAAATATTTAATTTGTGAATTTATTTTGATGCCTTAAAAATAAAGAGAATGATAAATCATATCACACCTCTGTAGATATGACACATGACACACACACACACATATCACTGATTTTATATCCCAAAAATGAAGAAAAGTAAAATAGGGGACAATGTTGGATAATTTATAATAATTCGCCAAAGTAAACATGACTCAAGTGTTTATTTTCCGGGGCAGTAGTTATCTGCTATTTGCGACTACTTATAATGTATGTACTGCGTAATAATTGATTAATTCTAGATTAATTATGTACGTCGAGTTACTATAGATTACTAAATTTGATGTATATCTATTTTAATTATTGTCGTATTTTTATGAGTAGTTGAAAGTTGCTAAATGTTTATATCCCAAAGTCACATATTAATGTTGAATATCGTGATATTTCTTAATTTCAAATTTTTTAGGAAAAAGACATGCGCGTTTTGTGGGATCGCTTGACTATGTTGTAGGTCGTTGATGCTTAATAAATAAAAGTTAATTACATTTTCTTTTTGTTGAATTGGTGTTTGGAGATGCCACACTATATACGGATGAATAATCATTTGTTACATTTGGTGCTACATAATTAAATTTATTAATTTTTCTTCGATTTTTTCATTCAATTTCAATTTATTGTACTTTGATTTAACTTTGTACTTTTAATTAGGGTTGATTCTACCCAATTAGAGTATATAATTATTTTTTATGAAATAATAAATTATTAATTAGAAAATGAAACTTAATATTGAAAAAATATTTATATACCCTGATTGAGTAGACTGAACCCTAAATAATAAGTGAAAAATTAAAATAAAGTACAATAAATTAAAAATGAATTAAAAATAATAAATTTAACTGTGTAGCACCAATTAATGTTGTGCACAGTGTAGCAGAAGATTTCATCCACTTTATATAAGTTGGCCTATGGCCATAGCTAAAGTCGTTATATATTGGATCTGTTATGTACTAAATACAATAAATCATAGATCTAATAAAATTAAAAAGAATATGTTATATACCTGGGGTATGAATACCTATTATTAATTATGAATTTTCTGAAATAATGACTTATGCGTAATGCTACAATATATATTATGTATTCATGAAATGTTTGTAGTTGAGCTAAAAATAACACAACTCAAAGAATATAAATATTATCTTCGTCTCATTCATATAGGGTGATTAGATTTTAATTGAAATTAAGAAAATTATTGGAAAATATAATTAAATAAAATTTTTGACATGCTTATATTTATTTATTTAACAATGAATAAATGATTTAATATAAACATATTAAATAGAAGTATATATTTATAAATGAACTAAATATACACAGAAACCAAAATATATTGGGACATTAAAAAAAAGTATATATAAATGGAACGAGAAAGAGTATATGATATTCAGACTACTAAACATATTAATTGTTGTTGGATAGCCAAGACTAATTAAGAGATTAAGAGCAACGAAGCTAGATTTTTTTTTTTTTTTAACTCACACACCCGACTTGGTGGTATTGAGGAGATTCGAATCCGTGACCTTGGATCTCCAAGCAACCTCACTCCGCCACTAGGTCATCCCCACCGGGACCAACGAAGCTAGATTATTATTATTAATAATATTAGTAATTTAAAGGAACAAAGCTATAGACCATACCTAGAGAAATGTAGGCATCAATGGAATATGTCCCTCGTTGAAAAATAATTATCATCTTTTGTAAGTGAGTAATTACATTATTGCTATTATGCGGGTAAATTATTTGTTCAATGACATACTACAAGTCTACAACTGAAAGTGAAAGGAAAATTCTCACTAACTACTTCCTACCTGTCTATAAAAAGCACCAGCAATTTGATTTCAACTGCCACGTAAGCGGCCACTGTGTGCCGATTCATCCAAATATTGATATTTATATTAGTTATCACGAATTTTAAATTGGGCATTTGAGATTCAATTCCAGATTCCGCTTTTACAAGTATGAGCGTTGTGTTAGAATTAAGGTTTTGTGGTAATTAACCAAATATTGATTTTATTAAAAAATAGTAATTTCATTGGAAAAATATTAATTACTGTAACTTCCACTTTGAAATTGCAGTACGCAGGAAATATTCAAATCTCACATACACTGCATCTGATTTATACTATAGTGCAGTGATTAAGTAAAAGATGAAATTGAACCCATAAAACATAAAAAGATTCAGATAATCGAGGAATTCAATATGCATGCATACAAACAGATTGATAAAGAAAAACAGAGATTTATAATGACTTGATGCGAAAATGAAGATTTTAGAATTTTTTTTTTTTGCATGGCTCTATATCTTTTGATTGCTTTGTTCCCTTCAAAGAAAGCAAATCATAAAAAGATTTTACTTTTTGATTACGTTGATTTTATTTTCCCCTCTTTTGTTTTATCTCTCTCTCTTCTTTTTTTTTTCATTAAACGTGTTAGCTTGAAAACATGAAGGTAGCAAGTGCTATATCCCTATTGCATGTAAAAGTACAAATCTATCAACATTTGGAATGATTACACAAAACAATAATTATGGAAAAAAAAGAAAAAGAAAAAAAAAGAGCTAAGCGCTCACTTCTCATTTGAACCCATCATTACGATATCATCAAACATGAGCAGCATTCCATACCCATGGCTTGACCCTCTTTCTCCTCCCTACAAAAATTGCAAACCCCACAATCCCACATAAACACTATTGAAAACTTAAAAAGGCCTCCAACGACACATCAATCCTAATTTGCCAATTGCCACCACCAATTATCCATCCTATTATTTCATCTCCTCTTTCACTCCATCAAAATCAAGAATGGTGCACACTAAAGATTAGACCCAAAAAAGGCATCCCATAGTGCCGACCATGTCCCATTTCTTTCAACGTTCAAACATAACCATTTTTAGTGCTCCACTTCCCTTTGTCGGATTCACTCCACCACCATCCATCACCACCACCGGCGCCGTTGGAGATCATAATTGTCAGTTGCATAAAAAAAAAAAACAGAGCCATAGCCAGAGGCAGAGCCAGCTCTCTGCATTAATGATTCTTGGTAATTTTCTTCTCCCCACCAATCAAGAAAAAGAATCGTATAACTACAAACAATAAATGTACACTAAAAACCTACTTACACAAATACGTACAGATAAAGAGAGACAGCCCAATTCTTTAAATGCACCCATCGTCATTCGTCAATCACTTCACCCCCCCATTTAATGCCGCTATCAGAACTTCCAGACACGCTATTAATTCCCCCATGAGCCTCTCTTTTTTTTTCCCACCATTTTTCGCGCGTCGATTCTTAGCCATCCACGTGTCTCCAATCCTCACCGTCTGTTGAATCTCTCCGGTGACAGCAGCGCCTCTGGATCGCCGCTCCGCAGCCGGCTCGACGAGAACAGCGCGCCTGCTGCCGCCGCCGATGACCGCATGAACATCGGGCTGGCGAACGACTTCGTCCGCCTCGACGAGCTTCCGCCGCTCGACAACCCGAGCCGCGCGCTCGATTCGGATAACGGGAAGAATCCGCCGATGCTCCGCCGCCGGAAGAATGGGGATTTCATGCCTCTGTAGTACCGGAATGAGAAAACTCTAGGTTTTGTTAGTGAGCTGAACGGCGACGGACGTTTGCTCCACACGCTTCCTCCTCCGCCGCCTCTCCGGTATCGCCACGGAGAGGATGTTACCGGCTCGAGAACTAATCTATCCGATCCTAAGTTCCGTTCGAATCCGAACGAATACGATCGCTTCAATAAGAAATCGCGGCGGTTGAATCTATCCTCTGATTGGTTGTTCCGCCGAGGCGAAGGTTCCTGAGTGATTTCTCCCTCCGTTATCTCCTCCGATTCCGCCGGAAGTTCGCTGAGAGGTTCTAGAATAGTGCTCTCAATAATCATGTCGTCGAGACTAGGTCGAATCCTCGCCGCCATCAACGGAGTGAAGGGCGAGTCCTGACGGAATAATCCGGCACGGCAGAGCGGGCAATTCGCGTGCGACCGAAGCCATATATCTATGCAGTCAACGTGGAAGGCGTGGGAGCAAACCGGAAGCGTACGGACGTAATCGTTTTCTTCGAACTCCAGCAAACACACCGCGCAGTCGTAGAAACCGCTTTTTCGAGTGTAGACGGATAGGGGAATGGCTTTGATGATCGATTCGTCGAGGCCGTACGGCGAGAGCACGTGGAAGGCTTCGGTAGGGTCGAATGGATACGGCGGAGACTCGATATCACCAGCAGACGACGACGGAACGTAGCGCCGGCGTCGCCGTCGCCAGCGTCTGTAGCGGCGGTAGATGTGAATGAAGTGGCGGGAGAGGAGGCGCGAATAGGTGATGATGACGAAAGCGGTGGCGATTATAACAACCATGGCGATCAACGGCGGACTGAAGTCAACCGGCAATTTGGATGGCGGAGGTGAGGACAAATCCGACAAGGAAGAAGGCGGTGTTTGCGAGGTTGAGGTTGAAGGCGAGGCCGTAGAGGGTTTCGGAGAAGGAGAAGGGGGCCATGGGTGCGGCGCGGGTGCAGGGGGTAGAGGGTGGTGGCGCATGGCGGAGGGCGGTGTGGATGGGAAGTGAGGGTTTTAATGGAATGCGGAAAAAATGGGGAAGGTGGTTGACTGAGGTGAGGTTGTTTAGAGTTTTGTGGGCGCTTTGCCACGTCGGATTTACTGAATTTAATGCCACGAGGGTATTTTAATTGCGGGTCGGTACAGATTTGTCCGCTGTGTTAGCTTGAGAGGGGATCATGTGCCTTACACGTGATACTGCTCCACTATTAATCACACCTGCCTTGGATTATGAGAGGGTTAATCTAACCTTAATTTTCGAGTATTGTCTAATTTTATTATAAATATTACCATACTAAGGCCTTCAATCTTTTGCAATCGTGCACATGCTAAACTGCGATTATGTTCCATAATCCATATTATACTTATACACACTCACTCATGAATTATGCATGTATAGCGGATAACAAACTTGTTTTAATTCAATACCCACAAAATCCAACTTTGTATACATTTTTCATATAATATATATTTTTTTTGAAGTAAAGCCCGGGCGCTAAAATAAATAAATTAATATGGCATTGACTTGAATACACACAAATGATGCCTTTTAATATTAAAAGTGAGCATTTGAAATTATACTTTTTCAAAAAAAAAATGTTAATAATTATAAAAATGTCACCGTCTTTTAAAAAATAACAATATTTTTCTGAAAAATAAATGTGATACTTTTCAATATTCGAAATTATATTTTTCAGCTGTGATACTTTTTTTTTATCTGATATAAGACTTATATGGTGTACATAAGATCAACTCATTCAATATTATAGGTTTTTAAACAAGTGCAAAATATGTTTGAAATCATTTTTGAATTGGATATGCAGTAAATAGTCTCTAACTAATGAGACGGCTATATTTTGCCTGAAGTAAGTGCATGAGCGTATTAATTTTGAAGTCTTTTAGATTGTATTAAAAATTCTAACCATAACATGCCTACTAAGATAGATTGAAATTCATTTTTTTTCCTCTTATACACATAAGATTGAAACTTATTGTAAGCATGCCTTGTATACTCCGTTAAGGTGGAAGAAACTCTAAAATTAAATCATGTAACTTAATATTTAAATGGAATCACAGTAGGCTGGAATCAAATCCAATTCACATCATATTCATATCGTAATAAAAAGTAATAAAGTTTTTGACCAGCAGAAAAATTAGATATATGTGGCTGACCAGAGCAGATCGTAGTTGACCATCCCAGCTGCCAGCTCCCTCCCTGGAATAGAATAGGTTCTTCCATTCTATTAAAAACTTGGATTTTAGATTTTAAACTGATTTAGTAGTGGAAAGCATTAATTTATTAGCGAATAACAAAAATTGAACTAATATTTTAGAGTTGAAGCTATCTATAAATATAGTTAGTCTAAGGAGCCTTAGGCCCGTTGAAAGGGTATGCCACAAACTTTGGTGGTTGGGAATTAGTGAGATCAAATTACTTGGGCCTTGGTCTAAGGCCCAATATTCTCTTAATGGGCTGCTGCTCTATCACACACACCAATAGGAATAGCAAGGAGTGAAAAGGGGGTTAGGGTTTTAGACCGGTTATCTTCACATTCTTCGACCAAACAAAGAAAAAAAAAACTGCCAAGATGTTTCCCGGAATGTTTATGCGAAAGCCGGACAAAGCGGCGGCGCTTAAGCAGCTGAAGAGCCATGTGGCGATGTTCGGAGTTTGGGTGGCGGTCATTCGGGCGACCCCCTACGTTCTCCACTACTTCTCCGACCATACTGAAGAACTCAAGCTCGACCTCTGATTCATTCCGATTTCTCGCGTTTGCTTCAGGTATCCAGATCGGATATTAATTTTTTATTTTACTGAATAAATATCCTGTGTATCTGGAAAGTTTTTAATTTTCTCTTGCTCTCTAGATTTAGGGTTAGGGTGAATTTTATGTTTCTCGAATTAATTATTTCTGAAATTGTTCGACAACTGAGCGGTTTTAACTGTAATATTGAATCTTTTTTTCTTTTAACTTTTCTTGATACGCCGGCGTGTGTGTTTACTGGTTCTGTTTACTGTGCACATTCATGTAGAGGCCTTATGAATGAAGGGATTAATACACACACACACACACACACACACACACACACACATATATATATATAGAAACGCAATTATTCTTTAAAGCAATTGGTGGCAAGTAGAAGTGTGGAACAGTGTTTCAGATTAAACATTTGGGGTTCGAATATGCTGGGATATCTTTGGGGTTTTCTGTTGGTGATATCTTGGGGTAGAAATTTGAAAGTTTGATGAGTGTAAGTAACTAAGTTGGAAACGACTGTCTGTTTTGCTGTATCTCAGAGAATGGCTAGGGAAAATATGGCTTTTGGGAGAAGCCATCCAAACATGTTGCTGATATGGGAGAATATATCCACAATTCCCAGCTCCCTTCTAATTTAACTCAATTCTGAGTTTTATTTTATTCTTCCCTATTGAAGTTTTCCTATGGTTTTCTTGTTACCTCTGTGGCCATCAACAACTGACTGCATAGTCTCTTTGCATTTACTTCTTTAAAAAGAAAAAAAAAAGGTTGGAAAAATAAATGACCTACAATAAAACATGGTGTTCCCTTTTGTTGTGCTTGTTTGATCTATCTGCCATTGTGTTACCTTAATATTTCCCTTGGTGATGGTCATTACGGGTAAAATTTCATGAATTTTTGGGTGGGAATATATAATGAAGCTCGTTGGGCTGATGCTTTCGTATGTTATTTAGTGACTAAAATATTCTTGTGGAGATATTACTCGGAGCTGCACTTCAAAGCTTTTTTGGAAACAAGGGAATAAGACTGCGTCTGATTTTAACTAAGAAACAAATAATCATATATTGGACCATCTTTTTAGTAGGAAAGTATTCTGCTTTATAATGCATTTTCAAGTGGTCTGTTGCCCTTGCGTTATTCTTATTGTTCGTGATTAGAACTGCACTGACACTGCCTATTTATATTGGATTACTCATAACTTGTGTACTGATCTCCTAATTTGTACATTTTTGTTTTATTTTTGTTGCAGCTTTTAAGCGGAGCTGGAAGGAGCAGAGTCAAAAGTTTGCATTTCTCTTGTATTTTCTGGTTTCTTTCTTTCTTTGTTACGCTATACTACCAAATTAATTAGCTAGAATATTTGAGAATATGTGACTAAAATTTACTTATGGCAAATGAGCCCCAATTTTATTTGCATAAATTTTCCTTAGTTATTTTGAATAATTTGTGGTGAGAATAATTTGCGTCTATAACGAACTTTAAGTATTATATGAAAGACGGGTCGTGCCTTCTAAAATATCTAATAATAAACTTGAGAATAAGACCATCTTTAAGTTGTTGATCATACTTTTTGATGGTTCGTTGGCATGATATTGACTTGTTCTTGACAGATTTTTTTATTGAACATTTATTTAATTAAATATGTTTGTCTTAAATGGTGGCAACAACATGTATGACAAAAGATACATTTGTTGGCATATGCCATTAGCAATAATGCATATTTTGTGCGAATAAGTGTTGTGGATAACCTAATAATGCTTTAGAATCTAAAATTAGAGAACAATTGCATATTAACTTTAATTTTCTTTCTTTTTTTTTAAGAAAGAAGTTTAATTTATTGAACTGGTAAGTTATAGTGGTGAACACGGTTCCCACGATATTTTTCTATTTTGGATGCACTTTTCTGGTTAACAACAAAAAATATGTAGTGAATAGTGATGATATTACGTTGCTTATGTGACATGAGATAATAAAACGAAATATAAGATGTGGATATGGTCAAAAAAACAAATGAAACATACAGATCTTGAGTGAGATGGGATTCTTTTCCGAGGAGATTAAAACTGTAATGAAAATTGACAGTAGAATCAGATTCATATATTGGCCCTTTCACTATTTAATAGAAGCACAAAGTTTCAAATCAATGGATGCCTATTGCCAACATTATGAGTTGCAGATCACTTGAGTTCCCTAAAATATTTGAAATGTTCTTTTACTGTAGTCCACTAAGAGAAACAACATGGAGATAAACTGCAAGAAAAAAGGACAAAAGAAGCCATCTCTGGCAATATTGAGGCACCCAAGTTTCATTTTCTCAAACCTTACTTAATCCAACACATGACCATATATTGACCACTCTCTCTCTCGATTTCCAATATTTGTGTTTGCTTAAACAATTGGTGATGCTTTTAGCATGAGTAGGAAGAAACATATAGATAAAAATTAAAGCTTTATATTTCTTGCAAGTTTGCCTTGTTTAGACTCATTTTCTAAGTTAAGTAACATTTTGTTCCATAACCTAGAATCAGTTCCAATTGATAGAAGCAATTCTAAAGAAACGGGAATACTGTTGATTCCCAAACTACATTCCCATTTATTCAAATCTTATCGAGAAATAGAACGACACGTACGTCAGACTTTTAACTCTAAACCTCATCACTAAAACATGAAATTAAAGAAACCCATATAATTTTCCCAATTCCTATTATACATTTATTTGCAATTTTAAATTCCAAGGCAATTCTTATCCTTATAAAATGGTGTGGTGTTTTTCATGAACTGTAAAATTATAAATTATTGCTGTAAGAAGCAGGGTAAAGTTATATTTGTGCTTCTCTTTAAGCTAGTAGGACTTCTCACTTTCTTTAGGGGGTTAAATAAGTGAAATAATTAGGAAGATTGACCGGGGAATATCGAATATGTTACTCTTGCTACCTTAAATAGACTCCACGAAACACACACACACAATCGTGTATTGATAAAACTAAAATATGTCCTCTTGGGGATGGCCTAGTGGTGGAGTGGTGATATCTTGAGGCCAAAGGTCTTAAGTTCGAATCCCACCAACACCACTAGGTGTGAGCCTGTCACACCTGGCTTGCAGGCTATTACACAGGGGTGGGGTTTACCCAGTGCGCACCTCGGTAGCGGCGGCGGGTTACCTTCGACAACAAAAAAAAAAAAAAAACTAAAATATGACTAATTAATATACTAATAGAGTAGATCTAATTAAGTGACCGTGACCGTGCGTGATGTTTAAAATATATCATTCTCCTTCTCTTACTAATTACTATGGTGATACTTGTTTTACTCAGTCCCATGATGTTCTCATTTATCCATGTAATCCAACTTGACAAATTCTTATTCTTTCTCCTTATATTCTGCATGCCTATAGATCTCATCATCTAATTCACTTCTGCGCAAAAAATACTTTTAAATTTATTCACCCATGAGAAATTGTTTAAGATTTAATTTACGTGTTTGATTAATTAAAGGCTTTTGTTCAAATATTCTAAATTATAGCATTCTCCCGGCCTCTATAACTTTTTTGTTATTAACTTAACTTTTATCTGTCAAAGTAACCGAAATTCCAAAAATAGAGAAATAAATTACTACTACAGTACGCATTTTCAATTCACTATTAGATCAACTTTTGGGTACGTAACATAAATTGAGGTTGGAAGTTGGTAACAAAAACAAGCATACATTTTGACAAGTCTCGTAAAGCGAAAAATTCCCACCATCGCCAAATGTATCTATAAGCATAAATACGCATTTTGCTTCAATTTCAAGCCATTAAAACAACCTTAAATTACTTCATCATCATCATATTCGTCTTATAATTCTATTTTCCCTCATCAACAAGAAAAAAAATAATTAAAAAAAAATCAAGAATTCTGTGCCACCATGAAATACAACGAAATTTCACACTACTCCCACCCGCACAACCTCAAGTTCGAATACGCGGAGGCGCCGTTCATGTGCGACGGCTGCAAGGAGGCCGGCATCGGATCACGATACAAGTGCTGCGGCGGCGGCGGTGGCGGAGGGGCATGCAACTATGACTTGCACACTCACTGCGCCCTCCCCTCCCCCTCCATTAGGCACCCCTTTTACACGAAATGCTCGTTCCAGTTCCTGAGCCGGCCGCCGGGGCCGGTGGCGCGTTACTGCAACGCGTGCCAGAAAGACGTGGCGGGGTTCGTTTACCACTGCAGTTTGTGTGGCTTCGACCTCCACCCCTGCTGCGCCAAGCTGCCTATGATGATCGATGACGGCGAAATCAAACTCTACTTGTACAAGAAAGTTAGCGCCGCATGTCACAGGCACTCTCTCTCTCTCTCTCTCTCTCTCTATATATATATATATATATATAGTCATAAAATTAAACCGCTATTTAATTGTGGTTTGGACATATCTAATTCTTCTTCAAAACTCGATTAAAAAAAAGGTCAAGAAGTAATATATCCATAATTATTTCTTGATATAAATAATTAATTTATTGAGTATTTACACAGTAATATATAAGTGTGAAAGTTTGAATTTATAATATTTGAAATATGTTAATGGAGGTAAATAATATGTAGGTGCGGGAGAAAGGGGAGGAGCTGGAGCTACAGATCATCGTGCAAGAAATACAATTTACACGTGGCGTGCGTGAGGGAGATGCTGGTGGACAGCTGGCACGAGATCTACTACGGTGCATGGGGGAACAGCTACACCGGCAGCAGTAGAAGACTGGAGGGTGAGATCCCCAGCTTGCGGTCCACGCTGCAGACGCACAATCACAAGAAGAGCAAAGGGAAAGCGCAGAAATGTTGCGACGTGGCTGGTTTGGCGTTGCAGTTTGTGATATCTGCTGTCCTAGGGGATCCCACCACCCTCATTGCTGCTCTGGTTGGTACCTTGATGTCCAAATAGTGGACAACTACCTACCTGAGTAAGGTTTTTCAAAATAAAATAATTAAGTTGATGTTAATTAAGTAACTAGTTAGATAAGCTAACACACGATTGTCATAATTTGTGGGATTATCCATCATTTACTATCTTTAACTTATTTGTAAAGATTGAAGTTATTTGTAGTATGCTTGGATAAAATAATGTATTACTTCATTGTTGATTTAAGTTTAATAGAATCTGAATGCAGTTTTATTGTTCAAATTAATCTTCGAAGAATTATTTGAATTTGTCGTAGCAAAACATAAAAAAATTGACCCGATTAAAACTTTTAGGAATAGGTATTGCACAAATGTTTGATAATAAGATTATTAATATATAAATTATATATCTATATATATTAAATGATAAAATATGATCAAAGTGAAATGAAAATGAAAGTAAAAGACTGTCAAGTCCATCCTTGTTTAATTAAGGCTTTAAAAAAAATGCCTGAAACAATCGTGCTTGACTTAATCTAGTCCATATCAGTTTGGTAGCCGCTTTGAATTAATTTTTATTCACCTAAGTCCAAACGATAAATAAATAAATCGATACCTCTTTCCAACTTTTTCTTAAAGCGAATGACAATTATATCTTCGCTTTCAACACTAGAGTGCTAGGACTTCCACATTTACTTATGTGGCGTGGCACCTGGCCTTTTCAAATGAAACTCTAAAAAGAAAATTTTAATTTTTTTTTTGAAGCAAAGAAAATTTTAATTAATTTAAAGGAAACCACTCTTTTTGACACGGTCAGATAATGTTTCTAATAAATTAAGAAGTGGCAAGCTAAAATTAAAAAAAAAAAAAACAAAAAGAAAAAACAAAAGAAGCAAAAAATAGGGAAAGTCTATGCTACCCCAGATTTTACCCGGAGCTGTTACCTTGCCGACACCTGTTCCCCTTTTTAAAAAAAGTTTTTGTTTTATTTTTAATGGTCTGAATTTTCAATATACGGTGTATTTTTGGGGAAATATGAAAAATAGCTATTGAGGCACTTCTGAGAATAATGCCTTAACAGGATCCGGGGCCCAACCTCCTACGTCGGCAGATGTCGACAAGCTTCATACTTTCCAATTCCGGCTACCTTGCCGGAATTTTTTCACGTCGGCAACTTCCCTAAAATCTGGAGGGACATGTGAGCTTTCAGATCCACATATTTTCAGATTTTTTGAAGATCATTTGCTGATCAAAATTAATTTATTTTGATATTTACCTAAACCCTAATTTTTTAAAATTGGCGCCCAACAACTTTCGTTCATTAGTAAAATTCATTCGTCTGTAGGAAGGTTCTACACAGTAATCCCGCGTGTGAGATTTTCTCTCTCCCTTCTCTCTAGAATGGTTCACGGACCCCTCTCTCTCTCTAAAAATCAACGGCGATTCTCACTAAATCGCCCTCTTCATACGCGCTGTTCTTCTATTTATCCTCACCGAGAAGCGAATCAGCGTAATTTTGAAGTGGATTCATCACAGAATTCTTCATTTCTCCCACAAATCTAAAATATTCCATCCGTGATTACCCAGGGTTTTTGAAAACCCTTTTCAGCGGCGGTGATATTTTCTTGAAAATCAAAGTCCCGGCGTCTAATTCCACTACTTAAGGGTCGCGAGCTTCTCCCCATTCCCTTGAGTGTGTATTTCCCCTTCCAAAATCACAGACCTCTCGCCTGAAAATCATCCAGGGTTCGCGGAAGCCATTTTCAGCGGCGGTGATTTTTTTGAAAAATGTCTCTGGCGACTGATTTATCAGCTTAAGGGGTCGCGGTCCTCTCCCCTACTCCCCTGAGGCATTCTCTTCTCTCCCCCTCCTACTCCCCTGAGGCATTCTCTTCTCTCCCCCTTGAAGAATCGACTGCAAATGCTCTGGTTAAGTGATTCACAACTGAAACGTGAAAACCTCAAGGTATGCCTCCCCTGTCTTGAATTTACTTCCTTAATTGACATTTGAAAATGTAGCAAGATTAGAAGAAAATGGAGTCGACTGTGATTGAATTAAAAGAACCCAAATAATAACCCTCCCTGATGATGATCGGAAAAGGGGAGTAGACGACTGTTGGTATTGTCTGCTGCAACTGTTATTTGTATTCAGTTTGTGTGTAATAACTCCTGGATAAGTAGTAGGACTAATATGGGTTGAGATGCTATTATCTGTTAATTGCGGTTGAATTATGGAAATGCTGATTGAAACATCTTTATATGCAAGCCTCGCTTCTCTTTAACTGTGTTTATTAAGACTAGAATAGTGGCTTGTTATGTGAATAAGGAAAAGAGAGAGAGAGAGAGAGAGAGAGAGAGAGAGAGAGAGAGAGTGTGCATCTTATGCATATCTGGCTGGTCCCTGCCAGATCATACCAGCCCCAGAACAGTTGCTGGTTTAATATTAACCATTATGTAGAATTGTAGCTGAATGAATCTGTCTGAAGTGCTTCGTGTGTCTTTCAGTGTTGTCTTCTGCTCTATAATGGCCTATATTCATTATTTGAGTTGCTGCATACATGTTGTGTAGTATCAGTGGTTAAAAGAGCCTTATATGCTAAATATGACGTTATTTCTATCCTTGAAATTGTGCTCAAGTGTGTAAGCCTGCCCATTTGCTGCTTTGTCCCCTCCTATATTATCATTTCTTTGTTTGTTATCATTTTTCATCGTGCTCTTATTATTACACATAAAGGAGCCAATATACTTCTCGACCCAAATAGCATAGTTAAGCTGACCAACTCTGGCATTGAAAAACAGGTACCTGAATCTTGTTTTGCTTGCGATTCAGAAATTAATCTTGTTTATTTCTTTGTTTGAATCTTGCTTGCAACCCAAATAGCATAGTTAAGCTGACCAACTCTGGCATAGTTAATCTTGTTTATTTCTTTGTTTGAATCTTGTTTTACTTGAAAAATATGCAAGTAACATCTTAATTCAGAAATTAAGTGAAACTTATGTTTATTCACTCTTTTAATTTGCATGATTATGTATTGAGAGAGCATAGAGAGAAACGAAAGAAAAAAAAATCAAAATTTTAACAATACAACTTATTTATTTATTTATGGAATAGGTTGGAAAAGGATGGGCATTACCTGTATTTTTAGTGTTTGTTAATTTATGTTGTCTAGATCCTTTTACACTTTATGTTTATCTCACAAACTTAAATTCCGAATGACAGCTTTAGGTACCAGATGAATCAAAGAAAGTCAGGTATTCCTCAAGGAATATATTTTTAATGAGCGCGAAGCAAAGAGGGTCCTCCGTATAAACAACAAATGTTGGAATTGCTCTTAATTTTCTTATTGAGGGGACAACTATTTTAGCTGAAGAGGCAGAAGAAAATTTGGGTTTTAAAGTTCAACGTGTTGACACTGATTTTTTTGCTTGATGTTTGTTTGTATAACATTTGTTTAATTCATGTATCTATTGGCTATAATCCTTTCTCTAATTATTTCATATTATTCATCACCTATTTTCAGTCTTCTTTGAGTAGTTGTGGCTATGCTTAAACATATGCCCAAATTATATTAGTATAGAGCAAAGTACATCGTTCGAAATGGCAAATATATGAGCAACGATCACTTTCAATTTTTTTTTTTTGCTAAAACTAAAAAAAAATCATTTCATATAATAAAACATAAAGAATGATTTGGCTGAAAACAAAAGTACAAAAACTTTGATTTGGTGGGTCCGGCCCTTGATTGTCGCAAAAACTAAGTATACAGTGTCGATATAACTTGTGGATTTTAAATCCTGTTGCTTTTTTCATTTAACTATTTGCTTTTGTCTATTTTAAAATCCCCCCAGTGACACAATATAGTGCATATGAATACAATGGTGCGCGCACGCACGCACACAACTCAAGGGAAACCACAGTACAGCTAAGCTAGCTAGGTAAGGAGAAAAATGCACAAAAATATATGTATCTTTATTTCAAATTATAAAACATGCGCATTTTATTTTACATGACAAATTTGAAAGTACTCCGAGCCAATATAATGGCCGTTAATTCATTTTGCAGAAATCATACTAATTAATTAATTCATTCATTTGGGTTTTGATGGCAGCAACCAAATGATCATAGGCCACACTCCATGCCTTTTTCATTTCTGGCGACCACATTTCTCCCACTGCCTCTTTTATTGTCTCCAGCAATGCATATTTTGTCACCTGCATATCATTTTTATTTTTCACTTTAGTAAAGGAAATGGCCGGGTATAATCGAACTGAGTTGAGTATTAATTACAAAGGATATATATACCTCAAAATGTTCGTCGACAACGCCATATTTCAAGTGGACGGCACCCAATTTTTTGAGACTTGAGTCTCTGATGACAACTTTCCCTGCTTTCCGGAGCTGAAGTGCAGCTTCACACGTCTGCCATAAATTTAAACTCATATATGTTAGTGTTACTCCTCTTCTCTTCTCTTCTCTTCTACTCCAAATTAATTATAGCTAGTCTCCGATATCCCATTAATTACTAATTAATTTCCAAATTATTGAATATTAATTAAATAGCAGATTTGGATCTCCCTCATACTATATATACATACTAACCATGACAAATACAGACTTGGCATGAGGCTTAAGCTTAGGATTCTGCTCAACCGGGACAGTTGAGTCTCTCAGAAATGGGAACAACTTTTTAGCTGATGGTGCTATCTCAAATATCCTGCAGATTCAATCCATCAAACATTACATTAATTATAATTAAGAAAATGAATGTGCGTGTGTCGTCGTGTATATATACATATTAGCTAGCTACTAGGTAGGTATAGGTAGGTTTTTAATTACTTGAGAAAAAACTTGAGACCCCATTCGCCAGCATCCTTCTTCATCAAATTCCATGACTTCACCACCTCACCTTCTTCTTCTTCCGTAAACAAAATCGCCCCATCTTCAAAATTAAAATTAATAATCAAAATCAATACGAGACAAGTATACATATATTAAATAAAGAAAATAAAAATGAATATATATGTAGGTAGTAACCATTTTGATCGGCAGCGCTCATTGTTGAATTTGGTTTGGAAATAATTAAAGATGATTGTGAGATTTCAGATTTGTGAATGTGCAGGAAAAGGTGAATCTTGAAAATATAAATAGTTGAAAAAGAGTGGCTCTTGAGAAGAGAGGAGAGCCATAGTTGAGTTTAGGAAACAAATTGAATTCGATATTTTGCAATAATTGAGTTAAGACTTGAGATGAAACCAGGGGCCGGAACCTGGTTTTCCGCTACCTCTAATTGACCGGAGGATCTCTATTTTTCAACTTAACTATTATTATTATTATTATTTGAAATCGAAGGTTGTCTTATATTTAAAATGCATGCAGCAATATACGTACATCATTATTCATTAACATTCAGAAATACTAGTACGTGGCATTACTCATCCTTACACAATTAAATTAGAGTTTGATCCTTAATTTGTCGATGCTCCAGAAAAAAAAATAAAAATACAAAATTATGATGATCTCATCTAACCAAACTAAAATTACAAAAACTTGTGTTGACTATCCAGACCATCTACCGCACTTTCTGTGTAAACTATAAATGGTTTCTCATCTAATAACATCTCAACTTTTAAGCAACCTTGTTTGGCATTATATTTGTATATTTTAAACAGAAAACAAGTGATCTAACACGACAAAACAAGGGGAAGAGAGTTAGAAAAGGAAAGCTTGTATAGTGATGATAAATGGAAGCAAACGCCCAATTTGCAACTAAATTTTCTACACAAAGTCAATCCCAACGACATAGTGAGACAAAACAGAGATGAGGATATACAATAAAAAGTAAGAAATGAGTACAACTACCATTTTCTTTCCCGCTCTTTTTTTGTCAAGTGAAACCAACAACTTCACATTTCAACCACAACCATAACTCACATCTGGAGTAGCAACGACAGATTCAAATGGGACTTCAACTCTCTCTTTCACGATGCACCGTGCTTCCCCGTTTTCGGTGACGAGGACCTTCCCCGGTGGACAGTCGACACTAGCTCCCTTCTCATCATTCCGTCGCTGATGGAAGAAATTTAAAAGCTTCAACCGATCATCACGTTTCCTCAGTCGCGGCTCAAAACCCGCTAAGCTCAAGATGGCGATCACCCCTACTACAGTCATAGCTGTCTTAGCTGCTGTGCCTATCAAGTTTCTGACCAACTTAAATGGTCCCCGCGGCCCAGATTGTCCCTGCTTGCTCTCCAATTTGTGAAGATTGTTAGGAACCTCATGGAGATTTTTTAAGCCACCAGTTGTCAACCCATTCTGAGGGGATCTTCGGGAGGAGGTAAAGGTAGAGAGGTAACCATTTTTCGACACAATGGATGGAGAAGGTCGGCTTGGATATGGAGGAAGGAGGAGGTCATTATTGTCGTCTGTTTCACTAGCAAAAGCCACGGCCTCCTGTATGACTTCCAAGTCCTTGCCTTTGTATTCCTTCAGCTCTTTAAGCAGCTTCTTCTGGCTGCATTCGATTTCAGCCAAGGCTACTTCTTTTTCATACCATTGTTGCTGCTGCAGTGCCTGATAAGGAAAATACGAAGCAATCAAAGGCCTCATACTCAAAAAGATGAAATGGACCAAATGCTAGGGAAAAAAAAAATGCAACCATATTTAAAGAAGCAAGTTCTGGAAAACTGAAATGCAAAACATCTATAACTTTTAACGTGAGTTGGGAGAACTAAATTCTAAGCCAAAACTCGTACCTGGAAATATAAACAGGATTTCACTATCAGTCATTTTAAACAGAACACCACTTTATTTGCTGACGGCATTGAGGACTTCAAAGAAACCTTCTTTTTTTTGTGTGTGTGGGGATGGGTGGGTGCTTGGGATTTAGCTGGTTTTCATGTTTTGATTCTCTGTGAAGCTAAGGTAGCAATTGATCCTAATTGTGATTGTAGTAGTAAATCACTGGAACCTAACTCCCATTCCGAACATCTTTGTGGAACTCTAATTTTAAAGTTTTGACATAAAAAGCATCACAAGACAACCTATAATGAAAACTTGTTGCTGGAGCTAAGACAAAATCCTTAGAGAGTGTAGGCTCAAAAGCTCAGAGTAGGCCAGTGAATATTGACCTCTCTATAAGATTCACTGTGTATGCACCTGTTAGCGAGTAAAATTCAAACATTACTATCATATATACTAGAAACCCAAACAATGGCATCAAACTTCTCAGCTTTGTTAGGCTCAAATCAAGCTCAATGTTGAAATCAATACGTTTACTCATCCCCAGTATGCGTTTTAAGCTCCATCTTGAGAAGTTTAAAGATACTATTGTTGGTAGCTTGTCAGCACACTTAAAGTCATACAAGCAAAGGAGTCGAGCCCTTTATTTTCATAGAGCCTCAGTGGAAGATACATCCATAAAGAGTAGCAGTCGGATCACCTCTCTATCAATCCCCTCGCTTACCTAAAAAGTTAGCTGAGATCTTCAGTAACTCTTCGCATCTAATATAACTATCGCTGTTTTCAAGTCTTAAAGAACATTAATTCGCAGGCTCACAATGTTCTAAACCTACTCTTCCGCAAATAATATACCGACGCAGGAAGAAAAAGAGACATGAACACTCACATAAAAACTTCAGAGAAATAATAGGCCACAAGGTAGATCTTCCTTTCCCAAGAGTAGGGGTGAGCAAAAACGAACCAAACCGATGAATTTAGTTAGGTTTAGTTCCGTTTGTAAAGAGTTTAGGTTTGGTGTAGCTGTTAACATTAGTACAATAGTACCTCAGTCCTCTCATATAGGCGATGCAAGTATCCTCCAAAGTTTTACCAAATACCAGTTAATGATTGCAGCACCTTTTATCAGATATTTTACATGTTTCTAAAATTGTCATGTCATGAAAGGATAGGAGAAAATGGAAAATGTGTAAATAGCAAATGGTATTCAGCACAACTAGAAATTCTTGTTGAACCATAAAGTTGCAGAATTTTTTAACCTCTGAAAAATTCAACCAGAAAATCACAACAACACACATCCCACGTGGTTAGCAAAAAGGAGCCAGTCTGTACAATAAGATCAATCTAAATCAAAGACCTTCATAATATACACAAATGTTTTAATAGGCGAGTACTAATTCATGAAGCCTAGCTCGATACTTCGATTTACTTCTAAAATCACTGACTATTAAGCCCTCAAAACAAATTACTATCAGTTGATAAGAACAGGAAGGAAGCATCATAATCTTTCATGTCCACAGAGAGAGACTTGCAATATATTTAATAATCCAATAGAGGAACTTCATAATCTGCTTTATACTTCCACCAGAACCACGCATACTTCATGAAAATAGTTCTTGAACAATACTGAGCCATTCAGATAATCAAGAGTCCTATGACTAAAGGTACTCGGCAAAAACATTCTGCCAACAATAAAAACAGAAAAAAAAAGTCAAAATCTTCTTCAATCCTTCAAGAAAGCAGCCATTTGTAAAATTCTAGAAAAGACAGTATCCCAAATCCCAATTCATTCAAGAAACAAAACCCCATCTCAAAACTTCAAGATTCAAGAGCCATCGGGAAGACCCTTAAACTAATTATTGAGCTATAATCAGCCACTGAAAGAATCGCGAACTCGATGACAGCCCTAGTTGAGGGGAAAAAAATTATGATAGAAGGTAAACACATTGAAGGAAAGAGAAAGTGAAATTATTCTAACCAACAAGAAGCTAGAAATTCGCTAAATCCTAGAATAGCCAGTATCCCAATTCATTGAAGAAACAAAATTAATGTTACAGAAATAGAACCTGCAAAGAAGAGAGCTGTGCTTCGAGGGAGTCAAGAGCCTCTTTAATATTGAGAAGACTCTCAGCTTCTTCCTCAACGTCATTTTCTTGATTTTCTGCATCTGGGTTTGGTTGAGATTCCTTGGACTCACTCTCTCCACTTGCTCTCTCTACATTAGAAGCTGTTTTGTGAATGCAGCTGATAATCTTGGACCTTAAGTCCGATGTTTTCGCCAAAACGAGGCCTATTCTATCTTCATCCATTGAAAGTTGACGAAAATCCTTGTTTGCTCGAAGTAATGTATGTGAATTTCGTTGGGTTGGAGGCGGAGGCGGGGAGGGAAGAAGGGTTTGAGGCGTGGACAACAGCAAGAAATGAGTTCGGAGAAAGCGCCAAAATAAGCGCGACGAAAATCTAAGAAATTGTGGTTTAAAATAAAATTAAGAGTTGCCAAATATTTCAGGCTGAAGAGAGCCTTAGATTTGCTACCTATGCCAAAGGGCAAGATCTTGTCTCACTTTCAGTTTCATAAAGACAGCAGGAAACCAATTTAGGGTTATATTCTTTTTATTTCCTTTTTTTGCCTTTAATATATCCACATCAATTTAGCAAATCCCAAAACTATTATGATTCCAGAAATTGCCGTGTGTTCCTTTTTCCTTGTTATTTCAACTATCTATCTATCTACACATTTAAATGTGTGCATAATGTTGTATAGAAATCAAGGATGAAAATATCGCTATCGCAACATATATCGCAATTTCAATTTTACGGATATATCGACGGATATATCGATATCACATATCGATATCGCAGAAAATTGAAAAAAATGACGGAAATCATATTAAAATCTTGGAAATTTAGCATGAAATTTTAGGAACTATTATGACATATTATTATGCACATATTCCACTAATTTTTTTGATAGAATTGTATTTTGAAAGCAAATATATTAATAATACATTATATAAATACCGCCTGAGACAATACATTTGACAAAATAATACATAATACAACATAAAATGACTAAATAAACATTATAAAGTACAATTAATACCAAAATGAGGATCTATGAGGTTCAAATATAGTAGATGAAATGTCATCTTGTTCTAAACAATATTGATACCAACTTATCACGTTCGAGTAATTATGGATATAATTATGCACATGCGCTTGATATGTTTCTTGATTTATTCCAACAGCTTCACCATGAATTGGATAATGTCCATTGACCCAATTATTTTGTTGATACACATTTTGAGTAGTCCAATCAATTTGTGAACTCCCATATGTGTAAGAAGCATATGAATCTTGGGACATATCACTATGATCAGTGCTACCCATATTCGTAGAATCAAGATTGGCAGAAAGTTCTTCAATATCAGTCCGTGGACTTTCTTCTTGAGTCCATGCATGTCTCCTTATGTATTCCTTTCCTATTGCACCTATTCCAGAACCTCTACCTCTACTTTCGTGGTCCATATCTTGTGTTGCATGAGTGAAGTTGGCCTCACAACTGAATGGACTCAATTACGTATGGCTTAAACCATAATCGTCTTGATTTTTCCCACCATTTCCACTACCATCATCATTTCTACCACTTCCATCATTTCTTCCATCACTATTTCCCTCATCCTCTGTTGAGCTATCTGTTTTTGAATCACGAAAAGTATTACCAACTTCTTTTTGTAATACTTGATTCATATTAATGCCATAATCACGAGTCATAGCAGCTATTTTTGGATCAGGATTTCCCTCTTTATCATCTAAGTGTGCAGGGCGAACCCATTGAAAAAGTGGATTTCCTTTTTCATCATTTTCATCATCTGTTATATCTACCAGATCTATATATTCTTGCTCTGCAACCTTATAATTTGTTGCAAAACGTGTAGCTCCTGGGCGTACAATATCTCCTCGACACATCTCCTGCATGAGTGCAAGTAGCCAACCATGATTATAAATGTAATTGGTTAATTGTCTAGCCTTTGCAATTACCTCTGCAACAGTCTCTTTTTTTCCAATATCTTCAAATATTAAGTCGATACAGTGAGCAGCACATGGTATCCAATACAGATCATACTTACTCATAAGTTTTTTTCATGCTTTCAAAAAAGCGGAACCATTATTAGTAACAATCTGTACAACATTCTTAGAACCAACATCCAGCACCACATCCTTTAGCAAACCATATATATACTTATGATCCTTGATTATATTGGATGAATCTCACTATTCTTTCTAAGACATCCGTTGATTTCCCGATCTTCTTTCTCTTATATTTTTTTTGCAAAGCGAAATGTCTTTATAAAGCAAAGAATATTGGAACTCAAATAATTACATTGAAGACCTAAAAAAGATCACAAAAATATATAGTATTAAATAAAAATCAAAATATATTATAGAAATATTAAAAAAAATCGCGATATCTTGCGATATTTTGCGATATCTTGCGATATATTGCGATTTCTCATCGATACTCGGGAAAAAAGATATTCCCCTCAATATCCGTATCGCAATGTCAATATCCGCGATATATCTGCGATATATCCGCGATATTTCGCGATATTTTCATCCTTGATAGAAATAACGTCTGATATTTGGCCATTTATCATTCTCATTTAGTCATACTAATTTCACACAAGTCGTAGTTGAATAAATTTTGTGTCGGTTGAGACGTTCAGGACATTCTTTCAATATTTATATAGCTTGTGATGTTTCATTTGAATTATCATCCACTTTTGAAGTAATATATATGTGTATATATATTTCAGTTTCATCACATTGCAATTAATTATCCTTTTATTTTATATTTTCTTGGTCTACTTCCTATATTTTTTGTAAGACAAGTTCAACTAGTCTTCATCTTCGCTTCATTAGAAAGCTAAATATAAACTGTGTTTAACTAGAGTAGTTGAAATTTAAGCTTAAATTGAATGAAACATTGATAAAACGCACTGAAGTTCGTTTTGTTCAAAATCTGAGGCCATGTTTAATTGATCATTTATGAGATTGGACTAGTGCTGAATTGATCAATTGATCCTACCTAACTTCATAAGGTGAAATAAATTGATTTTTGAGCACTTTGTGGATGCTGGATTAATGCAGCCGGTATTCAGAGCACAAATTAAATGATATTAATAATTAATGTGAATAAAAACTTTCGAAATTTCAGTATAATTAATCTGGTACCAAATATGAGATGTAAGAATATATATATAAATATAGAACGAAATTAGCTCTTGGATCATTCTTCAAAGTCATTCAGCAATTAAGAACATACATCAAGAAGGAAAAACAAAACTCAATCTTTTGAATTGGTCCTTTAATCAATCCACATTACAATTTACAATCCTCAAAGCAGATATATACACAGAAAGCAGTTTTCGGAATGACAGATGAATCACGCTAGCTTGTACACCATCAACTGCACACAAATCTTTCAAAACTGCTCGTGCTGTCGTATTCGCCTCTACTTGTAGCTAGCTAGTAAACTCATAGCTCGCGATTCATTTGTCATTCAAAGCTGTAATGATACAGAACCGACTTCATCAATGGTTTTAAGTTTCTTCATGGTGGATTGCAGAATGCATATTGCATATCTTCATCTGATGAGTTCATTCGAGAGCTGGAAACCGAAGGCGAAGTTGTGAGGGATCCAATCAACTTTTTTCCAGAG
The DNA here is from genome assembly GCA_026008535.1 of Perilla frutescens. Classification (NCBI taxonomy): domain Eukaryota; kingdom Viridiplantae; phylum Streptophyta; class Magnoliopsida; order Lamiales; family Lamiaceae; genus Perilla; species Perilla frutescens. The sequence goes on along the minus strand of BRKX01000020.1, from coordinate 35,946,934 downwards.
CTTTCCTTGCTGGGAAGTTTTCCCCCAAGATTCAGGCATTGAATGCTCAAGCATTTCTGCTGTACCTAATGGAGATAACCCCATTTCCTTTGTGAAATACTCCACATTCTTTGGTACTAACAATCTCTGCTCTTTGTGCACCTTTATGTTCATTTGAATGTACTCTTCTTTAGCCATTTCTAGCTCCTGGAACACTTTCTTCGATGTGTAGAGACGAACCTGCAGCAGATCAAACACGGGATGTATATATATATATATATGATTCAGAACATGCAAGCATTGCAGCTAATTAGGAAATGCTGTCTCACTGCTGGATCTGATCTGCATCCAGAACACAGGGCGAAGTGCAGCCGTGGTTCTGGATGCTTTACTGCATATGCTCTGCGAGGATCTCCGGCCTTGAACTTCGTTTTGGGGAAAAACAATGAGTGCAGCCACTGCAACAAAGAATTCAATATCAATTTCATTGTTGAAAATTTCTCAACTTCTAGGTATATATGTATGTGAATGTGGAAGGATACATACAGGGGTTGGACGGGGCAGTCTGCACCTCAAAATCGAGCTTTGTATTGTGTCAACACTTACTGTGTGGCCTCCAACGTCATATGCAGCCTGGATCGAGCAAATGCCAGAATTAGCTGATGAAAAATGTTGAGTTGAGTCGAGTTGAGTTAAAGATTTTAGCACCTTGAGGACTAGAGAGATCCTCTTTAGGCTTCCTCGTGGAGTCCCATATACCATAAACGCCTGTACCGTTTACATAAGTTGTTGCACTTGGATTTTTTTTTTTTTCGTGGCGAAATATGAGATATTGCTGGAGACAGAACAAAGATGAGATGTGAATTCTTACATGCATAACTAGTGCATTGTGAACATTAATCCAGAATGCTAGTTTCTCTTCATGATTTAGTTTTCCTGGATCAACTTGGGCCAGCTTTGATATGATAGACCTGAAATATAATAGTAGCAATCGACGTTAGATACTATACTATCAACATCTGCATCTTATGTTTCTAGTGAAAACGAGGTCTAATTAAAGCACCTATATTTCTGCAGCAGGTCTTGAACAGAAGTCAGCCTCTGGGAATCTCTAACAATGCTGCATACTTGCACCATTGTGAAGATTGATCCAGAAAATTCTTCAGATGCATTGACGTGGAAAGGATTGTTCGGCCATGAGCCCAAGGACTGGTTTTCTTGGCATGAAAGGGCAGCCAGAGGCACACCATGGTGCCCTTGTGGAGAGAATTTGGTGGGTGGTGATGAGAGAGAGAAAGAGCCAAAAGCTTGAGAGGAGAGAGGAGGGTCAGACAGATGACAGTAGATGGTTGAGATGCATTTGATCATCTCCTCAGATAAAGAGTTGGGAGTTTCTCGAAGGCGTTGAGGAAAACTACAACCAAGATCCTCTGCTAGATTATGATCCTCTGCAGTGGATTGCTGGTGAAGTGAAACAGACAATGGATTAATTAGGCTTAATGAAGTTGTTGCATTCATATATAGAAAGAGTTAAAAAGAGTTAATAATGTGGAGGAGGGTTTTAAGTTTTAAGGAAGTACCTCGAGCATGGATAAAGGTAGAGAATGGTAAGCATCTAGAGCTTCTTCAGCTACAACTCTCAAGGAAGGAGCAGAATGAGAGAGTGATGAGTGGCTCCTGTATATACCGGTATCAATCAAGGCGGTGCTGCCTGAACCTGAATGATCATGATCATGATCATGATCTTCTTCACTCACTGATTCTAAACTAGTAGTAGTCTTGGAAACTTCCAGAGTTTGAGCATCTGTTTTTGGCCTTTCGTCTGGTCTAGGTAAAGCCGATAGCCTCTTGGCAAAACTTGTTCGATACATTGATAGAAGATACTTCTCCAGATACACAACCTCCAGCTCCAGAAGAGCTATTTCTTTGATAAGATCCTCGGCAGGCTGGAGACAATTAAACGAAATATATATTTGAACATTGATTTAGATGATGAAATTGATCTCAATATATATATTAACCTGTTTATAGGTGGGATTGGGATTGGGATTGGGATTGGGATTGGAAATGAGATGATCGAAGAGAGAGTGACAGTTGAGCGCTTTCTCTAGAGCAGAGCGTACCACATTTTGGCCCTCTAGTTCTTTCTGAAGCACTACAATCTGCAATGCATGCATCGTTTCAATTATCTATCAATTATTTAATTTCTAATTCTAACTATACTTTTAATAGTGTAATATTAGTACAGCTACATCATCTAATTAAATATATGTAACAAACACTCTAAAATAGTATGAATCATGATTCACCTCCTCTTTCAACAAACTCTGAGCCTCAGCTGAAGAGAGCTTGTTCAAGTGCCCCATAGACAGATAGCTTCAATTCAAATTGTTAGCCACCTATATACATATGATTATGAAATCAAAGAGTTAGTTGTTGAAAATAATTGAGATGATGATGGCCAAAGAATTCCCTAGTAAATTAATTAGGTAGAAGATAGAAACAAAAGCAATGTATATTCTCATTTCAAGATTAACACCAATGAAGAAGCTAGAAAGCAGAGAATAAAAAGGAACATACCTTGGAGATCGAGGGGGAATATAATAAATGCTGATTCCTTGCAAGTTGCAACCATGAAATCTCCAGGCATGTATAATGTTGTTAATTTCAGAGGGCATTAAATGGTGGAAGCGGACAACACAGCAGAAAGCGATATCTCCCTAAACAGAAACAAAAGCACCATACAACCCTCCAACAAACATTAAATTCGGTGACAACAAACTATATATGCTCTCTCTCTGCTCCTGCCTCCTGATGAAAGAGAAAGACTACTCACCCACACACAGTCTTGGCAATCCCACTCAGAAAGCTACTGCTGCTCAGACCAAATGGATTCAAACTTCAAATTCTAAGTCCGAATTCACTCACTTTTATCACACTCCCACTTACCAATACGTGTATATATATACGAGTTTATTAAAATAAATGAATAAGTTATAACAAGAAACAATTATATGTGTTTATTTAATTTGTGTCATTAGGCGTCCAATGTCTAAAAATAAATAATTTAGAGTAAGTTGGAAATGGAATTAATAATTGCATTTATGAGAGTTGGAGTTGGAATAGATGATGCACACATGCGGAGTGGGGACTTGAAATTGAAAAGAGGCAGTGACCATTTTTTGTTTTGACTGGTGACTTTTTTTACTCTCTAAAAGCCTCGCCAACTTTGTGTTGGCTTTTTGTTAGGTTGTTGCCACTTTTTCTTGCATCAAAAGAAGCAACTTTGTTGGGCTCTTTCCATTCAAGATCTTCATTCTAATACAACTTGGCATCTTTAAGATTTCTATCACCCAAATTTTATCACGATTATATATGCACAGATATCGCACATAAATACAATGCATTTTGTTTTTGTGTGCATCAGAAAAAGGCTTAAAAGCTCTAGCTATTAGCAATTGCCCGTGAACTGAAAAATACTTTTAACGTACAACCTCCTAGGTTAAATATGTTTGCCTCATAAATCTTGTATTTTATGAATTAAATGAGATAATATATATTTCTCTAATCAAACAATTATATATACTAAAAAAATATAAACAAATAGGTGAACGTACGGATGATTGAGTGGGATACAATGGGGATTATAGTATTGGTCACTTCCTTAATTAAATGAATATGTCAAATAATTTGACTTAATGGATTTCAATCATATTCGTGGAAATTAAACGGAAATAAATTAAAGAAGGTAAGAATGTCGGTAAGAAGGAAAAAAAAAACCCCCCACTATGCCTACGGCTTAGGCAGATAACGCCTCTCCCAAAATTAATTTAACAAATCTTGATTGATTGAACTACACAACTAAATAATCTCTTCTTTAATTGCACTTTTTGTATATTTTATTGGGCTAATTAAAGAGAATGCCTCAACTTTATGCATCTCTCTTTAAAAACTTAATTAGTCGTGCAAATTAATTAAGTATCATTAAATGGAAAGAAGCTAGTCATGTCTTGACATGCACCACATTCTAATGATTGGCTCGCTACCATTTATATATATATTAAAATAAAAAGTTCTTTAAATATTAAATAGTATGATTTACTTTTCTAACATGATTTGCAGGCCATTGCTTGGAGCGAAGTTTATCTAAAACACGCTCATAGATAACAATTATAAATTTTTTTGCTAACTTTTTAATAAAATGTAGCTGAATTTTGCTCCTTATACTGCTACAACTTCAAAGCCAATTATCAATTAAAAAATCATGCATTAAAAACGATGAAACCAATCATGCAATTATGCATGGGTAGCTAGCATTTGGGAAAAAAGTTATGGTGTAACAATAGCTTTAGCTTTCCTCAAAAGGGCTGAAAGTGGGAGGTCAAAACAAAAGGCAAAAGAGAAAAAAAATTATTTTGCATTTTGCATGGCCTAATTCGCCTCCCTTATCTCTCTCTCTCTCTCTCTAACATATATGCACAATTCGAACGACCAAAAAAGATGTAGCATTTGTGAGTCACAGCTCATTTAAGGTCAGATAGAAAAAGAAATGCTACCTTTTTTATTGAATGTCGTGCAATTTCATACAACAAGATTTAACATTCCTACAAAAAGTTTGGTATCTTTAGGATTGTATTATATTATTCTGGGGCCAAATATTGGAAATACTAGGTCTTTCTTTTACATGTTAACGGTGAAGATGAGAAAAGTTTTGATATGACAGAATTAAATTCCAAGTTGTATCAAAAAAAGATAAACAACGCATTCAAATATGCGATTTTTTTTATTAATCTAGTGTCCAAACTTGGCTCTATTATTTTTGAGAAAAATAATTTTTCCTTTGATTCATCCTCATGGTAAAACTAATTAATCATGTCACAATTTATATACGTCCTCGATCGCAATCACATGTACCCATATAGGATGTAGGCAAAACTTAATTTATAGCATATTCAATATCTCTAGGGTTACTATTTGGGGCAGGTGATATTAGAAATATTTGTAATATACTGGGTTATTTATTTATTTATTTTTTGAGGAAAGGTAGCAGTTTTACTATTAGGTGGGTAGGTATTTGCAGAAGCTTGGAGATTAAAATGTTGCTGCAATTGCTGTTCCTTATGTGGCTTATTATGGCAACAAAAGAAAAAACAAAATTTTGTACTAGTATTAAAATAGGAATAAAACAAACTTCCCTCTGACATAACACAAAATTAAACGAATTTGGTCGCAGAAATTTGTAATAATTGTTGACTTATAGGTCTTGAATTTTGTTCGAGATGAAATGCCGGATTTAAGAAATTCAAGGTATTATGTCGTTTGGTGGGAGGTTCAAACAGCATTGACTATTTGTTTATTTATTTTAATTTAATACGCTATGCATACCGATGTTTAAAGTAATAAATGGTTATCAATCGTAGTGATAATTAAGAATTGATTAGCAAAAACAGTCTTCTAGTAAGTCAATGATGAAATTAATTTCCCAAAGAATCTTACAGACATGCCTAGTAAAGACCAATTAAATACATAATTAAGATTGCATCGAATAAATGAGTTTGATTACACAAGTCTTGGAGACTGGTGAGCTACAGTTTATTGAAGGCCAAAAACATTAATACATCAATGTTTCAGCAATTAATGTTTCTTGTTAGCAACACTAATCTCGATCAATCAATCCCACCACTCACCAAATTAACCTTCACGCACACACAATGTGACATACTACGTATATATCTGATTTAAGCAAATAAAAATTAATCAATCTCCATAGAGAAACAAGCGAATTGCAGAATCTTTCTCACTAATTCAAGACTTCTGTTACTGAGGATTAAAAATACCCACACAAAGAAACCAGGGAGAACTTTCCACATGAGAGAGAGAGAGTAAAAAATTGGCATTACCACAAGGAGGGGAGACTACTAACAACACACACAGCAACAAGAATTTGCAAGTAAAGCAAAGTAAGAAATGGATTATATTGCATTCTATAGACAAGAACTCCATTCTCCAATGGAATCCACAAAATGTACAACCAATTAATTCGGAAGGAAAGATTGCACATGATTGAGTTAGTTTTCAGTCATATACCTTCTCTAGAACAATCTGCTACGATTCTATATGTCGTCGAGTTGATAATTTATGATGTACGTTGTGTTAAAATTGTAACAAGTAGCAGGATGAGCCTCTGCAGGAAACTTGAGAGCACAGTTCACACGCATTGTCTGCAGAACTTTCTATTCTAGGGCGCTTCCACGATAACGACGAGCTTGTGTTCAACGTCCCGGATGTTGATGCCTTGCCAATTTCCATAAGGTCTCCTGCAAAATGCACAACAGGCCAAAATTCACTAAGAAAGGTGATTAGCATACAACATTTTGATTGCAGCTAAACATATTTGGCTTACTTCATACTGTTTCGCCTTTCAAACAAACATGCCTAACCAGGTTAGTCCTAAGAAATCGACATGCAAAAATGAAAATTTTCCAAGAGTTTCAATATAGTTGGCAACAGATAGTTCAATAACTAATAGAATGCGAACTGGGAAGTTCTTTAGAAAGAACATTGAAGGTAAGGTGGATATTCCAAATATCAAATTTCCATGTTTTACAGATTAAACAACCAGAAGTTAATCTAAAATGAGTCAAAATCTGATCGGGTAATTAATAATGCGAATATGCAATGCAAATAGAGGTTTTAGCACTGCTGATATCAAACCACTTTACCAGTGGACTTACCAGCTGCCTTCTGAAATTTGTCCTTGCAGTTTACTTGAGTGCTCCATCCAACAGTGAGCTCCCCGGCCTTCTCAATGCCTTTCGACTGGTAAGGAGCAATAATCTGAATAGTATATTGAAATGAACCCAGTAATTCATTCTCGATACATTCATACCTGCAAGACATGCAAAACTAATGAATTTCTTCAATGGCGAAAGATTAGGCCTTCTTGGACAACTTAACTCACATTCTTCTGCAGAGGCTATCAGTGATCACCATTAGATCAATAACTTGAATCCTTATTTGCCTGACTTGTTCATCAGAATACTCATCAAATGACTCCTCAAGAATTTCCGATAGCTTCTCAACATTTGACTCCAGCTGCTGTTGGTGGTCCTCAAAAAAATGCCGCTTTAACTCACTTTCTTTTTCTGTCATCTTCTCATCATTAAAGAAGTCAGCACCGAACATGTAGAACGCAAAAGGATATGAATATGATAGAGCCCGCCTTGATGTAAGGAGCCTGCAAAACCCGTTTGTAACCCAGCTGAAATCTCTTAATTTTAAGTCCCTTGCTCGCAAATTTGACACTTTGTCCTCGATCATTTCCCTCAATTCAGATTCCTGCTTAAATGAGTCTGTATGAGCCTTGTAACGGTTATAATAATGCGCGTATCTGTATAGGTCTCTTTTTGCATGCTCAGCCTTCTTCATATTGTCTTCTTTATAGCGACCACAGCTATGATCAGTAATAGTGGACCAATCATGATGTCGGCCTGTAGCTCCGCCACACAACCAACTAAAGCAGGACATAAAACAGTTAGATAACCAAAGAAATGTGTAATATATGGACACATTTACGGAGATTTAAACAGTGAAACTCAAGGCAACGAGTGCAAGAATGTCAATGGCATGAGATAGGACCTTAGAGCATTAAAAAAAGTAACGCACAAGTGTAGTTCACTGCATAATATACTCTGCAAATAAGTTTTAATAATGAGAACTAGAAATGTTCATATCTGGCAATAAAGAGCTCCAACTCAGGATTAACAACCATGACAAGCATTATATTCCAGTGTTCCAAGTCAGTAGGGTGCGTATCAAATATCAAAAACAGGGGCTGACATCAAAACCGAATGTCAGACACTTGTTCTCGCTCTAGCAAGGATGAAGCCTCATAGATTTCTAGCTGCATTACTCGGTAAAATAAAATAAAAAATGAATATTTTATCACTCGTGCCCAGTACAAGCACTTAGTTTTCAGAAAGAGAAGGTAATCTTACCAAAATGATTGCCCACACACACAACGAACTAGGTTGCAGCCACCATTCTTCTCCACTGGTTTGTGACACTTAGGACAGGGCATTGTATTTACAGTGATCCAATTCACTGTCTCGGATTCATCACGACATTTCTGTGTCCATAGCTGCCACATAGAGCAGGAACAAGGGGAATGGGCTTCTGATGAACAACTGAAACAGAATTGCAAGCCACAAGAACATTCTACCTCACAGAACTCATCATTTTCTACCCGTATTGCGTTACCACAATGCGGTATACTGGGACACCATTTAACCAACTTATTGTCTTCAATGTATGACTCGAGAAGAAACTGGTTGAATTTTTCTGCTAAGTCAAGCTGCCTTATACTAACTAGATTTCTGATAATTGCTTCATCACAAACAGTGTTGCATTTATGGGCCATACACCTGATCCTCTTGCTTTGGCCCTCATTAATTTTGACAATGAAGTGTTCAGTCCAACCTGAAAATTTTGCTATGTTTGATTATCAAATAGTAAAGACCAAAAGTGTCAAGAATTTCCATTTGAAAAAGAATTATTACTATGAAAAAGGCAAACCAAAGTGAAAGTATGGATACTGACTTTCAACACATGCATGGAGAATCGCAGAATAAACCATAATCTAGTATCACAAACTTAAAATAACAAGATCAGAGGCACCACTGAAGTTATTTAGGACATTTACCATTTACAGAATAGAAAAATAGACCAGAAGAAGGAAATAAAGCTTACAGTTATTGCAGAAGGAATGACCACAGTCCATTCTGGTGACATCATTTGCACACACATCATCCAAACAGATATTGCACAATACTTCGGAGCAATATTCTGGTGGAGTGATAACAAGTTCATCCCTATTAACTCCTGCTTCAGAAAACATTCGAGACTCCCCTTTCTCGAAGTAAACTGTAATCAGTTTCTCAGCATCCCATCTGTAATGAATGAGAAGAGTTCTGGCATGGTGTTCTCTAACTGATAACAAGTCCATTACTGTTTGCAAATCTTCCCTCTGCAAAGATCATAAAATCTCAATCTTCAATCAAACCACGTGCAAGCCATTCTCATCCTTTTAAAGGAAAAAATAAATAAATATCATCTCACTTTATTGAAATCAATTTTCTAAGAAATAAAAGCTCTGAGGTATATGCATTATGAAGTTGATTAAAGGCCTTTTCAGCAAATGTTTCAAACAAAATAGTTCAAAGGGGCTCAATACTCAAAAGGATTCCAAAAACTGCCACATCTGAATTTCAAGAAAACTTCATCACAACCAAAAATATCATCACAAAACTGCATATTGCAAGAACAAGCAAGGTTTTGTAGGTCCCACAACCCCAAATTTGGACAAAGTACAGTAGCTACCGTAGATTTGCATATATATGTACTCGACAGATATGGGATTGGTTGTGCATATAAAGAAAGCAGATAATGCATCAGAGGTAATTTCAGCGAGTGTAGAAGAAATGGGCAAATACAAACTCAAGAAATATGCAAAATTACATACCTGAGCAGCCCATAGAGACTCTTTTGTGATCACCTGCAAATATCACGAAAAAAACAGACAGCAAATCATTACACTAAAACGGGCATGCGAATTCTCTATGATCGTCATATCCAAAACAAACATACTAACTAAAAAGGAGCTAATTTTTTTATGCAAATAGATGACGATTAAGTGATAATAAAGCTCAATTGGTACAAAAAGAAGATGATCAGATAATGATGAGAAACCTTCAAACCCATGGAACGGCATCGAGTTGAACTCCATTGAGTCAACCCATAGTCATGTATAAATCGTCTATGATCACTATTCCACTCATAATTTTTCCACATTCCAAAATGGATCCGGGAACTCGGATCCTCCATTGTATCGGGTCGGGTTCGGTAAACGGGTTACGTGCGGAAACTCGTGTAAGTATAGCCATTAGAATTACCACCCGCTCCGCCCAGTGTTGATCCGGATCGGGCTCAGAGCCAAATGGGTTTAAACCCGTCGATCTGCAACCGTATTCAGCAATGTTTGGGAAAAAAAAAGACTAGCGTTTGAAATCAGGGTTAAAACAGCAGAGGTTCCATGTTTGACCTGATACTAAAATTTTGTTCTATTCAACACCTAATTCACAATTTAATATTATTTTCATCTCTCAGAAATTTCGCTTTTTTTAACGCAATTATAATTAATGCATAAATTATATCGTTCTTTTTTTTAAAAGAAAAAACACAGGCAAAATCTCCTGCAGACAGGCAGGTCACCCTGAAACTGGATCCAAACCTCCCAAACTGGCGGAAAAAAAAAAACACGTAAAAATATTATTTTTAATATTGAAAAATAGTAATCTGATACTTCATTTATATGAGTTTATTACATCTCAATTAAAATTTATTCCATTTCAATTAAGATTTATTCATTCAAATTAAAGTTTAAAATTATATTTTATAATTTAATTTAGAGGTTGCATATGCATGAAAAATAAATATTTTGTATTTTTCACTGATATTTCTTTGTAATTATTTTTTGAATTCTATATGTTGTGTTCAATTTTTAAAAATTAATAAAATAATATGCACATGCGTTAATTAATTATATAAGAAGATTAATTTTATGTAATTATGATAAACAAAAAGAAAATTAAATTTTAGTCATTGAAAATCCATGTTAGAGGGATTGAATTGTAATATTTCAAACGACACGACTTTTTAAATAGCAAAGTATAATTGTCTGGTCCACAATTAAAGAACATTTGATTTCTTTGAATTTATGATAGGTATAAAATATAATTATTTAATTATTTTAAATGATGAAATTGAAATAGAAAAATAATAAATTATGTTGTTATTATTGTTATTATTATTATTATTATTATTATTATTATTATTATTATTATTATTATTATTATTATTATTATTATAGTGCAACACAAACGAAGTCTATTTTTAGGCAATCTATGCATAAAAAATAAAATAAAAAATGTCACAAATCTCGAATTTTCAAGTAAAAAAATAATAAATAAGATTGCAAAAATTTGTTAAAATACAACAGTTGTAATCTAAACCGTTGTGGAAAATGCAAAAAACGAAGAAGAAAATTTACAACAATAAATGTCACTATTGTATATCACACGATTTTACCTTAATATATGTATAGATAAAATTCAACAATTTTAATATAAAGCAAAAAATTAGATTTTGAGAAGAAATTTGAGAGTGACCGTATTTATTTCATATGCAATATATTCATCCTTCATCCCTATTAAGGATGGTGTGAATCACCAATCCATTCATCTCTACTACTCTACATCCTCAACATATGCACATGGGATGGAGAGTTTTAAAGCAATAAGGAGAATTTTGAACCATGATAAATGACTAATTTGAAGAATATTATAAGGAATAATTTGAAGGGTTTTCGGAAAAACTTTATTTATAAATGCAGGACAACTATGATTCGAAAGGTCATAATTTTCATGAGTATTAATGTAATCAGTTGGAGTGAATACATTTTTTTAATATTTTAATATGAAAGTGATAGATAAAAATATATATATAAATAAGTCTAGAAAATGAATGCATAAAGATATGACCAATTACAATATTAAATAGTTAGAATTTAGAATACATAAAGATACGACCAATTACAATATTAAATAGTTAAAATTTATGTTAATTAAAATAAATGGTGGACTTGATTGCACCTACGGGTTAAAAATAGATTAAAGAGATAAATAAAAGAGTTACAATATTAAATAAATAAAATTAATGTTAACTATCATAGTAAATGGTGTGTTTGATTATATATCTATAAAATATTAAGTAACAAAAGAAAAAATTACAGAGGGGTAGAAATAATAAAAAAAAATCTAAATAGGGGAAAAAGTTGGAAAGAGTATATAAAAAAAAAAGGGAAGGTCCAGAAAAAGAAAAAAGAAAAAGGCAAAAAAATAAAAAATAAGAAATCCAAAAAATAAATCATAAAGAAAAAAAAATTGAAACAATAAAATGGGTAACCAATGGGATTCAATCCCTAGCCCTTCACAATAATTCCACAACAATAAAGCCACTACACTAAAATCCAATTTAGAAAATTTTCGCAAGAAATATTACTTTAAATAATGTTTTTGCTGACTTTTTTTAATGATAAATTTACCCCTGCGATTTTGCTTTAATATATAGATATAGATATAGATATAGATAGATAGATATATATATATATATATATATATATATATATATATATAGATGTCCTTTCTAGATCTTAAATGAAAGAATATGAAAAGAATTTTAATTTGATTTTTTTAATAAATCGAATTAAAAACAAAAAAAAAATTATGATGGTTTGAACTTTATGTTAGTTTTGATAAAGCCAACGCTGAAGCGATTTATTTTTTTATTTGATTTTATTTTAATTTTTCGCAGGTTTGGGTTGGATCTGGGATGGGTTTTTGATCGATAAAACGGAACAAATTTGTATTTAGCTAGAGGTTTTATAAAGTTATGAGTAATGACTGATTTGTCCCACAAAAATTCAAATTCGGAAACATATATAGTCCGGCCGTTTACATCCAAGCCTAACTAGTTACGTAAGATTTTAGACATCAAAAAAAAAAAAAATCAGTACTAAATTTTGTGAAAATATTAAATAGTCGGGGTATTTTTATACATTTTTTAAGAATCATGACATTTTTTTTAATCATTTAAAAAGTGCGGTTAAAATATGATATTTACCCATTACTATTTGGAGGCTTAGCTTAACAATTAACGTAGATAACAGCAAAGAATAGGGCGATTCACTAGAAAAGCAAGACGTACATATTGCATTCTCCAGCTATTGACCCCTTTTTTTATTGACATATTTTAGCACCACAACGGAATTCACCAGATATACCATCCAATATTTTCCCTATACATCAAAATCCCAACAAAAACCACTGTACATAATTAAGCTAGCTTACCGTTCCATAGTTCATACCACATCTAGGATAGATGATGCACCATATAGCGCAAAAGTGACGGCCGAAAATGGTGATTACTTCATCTTATCATGTACTCTAATATTTATAATTGTAAGAATTTACTGGATGAGCTTGTGCAGGCATGTTGAGATCATCAATGACGCTGCCTGCAGAACCTCCTTTTCTAGGGCGCTTCCGCGACAACTGAGGGCACTTGTTCGAACTTCCAGATGCCGATGGCTGACCTGTTTCTATCAGCTCCCCTACAAAAATGCATGACTCAGTATTTAGCAAACATTTAGCAGATACTCAGATTAAGGGTTCTCGTTACTCAGATAATGGGGAATTTATCACATCATTTGACAACGACATGGCTACCAAACTGTAGCATTCATAGTAAGTATATGCAGCAATAACTGACAGATCTAGTGAAGATATATACAGCAAAAGCTCAACCGTCACCAGACAAGATGCAGTATAAAATCATTATCATTTCCATGTCACTTCATGAAAATAAGAAGCCAGAGGCAAATTCAAACCGCTTTACCAGTGGACTGACCAGCTGCCTCCTGACAATTACTATTGCTGTTTGCCAGAGTGCTCCCTCCAACAGTTAGCTCCTCTGCCTTCTCAATGCCTTTTGACTGGTATGGAGCTATACTGTGAATGGTGTATTGAAGCGAACCCAATAGGTCATTCTCAATACATTCGTACCTGCAAGATGAGAGAGAGATAAGTTACTTCATTCACGCAAAATTAGCCCTTCTTGGACAACTTAACTCACATTTTTTTGCAGAGGTTATCAGTGATAACAGAGAGATTAATAACTTGCATCCTTATTTTCATGACTTGTTCCTCTGGATATTCATCAAATGGCTCCTCAAGAAATTTGGATAGCTTCTCAACATTTGACTCGAGCTGCTGCTGCTGGTCCTCAAATAAATGTTGCTTCATTTCACTATCCTTTTTTGTCATCTCTTCCTTGAAGAAGTCATTACCAAACATGTAGAATGCAAAAGGATATGAATATGAAAGTGCTCGTCTTGATCTAAAGAGCCTGTGGATACCATTTGTAACCCAGCTGAAATCTCTTAATGTCGAGTCTCTTGCTTCCAAATTTGATACTTTTTCCTTAATCGTTTCCCTCAATCTAGATTCCTGCTTAAAGGAGTCTGTATGAGCTTTATAACGATTATGATAATGCATGTATCTGTATAGGTCTCGTTTTGCACGCTCCGCCTTCTTCTCACCATCTTCTTTGTAACGGCCACAGCTATGATTAGCAATACCGGACCAAGTGTGGTCTCGGCCCGTAGCTCCACCACACAACCAACTGAAGGAGATACACTAGTTAGACTACAAGTCATGACAGGAAATTTAAATTATGAAACTACAAGGCAACATGCATAAGAATATCAATGGCATGATATTGAGGCAATGAGAGAATGAAATGACTTCGAGCCACACATCATTCTTAAACATTAAACTTTAAGAAGCATTATTCAGTCGAATCAGTAAAAGAACAATTTTAACAAACATGTCATGAAATATAGACTATGTTGCAGATGCAAAAGCAATCTTACCAAAAAGCTTGCCCGCATATGCAACTAACTAGGTTGCAACCACCATTCTTTTCAACTGGTTTGTGACACTTAGGACAAGGCTTTGTATGCACAGTAATCCAATTGACTGTCTCAGATTCATCACGACATTTCTTTGTCCAGAGTTCCCACATAGAGCACGAACAAGGAGAATGCGCTTCTGATGAGCAACTAAAACAAAACTGCGAACCACAAGAACATTCTACCTCACAAAACTCATCATTTTCTACCCTTATTGCATTCCCACAATGGGGTATACTGGGACACCATTTAACCATTTTGTTGTCTTCAATGTACGACTCGAGAAGGAACCTGTCAAACTTTTCCGCTAAATCAGGGTGTTTTACACTAACTAAATGTCTAACGATAGCTTCATCACAGATAGCGTTGCATTTATGGGCCATACATCTGATCCTCTTGCTTTGACCATCATTTATTTTGACAATGAAGTGCTCTGTCCAACCTGAAAATTTTTCCATATACGAGTACCATATAGTCAATACCAAACCAGTCCAGAATTTCCATTGGCCAACACACACACGCATAAAGATAACACTTTGTTAAGAAATAAATAAAACTGAAAGTATGAACCGTTTCTTTAGGAAGATTCAATGGCAAATGCATAACAAACCAGAATGTAGTGTTATGAACTTATAATACAGTACAAGAAATAGCAGAAGCCGCTGAAGTTAATCATCCCATTTTCCAAGTGAAAACAGAGGCTTAGATAGAAGCCAGATGAAGGTAAGGGTGCTTACAGTTATTGCAAAAGTAGTGGCCACAGTCCATTTTGGTTATATCTTTTGCAGGCACATCATCCATACATATATTGCACATTACTGTAGAGGAAGGTTCTGGTGGATCTAGGTCAACAATCTCAACCATAGAAACGCCTGCTTTAGAAAACATGCAGGATCTCCCCTTCTCAACATAAACTGCAGTTAGTTTCTCAACATCCCATCTGTAATGAATGAGAAGAGTTCTGGCATGGTGTTCTCTCACTGATAGCAAGTCCATTACTGTTCGCAAATCTTCTCTCTGCACAGGCAACAAATTTCCAATCTTCAGTCAAGTTACACCCTTGCCAAGTTGCTGTTTTGATCTCTTATTGAAAAACTTCCAAATTTCAAGAGAATCCTATTACAGGAAAAATAGCAAGATGGAAAGAACTTGATAGTACAAGCAAGGATATTTTAAGTGGATGAAAAGATAACCAAGAAATGTGTTCAGTTTTATACCTGGGCAGCCAACAGAGACTCTTTAGTGATTACCTGCGAATAGCCCAAAGGGACCAGAAAGTATTCCAATCATTAAACCAAAGCAGGCATATTTCAAAAAAGCTTCTAGTACAATGGTGGGTTTCACCGGGTGAAGTAAAAACCAGAAGAGGCAACATGGCATAAAAGCGAACATCCATATAGCTATGGATGATAAGCCAAATGCAACATGTCAAATAAAGAAATTGGCATCATAAATTAATAACTAGAAGTTCAGAGTAGCTCATCGAGTTCAATAAATCAAAAATAACAGCTCAAGATGATAAAACCATCTAAAACCATAGAATAGCATCAATAAGAATTCCATACAGATACCATAATACAAATCCGACCAATATTTCTAACATCAATCATCAGAAATTAACCGCAATAAAGTTGAAAAAAGAAAAACTCAGCACATAAACATCGAGAAGCGCGGAACAGCAACAATGTATACTGTATATGGCAAAATTCCTGCTTCAATATGCTCAACAAATTTCCCATCGTTCTCTTAACAAAAATCAACCAAATTCCGAACTTGACAAGGAAAGTATTTGATTAATAACAAATTATATAAACGTGCATTCTCAAATACCCATGTAAAGCTGCACATACCTTCGACGCTTTGTGCGGGACCCACTGAGCATCGGACTCGTCATTTTCGAGTCCGTCGAGCGGTTCCGCGTCTTGATCGGACGAATAGCTATCATCTTCATCTTCACTGCCGCCGCTCATATAGTAATCTTCCTCCATAATTTATTACTTATTATGTTAATCTCTCTCTCTCTCTCTCTCTCTCTATATATATATATATATATAACAAAAGAATTGGCTGGAACGAAGATCGTGGTCGATTCTGAGACGGCGATCAGATCGGCGGACAGACGGCAACTATCTCCCGGGAAAAATATGCCGGCGATAGAAGAGAGAGAGAGAGGAGAGAGATAATCTTAGAAAGGGCCTTGACGTGCTGGGGCATGGGAGGGCTTATTGGGAGTTTAGGTTGCTCTTTACGGCGTCGTTCGCTCAAGTGTTCAACTGAAGCTTTTAGGATACGACGCCGTTCGAGTGTGAAGAGGTTGACTAGCTTCCCCATGTCAATACAATTTGTCATGACGATTATAAAGTAAAATCAGTCATCACAACCTAAACACAGACCAATTTGGTTCGGTTTGTTCGATCAATTCTCTCATGTTTTTTTTCTTCTCAATTTTTAGGATTTAGATAGAAATAAGAAATTAATTATATTAGGAATATAGTTTAGAAAATTATAAATATATTATAATATTAAATTCGATCGGACCAAATTACATACGTATTATGTAAAACTAGATTGACAGATTAAATTTTTAGACTAAACTAATTGTGTTCTAAAATCGACCGAAATAAGCGAAATTCATTAGTCCGGTCCAATTTCGCATACCCCTGCTTTACAACCAAACATGCCCTTACAGTATTTCGAGATTTAAAATATTAAAACATGCCCTTTACAATGCCCTTTACAACCAAACATGCCCTCACAGGTAATCTGATTTCTAAATTTTGAATTCTTATATTTAGTTCAATTTTAAAATATTGTGAAAAATTATGTGATTCCATAAAATAATGAATGTGTTCAATATTTCGAGATTCTTATTCAATTCTCAGCTCAAATGTAGAGGTGTCCAAACTTAACCGGATCGGCGGTTACAAACCGCCGGTTACACGGTTTTCGGCCGGTTCCGATTGATACGGACGGTTACGGTTTGTAAACCGTAACCGTCAACCGTAAAATAGAGGTCCGATTCCGGTTTGGGGTGGCGAATTTCCACAAACCGCCGGTTTCGGCGGTTTGTATATAATTTTTTTTTTCAACGGCCGAGATCACGATCCGCGTGATCTCGATCAACGGCTAGGAACGCACGGAGGCGGATCAGTGACGTGGAACCACCGGTTTCGGAGCCCAAACCGGCGGTTTGGCCGAAAACCGGCAGTTCGGCCGTTGGTTTTTTCAAAAAATTTCAAATTCAAATTTTAAATTCCCCTCCACTCCCCAATTTTCACCTATAAATACCCCATCTCCTCCACCACTTTCACTCACACCAAACTCTCAATCTCTCTCTCTCTCTATGCTCAAATTCTCTCTATTCTAGCAATATCATTTTATATTCAAGTTTTCTTACAAGTTACAATCTTACGAAGTTACTCTCTCCACTCTCAATCCTCAATCTCATGTTCTCAAGTCTCAACTCTCTCAACTCTCATAATCTCGATTTCTTCATTTCTTCATTTTTACTCATTTTCTATCATCCCTAATCATCATGTCTAGCCGAGGTAGCCGAGCCGATAAGGGTAAAGGCAAAGCTATTGCTGATAGTTCCGAAGCTCCACGTCGTCGTCGTCGTACTCATTCTGGAGTATATATTTCTGATGATGCTAATACGACGTCGCCTCAATTTCAATAACAACAACCTGAAGAATATGTGAATCCCTATGGCGGAGCCGATAGCGGGTTTTACAACGATCCAAGTGGTGGCGATTTTTACAACAATCCTACTACTCAAATGGAAGTTGACGAAGAAGTGGCAAGATGGATCAAGTTTGAAGAATTACAACAATCTCAAGAATCTCGTGCTTTCAGCGAAAATCCATCCATCGATCTTGACACGGAGGAAGCGGAGGAAGAGGTGGAGGTTCCCGCTCCAACAAGAAATACGGCACTGAAATCCGCTCTATTCACTATTCATTTCCGAAAGGTAGCAATGAAGAATGAACAAGGTGTGTTTGATTTGTATTGCAACTATTGTCCGAAACAATACAAATTTCGCACCGAAGGAGGCTATGGGACGTACTGATCACACATCACCAACAATCATCAAGTCGAACTTGGGCGTGCTCAAGCTCAATCACAACTCAACTTCCAACCGGTAAGCAGTCAAAATGTTGAAAGCCAAGGTGACGGTACGCCGTACTCATCTCAACTTTTTAGGTTTGACCTTCTAGTTGCTAGGGAATAAATGTGTTATTTTATTTGTGAAGAATCTTTAGCACTTCAATTTGCCGATAACATGAATTTTGAACGTCGTATGAAAGCTGCTTATAATCCTGGTGCTCAAAGAATACCTAGAATGACTAT
This sequence comes from Perilla frutescens, assembly GCA_026008535.1. Lineage (NCBI taxonomy): Eukaryota > Viridiplantae > Streptophyta > Magnoliopsida > Lamiales > Lamiaceae > Perilla > Perilla frutescens. The sequence continues at coordinate 35,928,018 of BRKX01000020.1, read as the reverse complement.
GACTAGGACCCTTGAAAGATTGCATATAAGATATAAGTCGAAATTGAAAAGTGTTGTTAGTAAAATTCCTTATAGGGTTGCTATTTGTTCTGATATTTGGTCTGATAAATTTATCCGTCGTCATTATATTGCTGTTACATTGCATTGGATTGATTATTCATGGAATTTGAATAAACGTTTAATTGCTTTTCGTAGATTTAACTGTCAACATAGTGCTACTAATATTGCCAAGATTATTATTAAAATTTGCAATCAATTTAAAATGCTTGATAAAATTTTTTCTATTGGTTTTGATAATACGAGTGCTAATACGGCTAGTATTAGAGAATTAATTCAAGCATGTAATCCAACCTTGCATGGTAAATATTTTCATACTCGATGTATTGCTCATATTTTAAATTTATGTGTTCAAGATGGACTTAGAATATTAAATAACTCAATTCAACCTATTTGTGATATTGTTGATTATATTCATGGCAGAGTTAGAGTTAGACGTAGGTGGGAAAAATTCTGTAGGAAAAATGGTGTGCATGCTAAATTTTTTAACTTAGATGTGCCTAATAGGTGGAACTCTACTTATGAAATGCTTTCTGCAACTTTGGAATATCGTGAATTATTATGTTCTTTTTTTGCTACGCATATTGAATCATTTATTTTATTATCTTCGTATTGGGATGATTGTATTGAACTAATGGAGCTTTTACAAGTTTTCCAATATGCAACAAAAGATTTATCCGGTGTGTATTACCCTACTGTTTGTAAATTTATGTATCATTGTTGTTTAATTGCTGCAAAATTTAATTCTTGTAGTCATAAGCCCGATTTGCAAGAGATGATTCTAGTCATGGTAAAAAAAATGGCTTAAATATTTTGATCATGTGCCTAATATTTTTTTGGTTGCAAAAATATTGGATCCTACTTTTAAATTCAGTGGTACTAACGAAGTGATTGATATGTATTATAGATTTTTATCTACTATGAGTTTTACAAGATCCGATCCCGACGGCGGAGGTATGAATATATATGTGCCACCTGCTGAAGAAATTAAAAAAGATATTTATGAGTCTATATATTCACTTTATAGAGAATATGAGATAAAATATGGTGATAGTATAACTCGTGAAACAAGTCATTCTTCAAGTTCTAGTAGTGCTTTTTTCGTTAGGATTAAATACTTCATCTTCACGTGGTAGTGCTTTACAAGAATTCAATTTTTTTTTTCCAAAGTAGAGGAAGTGTTAGGTGTAGTCAAAATGAATTAGAAATGTATTTGCAAGACCCAATTGTGCCCCCCGATGATGAAAATGCAGGTCCCAATAATTTTGATGTTCTCAAGTGGTGGTCCCGAAATCAAGAGCGGTATCCTTTGCTTGCAATTATGGCAAGGGGGATTTTTTGAGTTCCGACATCAACGGTTGCGGTCGAGCAAGCTTTTATTGAATCCGGTTACATGTTGGACGAACGGAGATCAAATTTGACACCGGATCACATCGAAGCTCAAATGATGTTGAAGGACGAGTCCAAAGCCGACCTAAGAGAGCAAGAGAACCGTTGGGATGACTTGATGGATGGCCCGCTCATTGAAGTTGGCTCGGAGAGTGAAGCCGAAGGAGGGAGCCAAACCGGGGATGATTGGGACGACGACTTCGAATTCTAGACTCGCCAAGGAAAAAAGGTAAAATGAACTACGAGGGCTTTGATTCCAAGGTAAGGGATACATAGGCAGTTTCATAAGAAGTGCAAGCCCAAATTTCAATTATTTCTTTTTCCCCCCTAAATTAGTCAAATTGTTAAATGTTAATTTTAGTTTGTAAATTGTAATTTAGTGTTAAATTGTAACTTGTAAATTTGTAAATTGTAATTTCATATTTTCATAGTTTGATTAATTTACGATTTGTAATTTGATAAATTAAATTGTATTCTCATTTCTCAATATTCTTGTAAATTGCAAGTTGTAAAGTTGTAACTTGTAAATTGTAATTTAGTATTAAATTGTAACTTATAAATTTGTAAATTGTAATTTCATATTTTCATAGTTTGATTAATTTACGATTTGTAATTTCATAAATTAAATTGTATTCTCATTTCTCAATATTCTTGTAAGTTGTAAGTTGTCAAGTTGTAACTTGTAAATTGTAAGATATAAAATTATAAATTATAAAGTTATGTAAATTATAATAATATCAAAATTCAAATAAACTTGTGTTTAATTTGTCATACTTCTTAGTTTTTAACTTGTAAATTAGTTATTTTGTCGATTTAGTACTTAGTAGTTCGTCAAAATTCAATCGTCCATTCGAGTTCGAATAAAAAAAATGGAAACCGGCGGTTAACCGGGTAACCGTCGGTAACCGGCGCTAACCACCGACGCTCCAAACCGAAGGTTCCGGTTACGAAACCGTAACCGGCAACCGCCATCACACGGTACGGTTTCGGTTCCGACCATCCGGAACCATGTAACCGGTGGTTACAAATCGGAACCGGCCGGAATCGGAACCGTGGGAGCCACTACTCAAATGGGTATTTAGATTATGGGAAAAAATTAAATTAGTCAAAGTTAGGATAACATTTTTTTCTAACCAAGTTCTATAACTCATTATTTTCTATTCAAAAAGTGGTGTAAAAATCTCATATACATTTATTAACATTGATAAAGTCAATCCCTTTTTTGTCTTATTTGTAAATGTGGCAATTTTTTTTTCAAAAAAAAAGAAGAAAATATGATGGATTGAATTCTCCCTTTTTTTGTCTTATTTGCAAATGTGGCAATTTTTTTTTTAAAAAAAGAAAATATGGCGGATTGAATTCTACAAACGTGAGAGAGGAGGTTGGTGTCTTCAAATGTGGAACATTAAAATTGGTAGTTGAGATTTAGTTGCTTGCATTAAAATGTATTGAATACACATGTTAAACAAAAAAAAAAAAAAAACTTATACCATTTTCAACACAAGAAATTAACCGGCGAGCTTTGCAATTTTGTTGGAGAAACAACAACATATCCCCAAGAAATTTAAGGTGCTTTTTTTTTTCTCACCGTGAAGTTGTTCAAAATTGTTGGGTTTAATATCCTTTTAAAATTTAAAGCAATTTATCAATAATTTATGTTAATTTCATAATATTTGTATTAATAATCATTGAAGTTCTAAGATCTTGATTTTTGTAATTTTTAAAGAATATATATGCATAGATGGTTGTAGATTTGGATATTTTATGGTAGATTAACATGAATTTGTAGATTTGGATGTTTGGTGAAGATTAGCATAAACGTATAATATTTTGGATATTCAGCATTTTCTTGACAATATTGTCAAAGTTCAGAATAAAATCACATGAATTCGTGACAATATTGTCACGAATTTGGTGTCTCGTGACTATAATATTCTCTTGAAAATATTGTCATGAATTAAATCCGTTCGTGACAATATATTGTCACGAAATGTCCAATTTTCGTGATAATATTTTTAAAAAATCTTAAATATTGTCACAAAAAGACTAGATTTCATGACAATATTGTCACGAAAGCAACAAATTTGTGACAATATTGTCATGAAATCACTTGAGCCGTGACAATATTGTCACGAATTCTATGCTTCTGTGACAATATTCTCACGATATTATTTATTTTTTAAATTACTTTAATTATTCTTTATTGTTGATTTGCAGATGGCTTGGCAACGTATTGTTGTCCGACATAGGGGTAGATGAGAGAGATCTGAGTATGTGGATGGTAAAGATCAACTCATGCACCTCCCATTTGATAATTTATCTCGTGATAAATTGATAGACGAAATTCACGATTTTATGAAAACATCTCCAACAAGTGTAAGTTATACACTGAATTATTTGTCGAGGTCATTAACAGGGAGGACACTGAAAGGACTCTTGAAATGAATGTTGATTTAACTTATTTAGTTCAGGAGCAAGATGAGCTCATTGTATACGTTACCGAGAAATCAATTCAGCAAACTCCAATAGTAATGCCGTCAAATGATGATAACGACGACCTAATTGGAGATGATAGTCTTGATGATTTGTCTTATGATGATGATGATGATGATGATGATGATGATAATGATGATGATGATGATGATGATGATGAGGAGGAGGAGGAGGAGGAGGAGGAGGACTATGAGAGTGAAGTTCGGCGTAAGCAAATTGCTGAATTTTGTGAATTGATTCACGAGCCAGGGCGTCTCAATGAGTTTGTGAATATTCTCCAGCATGGTGGGCCTCATAACTTCTCATCCAAGAATGTTGCTCCTGATGTTGAAGCTCCGAATGTAGAGTTTCCTCCCCTCGGGCATTGGTCAATTCATGTGGCCCATATTGACGATACACTAGCAGTGGTACAAGATGACCCATTTTTGAAAGATATTGATGCACTAGTAGTGGGAAAGACTTTCTTGGAGAAGAAATATTTGGTAATTGATGTGGGGAAGTGGTATATGCAACGTCAAGTAGAATATTCGGTGTCATGTTCCAGCAAAAGTTGACTAACAGTTATTTGCAAATAGAATGAGACCTGTCCTTTTAAATTAGTGGCAGCTGCTAAGGGTGGCTTGTGGATGGTGACAAAATTAGAGAATAATCATACATGTCGGTTGGACCTGACACGTAATGCGCCACGGAAGTTATCCTCTCAGGTTATGAATTTCGCAATAGAGATGGTTTACAGTTCTCATGATCAGTCTTTCGCGATATTGCCTGCATATTTGGAGACGTTGAAGAAGTGTAATCCCGATACAGTTTATTATTTGGAGACTGATGGTGAAGATCATTTCATGTACATGTTTGTTGCTCTAGGAGTTTGTAGAGCAGCATTTAGACTATGTATCCGTCCAGTTATTACCATTGATGGCACTCATTTGAACAGGAAGACCAAGGGTATTCTTTTCATCATTGTGACGAAAGACGGTAATGAGCAGTGTTTCCTTCTTGCCATTGGTATGCATCCTATTGAGTGATACGACCTGGACATGGTTCTTTGAGTGATTTAAGAGGGCTTTTGGAGATCGTGATGATTTAGTGATAGTTTCAGACCAACATGTGAGCATCAAAAATGATGTTAAGGCAGTGTATCCTATAGCAGTCCATGGATTGTGCTATTACCACATATCGAAGAATCTAGCTCGAACAGGTTGCCATGTGATTTCTATGTTTCGAAGTGCTATATTTGCATATAGAGAAGAAAAGTTTCTGAAATATTTATCGATGATCTCCTCAAGTCGGCAAAAAGCTTACAATATATGTAAAGAATGGATTGAACGGATTAGTTTCAAATTCTAAGACTTAACTAATTTATGTAGTAAAGAACGTTATTATGGTGTTTTATTGTGGTCATTAATCTGATTGTTGTATATTGTTGTGATATTATTGTTGCAGGATTAATTTAAGATTCAAAAATAATTTTCACATTTTTTATCCAGGATCTCGAGACAATATTGTCACGAATTGACGAATTCTGTACAAACAACAAGTATTTGATACACTTAACAAAACATTAATTAACATTAAACACCACAAAACACCACATAAATTGTTCATTCCTAGAATTACACAATCATCATAGGTCTACACATGCTATCCTCGTAGAATTATTGAATATTCTAATGGCTAAAATCTTCCGATAAGTCTCCAACTGATCTAGAGTAGGATATAGTTGAATGGTTTCGACGAAACTAATTGATCAGCTTGCATGGCTGCAAAAATACCACAACTCACACCATCCTTTTGCCTGAATTGATATATAAGTGGAATTATGTAAAATTCCAAAGGTTTGATGATTTCAGGGCTTGCTTATCTTTCCCAATACCTGCAATACTGCAGCATTCCTGAAATCAAGTACATCACTGACCAGAGCTGATGCACATGCATGGAATATAGGGGCTCATCATTAAGATTATTCATTATGTACAACAATGAATCATACAGCTCAACCTTCCATGTGTCTAGACGAATTCGAACAGTCACCCAATGTCCATCTACATGGTAAATGGTAATGATCTGCAAATACAAATGTATACAAAACAGCCATAAAAATACACATATTGTTGTGACTAATTGGAATTTAATGATGTTTCATAGTTTACTACTATACTTACATTCTTCGCATGCCACCAAGGACCCAAAAATGATTGATCCCCCGAATAATGTCGACCAACTCCTGATTCTGATCCCATGACTTATAGTCATAACTGGGGTATATCTCCGTGAATTCCTCATCGTTTGGGTAACAACGTCAATACTCGAGCACCAATTTATATTGTAATAAAAAAATATTAACGTAATTATAAAATCAATTGACTTATTAGAATCAAATAACAATTGAAAACTTATGAAGAATGATGATTGTAAGATGATTGTATTTGAATAATCTATCCCGACTTCAAGACACGACTCCTCTTTAGCCTCACCTAAAGGCAATACAAGATCAAATCAATATGATCAGAGGTCGTGTCTTTGTTGGTGTCAAGCAAATCATCAAAGAAGGTCTATCTCAACTCAAGATGGATCTTCTTTACTCTTAATACAACGTCTGGCCCACTTCTTCGAAATTCTGCAAATCCCCTCTGCGACCTCGTCAAAGCACCTGACGAGCTTGGTCTAGTCGGGGCTGCAGAACTAGGACCCAGGGCTAAGTTCGAGGCCGCAGTCGAGCTCAGTTTAGCCGAACTGGAAAATGATGAGACATCCTAACTGTCATTTTGGAGCCAGTCGTCCAAGTTAGTCCCAACTCCCTTGACATGTACTTCCTCAAGATGTAGTCCCTCAACCTATACAAAAATTAGTTAGTATATTTAAAAGTATATTTAAGACAAAATCATACCAAACACTACTCACCTCGTGATCATGTACTATATGAGGTGTCGATCGCTGAGGACTCTCTTCATGTGCATGTTCTTTACTGTCTTCTTGAATTTTCTTGTCAGTTCTACCTCTGTAGATGGTACCAAACTCATATAATGCTCCAAAAGACTAAATGCATAAGCACCCCATGGAAATAAGTTCCATCGATCCTGATCCTCAACTAAGACCCATACCTAGTCATCAATCATGTGTGTCTGATCATATCCAAATATCATGTTGTACAAGAACAATACATTGACGGCTATCACATAATCCATAGCATAATCTCATAGGGAATACGTCTTAAACCTCTCAACAAGGTCCTTCACTCTCAGAGGTGTCTTCAACAATACAAGAAAATAAAATGAGGTCTTAGGAATCTCATATGATGAAGACGGATCAAAATCGGATCCCCTGAATTGCAGTCCAATCACTAATGCAAACTCACTGAGGGAAAATCTAATGTTGGTTTCTCCAATCCGAAACCAAATGTCGTGCTCCCGTGCACCATCAATGATCACCTCCCTACTCAACAATACATGTAAAGCATTATTACAACTGTTTCCACCTACAAAATCCATCAAATGACCAAAACACCAATCTTTCCTAAAATGTTCTATTAATTCGGGCCCACTATTGATCACGTGTAATACTTCTTTAATTACACTCATGATGTCCTTCCAATTTAAATTGATCACGTAAGTGATGTTCTGTAAAGTCTCTCTTCTCCACACCCAAGAACGCTATTTTTTAAACAATAAATAAAAATTTATCAATAAATAATGAAAAATAAAATAAATATAATTAAATTAAAAATAATTTTCCATGATATAGATACCTATATGATGGAAATTCATCAAATATTGAGAAAAAAAATTAATTATGACATAAAAACGCAAGCACAACCAATTATAAAAAAACTATTATATTTCGTGAGAATATATTATCACGAAATCTGTTTTCGTGACAATATATGCTCACGGTATCCCTTTTCATGATAATATTTCATCACGATATCCTATTTTGTGATGATATATGGACCCGAAACTATGTGTTCGTGATTTTTTTTAATTCAGAACATATATTTCGTGAGCAAAATTGTCATGATAACAAATCTCGTGAGCATGTATATATATATATATAATCACGAAATGTGATTTCATGAGCATATATTGTCATGAGATCCTTTTCGTGGTCATATATTGTCACGAGATCAACCAAAGTTCCAGATTTCACATAACAACAATCTATGAATCTAAATCCACAAAATTCCATCAATTTCACAACTTCCAAACATTCGAACATATTCTCAGATTTTAATTCACAAAAACCCACAATACAAATACCCTAAATCGCTCTTCATAAAATCATTCGAAATATTCCAAACATCACAAAATTTCGAATTTAGTTTCTAACATGTTGATATTCGACAGCCTAAAACTCCAAATTTTCTATGGCTCGAGATTTTCGTCCTCGTGAGGCCTGCCATCGACGGGATTTCTCATATGAGGATTGTCGTCGATTTGGTTGTTTTCATGAGATTACTCAGTCGAGACAAAAATTGAGAGATTTCGTGAGTTTCGTTCGATTTCGTGACAAAAATTGGTTTTGTTTTCGTGAGTTTATTTGGTAGTTTTTCAGGAGTTTTTTGTTGTGAATTCGTGAGTTTGTTTGGGAGATTTTCGTGAGTTTGTTTCTGTGAGAGTCGTGAGTTTTTTTTTTCAAAATTCAATTTTAGGTTCAAATCCCTATCTCACAAACTAGTCAAAGAAATATATTGACTGGGCCCACCATTTAGTAAGGGTATTTGAATAAAAAAGAATGAGTTATGGAAATGGGTTAGAAAAGAATTTGTTATCTCAAATTTGAATAGTTGAAGCCATTAACACTTTAGATTACTTGCCCAATAATTTAAGTGTAAATAGCCGAGTAATCAAAATTGATATAACAAATTCTTTTCTAGCCTATTTCTATAATCCATTATTTTTTATTCAAACTTTATCACAATATCTCAAATACACTTACTAAATAGTGGGCTCAGTCAATATATTCATTTGACTCTTTTATTTCATATTTAATTTTACCATAAAACCTAAATATCAAAATGAACGCCATTCTTCCCTTTGCAAATTTTGTCACGAAAAGAAGCAGCAAACTCACGAAGTTATGTAATCTCACGGAGAAAAAACTAAACTCAAGAAGCAGCAAACTCACGAAAGACATCAAATTTTTTATCTCGACTAAGCATCAGTAAACTCATGAGAAAGATCTCAATTGAAGATAGTCTCCATCTCAAAAACTCCCGTTGATGGCCAAGTCCCCCTCACGAGGATGAAGATATCGAGCAATAAAAAATCTCGAGTCGTGGACTCGAGTCATCTCGAGTCTTATAGATGATTTCATTATATTATATATGTCGATCAATTTAGGACATTTGTGTTGTGGAGTTTTTTGAAATAACACCTTGGAATATGTTTTAAAATTGGAAAATAGTGAAATTTGTAGTTTGGATTGTGCTATTTGTCGTCCAGATTGTCGAATTTGTTGTGTGGGTTGTCAATTTTGTAGCAACATTCGTGACAATATGTTCACGAGAACAAGCTTTCGTGAGAATATCTACTCACGAAATGAGTTCTCGCGACAATTATTATCACGAATACATATTTTCGCGACAATCCTTTATCACGAAAAGAAGTTCTCGGATCATATTTTTTCAAGAAATAATGTTATCGTGACAATCTTTTTTTCACGAAATAGGATGTCGTGACTCGTGAGTATATATATTAACGAAATAAGCTCTTGGAGTATATATTTTCACAAACTAGTGAACTGTGAGAATTATTCTCACGAATTTTCTTTTTTCCCTATTTTATTTTATTTATTTAGTTAGTCAGTTATAGTTAGTTGTATTTATATTTGCTCATATTTATCATTATTAATTGAGAATTTTTTTATTATTTAAAAAATTGCATTCTTGGATATGGAAAAGAGAGACTTTATAGAACATCATATGTGGGATCAATTTATATTGGAAAAACAACATGTGTGTAATTAAAGAAGTATTATAGATCATCAATAGCGGACCAAAATTAATAGAGCATCTCAGAAGAGATTGGTGTTTCGGTCATTTGATGGACTTTGTGGGTGGAAATAATTGTAACAATGCTTTACACGCATTGTTGAGTAGAGTGGCAATCATTGATGGTGCACAGGAGCACGATATTTGATTTTGTATTGGAAGAACCAATATTAGGTTTTTCTCTAGTGAGTTTGTATTAGTGACCGACCTGCAGTTCAGGGGATCTGATTTTGATCCGTCTTCATTGTATGTGATTCCTATTATGATCTCATTTTTCTATCGTGTATTGTTGAAGACACCTCTGAGAGTGAAGGACCTACTTGAGAGGTTTAAGACATATAACTTAGGAGACGATGCTATGGATTATGTGATAGCCGCCAGTGTGTTGCTCCTGCATAGCATGATATTTGGATATGACCAAACACACATAATAGATGATTGGATATGGGTCTTAGTTGAGGATCGGGATCAATTGAACTTTTCCATGGGGCACTCATTTATTTAGTGAGGTATTATATATGTTTGGTACCGTGTACAGAAGTAGAATTGATAAGGAAATTCAAGAAGATAGAAAAAAAAAACAAAGAATATCTTATCATTTTCTTGTCTTTCGTGATAATATTTTCTCAAGAATTTTTTATTTAATTAACTTTTAATTTTCAAGAGAATATTGTCACAAAAGCATACAATTCGTGACAATATTGTCACGAAAAAAAATCGTGACAATATTTTCACGAAAGCAACAAATTCATGGCAATATTGTCACGAAATTACTTGATTGTGACAATATTCTCCCGAAAATGTTGAATATCCAAAAAATAATACGTTTATGCTAATCTTTACAAAATATCCAAATCTACAACAATCTATGCATATATATTCTTTAAAAAATTACAAAAATAAAGATCTTATAACTACAATAAATATTAACACAAATAATATGAAATTAACATAAATTACGGATATATTGCTTAAAATTTTAAAAGGACATTAAACCCAACAAATTCGAACAGCTTTGACGATGAGAAAAAATAAACTCACTTTGAATTTCTTGGGGATATATTGTTGTTTCTCCAACAAAATTTTAAGCAAACTCAATCGGATGAAAATTTTCTTTGTTCAATATGGCGAAAGTTTTCTTTGTTCAATATGTGTATTGAAGAGATTTTAATGCAAGTAATTACAACCTCAACTACTAATTTTTCCCCTTTTTTCAAAAAATAAATAAATCTGACACATAAGCAACTATATACACATATGAGACAAAAAGTGAGATTGACTTTCAACTTATGTTAGTAAGTGTATATAAGACTTTTTCACCACCTTTTGAATTGAAAAGAGTGAGTTATGAAATTTGGCTAGAAAAGGATTTCTTATGCCAATTTTGAATAGTTTAAAATTTCTCCCTTAATTTAAATGGAGCGACTATTTGCACTGCAAAAAATATTCTTTGCACTATAAATAAATTAATTTAAAAATAATTAATTAAAAAATTACTTAAATATCCGTATTAAGTAAAAAAATCAAAATAATAAAAATACAAAATATCTCTCCAATCCATAAGAAAATCTGCCATCGTCATTCTTCTTCCTTCCTCTTTGGTAACGCTGCCTAGATGAACATGCTCCTTCCTCCCATTCCTTACTAATTAAAATTGAAACTTTGCAACTAATCTCAATAATTGACGATGATAAACCTATGGTTTCCATGCATTTTTAGGTTCATTTAGATGGTAGTTGATGAGAAATTCTAAGTTTTTCATATTTTGTGCAATGTCACGTTTTTACTCATTTTTGAAGGGATTTAATGTCAATTATTTTATGAGACACAATTGATCCTTGGAAGTGCCTAAGAAGATAGAGAATTGAGCTACGAGTGCGTTGCAAAAAGAATAAAGTCAATTAGATAAGAAACGAAGGAGAACATAGCAAAATTGTGATGTGTGTTGACGAAAGAAAAATAGCACGGCCCGTGCTCCTATTAGCATGGTCCATGCTCGTCTTACTATTTGAGACTGTGAGTGTTTGCATTTAAGGCACGGTTCATGCATCCCTAAGCATGGACCGTGCTCCTATTCTGTTTTTTGGCGATTTTTTCTTTTTGGGTCGGGTTTTCTTCCCTTCTTGGGCTTGGACTCCTCGAACTATATAAAGAGGTCTTAGGGCACGAAAATAACCATCTACCACCATCCACAAACATCCCATAACACATATCTACACACCACACAAAGCTTGAAGAATCATAGGAATGAAGATTGAAGAGAAGATTCAAAGATCAAAGATTGGACATAAGTTTTATCTTTATTTTTGTTTGAGAACATTAGATACTATGTATATATATATTTATTTATTTATTTTGATTTCTTTTGAGATTGAACAAGACATGTGTAGCTAATTACTTTGTAATTCTAGAGTTTGTAGTTCATTGAATATCATGCTTTAATGATTTATTTTTTCTTTCATTTATTTATTTGTGCATCTTGCTTTGAATGGTTCATGTATGATTATTTGGCCAATAATTACACTACAAAAAATGATCTTTAGTAACAATTATTAGCGATGATAAATGTCATTACTAATACTAGAATTAGTATGCTAACATGACCCTGGCGTGTGAATTGTGTAATAATCATTTCTATTAATTTGTTAAGATCAACGATCATTATTAGTTACAAGAGAATTAAGAAAAATGTTAATCTATGTCTCATTCATATAGATTGATTGGATTTTTCACCAAGATCAAGAAAATTACTGAAAAAGATAATTAAGAAAGTGCACTTCCTAAAATGCTCGTATTTTTTTTGACAATGAATTAATAAAAATATATTGAATAGAGGTATATACTAGTAAATGTGTTAAATAAATATTGTACAATAATGTTTAGGGCATTCAATTATCTCGCAATTCGAGCCTATTTATTAGGGAAATTAAATCCACTTGAATACAAAACTACCCACCTTTGAGTCCCGATGGGGATGACCTAGTGGTGGAGTGAGGTTGTTTGGAGGCCAAAGGTCACGGGTTCGAATCTTCTCAATACCACAGGTCAGGTGTGTGAGTAAAAAAAAAACTACCCACCCTTGATTTTGGAGGAGAATTTCGAAAATCAAATCACCATTTTCATTATTTAAAAGTATCTTAAATGTGAAAGAAAGCACTGAGAAATTATAAATTAAGCATTCTGAAACGTAAGAGTAGCATATGTTAGAAAAATTAAACCACATAGGGCATGCAATAATCCAGATTCACGCCCTAAATCCATTAACTCTATGATGATAAACCGAGATATAATTAATAGCGGAAGCGTACCTGAATCTATAATTCTTGAGTCTCGAATCCTTGATGTGGTATGGATCTTGCAAACGATCGACACCTTAGAATTTTTGTAGAAAAGTCTGTAGAAGGAATACAGATTCTGTTTTTCTATCGGCTGTCGTTTGGGGACCATAACACTAACTTATAGTAATAAGTTATCTTTTATTTGCAATTCGGTCCCTCAACAAATTGCAAATCTATTTATGGTATCTACACAATTAAATTCCATGACAATATTAATATCCTTTAATCCATAATTATAACCTTATTAGATCACATTAATTGGATCACTTTAAGATAGTCATACACATTTAATTAACATATATTAGTCCACATAAAAATTATTCCAACAATCTCCCACATGGACTATATATGTTATCGAAAAATGTGTAATACCTTATGAACTCAAACTGTGCTGTCACAATAAGGGTATCCCAAATAATCTCGTCCATTGATTATACAAGTATAGGACTAAAGAGGTCGTCATCACTATATGCGTGAATAGACCCATCAGTAATCACATAAACCAATACAATCAAATGACATAGATCAATCATGGATGTGTAGCATGGAAAGTACATGTTATGTGATCTATCATACCTATTTCCAACTGGTCCACTTTATTCCAGAGAGATCAAACATAATTAAAATAACAGAGTGTAATAAACCAAATAACCGAATACTTTATATCTGTACAGATTTATCCATAAAACACAAAATGTGTCCAAATCAAATTATAGAGCTATAAAACAGTACAGACTCCCACATAACCAATGCATACTAAAACAAAATCACACTCATATGAGCAGTATGCTCATGAAAGACCTTGGGTATTAATCCCTTAGTAAGCGGATCCGCAATCACTGAGTCTGTCCCTATATACTCTATAATAATCTGTCCACTCTGTACTCTCTCCTTCACAACCAGGAACTTAATGTCAATATGCTTTGACTTACTAGAGCTCATGTTGTTATTGGAATACATTACTGCTGAGTTATTGTCACAATACAACTTTAGTGGTCTTTCTACATTCTCAAAAATGCGCAGCCCAGTGACAAAATTTCGCAGCCATATTCCGTGATTGGATGCCTCAAAACATGCTACAAATTCAGCTGCCATAGTAGAAGATGCTATAAGTGTCTGCTTAGCACTTCTCTAAGAAATGGTTCCCACAGCCAATAAGAAAATGTAGCCCGAAGTGGATCTCCTACTATCTTGACATCCAGCAAAATCAGAATCAGAATACCCAATGTTCTCCAAATGATCTGATTTCCTGTATGTGAGCATGTAATCCTTTGTTCTCTGTAAGTACCTCATAACCCATTTGCCTGCTTTCCAATGATTCATACCGGGATTACTTAAATATCTACCCAACATTCCAACAACAAAAGCTATGTCAGGTCTTGTGCATACTTGAACATACATTAGATTCCCAATAGCCGAGGCATAAAGAATCTTCTACATTTCCTTAATTTTCAGATCACCTTTTGGGCACTGATCGAGACTGAACTTGTCTCTTTTAGCTATAGGGATATCATATGGTTTGCAGTTCTGCATGCCAAATCTTTGCAGCACTTTCTCAATGTACGTCTTTTGTGATAATCTAAGAATACCCCGAGAACGATCTTGATGTATCTGGATTCCTAATACAAAAGAAGCTTCCCCAAGATCTTTCATCTCAAAATTCTTTAATAGAAATTTCTTGGTGTCGTGCAGCATGACAGAGTCATTGGTGGCAAGCAGAATGTCATCCACATACAAAATCAAAAAAATACACTTACTCCCACTGAACTTGTGATACACACAATCATCAGCAGCATTAGTCTAAAAGCTAAACGAGACTACTACTTGATGAAACTTGTGGTTCCACTGACGAGAAGCCTGCTTGAGCCCATAGATGGATTTTTTTAATTTGCAAACCATAGACTTTGAATCTCCGGACACAAAGTTATCTGGTTGCACCATATAGATTGTCTCATCAATGTCACTATTGAGAAACGCCGTTTTTACATCCATCTGATGCAACTCAAGATCAAAATGTGCAACTAACGTCATAATAATTCTAAAAGAGTCTTTCAAAGAAACCGGAGAGAAAGTCTCTTTAAAATCAATGCCTTCTCTTTGAGTAAAGCATTTAGCCACAAGACGAGTCTTATATCTTTCCACATTACCTTTCGAATGCCTTTTGATTTTAAAAATCCATTTACAACTAATAGGCTTCGCACATGCAGGTAATGGAACAAGATCACAAACTTGATTGTCTTGCATTGACTTGTACTCCTCATTCATGGCATCAATCCACTTTTGAGAGTTTGGATCATTCATGGCTTGATGGAAGTTGATAGGATCATTTTCCATCATTTCACTATTCTCCTCACTTTCTAGGAGATATACTTCATAATCATCCGGAATAGCATTTCTCCTATCTCTCGTGGACCTTCTTAATGGCATTGGTTCTTGAGTTTGTTGAGATTGTTCTTGAATTACTGTATTATCCTGAGTGAGAAGATTTTCAATATTATCTTGTTGAGGTTCCAAATCTACTTCTCGACTAATAACAATAATAGAAGCCTAAAAATCATCAGAAGTAGAAGTAGGAGTTGAGACCGACTCCTCCTCAAAAGTAATATCTCTAACCTTATTTCTCCCCCAAACTCAACATCCTCAAAGAACACAGCATTTTCCGTCTCAAAAATGATTTTTCTAGTGGGATCATAAAACTTGAAACCCCTGGATCTCTCTGAATAACCAATAAAATAGCTGCTAACGGTTTTGGAGTCCAATTTCTTTTCATTTGGCCTATAAGGCCTAGCCTCAGCTGGACATCCTCAAATGTGAAAGTACTTTAAACTGGGCTTTCGTCCAGTCCAAAGCTCAAAAGGTGTTTTCGCAGCTGCTTTAGTTGGTACTCTGTTGAGAATATAAGCTGTAGTTTTCAATGCTTCTCCCAGAGTGATATTGGTAAGGATGAATAACTAATCATACTCCTAACCATATTCTTTAGAGTTCAGTTTCGTCTTTCAGAGACACCATTCATGCTAGGTGAACCCGACATTGTGTACTGTGGGACGATTCCACATTCCTCTAGGAAGATAGCAAAAGGACCTGGAAGTTGTTCTCCTGAACCATCAGATCTGCCATAATACTCACCACCACGGTCAGATCTAACAATTTTAATTCTTTTATTGAGTTGATTCTCAACTTCAGCCTTAAAAATTTTGAACATGTCCAGTGCCTCAGATTTTTCATGAATTAGATATAGGTAGCCATATCGTGAGTAATCGTCAATAAATGATACAAAAAATTATTGACCATTCCAAGAAGCCGTAGGGAATGGCCCACAAATATCTGTGTATCAATTATAAGACATCTGTAGTTCTATTGGCAACTAATCTCTTTATTTTGGTCTGTTTTCCTTTAATACACTCAATATAAACACCGAGATCTGAAAAATCAAGTGTATCTAAAATACCATATGACACAAGCCTCTCAGTTCTGGTTTTTGAGATATGACCCAAACGCTTATGCCATAAATTTGCTGAATTTTCATTATTTAATTTTCACTTAGTACCTCTAGATTCAACATGCAATGATTCATTATAGGAAGCAATAATATTGAGCACATAAAGATTTCCATAAGCACTTAATAAACCAGTACCAACCACATTAGAATTTAAGGAAAGACTGAACTGACAATTCCCAAATGAACAAGAAAAACCATATTTGTCCAATAAGGAAATAGAAACCAAATTCCGTCTAAAAGACGGTACAATAAAGGTGTCTTTCAAATCCAAACAGAAACCAGTTCTTAATAACAATCTAACATGCCCTATTGTCTCCACTTCCACTGACTTGCATCCCCCACATAGATGTATCTTTCACCATCAATTGGCTTTCAGCAGCTCAGACAACCCTGCATTGAAACACTTATATGAGTGGTAGCACCAGAATCTAACCACTAAGTGTTATCAGGTACTGAAGCTAAATTAACTTCAGAACATACCAGAGCAAGAAATGTACATTTCTTTATGCGTCAAGTGCGATATTTAGGACATTCCTTCTTTTGGTGTCTAGGTTTGTGACAAAAGAAACAGTCATCTGAATTTTCTATTTTCTGTTTCTTTTGTCTTACCTTTAGCAGCTTTCTCAACCTCCTTAGTTCTTTTGCCCTTATCTTTGGAAGTACTAGCCAACTGAGCAATCTCAGTTCTTTCTTGCTTCAACCTTTCTTCCTCTTGCACACAGTATGAAATGAGCTCATTAAGGCTCCATTTCTCCTTTTGACAGTTATAACTGACCTTAAACTGACTGAACTGTGGAGGAAGCGATATTAGCACTAAATGCACGAGTAAGTCCTCAGATACCTCGAGCTTTAGTGCACTTAATTTTGAAGTAATATGAGACATCTGCATGATGTACTCCCTTATGTCTCCCTTGCCCTTATACTTTAGTGAGATCAAGTTAGCTAAAAGCGTACTTGTCTCGGCCTTATCGTTTTTCACAAAATGCTTTTCAATTTCTGCAAGGTACTCTCTAGCAGTAGTAATTTCCTTAGAGGCAGTGCCTCAAAAGGCTTCTAGAATGTCGCGCTTAATGATCATGAGACTAACGCAATTCGAGCGATCTCACTTCTCAAAGTTCCGTTTTTCATCTGCAGAACTTTCATCCGTCAGAAAAGCGGGTTTGTCAACTCTTAGCAAATAGTCTAGATCCGTGCAGCCCAAAATGATCAGAATATTTTCTTTCCAATCCTTAAAGTTTGACCCGTTGAGCATAGGAATGTTGTTGGTGTTAGCAGAAATAGAAGTAGCAGACATTATAGCTGAACAGAGAACAAAAACAAAATTAACTATTATGCTCACATTAAACCTTATAATCAATCAGTTAAATTAAAAATGCCAGTTCATCTCGAGGTATCAGGTGCAACATCAATATCAAGTCTTTGGACAGTAATATTAACTTGCAAATAGTTACCTCTTTGTAGTGATCAAATACTGACAATAAATTCTGTCAAACAATAGTCGTCCTTTGGGCCGACATATTGTTCACATGGATACCATTATAATTGTCACATATTTACCACCACAGGTGTTTGTGTATTTCTGGCCAAGCATCAATCTTTCTTTGGGCTGATTAATACTTGCATGAAATACATTCACACAACCGTCTTAATATTCTCAATGAATAAATTTTCACAAGAGAGGTCACTTTGGCGACTTCTTGCTTCCATTAATTCACTTTGAATATTAATAAAATCAAATAACAACATGAGATGAACTATAACAAATTCAAAAATATTCGATTGACTAATTAACTATAATTAGGGAACATAGACTTTAATAAAATCTAATCTGTCTCTTAATTATAAAATTTATAATTAAGGTAACTGAAAGTGGCCAAATCCATATAATTAGTAAAATAGTACAAAATATTCACCAACAATTCAGAATCCATTAATGCAGAAGAACTAAGACAATATTGACTATTTTCCCAGGGACATCAAGCCACGACAACCGAAGCATATGCTGAATCTATTAATTCCAGCAATTACAAAATTACAGCACAACACCACGATATAAAAAATTGAATCCAAAAAATCCAAAATCAATACACATAAGCAATTGTAATTAAAATTACAATAAGTCAAACAGAAATCACATTTCATGATTACTATCGATTTGCGTGAAACTTTGTATCCAATTAATTCACTTACTGTAGCCAAACCAATCTATCCTATATATAAAAGTAGAAAAAATCGAATTGAAATTGATTTCAAATTGATTTTTCGGATTAATTAATGGCAATTTTGTAATAATATGTTAATTTTGAGGTCTACGAATTTCGCTGTAATATTCATTTAAATTATTATTTATTTTTTTTTTCAAAATCAATTGTTGAAATTGGGGAACGTGTGTTACTCATGACTATATAAATATTCGGAATTTATTAATATATATATATATATATATATATATATATTTGGAGAACGTGTGTTTCACTGTTGGAGAACGTGTGTTTCACATATTAATTTAATTACACTATACTAATCTATAGTAATTAACATCTCCAGAAAAAAAAACAATGAATAAAATAAATAAAGAAAAATAGAAAATAAGCCCACTAACTACAACTGTTAATCCACTTCCCACTAATTGTAAAACTGAAACATAAATGAAAACATAAAGAAGCTTCGTAAATCATAATTCAGAAACTCACGCAGCCTCCATCTTTTCATTTCCTCTCAAAGCATCAAAACACTTTCAAACTTTTCAATCTGCTGTCACAAAGTTTGAAGATAAATGGCTCCTGTTTTTGGAACTGTACAGATGCTAAAACCCGACAGAAGTACGTTTGGTATAGAACTAAGGTTGATACGATGGTACGAAAATACAAATGCATTTAGTCTGAAATGCATCTTCCATGACCGAGAGGTACATTTATGTCATAATATTGTCGATTTTTTTTGTTTATGATTTCTGAAATAAAAACTTATATGAGTTATTTTTTTCATAGGGTCAACGAATCCATGTGACAATTCCAAAGGCAAATATCGAAAAGTTTAAAAATCACATGATTGAAGGTCATGTTTATGCTATAATCGATTTTGTTATTGGAATAAATGTCATGAAGTACAAAACAACTGGGAGCCTTTACAAGATTATTGCATTTAAGCAGACACGAATATTTGAGGTTTATCATGATGAATTTCCACATCATTTGTATGAGATGAAGACTCTGACCGATATTGCAAATATGGAGAACATGAGAGATGCAGCGTTGTTTGGTAAGACATTTGAATAGAGACGAAAAAATAATTTGTAACATGCATCAATGAGTTTTAAAATAATTTTTTTGTTGTTCGGCAGATGTAATGGGAACAATAGTGTCACTATAGACCTTTTACAAGAGAGATAAATGGGAAGCCTACCAAATTGATAGATTTGGTATTGGAAGATATGAAGTAAGCGTTTTAAACACTATAAATTTTTTTGGTTTATTTTTGAATTATTCTCTAATTATTTCTGAATTTTTATAGTGGAAATACAATTACAGCAAAACTTTGGGAAAACTATGCAGAAGAGATGATAGAATTTTTGGAGACTCACCCTGAAGCGCCAGTGGCTGTTATTCTACAGTTTTGCAGACCAAATGCATACAGAGGTTAATTTTTTTTTATTTTAATGTAAAGTTTATTTATTTATTCTACAGTTTTGCAGATCAATTAATGTAAAGTTTTTGACTACTTATATATTACAATAGGTGATGTACGAGTTTCATCTTTGTTTAATATTACAAAGATT
This sequence comes from Perilla frutescens, assembly GCA_026008535.1. Taxonomy (NCBI): domain Eukaryota; kingdom Viridiplantae; phylum Streptophyta; class Magnoliopsida; order Lamiales; family Lamiaceae; genus Perilla; species Perilla frutescens. The sequence continues at coordinate 35,907,478 of BRKX01000020.1, read as the reverse complement.
GTACTGGATCAGAAAGTTTCAGAGATTGCAGATTTCAATTATAGGTAAAATAAAATATAAAACATTTCAGTTTGAGGTAAATAAATTTGCTTTAATGCACAATTGAAAATGTTCAAAATATTGCAGATATTTTCTTTTGTTAGAATGTTTCAGAGATAGCATTCAAAACATGTTAGATTCTGGACTTTGTTGTTATTTTGATTTGTGTATAATTATGTATTGAAGATACATTTTTCCACAAAATATTGCATATGTTTTCTTTTATTTGAATGTTTCAGACACAGATTTGTTTTTCTGCTTTTATACTTATGTTTCATAGATAGATTTGTTTTTCTGTTTTTATATATAGTAAAGATTTATTTATAATTATGTATTGAACATACATTTTTTCATTAATATTAATTTATAAAATATTTATTGGAGGTATATGGCAAATGGGAAAGTGAGATCAGCCAGTATCTCCACTCTTACATCATCATCGTCAAGGACTATACATGAGGAAATTAGAGATGGTGATTTTGAAATGAAGACCATATCTCAAATAATGACAGATGGAAAGGTATTTTAAATATTTTTTCATTTCATTATAAATAGTTTTATATTAGACACATATTCACAAAAAAAAAATCTTTAACTTAGATTGGCAATTTCTGGATATATGCAACCATACTGTGCATAGAGACTATTGGAGACTGGTCGTACTTGGCTTGCAAAAAGTGTCAGAAGAAGATTAAAACAAGTGGGAATCAATTTTTCTGTGAAAAATGTCAGTCTTTTGATATTACAGGAAAACTGAGGTAAATTAAATTTCACATTTTTAAAATATGTTCGATTTCTCATAAGTTTAAAATTATAGGTACAAGCTCACTGTGAGGGTTGTAGATGACAGTGGAACCGCTACATTCCTAATGTGGGACAAGGAAAGCATAGCACTAATTGGAAAAACATCTACAGAATTAAGTGTGGTAAAATTAAAAAATTAAAATTCCTAAAATGATTATTTTAAGTAAATGCTGATGAAATTTTTTTATAGGGTCGAAGCACTGAAGGAATTCCACCAGGGCTTGAACAGTTGGCTAACAAAAAAACACTGTTTAATGTTAGTGTTCAAGACGGCCAGGCAAGAAACTACACTGGATCTTACAGTGTAGCAAGGATTTGTACAGACAGAGAAATCATAAAAAAAATGTGTGGTGAAGATTTGCCAGTTGAGGTAGAAAATAAACACACAAAATTTCATTTTTAAATAAATGCTTTTATGTCTTTAATAAAAATATTTTTTATGTGCAGGAGGAAGAATCCATTTCAATAAATGGATCAGAAATTAATGAAGAGATGGTAAGTTATTTTGAAAAATGTAAATTTTTTCTGAGAAAATAAAAATTATAAAATAATAATTATTTTAAATACATATTGGTTTATCAAGTTTCAAATCAGCTGTTCAATCAAAGAGTCATGTTGTTATCAAGAAAACAATTAAGCAAATCATGGAAGATGGGGAGGTAAACTATAATATTATTATATTTTTTATTGAATTAAAATAAAAATTATAATGTTCCATTTATTAACATATTGTTTATGAAATTCAGAGTGGAGAGTTCATGGTATTTGCCACCATTAATGACATTGAAGACATTATTGGCATGTCTTATCTTGCGTGCAAAATATGTCGCAAGGAACTAGATCCATATATTGAATTGAAATTTTTTTGTGAAAAATGTCAATCATTTGACATTTGCGGCATAACAAGGTTCTTGATTATCATATATTTTGTCTATTTAATTTAATGAAAAAACTTTACAGATTAACATAATTTTTTTTTTAAAAATACAGGTACAAATTAAATGTGGAAGTGAGTGATTCTACTGCAATAACAACATTTCACATGTCGGATACGCAGTGCATGGAATTACTTGGACAGAAATTACCAGAGGTATTTTTGTGAATATTTTAAAAACTACTAAATCTTATTATATAAAATAATTTTATGTCTTTTATAGGATGAGGCACTTGAAGTACTACCAGATGATATTGAACGCATAGCAAACAAAAAAGCTCTCTTTACTATTATTGTCCTGTCTGTGCAGGTCAATAATTATAAAGGACCATATGGTGTTGTTAAGGTTGCGAGTGAGGACATAGTACAAAGTGAAGGTTCTGAAAAGCAGGTGAATATTTTACTACTAAAAAAAATATTAGTGTAATATTAAATAATTACTTACAATTGTATGCATTATGTAGGGAACATCATCAAAGTCAAACAAAGGAAAAGAGAAGGTTCATGAGTCTGCAGATGAGGTATATTAATTTTCACATAAGATTGTACTTTATATGTTTTTACTATTTTTTATGCAGAACATTATTTTTATTTATTAATTTTTTTTTATGATTTCAGGATAATTCAATAAGTGATGCATTACTGACACCAAGAAAGAAGAACAACATCACAAGTAATGCAGTCGTACTTATGGATGATGATGATGTAAAGAGAAAACTCATTGATGAGTTTTCAGCAACTACTCAAAAGAGGACTAAGAGATTGCAGAAGAAAGAGAAACAATGAGCTTAATTAAAAAGCTAGCAGAAGTTTTACATTGAGAACAATTGGAGTGGATTTTTTAATTTTATTTTTCTGCTTTATTTACAAAGACAATTATATTCATTTTGTGATGTTAGTTTTAGGACTTTGTTTATGTTTTAGATTTTCAGACATTTTGCAATGTTTACATAATTTATTCATGTTTCCCTTTATGTTCAATTATTCGATTTTTAGATAGTTTATTTAATGTTAAAGATAAAACATAAATTACAGACAATTCGAATTCTGTAAATATAATGACAATATAAAATATAAGAGCCAATATGCAATAACAATAAACAAGAGCCAATATGCAATAACATCCAAGCATATATATAACATGAAACTCATAAATACAACATAATTAATAGATTAGTTTAATTAAATTTAAACAAAAAACGCAATTTAAATATGTGATAGTTTAATAAACCACATCAACAAATAACATATTAAAGAATAATGACATATAAACTCAATGACTGCGAAAGATCTGGATCAGAGATTATTAACCGTTCAGGAACCATTTAGGAGTGAGTGGTTTTCCCAGTTCACAATCACCCGTTTGAATGGGGGCGCAGGGGGTCACGCAAAGTCCATGGCACAATCGGGTTAAACACTATGACCCAGACCAAAATCTCTGTCCAAGAGATTTCGCAGAGACAGTTCTAAAAAAGAACAGTCACAGATCACACAGATCTAACAGATAAAAGCATAGATCAAACCATACAACCATGCATATAATTTAAACTAAATAACATTATACATATAAATTATGAAACATTAAAGCATATAAAAAATTTACAGGAACATTAAATAAAATTAAACAACATTAACTAATTTTAATAATATGAACAGTAAATTGAATTAAAAAAAATACAGGAAAAGTAAATTAAATTAGATAACATTAACATATTTTTTTCATCACATGAACAGATGTATTAAATTCAATTAAATAACGCTAATATTAACATTAAACATGAACAGTAATAATGAAGCATCTATAAATTAAATAACATATCAAACATGCGTCCAAACATACATTCAAGTATACATCTAATGATAAGTCATTATTATAACAGATTTATGCAATAAATAAATGTCACTTTAAACAGTAAATTAATAGTGTATTACATAGACCAAAAGAAAAGGATAATTAATTATAAATACAAACATATACGTATATTAAATAAGTAGTATATTAATTTTTTTAAAGTAGAACAACAGTTAAAATTATATTAAAAATGCAAAAAATTAATTAAACCAGGGAAATATATTAACAATGTAAAAATATTTAAACAATTTAATAAAATTGGCAGTTTAAAAAACAAATTTAACTAGGGAAAAGCATTATTAATAAATAAACTAAAATATGTAAAAATGATCATGGTAATGGGCAGTGGGAAAAAATTTAAAACTGGCAGTTATATTAGAATTCAAAAATACAGTGAATTTCAAAAATTCAAATATCATAATACAGGACATTTGTAACCACTGCAAACATGAAAAACACAGAGAGAGAGCATCGATTTTCTCATGAAAGAGAAGAACAAATTAAACGACTTCGTATGTCAGAATCAGTACCAGGTATGAATAGCATACATGTATGTTCTCATTGAAGCAAAAGATATTATAACTTTTTTGCATGGTGAAGAAGACAGAAGTAAAAACATAAACATAGACGATGCATTTCATCAAAAAAATGGAAAGATTTATACCTTTAGTATCTGCATTTAATAATTTATACCAGTTGAATTCAATGTGTGTTTCAAGTATCTCCTTACACCCGTTCAACTGTGTGTTCATGATCTGCAATTTCAGGTTAAATGAAAGTTAAAATTATGTACTAAAATCTACTTTTATGTGAGAGTGCAATATATATATATATATTAAGTGAAATAAATCTGATTTTTATATATGTTAAAAGTCAGTAACTTATCTCTTTTTGGATCATTGGGAAGACTATGTAGCTCCTTCACATAAAAATACAGAGCATAACTGTCACTCATACAGAGCATAACTTTCACTCATATAGAGCATGAATCTCACTCAGTTCACAACAGTGAAAAAAAGAGTCACCACAGTGTCACTCTGCAACATAAAAAAAAAATCATCAAAAAGAAGAGACTTAAAAAATATCCCGTAAGAAGCAGAGTATAACAGGGTCAAATATTATATAAATATTATTAATATTGAATATATATTCTGAGTTCTTAAGTGTTAAATAAAGAATATGTGTTTTTGTGTTAGGCAGAAAGATAGATATATAAAAAAACATAAACAATCGGAACTCATAGAATTCTTACTTCTAGATTACGGTTGATAGCGGTTCTTACTGAAGAAATGTAGATGATCTGCTGGGGTTCAGTGCCTCCAGCCGGCGTTTCAGTTCCTCCAATCTCGACAACTGGGCATTACCACTGTCCTTAACCTGTCAAGGAGTATTAATTTTTTTTAAAAAAAGGGTTGAGGCAGAAAGATAGATACATAAACTTATTTTAAATTTATTTTAAAAAAGTGTTAGGCAGAAATATAGATACATAAAAAAAACAGAAACTTATCTTTTTTTTTGTCTTCCCGTTAAGCTTGTGGGATGAGCCACGTGAAAAAGATGAAGAAATATAAGAAAATCAAACGAAAACACAGAAGAAACCCTAAATCTAAAAAAATTTACACAGATTTTCAGCAGAGAGAGAAAAAATTTATAGATCTTTGTAGATCAGAACCTTTCTTGAAGGCATATGTGTGTGTGTGTGTTATTAATATAGTAAAAGAGAGAGACTTAGCTTTTTTTTTTGGGTTATCGCCAACCTTCAAGCTGATGTTCACAGTAAGAGAGAGAGCCATACTCGGATGGCCGCAAAAATTTTCCCCAGATCTATAAAACGTTAAGTCAGAGAAGGATGACAAACATAGAATAGATCCAAAAACCCTAAGTCGCACCATCACAACAACAGAGAGTACAAAACTTTGATGATGAAGGCTACGAAAAACAGAGATTGACAACAGAGGCCGAAGCTCAAATTTGCAAATCTACAAGGTTAAAGAGGCGGTGTTTATTCGGCAGAAATGGTGAGGAGATATCGGCGAAAATTAAGAGTACTCTATAATTTGTAACTGAGGTGAAGAGGAAAGCCTAAATCTAAAAAAATTTACACAGATTTTCGGCAGAGAGAGAGAGTGTGGAGAGATCGGTTAAGATTTACAGTGATGAACCCTATATCTAAAAAAAATTAGGAAATAGAGAGATTGGAGAGAGCTGCAGAGTGAACTTTAGAGTAGAGAGAGATGCGGAGTGAAGTGTAGAGGAGAGAGAGAGAGAGCTGCGGAGTGAAGCGGCGGAGTGAGGAACGAAACGTTGCAACTCATTATATATCCGAATTGTGTCCGAAAACCCTAATGGGCTGTTAAAATTTTGGTGTGGACTATAAATTAAAAAAAATTCCAGCCCAAATGAAGATATATTAATAGGATATCACACTAAATACAAAAATTATGGCCCAAATAATAATTATGGGAAATAATGTTTTAGATAATTAAATATAATTAATTTAGATAGCCAATGGTATTGCTTCTATTAATGAACATGATTAATTTTTGTTATTAACATCATAAAATTATGTTTTTAATAAATATGTATTTGTTATTAACATCATATCATCATGTTATTTTTAAGTTGTAATAAATATATTTTTAAAAATATGTTAAATCTTTAGTTTATATAGTACTGTATAAACTACTAAATCTTATTATATAAAATATAATTTTTACGTAAAATATAAAATTAAAGAATTTGAAATTGTAAAAATATACTGTTAATGTATAATTTAAAAATATTAAGATAGATTTGTATAAATTATTACCTTAAATTAAATGTTACAATATTTACCTTGCACGGCTTCTTCATATATTTACTTTATCGGGTTTCAACCTACATTTATTAACATGATTAATGAAAAAATGCATTTATTATGGCCACAATAAAAGTGTACAATATTTCTACTATAGATAAACAAAATTTTCATGAATTTATAATTTGTAATAAATATATTTGAAAAAAAATATTAAATCTTTAGTTTATATAGTATTGTGTTAATTTAATTATATTATATTTTTTTACTGCAGGTTATTCATTAACAGAGGAACTACTACAGAATACGAGATTAATTGACATACATGTTGAACAGATTTCTAATACAGGTATTATTTTTTTTATTTTTACAATTTTAAATAATATATTATAATATTATAAATAAGATTTATATTTTTTAAAATTTTAAAATAATTAATATTTATGAAAAGATTATTGTATTATGTAACCATTTTGTCAAAGAATTTGATTTTAGTGATTCTTTAAATAAAATTGGTCAGTTTCTAATTCAATTCTGTATATTATTTGTTTATGTAATTATTATTGCTTTTTTTTCATATTATTTGATATACTAAAAAGCATTCTTTAATTATTGAAATACAGGTGATCTGACAAGTAACCCTGAACAAATTGATGATTTAACAATTAATGAATTAATGGAGGATGACCAATTAATTGATATACATGTTACACAATGCCTTGATACAGGTATGAAATGCATTATATGTTAAGACTTTTTTTTAATATTTACTTAAATTTTTTATAATTTAGACTTATACAGTGTATATAATTTAATAATGAAATGATGTCAGTAAAAAATGTTAACAACTATATAAGTACTTATCATATATATATATATATATATATGTCATATAAAAATGTTTTAAGAATTATGTGGATAAAATTAATAATTATGATTATATTTTATAAATTTTTAAATAATTTAAATATTAATCTATCTAAAATTACATAAAAATATAATACAAAATTAAATTTAACTATTTTTTTTTGTTCAATGTACCGGTGAGATTCACTGTGATCGTGCAACGTACGTCTCACATCCCGCGTTACTTCCATCGCGCAACGCGCGGGCACTGTACTAGTTGAAAATAAAAAAACAAAAAACAAGATTTCCTATACTCACGAATTTTCTGAATCTCAAACAACTTAATTAATTTGTCCAGCCGTAAGCAACCAATTCACATGATATCAATTAAATAAAAAATTGTCGAATCATTAATAGATAACTGAAATCGAGATTCATAAATTTAAATCACAAATCTCAGAGAATCATATATAGAGCGGCTCTGATACCACCTGTTAGAAAAATTAAACCACATAGGGCATGCAATAATCCAGATTCACGCCCTAAATTGATTAACTCTATGATGATAAATCGAGATATAATTAATAGCGGAAGCGTACCTGAATCTATAGTTCTTGAGTCTCGAATTCTTGATGTGGTATGGATCTTCCAAACGATCGGCACCTTAGGATTTCTGTAGAGAAGTGTGTAGAAGGAATACAGATTCTGTTTTTCTATCTGCCGTCGTTTGGGGACCATAACCCTAACTTATAGTAATAAGTTATCTTTTATTTGCAATTCGGTCCCTCAACAAATTGCAAATCTATTTATGGTATCTACACAATTAAATTTCATGACAATATTAATATCCTTTAATCCATAATTATAACCTTATTAGATCACATTAATTGGATCACTTTAAGACAACCATATACATTTAATTAACATATATTAGTCCACATAAAAATTATTCCAACGGTATAACGATATATTATGTCATCCTTATCCCAATTTCAAAACCGCGCATTATTATTTTCATTATGGATGCACTAAATAAATAACACCTATGTGAATCAATGTTTAATTAGGGTGTTCAATTACCTAGTGATTTACACATATTTATTAAGTAAATTAAATACCCCCTTATACACAACTATTCACTTAATTATGATCATGCTACTTTTAAATTTTAGAGTGTTTTAAGTTGTGAATTCTTAATGCTTTGTTTCACATCCATGATGCTGGTAATTTAACCGTGTGCAATGTGCTGATTTCACCACCCAACACATCCACTTCATCAAAAGCATTTACACAACTTATATTTAATTATTTCATCAGATCGAAATATGTTTGTAATTGCAATTGGGAATAAGTTTATATTGAAATTGTTAGATCATGTAATACTTTCAAATTACGAGTTTTTTTTTTGCATTTTTAAATTTTTTTTTTGTGATTTAGTTTAATTTTAAAATTATTTCTTATGTTCACCTCACTCAACTTGGGTATATAATTATTTTTTAGTATTTAATGTTCAGTTTTCAATTAATAATTCATTATCATGGTTAGGGTGTTTCTATATACACCACTAATTTTTTAATATAAATAACAATTAAATTTAATTTAAAAATAAATGATTATTAATTACTTAAATATCCTTTTCCTTAAAAATACTATTAAAAAAAAATTAATCCATGCACGGCTATTTCTCCCTCTCTCAAACAATAAATTGAGAGTTTTTGCATCTCTCTTTCTCTCTTTCACGGTTTCTATCTCTTAAACAAAAAAATAAAATAAAATGAAATAAAATAGAATAGAGTTTAGTCAAACACCAATTCATTCAGCTTTTGAAACAAAAATTAGGAGAGTGAAACCTAAAACTGAGAAGCAGCGAAAAACAAAAATAAAATATAATTGAGAACTGAAGTTGGATTTTAGCCAAACTTTTTTATTTATTTTTATTTTAATTTTAGAAAACCAATCTATATCTATATAATATATAATAACAACACCGGTGGGTAAAAATATAAAATCATCTTTCCCGCCTATTTAACAATTAATTATGATATATATATATATATATATTTATAGGGATGAGATCTGGTGAGAACCGATCGCTAGGTGAGAACCGGGAAACGATCCCATCCGTCCATCCTGCAAAATCGATGCCCCAGATACATCCAGATTTTCGGTGGCATTTTTGTAATTATCGTGAAAATCTTCAATTCGCGCGTCTCATTAAGGGTAAAATCGGAACTGAACTAAAAAATTGCCCAAATTCAATTTTAGCATCCAACTTCGCACATTTTAGCCTCATGCATTTCTCATTTTAGCATGTGTTGATAAACAAAAATGGAACGATGATTTCATTAGAATGAAATGCAATACACCCTATTTGGAGACAGTGAACCCTAATGGGAATCTCATAATTACTAGTTGGGATCAGGAACTTAATAAACCCTAACTGAGAACGGTGAACCCTAGTGGAAAATGTCACATCAATTTTAGCCTCCTACTTCGATAATTTTAGCATTATGCGATTCTCATTTTAGCCTCATGCGATTCTCATTTTAGCCTCAAAACAAAAGGGAAGAATTATTAAATTACTATATTAGCCCTCCGTCCAGAAAGTTGCCGAAAATTACAGGAATGCCACCGCCCATCCACTTAAATCTGATTTAATCTGGACCGTCCAGATTGAGTCAAACAAGGGCTAGGATTGGTTCCTAGTTCCCACCTGGGGGAAGGGTTCTCATTTGATCCTTTCCCTATACTTATATATATATATATATATTTATAGTATGAAATCTTAATAGAAGAGAGAGAGAGAGAGAGAGAGAGAGAGAGAGAGAGAGAGAGAGAGAGAGAGAGAGAATTAGTGTTACCTTAATTAAGGTTACCGTAACTGATAAAATTAATTTATTATTTATACTAATTTTAATTATTTTTTATTTGTTGGAAAATATATTTATGGTTTTTATTTAAATTTGTGTCTACATGGAAGTTGATCACTGTAATTAGTTCAATGAATAAAATCAAAAAATCTGAATTTATATATATATATTGTTTTTTTATTATTATTATTATAACTAACAAAATAAGAGAAGTACTTTAAATTACTTGATTATCTTAATATATAATAAAACAATAATATATACTAAAAAAATCGAGAGGTGCTATAGAAAATTATAAACATAATATGGAAATAACTTTATTCCACTCTTTGTTCTTAATTAGCCGCAAATCTGCAATAATATTCAACTATCTTTAAATTTTGAATACATTGATTGATTGCTTATACAAAAAAAATATTGGATTGACTATTATGGTCTCTTTTTTTTTTACTTACACACCCGACCTGTGGTATCGAACTCGTGACATTTGGTCTCTAAGCAACCTCAATCCACCACTAGGCCATCCCCACCGGGACTAGGATTGACTATTATGTTTTCCTCTCAACTTAACATTAGTTATCTAAGTTATAACCACCTAAAATCCAGCTCAAAATGCTATGATATATTTGTAACATCTTAAGTTTTAATGGCAATATTTAGGGGGGTGTATTGGATTGAGATTTCGTTGGATTTCATTGGACTTTTAAAAGTCCATGGATTTATAAAATTCATAGACTCCACGTAGAGTCTGTCAACTCCACGCAGAGTCTGACGGATTTGGCGTACAGATTTCGCATGGATTTGGAACGATTTCAATGGATTTGAAATATTAATTTTCAACGCTCGTTGAAACACAACGAGCGTTGGACACGTGAAAAACCCGAACCGAGCGGCCGCTGGTATCCAGCGGCCCCTGAGTTGCCAAGTCGAGAGGCCCAGCGACCGCTGGAACCCAGCGGCCGCTGGGGAGTCGAATTAGACGATTCCAACGACCGCTGGAACCCAGTGGCCGTTGGGAAATAAGCGGGTTTAAGTACAGAAAGCCCCAGAATAGATTCCCAAATAAAAAACACTCGAGAAACAGCGAAAAAAATTCACGCCCGCCTCTCTCCAGCCGTCGCTCAATTCGAGCCATCACTCACAAATCCGACCACCCCCGTTCGAAGTCCACGACCGCTACCAACATCACCATGCCTCCTCGGATGAAAATTCCCAATGTTGGGCTTACATGAAGAGGTCGAAGAGGAGGACCTCACGACAAGGTACGAGGCTCCATTTCATTTACGAACCGAGCATGGAGGTGATTTATATACGAAATTTAGCAAGCATATGGTTACAAACCCTCGTTATTTTGATTGGGATTTGTTGAGGGATTTGAAAATTGTTGCAAAAGTTACTAAATATTTGAAGGTTTTAGGGCTTGAAGATTATGCTAAAAATGTTGATTTTTCTGGTTACGAGGCTCTTTGTTATGAGTTTTTGTGATATATAAATTCATGTATGCTACCAACTCTTCCAACCAACACACTCTCATTACATGTATTCTTCTAAAATTTTGATTTGAAAGCATATCCACCATCAAGAATTTATATATTCTTAAAACGTGATGAAATGATCAAGATAGAAGACGAAGCAACACAGTCTTTTGAGATCCATTCTAGCTTCAAAAATTCTAAATTCAATTTTGTAAGAGGAAAGTGTCCGAATATTGTGTATCTTTATCTTTTATTTCCATTATTTGTAACTTTGATTTTGATTTGTATATATATATATATATATATCGTAGTCAGTGTAAACCAATTACATGATTTTTTTTATGTAATTGATGAAATGGTCAAGATGGAAGATGAAACTGCGAAGTATCTTGAGATCCATTGTAGCTTCTAAAATTCTAAATTTGATTTGTAAGAGAAAGTATTCGAGTAGTGTGTATCTTTAATTTTATCTTTTATTTCTACGATTTGTTATTTCTATTTTGATTTGTATATGTATTTATATATATTGTAGTCAACGTAAACCAATTACATATTTTTTTTAGACAAAAACTTGTATGAGACGGTCTCATACATGAGACGAATCAATACATGTGAATTAATGATACTTCACCCATAAATAATGATACTTCACCCATAATAATGATACATATGAGTTAATGATACTTCACCCATAAATAATGATACTCACATGCGGGTATAAATAATGATACTCACATGTGAGTTAATGATACTTCACCTATAAATAATGATTCCCGCATGTGAGTATTGATCCATCTCATGTATGAGACGGTCTCACCCAAGTCTGCCATTTTTTTTAATATAATTATCAATTTTGTGTTAGTACTGATAATCAATGTAGTAAACGTATTCAACATATCTTTTTGAAAGTAAATGTCATAAAAAAATTAAAATCCATATGAGAGTGTATTTTATCTATATAATATAGATTAGCAATATCGTGGCGGCATTTAGAAATTTTTATTTTCCAACCTAAATGATATTTTCGGATTAGGAAATTAATTAATTCATATTTGGTTTACTATGAAATTTATTTAAATCTGAACTAATACGATTTATGTAACGCCCCAACCCCACTAGGACCAAAACGTCACCAAAAACATGCGTACATGCTTACGTGATAAATAATTTTCAAAAATAAGATTTAACTTTATAAATAATTATAAATGTGCAGCACCTCAACCTAAAAATGTTCAAACCACACGCTTAGGTGCTTTCAAAGTCAACTTCCAACAAAGCTTTTCAAAATCACTGACTCACACATAACCAAATTATAACCTGTCAACAAGCAATAGATATAACAAAACAGGCCACACATTCAAAAACTTCACGGTCAACCCTTATATACATTCAAAATATTTATATATACAATCAAAAATTGACCACTAGGGTCAATAACTTTCAGACTTAAAATTCTGCAGAGTATCAATAGAAGCATTTAATATTTAACATACGAACATAAGTTTAAAGATGATTTTAAGCAAAAACCACATGAGGGTCAACCATCAAAACCCAATCCAACAACACGTCATCAACCAGCTCCATCTCCAGGACCTGAAAATATTTGAAAATATTTGGGTTGAGTGCCAGAAAACACTCAGTGGGCATTAATATTCGTCCAAGTCATACTTTCATGCTTAAAAATCAATCATAAACATACTTTATAACATAGTTTACTCTTCTTCATTGGATGAGAGACCCAATGTGATCACATGATACTTTACGGTTACTTATCTAGACATTTAGTCACAAAGTAAACCGTCTTGCTTGTAGGTCAGAATTCCTCTATGCATGAAGTCTCAACACATCCAATCATTGCGTAAACAATGTTATTAAAACATTTAACATACTTTTCATGGACGAATTCAAAACATAGTTGTGAGTTATAGAAAAACCCACCTGAATGATCTCAAAGTGCGGTAAAATTTTTATGCGATGCTACTACGCTTCTCGATCGTCTTGACCTATACAAATTTAAATTTCTAACTTAGAATCCTCAAATAGGTCATAAAGATAATAACGTAGATCCTAAATAACTTAAATAAGAATTTCCTATGTCTTGGGATCGTTTGGAATTAAAATGGAGTCAAATGAGCGAATAATGCGCATTTGACGGAATAGATCAACTTGGTGACCCTGATTGAGAAATTATCGGATCTTCTAGATCAAAATGAATGGATAAAGATGAATCGAATTAAATTCAATGGCTATGAAGTTTGATTTAACATTTAGGAGGGAATTATAAGTTTTAGAATTTCTTTTAGAAAAAATATAACATTTAGTAATTATAGAACTAAATATAATAACATTTTCTAAAGATCCTAATTTAATTTTCAAGTATTAAACTAGAACTAAATAAAATATGAATTTAAAAAAAATAAATTCATTTAATATTTTATAACCAATTTGAAATTAAATAGATCAAATAACATTGAATTAAAGAAACATCGAAGGGTAAAAACTCACCTTTCTTTTCTTTCTTCTCTTTTTTTTTCTTCCTATTTTTCTTCTTCGATTTTTTTTTTTTTCATTTTTGCCTCTGACTCTTTTTTTTTTCTTTCGATTTTCTCTTCTTGTTTTTTTTTTATTCTCTTGACTTCTCTCTCAAGCTAGCAACCAAATATACATTTATATAGATAAACTTGGGAAGCTACACGTGTACTTTTATGTACACCAATCTATTTCCTTTGATTGCCAAATGACCAAAAATAATTGGTTGAAACATTATTATTATTTTTATTTATTTATTTATTCTTATCATCTTTTTTTTTGATATATTAGTTTTGATTTTCTATCATTCCATTAATCCATCTATATATATACCTATAATTACTACACACGTGTATAATGTATACACCTTAGCTATACAATGAGTTCCAAGAGACTCTAATTTGAGTTAATCTCTTAATGCAAGCTTGAAACTCTAACTTATCCAATTGAAATTAAATTAATTAATATAAATTTATTCTCTTATAGATAGGCCCATCAATAGATATATGAATTATGAAATGGTTAGAAATAGGACAAATAGATGGGCCGGAAATGGATAATTAATTAGGCTTGAATTAATAAAATTGGACTTTGTGGAATAAACCAATTTCAAAGTATATGATGAAATAAATTTCATTAAGAAGTCAAATGAGGTCTAATTAGAATGATCTTGGTACCAAAATGATCCCATGAACTTCTAATTTTAACTTAGATGCTCAACTAAGATCGAAACTTTTCTTAGTCTTATTGTGCCTCTAGGCCCATAATTAACTAGCCAGAATGATTTAGGTTCTAATTTCATGAAATTTCTAGCTATAAAATATTATTATATTTTTCCAGGGTGTTACATCCTCCCCTCCTTAAAAAAAATTATGTCCCCGAAATTGAATATACCTGCTATGACGAGGGTTAGATACTTTGCCAGGATCTGATCTTCAAGTTCCCATGTAGCTTCCTCTTGTCCATGTCTGCTCCATTGAACTTTCACAATCATTAGCTCTTTATTCCGCAGCTTTTGGACTTTTCTATCGAGAATAGCTATAGGAAACTCATCGTATGTCAGATCTAGATTTACTTCTATTTCTTCCTGATTTACGACGTGACTTGGATTGAAAATATATTTTCGAAGCATTGAAATATGAAACATGTCATAAAATCCTCCTAACTTTGGCGGTAACACCAACTTGTAGGCAACTTCTCCGATTTGTTCGAGAATTTCATACGGTCCAATATATCTAGGCCGCAACTTTCCTTTCTTTCCGAATCACACAATGCCTCTTGTAGAAGATATTTTCAGGAATACTTTATCTCTCATCTGAAATTGTAAATCCTTCCTTCTTTTATCTGCATACATTTTCTATCGATCTTGGGCCTCTTTCATTCTTTGCCTTACTTTTTCAATAACCTCAACAGTTTTCTGTATAATTTCCGGGCCCAAAATTTTTCTTTCACCAACTTCATCCCAGTAAAGTGGTGATCTACATTTTCGACCATATAGAGCCTCATAAGGCGCCATTCCAATGGTCGCTTGGAAACTGTTATTGTAAGCAAATTCAACTAAAGGTAAATATTCTTCCCAACTTCCTCCTTGATCCATGACTACAGTCCTCAACATATCTTCTAGGGTCTGAATTGTTCTTTCAGACTGTCCATCAGTCTGTGGGTGAAAAGTTGTATTGAAATTCAATTTTGTGCCCATTGCATTTTGTAAGCTTTGCCAAAATTTAGATGTGAATCGCGTATCACGATCTGATGTCACTGACACAGGTGCACCATGAAGTCTTACAATTTCTCTTACATAAATTTGTGCCAGTTTATCCAATCCTAAAGTCATCTTGACTGGTAAGAAGTGTGCTGACTTGGTCAAACGGTCAACAATAACCCATATGGCATGATTTCCACGTAATGACTTTGGTAGACCAACCACAAAGTCCATTGTGATATGCTCCCACTTCCATTCAGGAATTTTTAGTGGTTTGAGCAATCCAGATGGCATTTGATGTTCTGCCTTGACTTGTTGACAAGTCATGTATCTTTCCACATAAGCTGCAATGTCTCTTTTCATATTTTGCCACCAGAACGTTATTCTCAAATCTTTATACATTTTAGTACTCACTGGATGAGCAGTGTAAGGCGTGCAATGAGCTTCCTCTAAAATTTCTCTTATCAATTCTTCATTTCGTGGCACACAAATTCTATTCCCATACATCAATGCATTATCGTCTGCAACCACGAATTCACCAGGGGCTCCTTGACCTATTCTTCTTTTTTATCTTCTCAAGATAGTCATCCTTTTGTTGAGCTTCAACAATTCGGCCTCGCAAGTTAGGCTTCATTACCATCGTTGATATATGCGCACTTATGCTATCTGGAGGAGTTATAATTTCAATGCTAAGTTTAGCAAAGTCCCTAGTGATTTGTTCTTGTTGAGTTATCAGGTAACTCAATTCTACTCGATTTTTCCTGCTTAGGGCATCAGCAACAACGTTTACCTTTTCCGGATGATATTGGATGGAACAGTCATAATCTTTGACCAACTCTGACCATCTTCTTTGCCTCATGTTGAGTTCTTTTTGCTCAAACAGATATTTTAAACTTTTTTAATCCGAGTAAATCACACTCTTTCCACCATATAAATAGTGTCTCCAAATTTTCAATGCATGCACCACGGCGGCCAATTCCAAATCATATGTTGGGTAGTTATTCTCATGTGGTTTCAAATGACGTGACGCATACGCAATCACCTTCCCATTTTGCATCAGAACACAACCTAAACCCTTTTTTGATGCGTCCGTAAAAACCACGAACCCTTCAGATTCTTCTGGTATAGCTAGTACTGGTGCAGTAACTAACCTCTTTTTCAATTCTTGGAAGCTTCTCTCACAATCATCAGTCCATTTGAATTTATTCTCCTTTTTCAATAGTTGGGTCATAGGCCTTGCTATCTTGGAAAATCCTTCAATGAATCTTCTATAGTACCCAGCTAGACCCAAGAAACTACGTATCTCATGTACACTTGTTGGGGTTTTCCATTCACTAACTGCATTCACCTTGGCAGGGTCCACTTTAATGCCCTGATCTGAGACAATGTGTCCCAAAAACACCACTTCCTTTAACCAAAATTCACATTTGCTGAATTTGGCATAAAGTCTTTCCCTTCATAGTGTGTCCAGACCTGGCAAGTCCTCTGGAAACACGTCTTTATAGTCCCGCACCACAGGTACATCATCAATTGTCACCTTTTCTGACTTGTTCATTATCAAACTTACTAAGAACGATTCACATCCTTCTCTTCTAAGCATCTTCATTGCTTTCATTGCGGAAATAACTCTTACTCTAGTTCCCAACTTTGATCCATGGAAAGTGAATTCCGGTTCTTTCGGTCTTTGGAAGATTAGCTCCTTTTCAAGACACTTAATTGTGGCATGGTTTGCTTCTAGCCAATCCATTCCAAGGATAATATCAAAGTCTCTCAAGTCTAAGACATGTAGACCTGCACTTAGTGATCTATACCCAAGGTTCAAATCTATATTTTTGCATATTTGATCAGCAATTAAGATCCTCCCCTAAGGTATACTTACTTCTAAGGCCTCACTAAGTTTTTCCTTAGTCAGTTTTAGCTTAGAGCATAGTGCGACAGATATAAATGAATGCGAAGCTCCAGTGTCAAATAATACAAGTACATGCATATTTGATATACTAATCATACCTGCCATATTTTCAGGCTCACGTGCAGCATCTTGTCGATTGAGGGCAAAGGCTCGAGCATTTCTTGGCGGAGGTTGACCTAGCCTAGCCACTTCTTTCCCCTTATTCATTGGGCAATTATATGCCATATGTCCTGGTTGCCAGAACCTATAGCACACATTTCTTCCCTTCATACATTCACCATTATGTTTCTTCCCACAAGTTTGACATAATGGTTTTTCTTGTTGTGCTTTAGGATTTGATCCTCCTCTCATCCTAGCCTTTTTGTCGAAACTATGACCCTTATTCTTGTTATCATTCCATTTTCTTTTCCCATTCGGCTCATCAACCTTGTTCTCATTCTTGCGAAGTGATGATTTCACATCTTGAGCTTGTTCAAGAGTCTCAGCATATGTGGCCATGCCGCGTCCCACTATGATACTGCTAATCTCAGTTCGTAAGCCTCTTTTGAATCTGTGGGCTTTTTTCTCATCAGTGTCTGTCAGGTGTGGAGCATACCTAGACAGTTGATTGAACTTCCGTTCATAATCATTCACTGTCATATTTCCCTAAGTTAACTATAAGAACTCGATTTTCTTCTGATCCCGATAACACATGGGAACAAACTTCCGCATAACAGTTTGCTTGAACTCCTCCCAAGTCATATTCGCAAATTGTTCAGGCGTCATCGACCTCCTATGCGTTTCCCACCAATGATCCGCATCACCAGTGAGCTGGAAGATTGTACATGCAATGCGCTGAGAGTCGGTACACACCATGTACGCGAATGTGCGTTCCATCATTCATAGCCATTCTTCAGCCTCAGTCGGTTCACCTTGACCGTTAAAGGTCGGAGGTTGGTATGTTCGAAACTGAGCGATAACACGTGCTGTATATTCTTGTGGAGGATTTTGAGCCTGATTATTTTGAGGTCTTGGCGGCATCCTATACACATATTTCATACATCAGATTCTTTGATCATCAAAACTCTTACAAGATTCTAAGGCAATGATAGAGCGCGCTTAGATTCGTAGATCATAAATTCCAGTGAGCTAAAGAAGCTATAAAGTCAAACTAGGTACTTATGTTCAGTGCATCTATGTTCAAATCCCAGCTACGTTCTGATCTAAAACTAGCTCAGATGACGTTTATGCATCAAATGGATTTGACATGAAAACACTGATATCCATGCTTTGTAAAACATAACTTTCACAATGCTTTATAAATCATACTTTTCACCACGCTTTAAATCACATGTACACTGAGATCACTTGTATTTGTATATCATGCATACAATTACATACATATATTTTTCATAAGAGCACTAAAGAAATTCAAAACATGAACTTTAGTACCTTCCCGGAGTAAGCTTGGCGTAGACGATAGTTGTTGGGATATGGGTAACCATTTCAATAACACAGTACTCAAAACATTTCAATTTCGAAAACATCATAGGCCTACAATCACGTAGACCTGCTCTGATACCACCTGTAACGCCCTAGTCCCACTAGGACCAAAACGTCACCAAAAACATGCGTACATGCTTACGTGATAAATAATTTTCAAAAATAAGATTTAACTTTATAAATAATTATAAATGTGCAGCACCTCAACTTAAAAATGTTCAAACCACACGCTTAGGTGCTTTCAAAGTCAACTTCCAACAAAGCTTTTCAAAATCACTGACTCACACATAACCAAATTATGACCTGTCAACAAGCAATAGATATAACCAAACAGGCCACACATTCAAAAACTTCACGGTCAACCCTTATATACATTCAAAATATTTATATATACAATCAAAAATTGACCACTAGGGTCAATAACTTTCAGACTTAAAATTCTGCAGAGTATCAATAGAAGCATTTAATATTTAACATACGAACATAAGTTTAAAGATGATTTTAAGCAAAAACCACATGAGGGTCAACCATCAAAACCCAATCCAGCAACACGTCATCAACCAGCTCCATCTCCAGGACCTGAAAACATTTGAAAATATTTGGGTTGAGTGCCAGAAAACACTCAGTGGGCATTAATATTCGTCCAAGTCATACTTTCATGCTTAAAAATCAATCATAAACATACTTTAAAACATAGTTTACTCTTCTTCATTGGATGAGAGACCCAATGTGATCACATGATACTTTACGGTTACTTATCTAGACATTTAGTCACAAAGTAAACCGTCTTGCTTGTAGGTCAGAATTCCTCTATGCATGAAGTCTCAACACATCCAATCATTGCGTAAACAATGTTATTAAAATATTTAACATACTTTTCATGGACGAATTCAAAACATAGTTGTGAGTTATAGAAAAACCCACCTGAATGATCTCAAAGTGCGGTAAAATTTTTATGCGATGCTACTACGCTTCTCGATTGTCTCGACCTATACAAATTAAAATTTCTAACTTAGATAAGAATTTCCTATGCATTGGGATCGTTTGGAATTAAAATGGAGTCAAATGAGCGAATAATGCGCATTTGACGGAATAGATCAACTTAGTGACCCTGATTGAGAAATTATCGGATCTTCTAGATTAAAATGAATGGATAAAGATGAATCGAATTGAATTCAATGGCTATGAAATTTGATTTAACATTTAGGAGGGAATTATAATTTTTAGAATTTCTTTTAGAAAAAATATAACATTTAGTAATTATAGAACTAAATATAATAACATTTTCTAAAAATCCTAATTTAATTTTAAAGTATTAAACTAGAACCAAATAAAATATGAATTTAAAAAAAATAAATTCATTTAATATTTTATAACCAATTTGAAATTAAATAGATCAAATAACATTGAATTAAAGAAACATCGGTGGGTAAAAACTCACCTTTCTTTTTTTTCTTCTCTTCCAATTTTTCTTCTTCGATTTTCTTTTTTTTTTTTTCGTTTTGCCTCTGACTCTTTTTCTTTTTTTTTTCTTTCGATTTTCTCTTCTTGTTTTTTTTATTCTCTTGACTTCTCTCTCAAGCTAGAAACCAAATATACATTTATATAGATAAACTTGGAAAGTTGTACGTGTACTTTTATGTACACCAATCTATTTCCTTTGATTGCCAAATGACCATAATAATTGGTTGAAACATTATTATTATTTTATTTTTATTTATGTATTCTTATCATCTTTTTTTTTTCGATATATTAGTTTTGATTTTCTATCATTTCATTAATCCATCTATATATATATACCTATAATTACTACACACGTGTATAATGTATACACCTTAGCTATACAATGAGTTCCAAGAGACTCTAATTTGAGTTAATCTCTTAATGCAAGCTTGAAACTCTAACTTATCCAATTGAAATTAAATTAATTAATATAAATTTATTCTCTTATAGATAGGCCCATCAATAGATATATGAATTATGAAATGGTTAGAAATAGGACAAATAGATGGGCCGGAAATAGATAATTAATTGGGCTTGAATTAATAAAATTGAACTTTGTGGAATAAATTAATTTCAAAGTATATGATGAAATAAATTTCATTAAGAGGTCAAATGAGGTCTAATTAGAATGATCTTGGTACCAAAATGATCCCATGAAGTTCTAATTTTAACTTAGATGCTCAACTAAGATCGAGATTTTTCATAGTCTTATTGTGCCCCTGGGCCCATAATTAACTAGCCAGAATGATTTATGTTCTAATTTCATGAAATTTCTAGCTATAAAATAATATTATATTTTTCCGGGGTGTTACAATTTATATAGCCATTATTATTTTAAATATGGTGGAGTCGTATTTAATTTATTGTTACCTTCTTTAATTTCTTTGACTTTTGTAACCTATATATATATATATATAGAGGATGGATCAAATGAGAACTCATACCCCATGTGGGAACTAGGAACTCATCTCATTCATCCATTGTTTTGATTTAGATGGCTAAGATTTGGTCAACTTTTGGTCAAAGGCGGAGTGGCAAACTTGTAATATTTGAGCATAATTTTCGGAAATCATATAGACAACACTTTAAAACCGTGGTCTATTCTTATAAATTTCGTATGCTAAAATGAGAGTACTATCATGCTATTATGAACATATATACATGCTAATATGAATATATATATGCATGCTAATATGAACATATATACATGCTAGTATGAACATATAATGTCTTACTATTAACGACACTACTACTGTTATTATGAGTAAAATTTATGTGTTTTATGAATATTTTTTCATGCTGTTATGAATATTTTTTCATGCTATTATGTGTATACTTCTATGTTATCGTGAA
Source organism: Perilla frutescens (assembly GCA_026008535.1). Classification (NCBI taxonomy): domain Eukaryota; kingdom Viridiplantae; phylum Streptophyta; class Magnoliopsida; order Lamiales; family Lamiaceae; genus Perilla; species Perilla frutescens. The sequence goes on along the minus strand of BRKX01000020.1, from coordinate 35,885,383 downwards.
TATTTTGTCATGCTATTATGAGTTTAACATCACGCTATTATGGACGAAAAAATATATTCTCGAATAAACATATGAACAATGGATCTTAAATGAAAGAGCACGAAAAGAGCTTTAATTTGATATATAATTTGCGTTAATCTAATGAAAAATGAGCAAGTTATGGATGTTTAAAGTTTAAATAAGATTAAAACATTGTGTGGTTGAGATTAGTTCCTAGTTCTCACATGGGAATTGGTTCTCATGTGAACCATACCCTATATATATATATATATATATATATATATATATATATATATATTACTCACACATCCGACCTGTGATATCGAGGAGATTTGAACTCGTGACTTTTGGTCTCCAAGCAATCTCACTCCATCACTAGGCCAATCCCACCGGGATTCTAACTTAAATTTGGATCATAATAGATTCATAATAATCAATTGATTGATTCAATTGTAGTGATTAACAAATTAAACGATTAGATCACTATATTGTGGTATAATGGATGGATATAAATCATATATTGTCTTGCCAATTTTAAATCCACTCATTATATATCATTTTTGAAATTAACGATTTAATCTTTTTATCATTATACTACATCATAGGAACGTAAAACATCCCTATATTTTTACTAATTCCCAGATCTTTGCTAAAAAGTACATAGCGAATATTTAATATTTAAAGGCCAAAGTACAAATAATAATTTTATGTTATATCAATGTTTAATTTAATTATAATATAATATTATACTATTAAATATATATATTTTTCTCACAAATATTTAATATAATGAAATGCTTCAAGTTTTAATATAATTTATATTCTTTTATGCACAATAGATATAATTTTATTATCTTATAATTTTTTTAAATTTACTTAAAATTATGAGGTACATCCAAATTTATTTTAAAACTTTTGAAATAACTATTGTTTTTGTTAAATTTCAGGCACGTTTAACAAACGAACTCTCCACAATTATATATTTTTTAATTGACAAAATAAGTTATTATTTTTGTAAAAAATATAAATTCTTAGCTATTTTATTTAGCATATTACTAAATATACAAACAAATGTTGCCTTCTAATATATAATTTGTTTCAATTTTTTAAAAACACATAAGAGATAAATCCATTTATGAATACTAAATATATATTTCTACATTGTATATTTATCCATGCAAAATGATTGGGTCATTATAAGTTAGATAGTCTATTTGGAAAAACTAGGGAGAGAAGGAGAAGGAAAATCAGAGACAAAGGTTAGAAGAGTTGTGACCGACCGTATTCACCAATGAGACTACGAATAAATCAGGTCTAGCTTCTATTTTTTCCTTTAAAATACAAATGTGATGTTAAGGTCAACTCGCCTTTAACACTATTATAAATCAAATGAATTAGAAAAGGTCATTAACATGAATATTTATGGTTCGAGGCATTTTGTTGATAACCACACAATGAGAATTTAAAAGTCATACACACTCAAGCACATTGTGCTCCATTTCTAAACATTCCGTTCTCTTTGTACATTTTTTCTTTCTAAATAAAAATTATGCATATGATGTCTAAATTTAGCCTTTTCTTTTACTACGAATAATGGGGTTAGGGGCTTTATTTTTTAGTTGGAGAGGAGAGAGCCGTAGATTTAGAATTCATTTTCCTTTACCACATTAATCTTTATCAAGGTCAGCCCTGAATAGACTAGATGGGTCGTCGCCTAAGCCCAACTTTTTAGAGCCCTCAAAAGAGAAAAAAATACATCTTCACGTAAAAAAAATAGTTTAGTAAGAAAACATAATCTTAATATATTTATATAAATTGATGTTGCAATAATTGTTTAAGAGGTTTTAATTTTTTTTTTGAACAATATCGGAAGGAAGGATTTTAATAAACCACGACACGAGTCAAGGAATTTGAATCGATCTAAAACGGAAATTGATCATATATATTTTCTTTATGAAAACCGATGACTTATAAAAGTAGGAAGAAACAATTTTATGAAAATAAAGATTATGAAGATATTTCATTATTTCCAAATGAGTATTGTAGGATCTTTTTTTTTTTTTTTTTTTTGTAGTTGATATTCCTATTTTATCTTTACAAAGTTGATTTGAAAAATTGAAAAAAATTCAACGGCTTTTTGTTTAATCATAATAAAATTTCTTTTTTGGACAATAATTATTACATTGCAAGAATGTTGTCTCAAGCTTCAAACTTAACAAATTTAGTTTTATGTATGCAAGGTTTGATCAATTTTTGTATGATTCTAATATTATTAAGATAAGACTTAAATTTTTTAAAGCATGTTCGTTAAAAAAATATTAGTTCTCCCTTTTTCATTTCGTCATGGACCCCGAAATGTCAGAATTGGTCCAGGTCTTTCACATGCGTGTTTTCAAAGGGAGCAATAAAAATTTATTCTATAAGATTTATAATTTGTTGGAAGTTGTTATATAAATTAACATTTATTTTTAATATTTTTTTCATAACTGTAATTTCTAAAAAATATGAATATGTACACATTTTATATCTCATCCGTGCATCGCATGGTGGGTCATTCTAGTTCTATGTGCAACTGATTCGAAAATTAATTTTCGAAAATAAAAATGAAGTTCGAAAAATATTTTTTGAAATATGGGAATCGGGTTGAACTTTGTGCTTTTGAAGGTTGGATCAAAATTAAACTTTTGAAAATAGGAAAAAGATTCAAAGTTTGTTTTTTCGAATTCTCGAGATCTGTTAGGAAATCATTTTTCAAATCAGAAATCCAACTTGGAAAATTTCAATTTGATGTTCTAGATTCAAATTTGTCAATTGCTTTATTTCTCTATTCTAGAGATGGCGGAGCCGGTGGAGAGGGTCGTGTTCAACGGCTATGGAATCAAGTGGGGGTTGAGGTCAGTTAGAATTAATTCAGATTGCCAACAATATTTGTTTTTGCATATCGTCAATGGCGGCGTGGTGTACTCATCAATCATCATTCATTTTAGTATAAACTAATATTCTTCATTATTACGTTCACAACGTATATAATTCAGCTTTTATTATCATATATACATGAGATACGTAAGCTAGCATATATATATATATATATATATATTATGGAGCGTAAGCTAGGCGAAGATTGGAGGTACGATGAATGCTTATATATAGTTGAGGAGCCTATATTGCGGCGTGTGAGTAGTCTTCCTCACTCTTGATCTGGAAAACCTTCACAATCACATCTTCAATATCCTGTACATAACATGATCATTATTCATTCATACATAACAAATTAATTAATGAAACATATATTAATATTGTGAATCAAATATTAATTAATTATTCTGAATATATTTCCAACAATATATACATACTTTATGAGGAGTTGATGCACCAGCTGCTATGCCAATGGTGACATGACCCTTGGGCAGCCACTCCTCCTTCTCCACCAACTCCCCATGCTGCACACATCATATAACTAAATTAATTTGCATATATGCATGCAGAGTTAGGAGTTGATATATATATATATATATATATATAATATATATACCATTAACTTATAAGTGATTTTGTTTCCAGGGCCTATCCTTTTGTAACTGTCCACCCAATACGAAGGAATTCCACGCTCCTGTGCAATAACCTGTAGGGACAATGTATTGCTCGAGTTCCATCCCCCCACCACCAGGATCAGATCCAGCTCTTTCTGTGCCAACTTCTGAGTTGCATCTTGCCGCTCCTAATTAAATATATATATATATATATACACGTGTGTATATATTAATTAAAACTTCAGGTAATTAATTAATTAATTAATGCAATGGTACGTACTTGAGCTCCATCGCAGATAGTGTTGAAACTTATGAAGTGTTTGCTTATATTTTCGACCCCATAGTTGCGCATCATGCTGTTCTCTACTAATTTGCCAATTTCCTCTGTATCTCTCTTTAGCATAGTAGTTTGATTTGCAACACCAACTTTCTCCAGATCTTTGTCTGGATCGAACCCCCTTGATACCGCATCATTAAATTTCTGCTCAATAATTTTAATTATATATATACTACTCCTATATATAATATTACCAAATATATATACTAAATTAAATTAAGCCGGCTAACTAGACTAAGAAACCTTACATACACATGCATATGTACCTCCAGAAATGCCTCTTTAGTTGAGCTGGATCCATTAAGCCCACCACCCAATATGTAATCACATAAGTAGCTTGCCTGCAAATGTTATCTAACTGTAAATATAATAAATGTTGTTTTTTTTTAATTACTCAGTCATTTTTTTTTATAAAGAAGTATTATTTTACTAACCTTTATAAGAACATATATATTTCTTCCATCCCACAAATATATGATATTTAATTCCTTAACATCTTAAAAAATGTATATAGTAATATACTTGGAAAAGTTGATCCTGCTATATTCTTATTTACTCATTATAACATGCATCTTAAAAAATATAATTTTATTATTTATTCTCTCTATTTCTCTCTCTTCTTTTTTTTTTCTTTCAGCTGACGTCATCGTATTTACTATTCTTATACTTTAAATTAATTCGTATTTAATCAAGCGTGCTATACATACATACATACACACACATATATATACCCTACCTCTTCCATGTCGCGCACGATGATATATTTTCCAGCAAAAGAAGCAGTAGCTACAGTCTCTTCATGAGCATATTTACCGTGAATTATCGAAGTGTATTCTCCCTTCTTGTGCTTTTCAACCGTATGCCACACCTATAATTATATAGTAGTATTATTAATCACACATACAAGAAATTATTTATCTTATTATATATTTAGTAATAACTAATTATACACAAGAAAATACGTATATTATATAATATATATATATATATAGTTAGGGTTTATTTGCTAGGTAGTATAAGGGTGTCATAGATACCTATAAGGCTATAACACCCTAATATATATTATGTTTGTTAGCAATAATAAAGATCATGATTATGTAAGGGCCCGACATGTGTTAACCATTTATATGGTATAACATATCACACCCTGCAGACTAAAATAACATTGTAGATATTAATTAAAAATCTTATTATAGAATATTTAAGCAATGTGTGGTAACTAATTAATTGATATTTTAGAAATTGAAATTTTATATAGAATCTCATACATTATCTAAGCAAACTATATATTATTAATACATATATTTTAATGAATCAAAATAAATATGATATTGATATATTATACGGTATAACACATCTCATGTCAAACATAGTGAATCTTATAAACGAGAGATGGTAATTAATTACCTTGGATACCCATGGGCAAGTGGTATCAACTATCTCAACATTTTTCTGAGTTAACAACTTCATCTCGTCTACAGGAGCCCCGAAAGCGGACAGCACCACCACGTCTCCCTTCCCCACAACATCAACTTGTTTCTTCCCCTCCTTCACAGGGATTATTTTCAATCCCATCTCCTCCAGCCTCTGCGCGCAACATATATATATATATATATATATATATAATTATTATATTAACTTCAAGAGAGAGAGAGATATGCATATATATATATATATATATATATATATATGCAGTACGTACGTAGGTGCACCTGATTAACAGTGGGGTTGTGGATGATCTGATTATTTAGCCAAATGTTTTGAGTGGGAAACTGTTGTCTAGCCTCATAAGCAATCCGAAGAGCGCGATCAACACCCCAGCATATTCCGTGAGCTTCAGCCAGCTTCACGCTCACCTCTCCCCATCTGTACTCATTCCCGTTTTCCTTCAATTTCTCTATAATATTCTCACCTGCAGTGCTCACATTCACATATATCCATGGAAATCAATTAAAAATATTCGTAAAAACTAATTAAACTCGATCAACATATCACTTAAACCACCTACTTGCATAGTCACGGCTCATTCTCTCAAGACTAGTTTCCTCATGATGCCCAAACCCTTTGCGATTGTATTCTTTTCTCCTCATGAACTCGTGACGAAACACTTTTGGGTCCAACTCCGACGAAGCAGCTTCTCCGGTGACAGAGCAACGGAGGAAGGAAGGCATCCGTCGCCCAAATACCCTCATCTCCGTCAGTGGGATTTCCGTGCGCGCTGATGAGATACGCCAGAATTGCACACACGAAGCCATGCGGATGTTTGCTGTTAAACTCACCGGTACCGCGCACTTTAAATATATGGGACTACTTTAATTTACAGAGTGGGTGTCTATTGCGCCTCTTGCCCATGCAATTTATTTATATTTCCAATCCTAACTCCTTCGCACTTCTTCATATTTCATTATTATATTTATTATTTTAATAAATAAAAATTAATCATAGCATAAATAACCACAGTTAACATTTATTAACAAGAAAATGAATTAAAAAAATATAAAATTAAATTTGAAATAATCAATTATAATAATGAATTATTAATTCAAAATTAAAAATCAAATACTAAAAAATAATTATAAATCCTAATTGGAAAAGTGAACACTAAGAAATCTATCTATCTATACATATATTAAAGCAAAATAGTAGAGGTACAATTGTCATAAAAAATCAGTGAAAAACATGATGTAAAATAGTGGTTTTTTCTTGAAGTATCTTTGAAGCCTTGGTTGTGGTGTAGTGGTTGCACTCTATCTCACAATCTTGAATGGCCTAGGATTGAATCTTGCGGCCACTTTCTTGCCTTTTTTTCTTTTAATTTTCTTTTTTCCTTTTTCGTATTTTTTTTTTGCTTTTTCAATCTTTTGTTTTTTTTTCCTTATTTGAAAACATAACCTCCAGTAGCTTTTTTTTTCTTTTATTTCGTTTTTTGTGTTTTTTTCCTTCTTCAGTTTTTTCCTTATTTTTTTTTTCTTTTTTGAAACTAAAATTCATTTTGCCTTTTGATGGTAACTGATACAGGTTTGATTGTTGCTTCCCAGTTCATTTTTTGTTTTTTTTTCTTTTCTCTCAGCTTAGGCTTTCCTTAAATATTTTCTTTTTCATTTTTTATATTTTTTATATTTTTTTTCTTTTAGGAAAACTAAAATTCATTTTGCCTCTTAGTAGTATAGGTTCGACTTTTATTGCTTTTGTAGTTCATCTCTTTTTTTTTTTCGTTCCAAACTTACGACTTTCCTTAAATGTTCCTACAATAGCTTTTTTTTTTTAATTATTCTATTTACTGATTTAATTATTATTACATTTTTTTATATTGATTGAATTTTTTTTTAATGCAATGTCTATTCCGTTTCATTTATTTATTATTTTTTCATTCTAATGTATAATTTTTTTAATTCATATGTCATTAGTAATTCATCTTTTGTTTAGTATTGTTTTAATGCTTCATTTTTGTTTTTAACCTCTGATTAGTTTTTTTTTTTTTTATCATTCATTAGTAATTAATATAACGTTTCAATTCAATGCATACTTTGTTTCTTAGGTAATTCAATCATAAATTATTTCTATAGGTAGAATGAAAATGTTAAATTTTAATACATCATTAACAATCTATCAATCTATCTATACATATATTAACGCAAAATCGTAGGGATAAAATTATAAATAAAAAATATCCTCAAAATATTGTACAAAAGAAAATCAATGTAAAAAATTTCACAATTATGTGTTTGGTAGAGGTTAATGGCTAAAGTTCTAAAATCTCATAGCTTCCGTGTTGGATCCTTGAGGTTGTGTATTTTTTAGCTTTTTCCATCGTTACTGTTACATTAAATTCCAATTACTTTCTACATGCTTTCCAATACATTATTTTATTTAATTATTTTTCAATAATTTTATTGTTTCAAGTTTTTATTTTAATAATTTATTTTTATTCATGATAGGTACATATTATTTAACAATCCGATTTACAAAATTTATCATAACAAACTATATAAGTTCGATTTCCAATAAAAGTTATATTTATATATACTCCAATTTATTGCAAATATAATATATATTGTAATCGATCAAGTGGAAAAGTTTATGAACAAATAAACTTTATGTTCAATTATAGCATTTTATTGTGTAAATTTTCATTTTCACCTAATTACGTAAATTTTACTGTTTCTATTTTTCTTAAAAAAATACTATAAATATTAACTCCTAATTAATTAAAATATAAAAATATCAAAGTCAATTCAAATACAATAGCATAACAAAAAAAGTTCGTGCATTGCACGTTTATATTTGTTGAATTTTATTGTTACTTTTGTATGCTGGACAAATTAGATTAAAATTTTGACTATGAATATTTATATTATGACAAAGACTTGTGTTAGATCGTCTAACGGGTCATAAACCGTTAGACGGATATTAAGATCCGACCCGGATCCGGGTCACAATGAAGTGTCACCAGATATGAAGCTAAGTATCACCAATCATAAACGGAAGTGTCACATACTATGAACTGAAGTGTCACCGGATATGAAGCAGCATAAGTCTTAATAAATTTTAATATTTTTTTATTAATATATTTAACTATTATGTGAAGTCCTATCAATTGTAACGTGAAGTATCACTAACATAACAAGCATGTACAACGAACTATCACGTTGAATTATTAAAGCAAATAACAATGAAGTGTCACCAAATATGAAGCTAGGTATCACCAATCATGAACTGAAGTGTCACGTATTATGAACTGAAAGTGTCACCAGATATGAAATATTTTTTAGTAATATCTTTAACTATTGTGTGAAGCCCAGTGTCACGAGAGATGAAGCTAAGTATCACCAATCATGAACTGAAGTGTCACGTATTATGAACTGAAGTGTCACTAGATATGAAGCTAGAATAACGGTTCGGGTTATGACCTGTCTAACGAAAACGATCCGTTAGACCGTCTCACAGGAGACCACCCCTTATATTATAATTAATTTTTATTTTATAATAAATGTTATTAAAATAATAAATTCAATAGTGAAACACATGAAGTGGAATACGAAATTGTGCAACATAAGATTTGAACGGAACTCGTTCAATTGTATCATCGTTCGATGTTATTAATAATTATTAAGTCGCAATTACCAATTAGTGCTTAATTTGAAATTTTCCTTCAATTAGTGCTGAACGGATTAGACCAGTTTATTACTTTTGTGTCAGGTGTAACCTTATTTTAAAGAGTAGTACTTTTAAATGTAAGGTGCGCAAGTTCTTTGCATATCTCAAAAATAAGAAGATGACATCCTTTGATAATAAGGCAATTAAGATCTTAGAAATGACAAGTAATTAAACAACCTCAAATCTTTTATGCCACCTTTTTTGGAACCACATTCTAAGGAGTTGTTTTAATACTAATTGAGTAATTGTCATAAAAACTAAATACTATTATTAAATAACAAACTCCAATTAATTATTGATGACAATCAATTTTGATTTATGAATAATAATATAATATACTAAAAAAAGCTAAAAATTAACTAAAAGATTAATTTTTAAATATTTTATTCTGAGAATGTGTGTATGTGTGATCAAGTAATATATGTGTCGAGATCTAGAGATTCATAAATATCAATATCATAGAGGGGGCAAACACATAAATTAGCTGTTGCTGCCACTGAAAATTAAACAAGAAAAATGGATCTCATATACTAATATAGCCTCGTAGATAGGGACGGATCTAAGACCCTAATTCATAAAAGGTATGTAATAAAACTTAAAGGCTCATAAATTTTATATACATTGACGGTCCTGAAGACATGCGAGAGGTGCGTCGCACAGGGGCCTCAAAAATTTAGGAGCACTATTTTTATAAATTTTTAGTATTAGTAGTTATATTATCATATGTTAGTTTATAAAAAAAAATAACTTTTTAGTTTATAAAAATTAATTCAGACCTTTTAAAAAATAATAGGAAAGATCAGTCTAATATTTGACTCAATATTTTGTAAATAATATTAGGCCTAGCCCAATCAATATCTGTAAAAATCTTAAGAATATTCTAAAGCATCGAGAGTTTAGTGATTTTGATGGTCAATAGTCATTTCAAGAATTAAAAACTTTGTGGTATCTTTTACCAAAAGAATATAAAACTTTAGATATATTGACTTACTTGAAGAGGTTGAATAGTTGTCCCAATACATACATTGTTTATAGAATTTTATTGACCATATCTATTGCAGTTGCATCTACAAAGCTGCTATTTATTTATTTATTAAAATTTTACTTGTGATCAACCATGTCACAAGAAAGATTGAATGGGTTGGCTTTGGTATCCATTGAACAATAGTTGCTAGAAAATATTGATTTTGAAAAATTTATAAATGAGTTTGCTTCAAAAAAAGCTAGAAGAAGTATCTTTAAATAATATTTTGTAGTTTGTGTTTCGTACATGATATTATTTAAAATATTTTTCTTTTGTTTCAGATTTATTCAAATATCAGTGAGTGCGCACGAGTCACATGATTTTAAAGTTTTCAAAAATACAAACTTTTAATGATTTGAACATAGCAAATAAATATTTTTAGGTGCATTTTATAGGGTAAATTACACTTTGATACATACGTTTTGGACACTTTTCAAAAATAACTCTCGTTTTCAAAATTACCAAAAAAAATACCTACTTTTTTCAAAAAAAAATTACAAATCTAACATCTAACCAATTTTACGGCCATAAAATCGCAGATTGTATTTTAGTATTCCTATTTTCTTAGTCACATGAAAAAAATTCATCCAATAAAAAATAAATAAATTAAAATCAATTGCACACGATTTTCTGGCCATAAAATTGATTAAATATTAGATTTGCAAAAAAATTGAAAATTTTAAAAAGTACTCAAAATTTAGGTATAAAAGTGTAATTTAACCCATTTTATATGTATTTTTAAATTTTAATTTTAATAAATTAGGGGTACTATTTTTAATGCTTGGACAGAGCTTTCAAAATTTGAGGGCCGGCCCTGTTTATATATATATATTTCTCCCAAAATGTACTGAAACCTTCTAAATTGAGATGTCAATATAGAGTGCAGACACACACACACACACACACACACACAGTGTGGTGGGTTGGCCCAATGCTCTTTATTTATTTTTATGGCCCATCTTGGGCCCAGCTGCCTAAACTAAGCGCATCAGCCCCTAATCCTTCTCTTAATCCTAACCCTAATCTTATCTCTACTTATTAGCCGCGCCTCTTCATTTCTCACTCAAGCTTCACATTTCTGATATGAGTAGGGCTCTGCTATTTCCTTCCGATCTTTTTGTCGGAGTTCTGTCCATCGGATTCCTGATTGGCAGTGAGTGTGAGAGCTTCGTGTTTAGATCCATCTCCTCCCCTTTGTGGCATGGGTCATTTGTTGTTGCCAGAAGTGCACAGTCACCGCCGTGGGAAAATCTGAGCCCAACGTGTCTACAAGACACGATTTTCCCACTTCTTCAACTTCTGATTCACTATCTCTATCTCTCTCTCTCTTCTTCAGTTTTCTTTATCTGGCTCTTTACTCTTATTTTGCTGCTCAATCACTCTGGACTAACTGTTTTCTGTTGCAGATCTTCACACTAAAGACAAGAAGAAGAGTTCTGAGAAGGAGAAGAGTTCTGAGACTTGCTGAAGACTAAAGCAAGAGAAATCAAAGGCTCAAGTTGCTTGAACAACAGTGAAGGGAACCGAGAAGAGTCGAGAAATAAGTGATGAACTCCGGCTAGGCTAGATACCCAACAGTGGTATCAGATCCAGGTGGACCTAGCTAGGGCACCCTCCGACTCCCATTTCCTTCACTCCGCCGTCGTTTTTGGCCGTGCCTGATCGCTCCCAATGAGCAAGGACTTAGGAAAGTCCGATCTCTCCCCTACCTAGGAGAATCGGCTCTGGTAAAGTGGTTGGAACCCTAGCTCCCTCGTCTTAGGGTTGGGTTATCTGCTATCTGCGCAAAATACTTATGATTTGTGTTTTGTGGTGAATTTTTTGGGATAATCTGCTCTGGAAATCTTTTGTTGTTGTATCTCTGCTTTCTAATTCGGTATCTTGCGATCCTCTCTCTTTCTTCCGCATTTCTGTTCTCTGTGATTTATCTGAGTGTTTTTTGCTCAACTTCTTGCGAACCCTAGCATTCCACGCTTGAGAGCCTTGTGCTTGAACTACCTTGCTTACGGTCCAGTTCGTCTGGATTCTCCTGTGGGTCTCCTCATGTGAGTATCCTGGATAGCAAGGGTCGTAAAAGTTTTGCCGGAAGTCTCAAGCTATTGGTTGGTTCTGTCGTTATCTCTGTTGATTTTCTGCTAGTGTGATCTCTGTGTGTTTTGAAATTTGTTGAAACTCATTTAATTTTGAGTTTCTGTTGAACTAATTCTAATTCCTGGTCAGTTCTTGTTAAAAACAAGCTTGGGTTTGTCCTGAGTGAATCCTTGCTCCACAGATAAATCTGTGCTAAGAACTGAGCTAGCCTCAGCACGTTATCCCCTTTGATTGCTTGTTTTTCCTGCCCAGAAAGGCAGATTTCTGTGTTCTAGGTGTTTTTTGCTGTGTTTTTAGGCTGTTAGTTCACTTTTTCTTCCCCTATTGCTTCTGTGATTGCATATAATCATGAATAATGTGCATATGGTGCCATTAATGGCAGAGATGATTTTCAAGATTGGAAAACTAAAATTGAGTGCATTTTGGTTAAAGAAAAGGTAAGTAAAGCCATTTTGACAAAAATAAACGAATCAGTGGATGATGAGAAATTGCATGACATGAATGACAGTGCTAAGACCACTATTTTGCTAAATTTGAGTAGCACAGTTGTTAGAAAAGTTTCTCACCATAAATGTGCAAAAGATCTGTGGGATAACTTGGTTTCTCTATATACTGCAACTTCTGAAGAGTCTGCATGGTCTTTACAAACTTAATTTATGTCTTTTCAAATGGATGCTTTAAAAGATGTTGATGCCAATATGGATGATTTCAATAAATTGCTTCAAGACTTAAAACTTGCTGGTGATGATTCTATTGAGAAATATGTTCCTCAAATTCTGTTAGGGTCAATTCCTGAGTCTTTTGCTGAGGTTAAATCTGATTTGAAATATGGTGGGTCAAAAATCACATGTGACATGATTGTAACTGGCCTAAAAGCAAAAGAAAGTGAGCTGAAACTGAAATCCAAGCCTCTACATGGTAAAATTATGTATGCTAACAAGAATAATCATAGAAATCCTCATCACAGTTTTAATAAACCCTGAAAATCCTAGTGTTTTGGCTGTTGAGAGATATAGGAGAGAAAAACAGTTTGATCAAGCTCAAAATCAAAATCAGAGTCAAAATCTTAATTTTGATCAAAAACCCAGAAAGACTTGTTGGAATTGTGGTAAACCTAGCCATTTTTCAAATAGATGCAAACAACCCAAAAGAAACAAAGGTTATGTGAATTATGAGCCTAAGCAGCATGCTAATAATGTGTATGAAAATGATGGCATTTATATGGTGCATGATGTCTATGATTTTCAGTATATTAATTATACTAATGTTGTGTCCAAAACTGTGTAAAATAATGAATGGCTTATTGATTCTGGTTGCACCTTTCATGTCACTCATTTTAATCATATGTTTCACAATCTGCATTATATGAATTCTCGGCATGTTGCTCTTGCTGATGGTCAAAATTATGAAATACAAGGAAAAGGTCATATATATTTAAAATTTGAAAATGGAAACATGCTTACCTTGAGTGATGTCATATATGTGCGTAAGTTGAAATTTAGCTTGCTGTCTGTGTCAAAGATTGCTGACAAAATGCTTGATGGCTCTGTGAATTATCTGAGATTTAAATTTGAAAAGAATTCTATGCTTTATTTCACTGCACTAAGAAATGGTGATTGTATGCTATCGAAGTTGAATCTGTGCCTTTGCCTATGGTTAATGTGGTCCAAGAGGACAAAACTGCATTGTGGCATGCTAGACTAGGGCAAATGAGCAACAAAGGATTAGAAATTTGCATAAATCTGGTGCTTTTGGAAAAGACAAGGTGTCTAGTTTACCTTTCTGTGAACCATGTGTGATGGAAAAACATTATAGAGCCTCATTTCCTGTTTCTGTTCCTTACCCTATGAAGCATGTTAGCACTGAAATTCTTGAATATCTGCATGCTGATGTGTGGGACCCAACTAAGGAGCCTACCCATGGTGGAAACTTATTTTTCTTGTCAATTATTGATTATTTCTCTAGGAAAACTTGGGTGTTTTTGATGATGAATAAATCTGATTTTTTATGAAATTTTCTAAATGGGTTGTTGAAATTCAAAATCAAACTAAAAAGAAAATTAAATGCATCAGAACTGATAATGGGCTTGAATTTTGTAATTATGCTATGGATAATTGGTGTTCCGATCAAGGGATCATTAGACATAAATATGTTCCCTATACTCCATAGAAAAATGGAGTAGCTGAAAGAATGAATAGGACTCTCCTTGAGAGAGTTAGAAGTCTGCTTGTTGCTTCTAGTTTATCTAAGCATTTTTGGGATGAAGCTCTTATGACTATGACATATTTGATCAATAGATCTCCTTCTGTGCCATTGCTTGGAAAATTACCTGAATCTGTCTTCTTGAATAAGTCTGTTTGCCTGAACAATTTGAGAGTCTTTGGTTGTGCTGCTTATGTGCATCAAAAATTGAGCAAACTTGATCCTAGGGCTAGAAAGTGTGTGTGTTTCTGGGATACCCTGAAGGTGTGAATGGTTATAGACTGTGGGATAGAAGTGTGCCTAGCTTCAAAACTTGTGTTTGTCGTGATGTTATATTTAATGAGCATGATTTCCCATGTCTACCTGAATCCTCACCCTCTGCTGCTCCAAGTGAGATGGAGAAACTGAATAGCATGAATCAAAACATGTTTGAGTTTATGTTTTCTCCTCATGTTGCCTCAAGTGAGGTGGATAATCTAACCCCTATGGAGTCTGAACCTGAAATTGTGAATCATGATGTGTCTGCTATTGAACATGAACTTGCTTCTGATAATCTTAATGAAAATGATTGTGTCAAATCATGAGGCAAGTGATGAACCTACTAATAATATGACAGTATTTGATTCTGAAACTAGCTCCAGTACTGAGAATGAGCATGAAACCATTCTTGAACCTGAGAATTTGAATAATTATCAACCTGCTAGAGATAAGGTAAGAAATAATGTGAGACTACTTGTCAGATATGATAATTATAACCTGTCTCTATATGATCCTTAAATAGTCGAGGGAAACAAAATTCAAAAAGGTAAAAACTCCTAAATTTCCGGAAATAAATGGCACAGGCCGTGCTAGAGTGGCACGGACCGTGCCACTTCACACTTCTCGTGAGGGGTCTTTGTCGGCAAACGGCACGGGTCATGCCAAATCGGCACGGACCGTGCCACAAGTACCGAGAGTTTGGGCTTTTTAATGTCTTCCGGCACGTGCCGTGCCAAGTCGGCACGGACCGTGCCGTTTTACACGCTGCGGCCTCAACCCTTTTTCGTCCCGTTTTCACCTTCCCAACCTCGACTCATGTGTTCTTTCCACTCGGTAATTTTGTACACCTCAAAATCAGTCCATTTTAAGCAGTTTTCCTGTCAAAGCTCAATAAACCCGTGATTGTACCAAAATAACACAATTCAATACAAACTAGTCACAACCACATGTATTCGACTCAAAAAATACATGCAAAACACACCCGAAAAGCATGTAAACTACAAGTTTATCATGCTCCTACACAAATAGTGGTGGAGTGGTGTTATCTTGAGGCCAAAAGTCTCAAGTTCGAATCTCACCACCAACACCACTAGGTGTGAGCCTATCAGACCTGGCATGCCAAGTGTGGTTAATCTCCCATGTGTACTTTGTAGGCTATTACACAGGAGCGGGATTTATTCAGTACGCACCTTGGTAGCGGCTGCGGGTTACCCTTGACAAAAAAAAAAGATTGGACCTTTGCCCATATAAAAACTACAAAATTATTTTGTTATTTTAATTTGGCTATAACAATACAAATATATATATATATATATATATACAATGCCACTAAACAAAAAATCTGTAATAAAATGGTCAACATGTAGTGATTTAGTCAAAATTAAATAATCTTTTAATTACAAATACACCATAATCTTAAGAAAAAAAAGATTCTTTTACGGTGGACACCAAACTCTTTCCCATTTTTATCCCTCAATTTAAAAATAGATGAAAATGTGTTTCGAATAAGAAGATGACCATCTCCGTTGCTCCACCACCTTCATAAACACCACAACCATCTCCACTGTCGTCACTGTACCACAACTACAAAAAACTTATGTTTTAACGACGGATATTAGAAACAGACCTACGTCTGTCGTTAGTTGTGACAGTTTAGCGACAGAACGTCCGTGGTTACACTTTTCAGGCATTAAAAAGTGAGGGATTTTTTCGCGCGTAAGATTAACGACGGACTAGTTCCGTCGTTAATATTCAATTTTTAAATTTATTAATTCACATTAAATTTAACGACGGATCTTATCCATCATTAATATTTTAATTTTGAATTATTTAATTTTTGAAAAATCTAACGATGGACTGTTTTCATCGTTAATATTTGATTTTTAAATTTATTAATTCACATTAAATGTAACGACGGATATTATCCGTCGTTAATATTTTAATTTTGAATTATTTCATTTTTGAAAACTTTAACGACGGATTGTGTCCGTCGTTAACATTCAATAATTGAATTTATTAATTCAAATTTAATTTCCAGTAAAGTGACAACAAATCAAACCTCTTTTTGTGATTGGTTACTCGAAGGTGAAATTGCAACAACTCTCTATGGGATCGATTCGTACTCATGAGCTAGTTACGCTCGCTGTGGGCACTGGAGTTACAAATTCATTTTGAGCGCGAAACGACCGTGCGTCACTAATTTATGGATATACAACTTGTGTGTTTGATTATGCACAATTTAGCGAAACATACTAATGATAATACTGATAAGATATATTTTAACTAATTACAACTCGTGTGTATATATATATATATATCATATAATACAGTTATATATTATACTAATTATTGAATGTTAGTTCTTTACTATTTAAATATCTAATTTGAATTTGCAAGTGTATACTTTAAAGAATTATTATTATTATTATTATTATTATTATTATTATTATTATTATTATTATTATTATTATTATTATTATTATTACACCATAAGTATTCCACGTATTTGACTCAACTATATCCACAATATTCACAATGACATAACTTGTATTTAGTAGTTTAGTAATGCATAATGTTGTAACAGTTGTAATTTAATTATAAGTTGTAACTTTATAATTTCATTATTATATAAAGTTTTGTCATTTTAAATTTCAAAATAAATTTCACAATTTTAGTCATATTAAATCCATTTTTACATTTCCATAATTGTTGAAATAAATTATAATTTAGTTATAAGTTTGTAGTTTTAATTTTATACATATTTTTTTTAATTAACAATACAACTAAAAATTGAGGGGAATAAAAAAATTGACTCGAACTTCATTTTGAAGAGCAAGCGCTATTTTCCCCTCTATTTTCTGATTGTAAACTTATAATAATTGTAATTTAATTGTAAATTGTAAGCTTGTAAATTTGTAATTTCAATCTTATAAAGTTTAGCAATTAGACTATTATTAGTAGTGTAACTTCTAACTAGTAAGTTTGTAACAATTATAATTATTTAATAGTAAGGTGTAACTTTAATTTTTTTAATTTCAATATAGTATATTTTTATTTTTTGCTATTTTTAAATATTTTATTCTATTTTATTAAAATGAAAAAAAAAACCCGACAAACCCATCAAACCGTAAAATCGTTATAACCCGTAATGACATTGTAAAAAAATGAGGATTGACATATTATGTTGGTCTCGATTTTCTTTACCTCTTGCTATATTAACGACATTTCTCTCGATATATTAACGACATTGTTATGTTTTTTAACAATATGTCATTAACATAGTATGAAGTGAAAAAGATCAAGACCAACATAACTAACATCTCCTAATTAATCGTGTCATACATGTCCCATATTTTTTTTATTTTTTTTGACAAAATATTTTAATTAAAATAAAACAAAGGTACCGCTCATGCGAGTGACATCAAATGTTTCTTTTTTTTCCTCACGCTTGATATATGTTAGTGTTATGCTTGGCACTAAGTGGAAATACACCATTAAAGGAGAGATTGTTAGTGTCATGTTGTGCACTAAATATATTTATCAAGTTCTATATTTTGCATTTGCTGTAGTGATTGATTGACATTAATCTTTATGGCATAGAATCATCACTAAGTATTTGGTTTCTCCAACTACATATGCTATTCTGAACAACGTTCATAAGGATGTACATGAACGTGATCTGATCTTCCTGAAGACAGCTCAAGCATTGAGATAAGATTGAGCTGAAGATGAAGACTGTTGTGTGCTTCAAGACACAACATAGATTGCTCTACATACTGTGTACTGCCGCTAGCTTGAGTGATAGCTAGAAGTCAGTTTGTGGACATACAAGACATTCCACTATGCTACCTGATGTGAAGGTTCAGAGATCAATAATGTTCATTGCAACATTTGTGAACATTTGCATGAACATCTCTTGTCCAGATTGTTCTTCTGAGATCGTTGAAGCTGTTCGAAGCTGCCAACCAAGAAAAGATTCAAGATCATTCTAGAAGATGCATTATTCAGATTGAAGAGCAAATGATTGAAGATAAGATAAAAGTCCAAAGATGGAAGAATTCTAACAAAGCATGTTCTCGATTTTGGAGCTATATAAGAAAATTTTCTTATTAGATATCTGATAGGATTAGGACTTCTGATTTCCATGTTAAGACTATATTCTTGTCTTATAAAATAGTCTAGGATCAAAACTTGTTAGATACACAGAAACAGACCAAAAAATTTGATTTAGATAAATTCTTCAAGAGCTTTAATTTGTTTAAAAGCTACATTAGTTTCGGTCGCCAGTTAGGCTAGAGTTTAGTATTCTAGTCATCATGTATTGAAATATTTTTCATAGATTGTCAAAGGTTTCTCGAGAGAGAATACATGTGGAAAATAGATAGAGAGAGTCTAGGTTGTGAGGGAATCTCATGATTCAATTCATTGAAGAAGAGTGTACGGGTAGAACGGGTTTCGAGTGACGGGGGGTCAGCTGCGTATAATATCCCAAGTAAACATTGCATTGAAGTAGTGAATTGTTTCTCACGGACTTGACAAGTCCCCCTGACGTAGATCAATTGATCGAACAAGGTTACTAACTCATTGTGTGCTTTACATTCTGCATTTACCGTTAAAGTTCATAATAGCGTTCGTGCACTTTATTGCGGACATTCTCTACAATGTTCAAGTACATTACTATGAATGTTTGCAGAACAGATACTTCTCACACGGAGTATAGTTTCAATCTGAGATTGTTGGATCGGTCCTAACATTTCGAAGCCCATGACAAAATGAAAAAAAGAGGCACTAATAATTTTTTTAAGAGCATGCTGAACCTTCTTCCGCTATTAATATCTCAAGGGTTAGTTGTAACTAAAATTACAAATATCTTTTTCACCAGTTTTTTGACTTAGACATGACTTTTAAAGTTTTGCAATAACACCAAAATTTTATTCGTTTTGTTATTAAAACAACAATAATTTTTTTGATGAATTAAAATTGATATAGCATTAAACATTACACGTGCACATATAAGGTTTATATTACATTGAAGCAACTAAAATGACAACGTTTAGTGGGCTAAGTGCATATATATGTGAAAACAATATTGTTTAGTTTGATTTTAATTTATAGAAAAAATCACTTATGTTATAATTGCAAAAAATTATGTAAAATTTTGGTATTATTGCTAAGATTTAAAAATCATATCGAAAACAAAAGTGGTATAATATATAAAAATAGAAGTTTTTATTTAGTAAATTATGTTTTTAGTCACTTTCTTTAAAAAAAATATTTATAGTCCACTTTTTCGGTGAAAATACTTTATTTTCCTTCATTAAATTTACGAGATACGCAACTAAAGTGCACTATTTGGATGCACGAATGAGATATATGATCATGTAATAGTACAAATTAATTAATATTTATACACGAGTGGGGTGCACAACTAAGTTGATTCGTGCAACATTATAAATTTATATATTATTGCACGAATTGAGGGTACACAACTGAGCGTAGTCATGTGCAACAATTCAAATTTACACTACTATACGACTAGAATTACACGATTAAGTGTATTCGTGCAGTATCATAATTTTACAATATTGTTGTGCGACTAAAGTACACAACATAGGGTTATTTTGTCCAAGTGGCTAGAAACATATATTTTTTTTAAATAGTGGCATATTTTTTTTCTAAGTCAAAATATGTATTTAAAAATTTACTTCAAACAAAAAACTGTTGAAAAATTGTGATCTTATATGCAATAATTAACCATTGTCTTAATTATCCCAACTCTGAAAAACATGCAATCAACAATTAAAAACCATATAGGAAAAATATAAGTCCTTGAAATAGCTTAGATCTTCTAACACTTCTTTTAGAAATACAATTATCAATAAGGTTATTAAATTCAAAATTTTCCAATATCTCATCTTCAATTGCTAACATAAGAGCCTATAAGTACGTTTAAAAGCTACTAGATATTTAGACATTCTCTGCGGGGACCAAAAATATAAATTGAGGCCGCCAAATTTGAATTATTTTATGATTCAATTAATAAATTTGTCAGCCTCGATTGATCAAGGTGGTATCGTTGTATTTGCATGTATCAGAGGATCGGGCGGCCTAATTGTAGTTTTAAAAGCAGAGTGAATTTCAGTTCCATGTCTTAAAGTATTTCCTATAAATTCACATTCAATAAAGTATAACGTCACCAACTAAATTGACTACTTCATTTATCTACATGAAAGATACAATATAATAATTGTATCTGATCCATTTAATTTAATATATAACTCCAAAGATTAATAAAACAACTACTTTTTATTTAAAACAACAACAACAACAACGCTTACTTTCCAAAGTCCCAGTAACTTATGAGTTTATCTACCACACCATTCCTTTTTCAGGTTTATAATTGAAAATTTTAAATTTGCTGCATTCGACGTCGGGCGTAACAATTAACAAACCTATCTTTTTCTAAAATAAAAGTACATCTCCAAAAACATTATCGGAGCATACAGGCAGAAATGATAATATTGGGCCAATTGTCATGTACAATTAAGTTTATAATTATTTTTTAATATTTAATTTTTAGTTTTCAATTAATAATTCATTATTTTAAAATTAAATTTTATAATTTTTTTAATTTATTTTTTGATAAATGTTGACTATAATTATTCATGTTATAATTATTTTTATTTTATAATAAATATTATTAAAAACATAAATTTGATAATGAAACATAAATTGAAACATAAAGTACAACAGACTAGGAAATTTGAACCGCTCTATCACACATAATTATAATTCTTATTATCACACATAATATAGCATATCATATACACAAATCATATATAACAGCAAATGCCTCGATCCAGAAAGGTGAGATATACAACTGCATTGATCGTTTTCACACACACACACTGACACACATATTATATATATATATATATATATATATATATATATATGCCAATTAACTATATTGCGTTTGGCGAAAACTCTTCCAGCTTGCGCTTGATCTCAAAAACCTTCACAATGATATCTTCAATAACCTGCACACCATATATCACTCATATTTCATATATAACTAATAAAAACACATGGCATATATATATATATGAATGTGGTACATTTCATTAGTTATATATATAGAAAAAATTTCGAAAATGAATCATTAATTGAAATTTCCCACAAATTAAACTGGAGAAAATAATTAAAAAAAAGGGCAATAGTTATAACGACCTTATGAGGAGTTGATGCACCAGCTGTTATGCCAATGGTGATTGGACCCTTGTGCAGCCAGGCCTGTTTCTCCACCAACTCGCCGTGCTGTACATATATACTGTATTTTGAGACGATGCATCACAATTAATTATGTTAATTATATACACATTACATACCATTAACTTGTGACTGATTCTGTTTCCAGGTCCTATTCTTTTCTCAGAGTCCACCCAATACGACGGAATTCCCCGCTCCTCTGCAATAACCTGTAGGGATAACGTGTTGCTCGAGTTCCATCCACCGATCACCAGCATCAGATCCACCTCATCGTCAACCAGTTTGTGAGTTGCATCTTGCCGATCCTAATAATAATAATATCAACCACGTACGTACAAATACAATATGCATGCATAAGAGAGAGATTAATTGTACCTACCTGAGCAGCGTCGCAGATAGTGCTGAAACTTATGAAGTTTTTGCTAATATTTTCGACACCATACTTCCGCATCATGCTGTTCTCTACTAATTTTCCTGCACATCGTACGTATAATGAAGAAGGTAGCATCAGTACTTATACACCATGCAGAGAGAGAGAGAGAGAGAGAGAGAGAGAGAGAGATTTTAATTAATTAATTACCAATATCCTCTGTTTCTCCCTTCAACATTGTAGTTTGATTCGCAATACCAACTTTCTCGAGATCTTTGTCCGGATCGAACCCATTGGATAACGCGAATTTAAATTTCTGCGACGATCGAAATCCCAACATTAAAATTATAATTCAGTAGATATATATGTCTATATTATATACGCATGCACATGCATATACCTCCAGAAACGCGTCCTTAGTGGAGCTAGATCCATCAAGTCCACCACCCAATATGTAATCACATACGTAGGTTGCCTGCAAATTAAACAAGAATAAAATTATGAGCTAACTTATTCTTTTTCTTTTTTATTGCTCTCTAGCTATTCATATGCACATGGGTAAAATAATTAATGAATATATATGTATATATAGATACCTCTTCCATGTTCTTGACGATGATATATTTGCCTGCAAAAGAAGCAGTAGCTACAGTCTCTTCGTGGCCATATTTACCGTGGATTATTGATGTGTACTCTCCTTTCTTGTGCTTTTCAACGGTATGCCAAACCTATGTACATATGTATATATAATTACATGCATGCATACAGTAATTAATTAATAATATACACTAGAGTAAGTAATGATCGGAAATGAATTAAATTAAATTAAGTACCTTAGATACCCATGGGCAAGTAGTATCGACAATCTCAACATTCTTGTGAGTTAGAAGCATCATCTCTTGTACAGGAGCTCCGAACGCAGGCAGCACCACCACATCCCCCTTTCCCACTAGCTCAAATTGTTTCTTCCCATCTTCCTTCACAGGAAGAATATTCACTCCCATCTCTCCCAGTTTCTGCATGCATGCATGCCCATCCAGCAGATGAATTACGAAGAAGAAGAAGAAGACCTCATTAACTGTGGGGTTGTGGATGATTTCATTAGTGAGCCAAATGTTGTGAGAGGGAAACTGTTTTGTAGCTTCATAAGCAATCCGGACAGTACGCTCAACACCCCAGCAAAATCCAAATGATTCAGCCAGCTTCACCTTCACTTCTCCCCACCTGTACTCATTGCCGTTCTCTTTCAATTTTTTCATTATATTATAACCTGATCACATCATCCAAACCACATATATCTATCACCAATCATAACCACCCCTCAAACTAATCACTTTTCTTTATCTCTATCTACTACCTATATATAGCTAGGGGGTTCCACTTTCACATAATTAAATTAAATACCCTTTAATTTACTCCAAATGTATTAACAGTATGTATTGTTGAACAACTGCACTCACTCCTGTAAACATGAACACCATGGATATTAAATTTTATTTTTTAAAATTAAATTTTTATTAATTTTTTAATAAATATTGACTATGATTATTTATGTTATAATTAATTTTTATTTTATAATAAATATCATAAAAATCATAAATGGTTGAAATTTCCTGTTACACTTTTTCGTGTTTCACTATCAAATTTATGATTTTAATAATATTTATTATAAAATAAAAAATAATTTTAACATAAATAATTATAGTCAATATTTATCAATAAAAAAATGAATTAAAAAATTATAAACATAATTTTGAAAAAAAAATCAATTATAATAATGAATTTTTAATTGAAAAGTGTAAATTATATATTTAAAAATAATTATAATTGGCTAGGTGAGATGAATCCTAAGAAACAATTATAAAATTAAACTAAATCACAAAAAAATAAAATTGAAGAAAAAAATACAAAAAAAAAACTCGTAATTCGAAAGTGCAACAAGTAGTGTAACACATAAGTGCAACATGAAATTTCATGTGATAAGTAAAGGGGTTTGAATTTTCTATTTCACCTTTTGTATTTCTATCAATATTGCAGTATTAAATATTTGATTTTATAATAGTTATTATAAAAATAAAAAATAATTATTGCATAATTAACCATAATCAACCTCTATCAACAAAAAAAAAATGAATTAAAACTTATAATTCTAGTTATGAAATACTTCCTCCTTTCCAATTATATATTCTATTTTCTAGTCGCACGTAAATTAAAAATATTTATGAAAATAAGAGATTAAAGTTAAACTTCCAATGATACTCTTATTTAATATTTATAACTTTCAAAATTTAAGTGATTAGTTTTTAATTTTCAAGAATTAATAAGGGTGTATTTGTACATTGCTATGAAAATTAATGCTATTTATAATAATGAAATTATATAATTGGGACACTCCAGAATAGTAATAAAGACTATATAATCGGGACGGAGGGAGTAGTCAATCATAATTACTAATTATTAATTAAAAAGTGATAATTAATTTAATACTAAAAATGAATTATATTGCCCAATTGGGTCGAATGAATCATGATTAATAATTGTAAACTGAACTAAAAGTTAAAAAAAAAAAAAAAAAAAAATTGAAAGAAAAATTTTAAATTTATTTGTTAAATCTGGAGTGAAATACATGTAGCATAAAATCTGATGCGATGTAAAGAGTGAGTGTAATAGCTGAAACATATTTCAAATAAATAAAAAATCAACGATGAATCATACGTACTTGCATATTGATGGCTCATTCGCTCAAGAGTTTCCTCCTCATGCCCAAACCCTTTACGATTGTAATCTTTTCTCCTCATAAACTCGTGACGAAACACTTTCGCGTCAAAATCGGCAGCTTCTCCGGCGGCAGAGCATCGTAGGGAGTTAGGTTTTTCGGTATTGACCGGGTCAAGATATTGACCAGTCAATACCGAAAAACGTGCATTGACCCGATCAACTCTAATAAAAAAAATTAGTATCAACCGTAACACTAAAAAATATCACTCAAAAATTCAAAAATATCACTTGTATCCTTAAAAAGTATCAGCCAAAATAAATATATAAAAAACCGTCAAAATCAATATCAACCGTAACACTAAAAAGTATCACTCATAATTCAAAACGTATCATATGTATTTTACCATTTTTCTTTTTTGCGGGTTGACCGACTCAACCGCGTTGACCTGCCTTTGATCCGGTTAAAAGTGTTGACCGTCTAATATAAACTTATATACATCTAGTGCATGCAAATTGTTGCCTTAATCTATACATTATTAAACTCCACGATAATTAAACTCCAATAAAACAAAATAGATCTAATAATTCAAATCTAACACTCCAATGCAACAATTAAACAACAAACACTATAAATAAAAATAAGTCGAATCTAGAATGTTTCTAAAAAACTAATACAATTCACACACACATGCATATATTTATATAATACCACAAATATTAATTAATTTAAATGTAATAATATTATAGTTACTAAATATTATATTATTATTTGTGTTCTTATTTCTTATTTTTATTTATGAGATTACAAACTATAATTGCATTGTAAATCTAAAATTGTAAGAAACATTAAGAATGTTATTTATTTATCACATGTTTTTATAGTGTGTTTATCAATTGTATAAAAAATTATAAACTTACTAAATATTATAAATTTTAAATTGTTTACACTAAGTATTAAATAAGAACATATTTATCATTACTATGCATTAGGTATAACATAAGATTAATTATAAGTGTTAGATATTGTAAATTTACTAGATATTTATAAATGTATATCATATTTACTAAGTATTATATATCAATCATCTACAAGTCACACACACACACACATGCATATATATATATAATATCATAAATATTATATAAGAATATATTTATTATAAAAATTATTTACTAAGCATTAAAGAAAAATATATTTATTATTTCTTTGTATTAAAATAACATATGATTATATATATTAGATATCGTAAATCTACTAAATAATAAATTACATAAGATAGCATAAAGTTACTAAATATAATATATATATATATATATATATATTACATATATGCAAGTATAATATTTATACTGAGTATTACATATTTACATAACAATCATCTCTTATTCTCTCTCACACATATATGTTAATTTAAATGTACAATTAAATGAATTAATATAGCTGCTAAATATATTATTATTATTATTATTATTATTATTATTATTATTATTATTATTATTTGTTGTGTTCTTATTTCTCATTTCTATTTATCTGATTATAAATAAATTGTAATTGTAACTTGAATCTAAGGTTGAGGAAAAAATTAATATTAATTATTTCATATAATTTAAATTATTCATTGTTTAACTATAATTCATGTATAAATTAGGTATGATGAATTTTCTATATCAACATATATACATTTAATTCGGTATATGCCGGCATACTGATATATACCGTTGTTCGGCATATACCACACCAACGGTATGTACAGATATAACGGTGTTTACCGCACCAACGGTATATATCGGTACAATGATATATGCAGAACTAACGGTATATGATATATCAAAAAAGTTTAGTATACCGTCGGTATCGGTATATGTCGGTATACCTCGATTTTTAAAATTCCATATTGGTATCTTACTGAAAAATCTCGGTACTGTATCATAACTTACCGAAAATATTTGTATACCTTAAAGTTTAATATTCTGATATTTTTTCAATACAGTAAGTACAGTATGACGGGATGATGGTATTTTTTCCCCGCTCTAGCCATGATCGAGCCAGAAAGGTTGTAATCGACACCACTAGGTGGCCCGGCAGTCTAGGCGTCGATTTTTATTATTTTTTTAGTTCTCAATTTTTGGGTGGTCTAGGCGTCAATTTTATTATTATTTTTTACAGTTTTTTTAGTTCTTCATTTTTGGGTCAAAATTTGACCTCATTAAAAAAAAATGAGAGTTTGGCTCTCCCAAATATTAATTGAAGGACCTTTGTCTATTTGGCCAAGTACTTAGCCGCTATATTAAATATTCCCTTCGTCCCATAATTATAGTTCACTTCTCCTTTTCACACAGATTAAGAAATCACATTTAATATGTATTGGAAATATACAATTTACAATAATTATCCTATATTGTCCTTATTTTTTACTATATTAATTGCATTCATACTATATTAAATAGGGTTATATTTGTAAAAGAATATTTAAATACAATCCCAATTTAGAATAGGACTATAATTTTGGGACATCCCAAAAAAGAATAATGGACTATAATTATGGGACGGAGGGAGTATTAAGTTATTTTTAATGTGTCTTTTTTAATATAAATAACATGTATATGGTAATATATTATTTATATTTTTACATGTATATATGATAAATATATTCTATATCAGTACATATTACATTAAATTAATTATTATTTTTTGATCCAGTGACTCCTGCAGTGTATTCGCCCGACGCTAACGGGTGGACTCTTGCTCTGTGTTCAATAATAAAAATTTTCAAATTAAATATAAGTCCTAATTTAGATTAGTAAACCTTACAAAAAATTAAACACTAAAAAACCCAAAATATACCCCTAAACATGTAAAAAAGTCAAAAAATACTAAAAAAAACCTTAAAAAAACTAAATCTTAAAAAATCCTGGACCTTAATAAAACCCTGATAGTTGTGTATTTTACACAACGTTTGAATATGAATTGATGATGTTTAAGTTGATAAGTTGTGTAATTTTCATATATTTTGTGATCATTATGTATTTGTGAGTTTTGCAGTAATAGTGGTGAATTTGAAGATTATTTGGTGCAAAATGATCAAGTATGTGCTTGTAAATCAAAGGAGGGACCAATCGGACTCTTGGACTATATTTAAAGAGCAAAGCCCACTAGAATTGATGAAAATAATTCAACATAATCCAAATGGGTAATTGAAAAGCTTATAAAGATGGAGAATCGAGTTAGAAGCGTTGTGCAAGTTGAACGGTTCAATCGGACGAAAAACGAGAGAGAACGGGCCATTTTAGTGAAGCATATGCGTGTTGGGTCGACCCGCCAGTCGACCCAGTCACTCGACCCACCACCTGAGTCGATCCCGTGTAAAAAATGCCCTTTGGGTCGACCCGACGCATCCCCACTCGGCTCAAATGGATCCTACATGAGATTTTTCAAGGCTTTTCACACCTTTGGGCTTGTTTTAACCCTAGGGTTCTCTCCAACACTATAAATACCATCTCTACTCATTAGAAAAACAGTCCAACAGGGTCCAAAATAGTCTAGTTAGGGAAGAGAAGACATACCAAGGTGGACATAATTATGGAGGCACAATAAAGACTTTGAAGGCTACAACAAGATTGAAAACCCCGGGTTCTTTATTGTGTTGAACAATATTTTGTTTACCATGTTATATTTTTATTCTTTTTCTTTAATTATGTCTAGGTAATTTTTCTTGAATTCTAGGGATGTAAAACTATGATGAATTTTGTGTTTTAACTAATCTTTCAATTCTTCCTTTCATATATTGGTTTATAAATCTTGGTTTTGATTTCTCATGTATGATTGTTTGGCCACCACTTATGCATGCTAGATTAAACATGTTATATTATGGATGTTTATAAGTACCGACCAAGTGAATAAATGTTCATAGGTAATTATGATCGTGTATCCTTTTAGGAGTTATTAAATTACTTAGAATGACCGAAAGGTGAATGGGTAATTTATTAATCGACTTTACAAACTTACTCGAGATAGAGGTTTTTAATATCTTTGTGATCTTCAGTCATATATGAATTAAATTAGTTTGTTGAATTGATTGATCTTGCATCGATGACATTGTAGGAGAAGCATGTCCTATGATCTATTTTCTTTTATTTGACTTTTATATTATTTTCGTATTTTTTATTTGCGTATTATTTTATTCGAATTCTCTGTCGAATCTAAGTATGTAGATATTAATAAGGTGGCTATGTTTTAATACTCACAATATTATTTGCTATCACAATTCCTGTGGATACGATACTCTTGTTCACTAAGTATTACAATTGCACCGTATACTTGCGGTTGTTTTTACTGCTAATAAAATAGTGGTTAAACCCTAAACCCCTAAATGTAACTCTAAGCATTAATTGGCATGGAGAAAATCATAATTTAAACTAAATAAACTCAAATAAGATAACTAATAGACCTGTTACTTTTTAATGATACATCAGGTAATAATTTTGAAATTTTGAGTGATACTTTTAAGTATTACAGTTGATACTGATTTTTATATTTTTTTTTTACGAGTTGGCCAATAAATTTGACTCACCCATCTGAAATAACTCAAATAAACTTATATACACTAGTGCATGACTGCATGCAAGAGTTTGCCTACATTATTGATATGTTTATAACTAATACGTGCAATCCAACTACTCAAAGAATTGAGGATGAGATCCTCTAATTCATATTTCCTATCCAACTCTCACTTCACTATAAAATTCACTATTTTAATAATATTTTATTATAAAAATAAAATTATTTTATAATATGATCAATCATAATTAGCATTTATCTAAAATTTTAAAATTTTATAAAATTATATGCCCAAATAATCAATTATTAACTATAAAATATAGATAAATACTAAAATATAATTATAAACCCTAATTGGTGGAATAAACTCTAATTAATAATTATAAAATTAAATAAAATCACAAAAAGAATTGAAGAAAAAAATGAAAAAAAAAACTACTAAATTCAAAATAGAACACCGATTGGAATAGAAAAAGTAAACTAGAAGATATGATCAAGTGAAAGAACTCATTGATCAAAGACTTCGTCTGAAGTAAAAAAAAAAAAAAAGGAGTTGGTGGGATAATATTCAATTACGGTCTCATAAGATGTTCCATCATGAGTTCAAGTCGTTATATTAAAAACATTGTCCACTATTGATTAATATTCTTCGTCATCCCGTCAATAGTTAATTATTATTTTTTCTTAAAAAATATTTTCTGTCAACATCTAAATCTGAAACTTAATAAAAGAAAAGAAATATAGGTAGAAAAAACTTTTTGAAAGTTTGAAAAAACTCATCAGTAATTTGTAAGAAAATACGTCTTTAGGCAAGTTCCAGATTTTAACAATCCAGATAATAACTCTGAAAACTAAAAACTACTGGAAGTAGAAATAAGAATATTTTAAGTAACACACGATTTACGAAAAACATAAAAAGTTCAATTTTACCAATTTAGATTTGAAATATAGATTATATATTAATTCATGATTCAGAAATAAAAATTATTAATTTTGGATCTGAAAGATAAAATTATCGCTCCAAAAATAATGTATTTTGATATAGTTTTTTTATTATTATTATAAATATTATGTTACTTCGAAGGTTGCCGAATCTAACAAATTTAGGAGCCTGTAAATATATTTAAAAACTGTTATTATGACTATAAAATTCAGAACTTCTTGAAGAACGATGGGGACCATTGACCAAACATATAAATTGAGGCCGCCAAATTATCAAAAATTGTCAGTCCTTGATTGGTCAAGTTGGTATCATTATATTGTATCTGCGGAGGAAAAAAGATAAGAAATTCTAAATACAGTCTTTATTTTTCTCTTCATACCTCTCAATATAAATAGTCTATTTTGCCCTCATAACCTGTTTTCATATTTTTTTCAATATCACATTTGTATAGTCTCATTATTAAAAAAAAAAAAAAAAAAAACAATTGTATAGCCCCCCCTATTAAAATGAAGAAACAAGAAGAAGAAAATTATTTGCTAGAAGAAGAAGAAGAAGAAGAAGAAGAAGAAGAAAATTATATAGCCCCTCACGAAAACAAATAAACACTCATGTACACAAGATCTAAAGAAAAAAAAAACAAAGAATGAATCCAGAAATGTTTTGGTTGATTTTTTGTTTTGAAACTGAAACATTGATTAATCCACTTGAAATTCTCTATTGCACATTTGGTGTTACATTCTCTATTGCACAATCGAAATTTTTTTTTCGGTTTCAATTTCATATGCTTTAGTTTAATTTTATACTTATTATTTAGGATTCATCATCCCCAACTAGAATGCATTGTCATTTTTTATTATTTAATTTTTAATTTTTAATTATTAATTGATTATTTAAAAAATTAAATACTAAAATATTATATTAAACCCTAATTGGATAGGATGAACCCTAAATATCAAGTGTAAAATTAAACTAAAACATAATAAATTGAAATCAAGGAAAAAATTGAAAAAATAAAATAAAAAATCGAGTGTGCAATAAGAAATACAACACCAAATATGCAATAGATGATTTTAAATGTGATTAATCTGAATCTATCTGTCACTCTTTTGTACATTTAATTCACTATATGTATTTCCTCCTAATTAATCCACAACTATGCAAGCAATAGAAAGAGAGAAAAGAGAGAGCTAGCACCGTGAGGTCAAGGATTGTCGTCTTATATTATGGAGGGGTTTTGAGGTTTCTAGTGGTCACAACAATAAGGTAAATCAATCTGTAAAAACTAATAAAGGAAATCAAATAACAAATAATTTCGGATTTGAACTTTGAATCAAACTTAATAAACACACCTGATCATGGGCACGGACACGGTGATTTCTTATGTTAATTTAATTATCTGGTTAAAAGCACCGGATCTCTCTCTGCATACCTAATCGATCATTTCAGTTTAGATTAGAGGTGATCTCTCTTGTTCCCTAATCCCTAACATGTTGCCCAACCTCGATCTCTAAATTGATTGTAAGTAACAAATCAATATTATGTCCTAGACAGACCCAGATTTATTGTAGACACACATCTCTCAATTTGCCCACAATACCCGTGATGTACCCCGTCCCTTTATAACCAACACATAATTACGATTTATTGATCATGTATAGATTTAGAATGCTCGTGATGTACCCTGTCCCGTGAAAATGTCTTTGTGCCCGCATCGTAGTATTAAGCTCCAAAATGCCACAGCCTGCTTTTGATATCTTTGTTCCCTACTCATTTTTTTAATTCTTTCCGACTTAAAAGAAGAAAACTTCGGTGTAACAATTAAAAAGCCTCTCCATATACATTATCGGAGTAATATGGGGCCTACTGTCAAGCACAATATATGAACCTAATTATTTGATGTCCATATTAGGCTAACCCTAACAAATGAGATCATCGAGTCTACTCTCAAGATCTCGCTATTAAATGTATTTGTTTTTTTTTTTCTTCAATTTGATTTTCTTGTAATTTTAGTTTAATTTTACAATTATTATTTAGAGCTAATAAAACCAATCAGGACTTAAAATTATCATTGAAGCATAATTATCCTCATTTGATTTGAAGTCACAAGATTCCATTTATGGTGTCACACACTAATCATTCTTTGTTATCACAACATATACTAATACTATAGCATGATATGTAAAGCTTCCCGAAATCAGTCCATTTCCATCATCTTGAGCCAAAGCTTCTGCTTGAAGCGACTCAAGTGGACTGCATTCACTAAATCACGGGCAAGAAATAGAAACTCCCAAAGATAGCATTGGCTGTTGACTTGATCACCGAACTCAACCCGTCCCCGTCGGTGCTTCAGTCTCCCATCCCTTGACCTCTATTTTAAGGCATGCACTGCAAACTTTGAAGGTAAACCATATTGCTGATCATGTAAAGATTGGTAATCGAGATGGAGTGAATCTGAAAGATTGGATAAGTAGATGAAGCATAACTAGAGGTATTCCAAAAATTACGGAAAATTAAAGACTACCAATCTCTAGTATCGATTCTAAGCAGGAACACTGTCGAACAATGTACCAAGAGGGAGATATTGACTGACTGAAGAATTTAAAACAAATCAGACTTCACATCCCATCCAAATTTGTACGAAATAAATAGTCTTCACTCTCTAATTCCTCATGGTAAAGAGAGAAGGTTGGTGTGCTAGTCTTTTCAATATATTCAATGTTATTTGATGATCTCTCGCCCTGCAAAATGACAGCTATTAGTATCCACAAGCTCGTTTGGCATGCATGGAGAAATACAATCTATATCACTTTCCACAATATATGATGCACTATTTTGCATTTAGCTTTCAAGTTAGATGAGAGCCTCACCTTCTTCAAAATATAGAAAAAATAATGAAACCCATCTCCGAATGTTTTCCATTCAACCGACCAGGTAAATGTGGGAGCATTGAAGAAAGGACGCCTGAAGTGTGGCTGAAGAATAAACAGTAAGTACTCAAACATCATATAATCATATCCAGAATTTAGAGAAGATCATTCAATTATGTTATTTTTTTTACCTGGCCAAAGGTGATGGAGATGAAAATGCCATTGGGTTTCAAAACTCTATGAACACCTTCAAGCATCGCCATAACATTGCTCACTGTCACAGGTTCCGGATTCCAGGGATCTCCAGAGTCCACGAATAATACATCCTTCAATTTCCAAATAACACCCCTTAAAAATCACTTGAAAAACAGAGCTGGTTACTGAAAACAGAAAAATCAGCCTTTAGATGATTTATGGATTAATTTTTAGAAGAATGAAGATGGGATAGAGGATGCACTTCTCATAGGGAAGTAAATCTCAGTGGGGGAACCAAACAGTAACGAGATGAGTCAGAAAGAAAGAAGTGGGATGAGAGAAATTCAATCAATTTACAATTCTAATTACACATCATATTGAGGTCAACTTATTAATTCAGCATTCAACCCTCTGGCTAGGGAGCAAAAGAAGGACACAAGTGAAAGAGTACACTGGCCCACTTATGGACTAACCCAAAATTCTAATATGTATGGGTAGCATGCGTATGCATCACAACTTTACCATGGTTCCTTTCTCTATAACAACATCAAATTTTTCATCTTCAAAAGGCAGTTGTAACATATCAGCTTCCAGCACTTTAATTTCTGATAGCATCACAAACAGAAAAGGAAAAATGAGCAGAGTCACATCTCTGAGTATTGCATTGCAAGCATCAAAGAGTCCTGAAGAAAAGCAATTAACATACTTGAAACTTGGGTTTTCGTTACCTTGACCTAGTTAACGAACATAAATATTAGCAAAAGCAAACACGGTACTCCACAGTCTACTCTCATAAAATATATTCTAACTGAAAAGTAATTAGAAGCATACCAACACAGAGAGAATTGAGAAAGGCAAAGTTAACTAAGTAAAGCGCAGCAGAGCATGATTTTTTCACAATACTACTTTGTTTGCTAGTGATTTTTGTCATAAACAGAATTTGACCTTTTCTGGAGCTTCCTTAAATTGTGTGTTTCCAAATCAATTATTTAGTTGTAATAAGCATTCACACACCTAATTAGCCAACCCATCCTTCACTTAGACACGTGATGTCATCTCATACTTGGAACTCCATATAGATAATCGAAGACAGACGACATAGTGAATGTCACAATGTCTCTAGCAGACAGGACTGACCAGGCCATTCAAGTTATAAATGACTTCATCTGCATGTGACCATCATCACAATGGAAGGGAGGAAGAACCTTGTTTAAGTTCCATACTCGTTTTACATAATTTGCACAACAATGTTCATACCTGAAATTAAAAAAAAAAAAAACAGTTGAAAATGTGGTACAGAGACCAACCATCCATGAAAGGACTTACAAATTTTTTAATAAGCCAAAAATCAACATATAGTTAAAAACCCAAAATTTCAACAAATCACAAATCACATGCTAGGTCACACACAGCTGCAGAAATTACCAACCTTTATAGCCCTTGGTTAGTAATCGCTGCTGCATCTTCTCAACAGCAACCGATGACAAATCGATGCAGGTCAGGTCAGTAATTCCATCTTTATACAGCTCTTCACACAGCTGAGAATTTCCACATCCAACCTCTAATACCTGTTTGTCACAAAGCCACACTGTAATTTGTAAGAGTCTGTGTTGAATGTGTGAGCTGTCCATACCACATTCTACATGTATATAATATACACGCACGCATATATATAAAATAATAACTTCTGAAAAAAATTCAACACAGAAAAACTAAGAAATAAAATAAAATAAGAGGGATTTACAGCAGACTTGGGATTAACGTATTCAAGAATGAGGTGACGAAAGTAGGAATACTCTTTGAACCACTCGTAATGCTCTTCTTGATTAAACCTCCGATCCCTGAATTATATAAATAAACATTCAAACAAATATAACACTTCCAGTTCAAGATATATACACAACCACACAAACAAAAAAGAATTGACGGAGCAAATTGGGATTTTGCGGCTAACCAGTAGTTGGGGTCGAGGTATGCGGAAGCAGTGGCCGGAGCGACGTCGCATTTTGGCGCCTCTGATGGGTCCATGATTCGCAGAATTAGGGATTTTCCGCCTAAATTGGAGAGGTAAGGTGAGTTTGGGACAAAAGTCCTAAATTAAACCCGCTTACGGTAGTTGGTAATTATTTTTGGTACCCTAGGTTTTTAGATATTTTATAAAATAAAATAAATTAAATTAACTACAAAATAAAACCTTTTTGTATACATTATTTTTTTCTCTCGTGTACAATATATTAGATTTTAGTCTTCAATATGTTATTTTTGAACTCTTATGAGTCTTATCGACTACCCTCACCTTGATAGACTATTTATTGGTACAACTCTTTAACTAATTTTGAAATATTTACTATTGAAAGAGGTATGCAAAGAAATCAAAGGCGTTCAAAATACGAACATTTACATTAATCTATTTGTGAATATATATTTTACAATTAAGAATGAAATGTTATGTTCACAATGCTTCGGGATACTCGAGTAGTAGAGATCTGCATACAAAAGAGAGAAATTTCAGGTTTCGAGATCCACAACTCTCCTTTCCCAACTAAAAAAAGGCAAAATGCACACGAATTCAATTTTTGATGAGTAAAATTCTCTTATATAATTATTTTTAACATACTCGTTCCATATATTGTAGAAAATTTTAAAAATCTGGTTTATTATAAGCTCTCTTGTTGAGAATAACTATTGAATTAACTTGGAGTTATAATTAACATAATTGCATCACCTAAAAAAACCTCTGTACATAATTATATTTCAACAATACATGTTTTTTTCTTGTGCAAAAAGAAATCACGTCTGCATCCAAGGGTAGACCTTACTTTTTGAGTAATAATCCGCAAAAAACACACACAAAAAAAGAAAAAAAAGTCATAGACTCATAGTACAAGAAATTGTCAGCGTAAATATGTGTATATATAGAAATCATTGTCATAAACAATGTGAAATGACAATTATAGGCAGTACTATGAAATCATAGTCACAATGCTATCACATTCACATATATAAATTCCCAAAAACTCAGCCGATGCATCATCAACTTGCTCAGGTGGAATCAAATAAACAACAAATATACACTAACGATGCCAAATACAAGATCATATGGAAGTCCCATCATCACTGAGAAAGTGCGGAAAAAGAATGCAAAATTTGCACCTCTTTGTGGAAGCTTGTCGTTCACATTTAGATCTTATTTTGGAGAGGGCGTCGGGGAACTCGGTGGCTTCAAGTCCTCGTACCTGCTCATCAAGATATCGACATATTATCAGCCCTTCTGTATAACCCGATAGTTATGGCAAATATGTGCAGCATAATGCTCATCACAACATATTTTTCTGACGAATGCTTTAGTAACATGATGATTGTAGATAGGAATGTGCTTACATTGTGTAAGGTGATAGGGGTTCAGCCTTTGGTCCAGTATGGCTTTCTGGTTTCTCATCAACTGGATTTTCAGACAGTGTTGGAACACTAGGAGATGGTGTTGTTGGGGGCTTCAGGTCTTCATATCTGAGAGAGACACAAATCAAATATTTCAACCTTGCACAATATTTTGGAAGTTATCATCAAAATCCATCAACTTACACAACGTATGGAGAGAGATTAGAAGCTGAAGTTGTCGGAGCTGTCGTGGCTTCAACACTTCCACCCTTGGGAACATCATTCCCCCCAGTGAGCTGTGATGCAACTTCTGTAGAAGTTGGGGCTACAGAAGGCTCCTTTTTCCAACCACTAGGAGTTGGAGTTGGCGAGCTGGGTGGTTTTAAGTCTTCATAACTGCCAATCAAATCAAGTGGTTCAGAAATAGATTCTCTCTCTAAGAAGAGGGACTTGTCTAGGAAACAAGAATAATGTAAAGTGATCGAGTTCCAAGCATTCAAGTTAGATATATTATATCCATAGAATCTATAGTATCTAATATTCAAATTAGCCAATCCTCCACTCGTCCAGAAAGTTGGTAGTAAACTTGACCACCACAATGTTAATGTAAAATTTATTATAGACTGACCAAATGAGCTTACTTTATGTACGGAGATGAGGCATGTTTTTTCTTTGGTGCGGTCTGAGGAATTACATTGCCTATTGATGTCTCCGAAGAAGTGATAGCAACAGATGAAGAGGTGGAACTTGTTGCAGTTGGCGTGATCTCTATCTTGCTAGCTTTGATGGCACCAGAACCAGTGCTCGGCGTGGGAGTAGGAGAAGTCGGTGGCTTTAAATCTTCATAGCTATAAGAACAAGGGATACGTGCTGAAAAATCTCAGAAAGAAAGAAATGAAGTTGAAACGAACATATATGCAAACTCACGCAGCATATGGAGACTGAGGTGTTGCATTAATTTGCTTAGGTTCTTCCTGAGCAGAAGTGCTGTCCGAAACAACAGGCTGGGATCCATCTGCTTCATCCGGTTCCTATCAGCCAGATAAAGATTATAACCAGTTATCACTTTAACAAATATGTTCAATTCAGATATGCTCTTTCTTTGATTCTCTTATAAAATAAATATACCAGGAATATGGTTGAATCTAATGCTGAGCCAAAAAGTTCTAATTTCTCTTCCTTGTCTTACAATTGAAATTTATATGGTCAATCTTATGGAGTTCATATAAAAATTGTATAGATCAAAATAGCTGGCAGTCTCTCCTCTTGTCTAAACATGTCACATTCGTCTAGACAAAGTATAGTGTTAGCCTGTTAATCTAATTAATACAACAATGTCCATATTTGACACTCTTCATTCTAATAGAGCAAAAATAATTTACTGCTAAGCTATCAGTTGACGGTGGTCTGATTTCTGAGTGCATTTCAGTTTTTGTTACAGAGAAGCCTACATCATCATCATGAAAGCCGATGGAAAAGTGTGAGGTATTTGAATAAATTGAATAGGTACCGGAAGAAACTACCTTCACACTGTATATATCTGGTCTCTGAGATGGTATCTTTTTTAGGAGCTCCCCCATGGGAGTCAAAGGTGCTGTAGTTTCTGCAATTACTTCCACAACTTTACAGTAGGAAAGGCTGCGGTTCTTTGCCATGAATGCCATCAGTTCCGCTATCTGGTAATAATCAGATGGAGTTGACAATTTCCAATTTCAGTATTTGTAGCCGGCATGACTTCCTAACTCATGTAAGTATCGAAAGAAAAGAACCTGCAGATTTGACACTAGGCCTCCAAATAAAGTATCCTCCTCTGATAAGGTAATATTATGAGTTTCCTTAAAAGAATCAGTAGGCCGCTCCATCCCTCCCGGTCTTACTATCTGCAGCGATTTTGTGAGAGCAGCAGGTTATACAAAAAGAAACAACTAATCATTATATGCTGCTACATCCTAACAATGCACTCCAAAAAACTCACGGTATAAGGAAGACCGCTGGCAAGAAGTGCTTCTTCTGCTTTCCTTTTCCATATGAGGACTCCCCAGAACAGACTTTGCCATGCAAGGAAAGGCAAGAATCAATAACGGATAAAAGTTTTAGTTACAAATCTCTGCCTACGAGTGTGCACTAAAAGCTTGATGATGGTGGAATTTTGGAAAAGCCTTACTTCAAGATAGCAGCAGGAAATCCAACTTTGTTTGTTCCCAGAGATGAGACCAAAATGAAGTGTTCAACTTTTGCAGAGGTTGCTGCATGGAAAATGGGCATATTATGGCAAGAACAAAAGGAAAATGTATTTCGTTTTGTCCCCTCATTTTCATATTAGTATTGCATGTGAAGACACATGGCTTCATGATTTGGAAAAATAAGTAGATATAGCAATAGCTCAACTATAGTGTTGAGTTTTCCTACACATCAATTAAATATTTCACTCTCACATCAAACATGGAAGGTGAAAGCAAAGCACTTGATTATTTTGTCAATTATAATGAAGCAAAAATGTGATGCACAAACCAACATCAGAACTTATCTTACCAGCTTCAATTAAGTTTTTGGTTGCCTGGTAGTCAATTCGGTAAGGTCCGGTAATATCAAGAATCTCCTTCTCACTAGCACCAATGCAGCATATAACAATTGATGAATTGCCTAGTGCTGGCTTTATCCGGTCCAGTTTCTCCAGATCACACTCCACGAGTTCAAGCTTATCTATAGCTGGGCTAAAGACCAAAGTACTATAAATGATTTCACTATTTGCATACAGCCATGTAAAACATATGAATCTTACACTCCTGCTGGCAACAAGCCCTCTAAAAAGCTGTTAAATCTTACGTTGAATGCCTCCAGAAACATCCTCAAGCTTCAAGTTCCGAACACTCTGTGTAGGGAGACAAAAACTATCTTCATGAATCACAGGTGTGTGGAAAACATTGTGGTTTTAATAGGATCTAATAATTAGAACTCATACTTGCACAAGGGGATCAGCTCTCTGAATACTCCGAACACCAGCTCTAACTTTAAATCCTAATTTTAAGAGCTCCCTGCAGGAAAGTAAGACATTAGCAACAGGGACCATTAATGGGATGAGAGTGCTGAGGCTTCATATTGACACCTGACAGTTCGCGATCCAACTTTGCCAGTAGCCCCCGCCACAAATACAAGATTCCCATCCTTTTGGACACCATCACTTGGAGTGGCAGATTGTGCCAGTGATCTGATTGTTGTGATTGCTGCTATCACAAGGGTACATCCATTGTCAGTGAACACCATTAAGCAGTTTCCAACACCTTCACAACTACATTTCACATTGGTTTATAACTTATAAAGAAATTAAGAACGACCGTGGATAAAGAGCATAGAAATTCCACAATATGTTAATGCCGTACGCTTACAAGCTACACCGCCACATAGAATTTGTTTCCTGAATGAATATAAAGTCACCACCACCAAAAAACCATTTTGCCCTGTCATAAAAGATGGCAATACTTTTGCAATAACAGGTCACAAGCAGGATAGCAAAAATCAAGAAAGATTTTTTTCAGAAATTTCTCCGGTAAAGATAAGGTAATAATGTGGCCAGGAAATAGGTTTGACAGTAGTTAAATTTCAGTTTCAACAACAAACATTTTTGCAGGGAACTCTGAAATAGGCGACATTAGTATTCTTTACATTGATATCTTAAATTTCCATTTGAAGAATTCCGACCACAACAAAACACAGCACAACTCTTCTCCTTATTCTACTCGAAAAGTGAGGAAGCACTAATATAAGTTGAAATCCTGTACAGCAAAAAAAATTGCTCCTTCAAAAAAATC
Organism: Perilla frutescens; assembly: GCA_026008535.1. Classification (NCBI taxonomy): domain Eukaryota; kingdom Viridiplantae; phylum Streptophyta; class Magnoliopsida; order Lamiales; family Lamiaceae; genus Perilla; species Perilla frutescens. The sequence goes on along the minus strand of BRKX01000020.1, from coordinate 35,844,677 downwards.
GTCCCACAAATACAAATCATCGAATTTCATTTCATTCACAACTAAATCAAGCAAAAAGGGTTTCACCAGAAATCACTAAAACACACACACACACACACACACACAGAGTACCTGATGGTCGAGCTCTGAAATCAAGAAATCTAAGCTTCCCGGCATGGAGGCAGGTCCTCTTATTACCAGGAAACTTGAAAACAGTTTGGCCGCAAGAAAACGGTTTCTCAACCAGGCACAGCACGCTCCGGGGAATGCTGCTCACTGTCGGAGACTGCATGCAGCGGAGCTCCATTGCTGCCACTTCTTTGACAGATAATAGCAACAGACAATTATCTGGAATTATTTTGTTTATTACAGCCCCTTCTTTTTTTTTTGTTATGAACTAGGAAATACGATTACGAATATCATCCATATCGAACCATGATCATGGTTTTGCATGTTCTATTGGTCCCCGCTAAAGCGCTAAGTTTTGAAAGACAATTGCCGGCCACATATTTTTTGTCCATCCCTTTTTTTTTGGATGGGGGCCATCGAAATTAGCAAATCCTCTTCAAGAATTAGATTGGGCCTTTTCTGAGTATTCTCTCTTTTCTTTTCTTTCCTTTTTTTTTTTTTTTGTTTTAATAGGGGGCAAAACTAGTAGTATTCTTTTGTTTTGGTAATGAATGTGAGTTTGGTGTAAACGAAATTGAACCGAGATAATTAGCATGGCCGATGAATTCATGTTCGTCCAATATAATTAAATTTGATTCGATTGAAAAAATGTATGTATGAAGCCCGAATAAAATTGAGACCAATTCAATTTTATTATAAAGGGTGTTTTGTTAGTTAGTTTACTTATGTCAGCTAAAAATCTAAACCAGTCTTATTAAAGAAGAAAATGAGATTGTGATCATCCCCGCCTTTTAGTTGAAGTCCATTATTTGGGGCTTCTGAAAAGGATAAATGTAATATTTTTACAGTGTGAGATGGAGGATGTAATTAATAGTTTAGCATCAATATTTAAGATAGTTTAAAAAAATTAACATTAATAATAAATGCCTATTTCTTCATCAATACGTCTATCCGCATTTTAGTTTATCAGATAATGCTCACAAAATTGGTTTTAGAACCATGTTTATTCATCAGCACAGTCTTCTTTTATTTTATTTTATTTTTTGCTCGAAGAAGAAAATCATCGCTTCCAGGCCTGCAGACGTTGAATGTGATTTGCTAGTTTTGCAAGTTTATCTGCCTATTAAATTTTGGCAACTCAATACACATTTCAGCACAACTTTTTAATGTCAATTTTCAACTATTTGACCAATTTAGCGATGCAAATATTCAACAATATTGGGTGGAAATTTTTTACGCACATCTCAAATTTGAACCAAGTAAACTAAAGACGTCGGACTTATCTAAAATTTGAAAGAAGTAAGAAAGTATTTTCTGAAAATAAATAAATAAAAGTACATTTTATATTAATAAAAATTGAATCGAGGCAAAAAGAAAAAAACCGACCATCCCCATATTCATTTAACAAAATCTGGACCCTTATTATTCAAGATTAAGAATCCATTGGAACTAATTTTATTTTTGAAGTAAAAAAATCTGGTTATAGAGCCTCAGATAGCATGGAATCTGTCAGACTAATAAGATGTATTCATCCTTATTATGATGGGGTGGCGTAATAAGATGTAGTCGTCCTTCTCTTTCAGATCGATTTGCTTACAGAGTTTACAAAAAGGAAGACAGATAATCTTAGTATTACGCGGTATACTGACAATATATATATATGATATGCGTAATCCACTCACTAATGAAGCAATTTATGCCGATTGCAGTACTTCCTCACGCTTCAACTCAAATACTTTTTCAAGAACATCATCAACAACCTGATAAGATAATTCACACAATTATTAGCTAGCAGCTGCATATGCTGTCAATCGATCTATTTAGCAGCAGCAAGATTGCATCACTGTACGTAGCAAGCACACTTGCAAGCAGTGGCATTATCATAATGCATGAGAATTATATATCAAGAAGGTTATCCAGATCTGCATGCGAGCATGTGGCTTCGTAAAGCTGGGACATGAATCATCATATGGAAAGCAAGAACCAAGCAAACTCACCTTGTCAGGAGTGGATGCACCAGATGTTACGCCAATTGTGATAGGACCTTCTGGTAGCCACTTCTCTTTCTCCACCAACTCACCGTGCTATATATATATATATATCGAGAATAATTAGACCATCAAACGAGGTTCATGTAGCTCTGAGCCAATTATAAGATACAAAGATTACAAGGCATACCATCATTTTGTGACTAATTTTGTTTCCAGGACCTATCCTTTTCGCACTGTCAACCCAATATGATGGAATTCCACGCAGCTCTGAAATTTCTTGTAGGTGTGAAGTGTTACTTGAGTTCCATCCGCCAACAACTAGGATGAGATCAACCTTCTCGTCGACCAATTTATACATTGCATCTTGTCGTTCCTGAATATAATAAGGTATGGTCAAATGTGAAGCAAAAATATATTGAACTGAATGATACAAAAGCAGTCGTTTGTGTCCCATAACCAAGTATCAGAGTTGCAATGTCATTTGCTTTCATAAAAACCAACAATGTGCAAAAGGAAACGCTCAGACTTTTACAAGAATAACAAACAATTCATCAGGAAGTCTTGATAAATAGAGTTTGGAGAAAAAGATTTTACTTGAGTTGCATCGCAAATAGTGTTGAAACTTATGAAGTGGTTGGTAGCATTTTCAACCCCATACTTGCGCATCAGGGTCCTTTCGACTAGTTTTCCTGCAGAATAAAAGCATCAGCATTGAAAGTCACCATGTCACATAGTATGGGGGGGGGGGGGGGGGGGAGGTGTCTCACTGACCGATATCCTCTGTTTCTCCCTTTAACATAGTAGTTTGATTCGCAATACCAACTTTTTCAAGATCTTTGTCCGGGTCAAATCCCTTGGATACTGCAAACTTAAATTTCTGCAGAAGAGCCACGTCACATGAAATCTCAGCATAAGTATATACTAAAATTAGCATGTGATAGTAAGCCTACCTCGAGAAATGCTTCTTTAGTAGAGCTGGATCCATCAAGACCACCACCCAAGATGTAGTCGCATACATATGTTGCCTGCAGTATGTTATCATTCTATTAAGATACTGACACTCTATTGCATATGGAACTTAAAATGAAGCTGAAAACTCAAATTACCTCTTGTATGTTCTTTACAATGATGTATTTCCCGGCAAAAGAAGCAGTAGCCACAGTCTCTTCATGAGAATATTTACCATGGATTATTGAAGTATACTCTCCTTTCTTGTGCTTTTCAACAGTATTCCAAACCTTATAACAGAAACTTGTATAATTAACATAGAAGAGAATAACCACTTCTAAAAGCTGTTCGAGTGGGGAAGGGGGAAGTACCTTAGATACCCATGGGCAAGTTGTATCAACTATTTGAACGTTCTTATCACTCAAAATCTTCATCTCATCAACAGCAGCTCCAAAAGCAGGCAATACCACAACATCACCCTTGTCGACAACATCAAATTCTTTCTTCCCGTCCTTAAGAGGAAGAATTTGTACATTCATCTCTTCAAGCCTCTGGGTATGGAAAGTGAAATTATTAACTATTTATTGATTTCAAAGATTGTTTCTTCCAGAGATCAAATGCAAGAAATGCATTAATAAGCGTTCAGTTGAAAGCAAAGACCCTCAACAATCACTGATCATACACATATCACATCTAAAACAATTAAGAGGTCTGGTGATACAACACAAGAAGTGGATCTACCAAATCACAAACAAATTAAAAGGGAATTCAATAACCACAGCTTGGGTTCTTTCTATCTTAACCCACTCTAGCGATTCTGGACCAATACAATCTAAAAGAAGGTTGTAGTAAACGAACAAACCTCATTGACCGTGGGGTTATGGATAACCTCATTAGTCAGCCAGATGTTCTCAGATGGAAACTGTTTTCTAGCTTCATAAGCAATCTGGACCGCACGCTCCACCCCCCAGCAAAATCCATAAGCTTCAGCAAGCTTCACTGTAACATTCCCCCATGTGCATTCATTCCCGTTCTCCTTCAATTTCTTTACAATGTCACCTTAAATAATCCAGAAAAATGACCACACACAAAAACGTCATCAATCATAATCAAAATCCACAAAAAAAATTAAAAAAAAAAAATATAATAATATACATAAAACATAAATATATACGAGGATACTTAAAAATACAACACACATTATTCCATAAAATTACTAAAAATAGTCGGTATCAAAAGTCAAAGCAAGATCATCACTCACAGCACTAAATCTAAGATTAAATGTCTGGACGGGATTACAGAACGAAGATATGTATATTTTTTATATATATAAAAAAAAAATCTGAAATTCACGTTTATGTGCACCAAAAACTAACAAGAATTGCAAAATTGGGGAAAGTTGAGAAGATCATACTTGTAAACTCTTGGCTCATTTGCTCGAGAGTCTCCTCTTTATGCCCAAACCCCTTCCGATTATAATTCTTACTCCTCGTCAAGTTGTGACGGAAAGTCTTCGCGTCAAACTCGGCGGAGTCAGCGGCGACGGCGGAAGACGAGGCAGCTTCTCCAGCGGCGGAGCACCGGAGGGACGAAGGTTTCCGTCGCCGGAGCAAGGTGGTCTCCGGCAGCGGGAGCTCGGTGCGCGTTGAGATGCGACAAAATTGCATAGAGATCGCCATGTGAATGATGTTTGCTCGCGCGCACGTTAGCGATGACGGGAAAGCAACTTGGGATTATTACAGAGTTGGAGTGGATTGCGCAATTTATCTCTTTGCCTGCGCCTGATTTCGTTGAATTAAATTGAATTTATTTAATGTGATTAATGCTGACGCATTCTTCGTAAAATCAAATTAATAAATATTTTTTTATTTGCCTTGTATTTGTCGCCCACCTAAATTTATGATTCCTCAATGTGAGATGTCTGATGCTGATTCTCCAATTTGTTTGGTGAAATTAAAATTCTATTCAATGTTTGACTACATGCAATAAGCATGAAAAAGCATGTAAGAGTCAAATGAATCGAAATGTTTGCGTGAATTTTTAATTTTAGTTGATTTATCCAAATTGCACTCCATTGCAAAGACAATTATAAACCATTCAAACGTATAGTAGAAAGCACGTTAATATACTCATTATCGATATATAAATGATGCGATCATATCATAACCTTAAAATTATTGTTTGTGAGTTCGTCCTGAATACTTATATTTATTGCGATTTACATGCTTTGATGTCATAAATGGCTACAATATAATTTGGAATTGTATATATTATATTAATACTCTCTTCTATTATGAACTAATGTATATATATATTCAGTTTGTATATGTTTAATCGATATTGGGTTAGCATAATCAATAAGGAATTAGCCACCATATGCAGTTATTTAGTCAAATAAATATTTGAATTCAAAGCAGAAAAAACGTTGGTCATGTCGTTTTCTAAATCTCAATTCAAATGTTGCTACTTCCGTAGCCACTCTGCTAAATTTATTTAAATAAGTATTATCAAATGTAGAGAAATTAATATAGGTCCATTCCGCCAAACCTAATAAAAAAAGGCCGCCAAATTATAATTTACTGATATAATAATAATAATAATTAATAAATACGCCAGCCTTAAACTACAGTTGACCAACTGAGCCTTTTTCTTGAAAGTATTTCATAAACTAATACTCAATATTCACTGTATATATATCTTCTCTCTTACTTGAATAACTCTACTATTTCCCCGCCTACACACATGTAAACATAAAACTTATTAAAAACACGTCCATTTTTCTACAGCTACATAAATATAGATATTCGAATTAGTTAATATTATTACGATTCAAAATTTCAAATATAGTTTCATTTAGAGTGCTAGTAAGTTTCGTCTTATAAATTTTTTACAGAATTTTACGATTTTGGCAACTGAACTTAAATATGTTTCCAATAAGGCGGCGATGGTACTAATTTTGCAGTGGTCATCCTATCCTATCTCAATTTAAACTATTTATTATTTAGTATTTAGTATTATTCTTCATAATTGCAGTTACACTGGTAGAAGAGAAAATTGAGGTAAGGGTTTAATTACTCGTGGACTGTTGCAAAAAAACATAATTTATCATAGATTAATGCACCCACCCTGAGGACTCAACGTAACAGTGGGTGATTGGAAAAGGGCAAAAATAAATAAAAAAATTGAGTAACGGGTAAAAAGAAAAACATAAAATCGTATAGGAAGGCGGAGAAGCTTCATTAATTCGTATAAGTTATATATTACATATATTTTACACTGACCTAGCTAGCTATAACTGCTGCGGATTTTTGAACAAATATCCATTAATGTTGAGAAGAAGTTTAATTATGCCGATTGCAATACTTCCTCACGCTTCAATTCAAATGTCTTTCTAAGAACATCTTCAACAACCTACACGTACAATTATTAGTTATTACAGCTGCATGCCTGTATATGTCGTCAATCAATCTATTATAGATATATCATAATGCATGAAGAAGATTATACTAGTAATTATATACCTTGTCCGGAGTGGATGCACCAGATGTAACGCCAATTGTGATAGGACCCTCTGGTAGCCACTTCTCTGTCTCCACCAACTCACCATGCTGTATGGAGAATATATGTATATATAATTTAATTTGGAATAAATCATAATTAAGATACAAAGATTACAAGGCAGGCATACCATCAACTTGTGACTGATTTTGTTTCCAGGACCTATCCTTGTCTCACTGTCAACCCAATACGCTGGAATTCCACGAAACTCTGCAATTTCTTTTAGGTGTGAAGTGTTACTTGAGTTCCATCCGCCAACCACTAGGATCAGATCCACCTTATCATCAACCAATTTATACATTGCATCTTGTCGTTCCTACATACAAATACAATTAATTAAGGTACGGTCAAAATGTACTGCACTGAATAATAAATAGATAAAACAAACATTATATTTGAGATGGATACACCACAATAAATTAAAGCACTCCCAAATATTTCTCTATCAAGAGAGAATATATAGGCACACACACACAAGAGCAGCCGGTTGAGTCCCATAACCATGTATCAGACCCACACTATCACGTCCGTTCATTGAAACCAATTATGCGCAAGAGGAAACACTCAATGGTTTTATAAGAGTAGCGAACATCTTTTTATCAGGAAATATTGAGAGAGAATTTGGAGAGAGGTTTTACTTGAGTTGCATCACAAATAGTGTTGAAACTTTTGAAGTGGTTGGTAACATTTTCGACCCCGTACTTGCGCATCATGGTCCTCTCGACTAACTTTCCTGCAGAATAAAAGCATCAGCTATATATGCAAGTCACAGAGACAGAGTGAAAGCATGCATTTTGAGCAAGATGCTGTGGGGGTGGTCACTGACCAATATCCTCTGTTTCACTTTTTAACATAGTAGTTTGATTTGCAATACCAACTTTCTCAAGATCCTTGTCCGGGTCAAATCCCTCGGATACTGCATATTTGAATTTCTGCAGAAAGAAACATAATGCATGAAATCCCAGCATAAGCAGATACTGAAAAAAATATCATGTGATATTAAGCCTACCTCAAGAAATGCCTCTTTAGTAGAGCTGGATCCGTCAAGTCCACCACCCAAGATGTAGTCACATACATATGTTGCCTGCAGCAGCATGTTATCAGTCTATTCAAATACCGATTCCTCTATTGCATGTAGAACTTAAAATGAACGAGAAAGCTCAAATTACCTCTTTTATGTTCTTTACAATGATGTATTTCCCCGCAAAAGAAGCAGTAGCCACAGTCTCTTCATGTGAATATTTACCATGGATTATTGAGGTATACTCTCCTTTCTTGTGCTTGTCAACAGCATTCCAAACCTATAAAAAACAGGCACATGTTAAGATGAAAGAGAATGACAACTTCTAAAAGCTGTTGGGGTGGGGAAGTGGAAGTACCTTAGATACCCATGGGCAAGTTGTATCAACTATTTGAACATTCTTTTCACTCAAAATCCTCATCTCTTCAACGGCAGCTCCAAAAGCAGGCAGTACCACAACATCACCCTCACCAACAACTTCAAATTCTTTCTTCCCGTCGTTAAGAGGAATAGTTTGTACATCCATGTCTTCAAGCCTCTGGTAAGGGAAAGTTAAACAACTAAACTATTGTTAGTGATCAAAGACTCTTTCTTCCTAAGTACGTAGAGATGCTTAACCCATCAAATGAAAGAAATGCATTCTACAAGAGTCAAAGTGAAAGCAAAGACCCTCAAAAAGCACAGCTTATCAACAACGCCACAGAAAAACAAATCAAAAGGGAATGAATTCACAACTCGCGCGGATTTTTACCTCCCACTCTCCCAGTTATTCTTAACCAACTCTAGGAAAGATAGATCTAAAAGAAAGGTTGCAGTAAATTAACAACAAACCTTATTAACCGTGGGGTTATGGATCATTTCATTAGTCAGCCACATGTTCTCAGACTGAAACTGTCTTCTAGCCTCAAAAGCAATCTGGATCGCGCGCTCGACCCCCCAGCAAAAACCATAAGCTTCAGCAAGCTTCACTGTAACATTCCCCCATGTGTATTCATGCCCGTTCTCCTTCAATTTCTTTATAATGTCACCTTAAATCATTCAGAGAATGATCACATCAAGAATCATAATCAAAACTCACAAAAACAAACAATATCATATACATATATGAAACATGAAGCTATATATACGAGGATACTAACACAAATACAGGGCACATTATTCTGTAAAATTACTAAAAATAGTAGTCGACTCGAAGCAGGATCATCAGCACTAACAAACTAAGCGACCAAGTTAATACCAAACGCAAAATTGGGGAAATTTGAGAGCATCATACTTGTAAACTCTTGGCTCATTAGCTCGAGAGTCTCCTCCTTATGCCCAAACCCCTTCCGATTGTAATTCTTACTCCTCGTCAGGTTGCGACGGAAAACATGCGCGTCAAAGTCGGTGGAGTCAGCGGCCACGGACGCAGACGAGGCACCGTCTCCGGCGGCGGCGCACCCGAGGGAGGAAGGTCTCCTTCGGCGGAGAAATCTGGTCTCCGGCACTGGTAGTTCGGTGCCCGTTGAGATGCGACAAAATTGGAGAGAGATCGCCATGTCGATGAACTTCACTCTTTCAGCCCCGCAAGTTTGTTTGTTATGGATTTATTTTTACAGAGATGGAGCGGAAGTGGATTACGCCTCCTTCCTCAAAATTCCATGCACTGTACACCACAACCGCCATGACACGTAACTTCTATTTTATTTTTATATTTTTTCAATTTCCTTTTTTTGAGTGGTTACTAATTTGAAACTAACATAACACACAAAATTCACCACCAAATTCGATGATTCATCATTGCCATGGGAAAGTAGCACCGCATAAAATTATATATTATATGTTATAATTTCTATGTTCCAGAATATATATATACGGCCAAAAATAAAGGGAAAATGCAAAATTAAAATATGCTTCATTTTTAATCACAAAATTCATGCCCTCACTTTTAAGTAATGTTTCTATATGACTACATCCAAACATCTTAATTTTCGTTGAACAGATATACGATTTTGGAAGACGTCAAATTTATAGTGCGAATGTGGTCGTCCTATCTCAAATTAATCATCGATCTACTCCTCTTTAGTAAGTAGTACTATTCATAATTGTGATTTGTGTAGTAATTAATTTGACTTGTGAGTTTTTTGCTTTCAAATCTTTATATTGTGAGAGAACTGAAATAGATATTAATTAATGAGAAAAGGCATCAAACTACACATTCCATCCGTTATTACAAAATAAAAATTATAGAATACTAATTAATAGAGATGTTTCCGACAAGCAATAATAAAAATATGTATGTTTAGAAATGGCTTGAAGAACACCTTCAAAAAAAAAATGGCTTGAAGAACAATATATCAAATAAAATGTGAAATAATAGTACGTACGAAAGAGAACTCTAGAAGTAAAACGACAGTTTAATTAGAATAAATACTAGACACTATGGCACTATCACTTTAAATATTATTTTACCACGTACCATTTGTATTGCTAACTTTTTATTTTTTAAAAATTGAAGAATTAATCCATTAATTAAAGGCTTTTATCGAAGCCCACTTAATCTTCTTCGTTATAAGTTATAACTATTATTTCTCCCGTGCGATGCACAAATAATTATTATTTTTTAGATTTATAATATTATGATTATTTTTTAATTCTATATGTTGTGTTCAATTTTTAAAAATTAATAAAATGACATGCACACATTAATTAATTATATAAGATGATCAATTTTGTATAGTGTTACGACAAACAAAAAGAAAATTAAATTTTAGGAACTAAATTCAAATCAAACGACACGATTTTATAAATAGCAATATTTGTCCACGATTAAAAAATATTTGATTTCTATGAATATATGACCATCATAAAAAAATATAATTATTTAATTATTTTAAATGATGAAATTGAAATAGAAAAAAATACATTATTGCAAATCATGTTATAATCATGTTATTATTATTATTATTATTATTATTATTATTATTATTATTATTATTATTATTATTATTATAAATGAAAACTATTTTTTAGGTGACAGATGTATAATACTACAAATCTGTACGTAAAAAATAAAATAAAAAATGTTACAAATCTCAAAATTTAAAGTAAAAAAATAATAACTAAGATTGCAAAAATTTATTAAAAGACAACGATTGCAATCTAAACTGCTGTGAAAAAAGTAAAAGAAGAAGAAGAATAAAATTTACCACATTAAATATCACTATTGTTGCCTATTAACTAAAAACTGTTGTCTATTGTGAAATATCTGTTGTCAAAAATATAATTGTTAAATCATGTGATAGACAACGGTTTATAACAGGACCATTGTCTATCACACAATTTTGACTTAATATATGTATAGAATTGGTTTGAAAACCCAACCAACCTCAAACTTGTGGAAGATTTGCGAGCACCAAACCTGGATTTGATATTTTAATTAAAAATATATTTTTAAATTATTTTGGAGATGTATTTGAAAATATTAGTAGATTTTAATCATGTTGGTCTTAGCTAATATTTTCACATCATGCAATGCTAGTGACATTAATGTATTTTTTTTAATGATATGATATAAAAAAACATAAAATTATTGTTAATACAACAGGAAGCGAAAAAAATTGAAACCAACATTATTAACATCTACTAATTAAGAAGTAAGATTTCCCCAAAATATTTTATGCCAAAACATTTTAAAAATAATTTTATAAATAAAAAATGTAAATCCGGGTAATTTGGTGCCTGAATCTTCCATTGTCTTAAAGTGACAGCCCAACAATTGTAATAAATCTCAGTTCACATGATATAACATATTTGGCAAACATTTGTATGCATCATGATGCAAATAACACTATATGAGACGGGTCAGTCAAACCCGCTTTTGACCCAGTCAACGCGGGTCAACCCGCTTTGACTGGGTCAACCCATTAAAAAAAACTGTTCAAAGTGAGTATTAACCTTCCTATTAAAAAGTATCACAAAACATTCGAAAAGTACCATCTGTATCATTAAAAAGTAAGGGGTCTGCTAGTTATTTTATACTAGTTTATTTAGTTCAAATTCTGATTTTTTTTTTCAGTTTTTATATTGTATGTGTTGAGATTAATCTAAAACAATATCATTCCAAGAATTTGCAAAGGAAAGCAAAATACGAGTTTGGTAAAATAAAAAGTACCATGTGGTAAGCAGAAAAGTATCAAGTACGATAAAGAAAGGTATCAATCTGAGATTAATATTATCATCATTTCAACTACAATAAAAAGCACCATGTGCAACGTGGCACGCCCGCTTGGGGCCACATGCCCGCCTGAAATAGGCGGAAATAACTGCTGCTGCATGCAAGTGCACCCCAACATATTTATATTTCATATATACACCACCAAAATGATCGATGTTAATTATCCCGACATGAACATGAGTTGTAGTAACAAAAACATGGGATGAATCGAAGAAGATGGCTTCCCATTCTTAACTGGAGACAAAAGAGTAAAATTACTCACTCAGCTTTATATCCTATGCTACTGAAATTAAATAACTTCATTTTTATCTGAATTTCCTCAGCTCTAATCTTATGAAATTGCTGTAAAATTGATCAATTTAATTAATTTTGTTGATCGTTTGTGATGAATCCATTTTGAGGCAAAGTTGAAGTGCCATGGGACCTAATTCTCTCCTCAGCATGTAAAGCCTGCAGCATTCACACAAAGAATCAGTTGAAATATATATAGTAGTAGTAATAAAATATAGGGTTAATTAATGTGCAAATATATATATATAATAAAAAGTAAAGGAACCTCTTTGGTCCAGTTAGCTCGAAGCACATTTAGAGTCAAAACCGCAGTTTGGAGCAAACAACCAGCCAACATTCCGAGCCAGATCCCTTTGACACCAAGATCAAATTTGTAGCCCAGCAACGCACCAAATGGAAGCCCAAACAGATAGTAGCAAACCACGTTTATTACAGCAACTGACACTTGCCACCCTGCCCCCACTGCCACCCCTGCACATATATACATATATATTTTTATATATACTACTACTAGTACTATAATATACATACATACATACATACATACCATGTAGCACTGGTTGGATGCTGTTGAGGAAAATGGTTGCTGCCAAGAGATAGGCCAACTTTGATGTCTCTTTTATTACTTCCTCTTTGCTAGAAAACAATTTGGGGAATGTGTTTTTGGTTGCCACCACTGCTATTGTGAATATTGCTCCGAACACTGTTGATGTCACCACAGCTACTATCACTGAGAATTTTGCAGCTTTTGGATGATTAGCTCCAAGTTCATTGCCAACACGAACACTGCACACATCCATCATCGATCATCTTTAACTTCCATTCATCAATATCAAATATTCATTCAATATCTAACCTGATTGCAGCATTGAAACCCAGAGTGATCATCAGCACCCAAAGCTCTACATTCATGCTGTCATATATATGAAATCAGCAATGTACGTAACTATATATATATATATGAATATTAAGAAGAAATATCAGCAGAGCTAACAACCAGATAGATATAGCATCCACCGCGATTTCTGGATTCTTCAACCACCCAACCATGAGGATCACAACAGTGTAATACCACAATTCCAAGCTACAATCAACAAAAACAAAATTCCATTAACAGATTACAGAATCATTAATTAATCATCTCACTCTTTCAACTACAAGTCTACAACTCTCACTCACCACAACATGATAGCTGATGCAAGCGACAACTTCACAAAACTAACAAGGGATTTAAACGCTGATACAGAGAATCCAGTCCATGATTCAGGAAAGAAACCAGAGACGACGTAAACAACCTGAGCCAAAACCACGAGCCACCACGACACGTTCTCTGCTATAGCTGCACCGGCTAGGCCTTTCTCGAGTTTTGTTATAAGTATCCAGTTCAAAAGAACATGAAATCCCAAAACAACTACAGAAATTGTCGTCATCACCCATATTCTGCTCTGCGCTTGAAGAAATTTTTGCAGTGGGAAATTCAATGCGTAGGCAAATAACTGAGGAATCACCCACTGAGCGTACTTCCCTGCCATCTCTGAGATGTTATGGCTCTGTTGAAGAAGCTTTAATATCGGCGACGTGAAGATGTAAAGAGGTGTTAGAAACAAGGCTGTCACAAAGGTTATTATGCATGATCTCTGCATATAGATTCCCAGCATTTCATATTGTCCAGCACCAACTGCCTGCCCACATAGTGTTTCAAGTGCACTTCCCATTCCTAGCTAATACAATTACAATTTACAAACAAACAAAACCCATTCGATCAACCATTCAAATAAATCAAAATTATTTCTGCTACTTCTACACTCTACTACTTACCATTATGCCGTAGACGAAACCCTCTAGCACGTTCTGTACAATGGAGACAGCAGCAAGCTCAACCTCGCCGAGATGTCCCACAAATGCAACGGTGACGACTCCAATGGAGAACTGCGCCACCGTTGCAAGAATGGCCGGCGCCGCGATCTCCCACATCTTCTTCGATTCATCCCATGTTTTGGCTTTGATGCTCTTACCAGAAGTGTTGATATTGTGGGGGAAATGATGAACATGGTTATTTTGGTATGTTTCAATCTCGAAGGTCTTAGGCTCCATGTTTTGTAGTAAGAGGTGGAGTTCTTGGTTTTGGTTGTTTTTCATAATATATATGTATATGTAAACATAAATTTGTAACAAAGATTTAGAACTTTGCCTTGTCACGGCTCTTGCAAAAAAAAACAAAAACAAAAACAAAAAAAAAAAAATTAGGCCCCACGTAAACTGTTTTTACAAGAAATATTTTTCTGGGGCAGGGCAACTGGCAATATATACAACAAATGATTAGGTGTTGATTGGTTGGCTTAAATAATTATAATATGCAATTTTTTAGAAACCATGTCCATGTAGTAGTAGTTGTAGACTTATAGGTTTTTCCGGATTTTATAAAATGACATCGTTAGTTAATTTGAATGTATAGAAGAATATTAATGTTCAAATATGTTGGAGTAATCCGTGAGTAGATAGATACATATGATCGATAAAGATAATGAATTGTGATTGACAGCTTCTTTTTTCTTTTTTCTTTTTTTTTAACAAAATAAAATAAATGTAAAGAAATTAATTATATCTAACTTGACATTTAAAAATTGTCTAATGAGTCAATGGCAATAGGGTTGGTGGTATTTTTTTAATATAGGGGATTTAGTTGATAAATTGGGAATTAATCTAACATAAGCATGCATATAACATATTAGAATAAAGGTTAGAGCGAGGAAGCATGGTAGAATAAGGGATGATTACGTATAATCTGTTGAGTACCAAAAAACATAATAGAAAAGAATCATTCTTCTCTGAATTTACTAAAACACAGAGATGATGAAAATCCTTTTATTTGATTAAATCGTAGATGATGAATTGTATTAATTAATTCCACGCAAGCAAAATCACCAAACACTTGTTGAAAGAGACACGACGCTACATTTGATCTCTTTATATTATTCTGGTAAGATATATAATATATAATCATGATAGTTTCCTGATAATGTTGACTTTATCTTAATTTCTTTGAAAATTGTTGCCTTCACGTCCCCCAAACTTTTAACTACCGCACTCACTCCCTCTCTCTCTCTCTCTCTCTCTCTCTCTCTCTCTCTCGATGTGTATCTTTTCATTGTTTACATGTGCATTCAACAAGGAGTTGGTACATGAAAATTCTAATATAATTACGTGGTAAACTACCCTATTGAATGGCCAAAAGTAGCTAATATATATATATATATATATGTGTGTATATATATATATATGTCCAAAGATAAAAACTATTTTTTTCTCCGACAAACTTTTAATTTTTTTTATTTTATTTTTTTAATTTGGTGTCTCGTAGGCCTTGATTGTGATATTGCTTCATATATGATTGCAAATGGGGGAATTCTTTAAAGAAGGATATAATATCTGTCACGTTGAGTTCCATTCCAGCGACACAAACATTATTTTACAATGGAATAAGAGGAAAGGTCAAACCCAGACATGAAATAGTTAAGACATTCAAATCTTCTTTTGAGAATAAACACTGCCACTTCATATTTGCATAACATATAATTATATAATAAAAGACAAATCTGTCCTTTAACAAAGGTCCCAATTACAGAAACACTTTTCAGCCTCTGTTTTTATATTAATCTTCAAGTCCATTATTATCCCTGACCCTGCATGGTCAATGCACTTAGTGCCTGCCCACACCCACAACCTTGTCATATATATATTCAACCCTTTTTATTATGTGAACATGCATGCATACGAATCAACTTCATTTTGTAAGAATCAAATTATCTTCAACTACAATCATAAGATTCTTGTTTTTTTTATTAAATGTAATGTAATTTAAATACTTTGACAAATAGGAAGTCCGGGTGGGAGAGGATTTCAATATCTAGAGTCGTCTCTAATAGAAAAAGTCAAGTACCAAGCATCCTAGCAAGAGATATTAAGAATGTCGAACCATTAAAACCATATCATCAAAGACATTCATGATATCTCCAAATGAAGAGCACCAATGGAGAGAGAAAGAGAGAGATAAAAGTATTCAATCTGCAAGTTGCTCCAGCTACATCAAGAATGACATGAAAGAATTTGGAAATTCCATAATATGTTATTTCTTGATCTGTGAAATGGACAGTATAATACTATGTATATACACTAGATCATAAGACATGCTGTTATTACAAATAGATTTCTGTGCCTTTCTAGTGTGACCGCTATAATCTGATGTTCAGAGCTCAAGAGATGAAATATGGAGAGCTTTACAAGAATAACACGTTTGCGAGGGGCAAACGTCTCACCTAACTGGTAATGTCCCAAACGACTTCGTTCTCCATTTTGTATAATCATAATGATGGTTCCTTCCTGTTTTCTAAGACCTGTGTTCTGATGGAAGGATTCAAATTCGTACGACGTAGAACTCCCCGTTTATATGACGACTTAAAACTAGCCACTGACACGTTTTGCTTCCTTTGAAGCAGAAGAATCAACTAGTTCGGGAACTTGATCAAGTAGGTAGTTCATATCTTCAGGAAATTCGCCCTTAGCTCGATTAGTTTTACCTCCTATAACCACTGTTGTTCCATCTTGTAAGGCCCAGACCTTTTCGTCGATTGGAAGTGAATTGACAAACCAAAGTTTAGTAGGACTCTTATGATGAAAATGATAATCATCATTGCAAGATTTCTCAATTACCCAACTAATCAAAAGCAGAGAGATTTTACCTGTGAATGAGATAAGAAACTGATGCAGGTAGTGAGCATCAGAGCACCAAAACCAGCATAAACAACAGGCACCCCTGGATCAGTCTGGAACGGAGACAAATCCAATACCATTAGACAAAAATCATTAAGAGCACGTCGTAGAAAAATAATGCAATTTTAATTCTACATGAAATATCCTTCTATCACCTTTAGTTCAAGGCCAGTACTGCCAATCGCATCTAATACAACAATTTTCACACCATTAATCTCAATAGGGAGATTTGAGTTTGGCCTTCTGACTCCCGCGAATTTTCCTTCTCGATCATAAAGAACAATTGATTGCATATCACGAGCTAGCATTGATCTAAAAGAAGAACAGAAATGGAGCAGGCATTATCTACTATAGCAACAATGTGAAGCCCCCCAAAAAGTTTCGTTTATGTAACATACAGCAAAGAGATGGCTTGACAAGTAAAGGTACATACATTCCCTTAAGATTAGTAGAGTCAGCATCTTCGATAGGCAAGAAGGTTCCATAAAGCTTCTTGTCCCCATTGATCTGCAGTGGCGCAAATGCCAAATTGAACAGGCCTTCACCATCCTTCATTATTTGTAGCGCAGACAAACTCCAATCTGTCTGATATATGGTGAATCCACCGTACCTTAAAGGATCATTCACGCTTATTGTCTTTCTCATTAACTCCTTGCCATTAATATCAAAGAGTGAAAGATCACTATGAAACTGTGAAACCTGGAATCACGAAAAGAGTAATTAAGATGATGAACAGTGAATGACAACAGCAAATCGAAAATCAAAGTGCACTTTATCCTCAGATTGTGCCTGCATACCTCTCCACTTTCATAGTAGTCCATGGAGAATCTGTTGACATGAACCTCAGTGTTGAAAGATTCTGAAGGAGTAGACAGGAATCCGCTTGGTCCTAATACATCCCCCACAACAAAGTTCAAACCCTGTGGAACTGTTACAGACCCTCTAAAACTTCCCACAGCACTCAGAGTTCCACCAGCCATTATTAGCAGCAATGCTAAGTGTACTCCAATCGGGGCAACCCTACCTGCCAGCCCCCTGAAGGCATATAATGATGGTCCCTTTAAAAATACCTAAAACGAAGACACTGATTGTATTTATATGGTAGTCATTTTCATCAAGCAAGAAAATCACAACCGGTCCAAATTATTACTACAAGATGAGGAATACATACGCTCAACATTCTCTTCATATAAGACATGACATGGGATAATTCTATGTTGTATCAGACCATAAAAATATAAGTTTGACCAGCTAAAAACTTGATTGGATCTATGAAGTTTTAAGTGACTATTGAAAATGTTAAGGGTAGTGTAAGGAAAATATGTGGTCTATGGAACTCCAAGAAGAAATGACTGGTAACAACCATTTTAGGCTACAAGGCTAGGCATCTCTAGGTGTTGAAGCAAATAGAACTGAAACATACGAAGATAAACACAAAGATGAAGAACTATACTTCATATCCAGCACCCATTAGGATGACTCCCACATCCTGAATCGATGCATTGGGCAAGGTATCAGAATATTCCTGCTTACGAATTGTGTCAGCTGAATGTAAGAAGGACCACCTGCAAACAAGGATTCATGTTTTCTCAACTAAAAACATATACAAGGGTAGCAAAAGGTAGGAGGCAGCAATTATTAGATTGGATACAAAACAAACCTTCTTGCTACCTTCACTAAGGGGATCTGTGTTGTGTATGTACAAGCCATAAGTGATGCTCCTAAGAGAACTAATGTTCCCAGGAATAGCGGAGAAGCAAACATATGGTCAAAGCCGAGGGCGAGAATCCACCTCCACGTGAAGACTCCTAGGACTGGATTGTCTTCAGGATACTTCTGAATATAGAAATTTGGCGCCTCACCTTGATCGATAAATGTTCCTGCAAAAGCAATTCCAGGGTTCATCATCCATTGTACTCCAACTTACAAACTGATTTGAATGCTTGATTTTCGAGAAATACATATTCTTAAGAAACTAAAATCTACTGATGGCAGTTAAAGCAGCAATTTAAATATAACTACATGTCGAGGATCTGGCAGAAAACGAAACCAATAAGATAAGACTTTAAAACCACCAAATACCCATGTGAACAAATATATTGTGCTTTCTCACATCATCTAACCACATAATATTATCCATCTAGTTTCAGTCTTTCAGATAAGCTTTGATTGAAAAGTTTCAGAGATATATATTATATCCCTCAAAAGTCGCGGGTACAATAAATACCTAAAGCCATCAGCACAGCAACTGCAAACATCTCAGCAATAGCCAGAGGCAAATTTGAGAGAGCTGCGAGAACTTTTCTAGGCAACCCCTTCAATTCCCAAGAATCGACTTTCTTAATCGGTGGCGGACCTCCACCACCTCCGCCTCCAGAAACCGCCGGTGCTCCGACAGGTTCAGGTGCCTCAATCTTCTTGGTCGTCGTGGGCGGTTGCGAGCTCTTTTTCTTGGCATTTGTTCTAATCTTATTTTCAGAGGTTTTGAGCTCAGAAAATACAGTCCTTTTGCTACCAAAATATAGAGTGAGTGTGAGTGTGCCGCCATTTTTTACACTGCAGAGAGGCGAATTATTGGGGTATGAAAAATGGGTTCTGAATTTGAAGGCATTTCTTGGATTTTGTAATTGAATCTTGGATAAAATTTTTGAATTCATTGCCTTCATCATTTGGATTGAAAGGAATGAAGAGATGTTTTTCAAGTATTTTGTTAATGTTAGAGGTGCAATAACGACCCCGCTGGCCGTTGGTTACTACTTACTACTTTATCCACACCCCAAAAGGAATTTAGCCACTGGCTATTGAGTGTCTCATATTCATATACAGTAGGAATTTAAATATAGGATTTTTATCGCTAAAAAAATCAAATATTTTTTTTTATTAATTTTCAACTAAATATCTACATGTATGAATCATTCCAAATTTTTAATAAAAAATACTAAAAATAATTTAAAACTAAAAAAATCAAAATATTTAATTTGTATGCATCCTTAGATTAATAATTTTATAAAAAATAAGCCCTCAACTCATAATATTTTTCTTTCTCTTCCTGGTCCTAAATTGATACATTATTTTTTAGTTCTAATCAATAAAATACCTTTTTGTAGATATTTTTCTTATTGGAATGAAAGACCATGAAGTCTATAATAATGTGACGTGCATTAATGGGGAAAAAAAAACTATATATTTCCCTTGAGAAAAAAGTGGGATTTAATATTCAAGAATCGTCCATAGTAGGCATTTTTTTTTATTTTCTTCTCTAAAATCCAAAACATAGCTTTAGTAAGAGTTCACAAATGGGATTTGCTAGATGCACCGTCATTTTTACTCTTTATGCCATAATTTTTTTTTATTAGTTATAAATTTACCTAAAAACTCTTACTAATAAAAAAAATCACATTCCGTTCGAAATTGTGTGTTCGAACATTCTGAATATGTTTGAAGTCTTGTGTTCATACAATGTGGAAATGTTTGAAATCGTGTGTTCAAACGATACTTAAATAAAAATTCATGAAGTCCGTTCGAAAATGGATTTTCGAACACACACAAAACTTATTTTGAAAATCATGCATGTTCGAAAATGTAATTTCAAACAAACATGGTGAGTTCAAAATTTCATTTTTGAACCACTCTTGTGATTTTTTTTTTCTTTTTAAGTAAAGAGTATTTAAATAACTTTTTTTTTTTTTTTTTTTTGTGGTGCAAATAGCCGTTTCCTCCACAAATTCACACAAATCAACAACAGCATCTACAGACTACCGGCATGCATTGCAGCTGGATAATACATCCCATAGTTCTCATTTCAACTCAGAAACTATCTATTTACACAAAATTTCATAAAAAAACTGAAAATACATAATGAGTTACTCCATTAGGCGAAATAATTACAGATACATAATAATAATCCGCATTCGATTTTATTGAGTAGAGAAAACTGATGCGGACGTCATCGTACTTCATAGCCACAGCAAAACGTAGTCCCCTGCCCTCATCATTAAAACTTATATATACCATATTATTTAGTCTGACACACGTGGGAATTCTATTCAACTAAAATATACAGTTGCATAACCTGTTGTAGAATTCACTATCAACTTCATGCAAGAATTAGATGCAGGAGTAGGAAAAAACCAACTAGAACGAATATAATCTTCCAAATAATCGGTTTCCATTCTATTGGAGCAGAGTGATAGTTATGAAAGCCATGAACATAACCTCCATGGAAGGAACTCGAGAACAGGTACGGCACTCCAGAAGTCGCTCCGTATACGGTCGCATCGTGAAACCCGTGCACCTGAAGGTTGAAAATGGCCGGTAGGGCACAGAAAATAGTTGAAAGTGTCAGATGACCGAACCTTGCAGTTGCCATCGGCATGGCCCCTGTGATCGGGTCCAACTCGTTTGATCGGGCGTAATTCATATCTACTCGTGGAGCAGTTTGTGGTCTCTGCCCCATTGGTCGATTTGGGACAATGACTCCAGGAAGTGACCGAGACCTCGGATCACAATTTGATTT
This sequence comes from Perilla frutescens, assembly GCA_026008535.1. Taxonomy (NCBI): domain Eukaryota; kingdom Viridiplantae; phylum Streptophyta; class Magnoliopsida; order Lamiales; family Lamiaceae; genus Perilla; species Perilla frutescens. The sequence goes on along the minus strand of BRKX01000020.1, from coordinate 35,823,258 downwards.
ACCCCTTCCATATATAGGAATTAATTTCTCCTCCTGTACAATAGCCTTGCAAACCGGGCACTCATGGCAATGTGAATGAAGCTGGAGCCATTGGTATAGGCAAGGCCAGCAGTAAAGATGACCACATAGCGTCACAATTGGTTCTTGTGCTAATTCAAAACAGATGTTGCATTCAAAATTTCCTGTATCATACACTACATCAGCAGATGAAGAGGCGTCCATTGTTTCGTCAATATGTACAGCCGGAGGCCCAAATTCTGTTCAGTCATAATTATTAGAAGTTAGAACAAGAATATTCGGATTTATATTTTTTATACAGGATGCAAAAATCAGTTCTAAACAACATATGCATCTCTCCACCAAAGCAAATTAATAAAGGAGGAAAACGGAAGGTGCTTTAGCTAAACCCAAGTAACAACTACAGTCATCAATTCACAACTCAATTCTAAAAGAATAGCACGAACAATACATCAAAAATACAACTACCACAAACCCTAAAAGTAGAAACTAAAGAAAAAAAAAGGTAAGCTTCAGAATGATATATCATAAATGCATATCAATCAATAATCTTTCTATTGAGATTCACAAAATCGTACCATGAAGAATGCAAAAATTAATTAATTTAAAGATGAGTAAAATCAGATTTTAACCTACAGAACACATCATCTAACCTACCACAAGTAAAATCAGATTTAACATAACTTCGAATCAGTCTTAATTAATAACTGAGGATGATCAGATTATTAAAAATTCAAGTCCAAAAAAATATGATCCATCCACCAAAAACTCGCTATAAATTATCTGAAAATCCAATCACAGAACTTCAAACATTCAATAAAACTACTGTTTCCTCATCTTAAACCGTCCAACAATCAAGCTACTCCAATTATTAAACACCGGACATACTAAATACTAAAATCCAATATAAGAAAAAATAATTAACAATTAGAATACTAAAAAAATTACAACCAAAAAAAAAATCCCAAAACAAAAGGAGACAGTATCATTGGGAGAAATTAGATAGTCACCAGAAAACATCGAAGGGAGCTGAAATAGATCTAAATTACAAAGTAATTCATACAGATCAGGCAGAATTTACAATGTATGCATGAATTAAACGAGTGAAAATAGGAAAATCTAACCTCCTGTAGTAGCAAATAGGTAGGTGGGATTAGAAAAATATGGCGTAAATTTATGGAGGTTGTGTTGTGAGAGAGGAAAAGATAAAAAGAAAGAGGAATTACGGGATTTTGCAGGGGCCAAAATGCAAATTCGGGAAATTTAATAATGGATCTGAAGTCTCAAGTTATTTCAGCAGCCTCAGATTCCACAGCCCAACAAATGGTCGGCGCCTGCAGGCCCTTGGATTCCATGTATGATGTAAAAGTAAAAAATAAAATAAAAAATAAAAGTAGAAATTACGAATATATATATATAACCAATATTCAGAAATCAAACATATATCGAACAAAGACTGCTGCTATTATTACATGCAAGGAGCTTCTATCCACAGTCATCATAATTTCTTTATTTTTCAAATTCATAATGCACTCCTTACCAATATAGTTTGTAATTTCCGAAAATATCTCAATCCTACAAATGTAGATTTAGAGATTCTTTGGTTAAATTTAATTTTAAGAGCTTGTAAAGTCCCACATTTGGTCAAATATTTATAAAGATGAGGAATCTGAATCTGAATCCGCATCTCACAAGTCGAAGAAAAAGGAAAAAGGAAAAAGGTTTATAAACTTCAAACTTTCTTATGAGATGTGTTTGAAGAGCCAGTAATGTAAGGTCAGTCAGACACCCTCATTCGAACCCCAAGCTGCTCCCTCGCTCGGATTAAGCAACGTCACAACACGTACATTAATCACGTGTAATTTTTATGTAAATCAAATTTTATAATTTGGCAAATGATAAATTGATATATATATTTTTTTTTAAAAAAAAGCAAAACTTAAATACACTTACCTGATTTTCATAAACAAACGTTATAGTGTGGTCAACTCGGTATCACTGTGTCCGGGTAAGGAAATGAAGGAATATTAACATACATTATTATACAAATGTTAGTAACAATTAGAAATCCAATATGCCCATTCTAGAGACCGAATTTTTTATATTAGAAGAAAAGGAAAAGGATAAAGAAAACAGAAAACCCGTCCCAATTGCTAAAAGGAGAAATATGAGAGTACGGTATTTGGAATGCAAAATTCGACAAGGTTGGATTAGATACCAAACCTATCTTTTTGCCATATTAAATATTCATTATGTGATGCACACATTTCTTCTATTATAAACGTATAAGATAATGGAGTAGCATAAAATCATGCTATTATAAAGTATGGATATTCATATTTCAAATTCGACAAAACGTGCCGGTAATAAAATAAAATAAATTATAGGTCTAGCCCACATCAATCATCACCAGATGAACATATGGTGGTGGTTGGGGGTGGGGGGGGGGGGGGGGACGACTGTAGTGAAGAAGAATCAGACAGAGACAGATAATGTACGTAGTAGCTCCACATTATGTTTTCCAAAGTCTCTCGCATTACTTTTCATCTCTCTCTAGTCTCCAGGAGGAACGAACAAAGGCAAAGAGAGCCTTACAAAAGTTTGCGCCGCGATTTCCCAGTGGCTTCCCCCCTGAGTTTTCCGACCAAACTGAATTTCCTCGACTATATATGTCACAAAGGCAATCAACATAAGTTAAAGAGGCAAAACCATATCATCATCTTATTGAATGTCTAAAATTGTGCACCAGAAATGGAAGATAATGATTACCAGAGCAGAGCATAATCAATCAACTCTGTTTTGCCACCAGTTCTATATCAGCTCCAATTTCAGCAATCTTGGCTTCCTTAGATGCCTTGGCGGTCATGGCAATAGTTAAAACATCGAAATCCAAAGCAACCCTTCTCACTACGCCTTCAAGCATCTGTTAATAACATGTTAGCAGTTGACTCTTATGAAAAATGCTCAATTCTCACATCGGAACATTTGCCTAAGCATAAGTAGGTTACCAAAAGGTAACACCATTAAAAACAAAAGAACAAGAAAGCCTGTAAGCTGTTGAGATTTTCTTAGCACCATTAAAAACAAAAGAACAAGAAAACCTGTAAGCTGTTGAGATTTTCTTAGCATTAACATTTATGAATTTACCAGATCTATATTTCCAAAATCACTCAAAGTAACTTGTTCCTTTAGCAGAAATGTGTTAAGAGACTAGTTTTCACTAATACATAATGTGTCAAAGTAACTTCAACAGATTAACTTGTTCCTTTTGCAGAAATGTGTCAAAGTAACAAGTTTCCTTTATCCCATCTCCAACAACCTTTCCAGACGAGATTTGACATCTAAAATCAAAGTTTGCATCCCCGATTTTACAAACACACTAGTTTCCAATAATACATAATTTCCCAGATTCCAAAACTCTCTTAAGCGAGAATCCAAGAGACTAAGAAAGATAAATAGGGCATATTTGCTTTTAACTCAGCTATCGTTGGGGTAATTACGACTTAGCTCATAACCCATTTATACTACTACATCCTCAGAGAGGACACTTAAAACTGAGTTAACCTAAAAGAAGTTAGGAAAATTGCTTATGGGATCTCAAGAAAAAATTAAAAGGTAAATTTGTCTTGCAAAGCCTAGACACTTCATACACATTTTTATTATGCTGTGTAAAAATCAACAAAATATTCTTCAAAAATTAATGACCAACAGATTTTACATCCTCCCCCCACCTGAATAAGCAGTGCCCTTTGTCACCTTATACTGAGTTGGTCCACAAGAGCTCCAAAGATCCCACATTGCATCACTAAATTATGCCTTAGTTGCAAGGTTTCACACCTCAATCGCCATAAGGTTTAGTATATAAACCCTGTTTACAAACAAAATTATGACTTGTAGTGTTTTCAGCTATTTTAACATCACTTTTCAGTTTTGACAAGCTTTTCTCTATTTTGGCAATTTTATCACTCTACTAGACTTGACGCTCAAAAGTTCAACATTACTAAAGTACTTAAGAGAAAACTGGGCAATTAAATCTTCTATATTTTGAAACCTGTTAAAACTTACGAAAAATTCAATAACTAGAAAGTAGAAGTAGCCACTACTCCAAACAATGAAATACAAGAGAACTTACCAGTGAGCCAATGGCCACCAAAGCCCGGAATCTTGAATCAGAATCAACAGTTTCCCCTTCTGCCATCTACAAGAGATAAAGAAGAATGCAAAAATGAAACATTAGTTACATCCATGAAACGTCAGCTGAACATGTAATGACTGCTCCAGCTAAGCATACTATATCTGAAGTGCTCAAGGGGAAAAGATGATTAACTCAAACTCTAATCACCCATGAATGTATTTGCCCTCTTTCATGATCTATACATGCATGCATATTGTCTTTACTTTTGTCAATATCTTCTACAATAAAAATGGACAAAAACCAGTAACAAAAGGATACCTCTAGTGCTGCCGAAAGAACTTGAGATTGGCCTTCTTCATCCTTCTTCTCAATCAAAACAACAGCATAACTGCAAAAGATCTAAGGGTATCAACTCAAACCCATGCATTAAATAGTAAAGAGATGGACCGTACTCCAAATTAGATTACTAATACAGCTCTACGGTTAACAAGTTTACTTGCAAATGATATTAAATCATAGATGGCTGAGTAAAATTTTAATAAATTCTAAATGTCTCATATATATATGGAATCTGATAGTTAGCAAACAAGATTTTTTTAGAAGGTAGCCAAAACAATTCACCGAAGTTTCAGAATAACTTCGAACATAATATTTTTAAGAAAGCAATAAGATAAGGAATTTGTTTGCACTGCACGAAAGACTATTACTGTAAAACAGGTTTTATAGGATACTAAGCAAAACTGGAGCATTCAGAGATACAAAATACAAAAAACTGATTTAAGACAAACGGCATACTTAGTACTAACAAGTATGCAAAATAATCTGAAGATATGCGACTTTTAAAGTTGGAGAGCAGTGATTTGCCTAAAATGAGAAAATTGAAGAGCTCAATATTTCCTCCCATGCCAAATAGGAAGAGCATTTGGCACAGATTAAAGGTCAAAATGAAGTAAAAAACTTCACTTGTTAAACCTGCCACTTACTTGAGAATCAAGGTTGCATAGGACATTTGGACATTCTTATTTGAAGATGAGCAGCAACTTGAGAAGGCATCGAGAATCTACAAGATCAGAAAATCAAAAGCTTACTGTAAATAAGTAAAGCCTATGTATTGTGAATATCATATGAAATAAAAGGATCATGATAAAATACCCTGCATCTATGACACAACATATGCCAAACAAGAAAGAAGGGCGTTTCTGCCTAATTTCCCTCTTGAAATTCTGACACACAAAGATAGTAAGATACTTACCTCAACACGGTGATTCAATAACCATTCATAGAAGCATGTGTTTTTGAAAAGATTAGTAACTGCACGGAGGCAGGTAAGCAGATTTGCAGGAAGTGGAGGACTTGCAGTCACCTTCTTGATCAACTCAATAACTATATCTGCTAAAAACAAATTATAGAGTGAGGGAGCAAGAAATGAATAACGAAATAAAACTTAGGTCTCAACAAGAGGTAGTTACATAATAAAACAAGATATATAAACAACGAGCCTTCCAGAAATAGCACCACCCTAAGCCTAGCCTGGTTAGTAGCAGCCTCAAACATAAATCTTAGATCCATCTACCATAGGGGAAACGAGTAAAACAAAATACAGCATTGCTGCATTCATATAGAAAGAAAAAAGAAAAAAAGCAGCAGGAATTCATTTGGAGCGACATGCATCTTTATCAAGTAAAAAAGTAAATGGACAATTGCAGGTCCAAACAATTGAAGAAAGCAAATCTCATTAGGTACCCTGTTCATCCTTGACGTACTGAAGAAGCTTTGCCGCTCCATCTGGATGCAGCACAATCATCCTTACTAAATCAATAACTGCAACAATGTGTTCTAGATTAGTAAGACGTGAAAAGAAAGTGCATTGTCTCAGAAAGGTTTTTTTTTGCCAGTGGAAAAGGCCAGTATCAAGGCATTTATTATTTCTTTGAGAAGATAACAAATATCCCTTTTTCCCAGAATATGAGGTACCATCAACCATGTTTCACAAAATAACCTAAATGCTTTAAATACAAAAACCTCACTCATAATACAAATTTATGTAATTACACATGAAACACAATGGGAAGGTACTCCTTTGAGAAACAATAAATCACTACCATGTTTCACAAAAAATAACCTAAATGCCAAATTTTCTAAATTCCAATAGCTGAGAAAAGTAATGCTTGCCCTTTATTTTAGCATTTTAAAATTAGCCCCCAAATGAGAAAATGAGATCTTCATACTACTCAACATGAGAAATTTGAGAAGTTTGAGACATAACCTTCTAACTAGGCAAAAATACGCAACTCGATTCTCTCAAGCATTAAATAGAGCTTGGACATGATAAACAAGAAACCAGCTTGTCATATTAAAACAATTCCATATTTTCTATCAAATGAGCTGCATGAACTTGCGTCGAAACTAAGTCAAGCCTGAGCCACATGAGCTGCTACAGCTTATTCGGCTGTCTACCAAATCGTCCTCATGAGAAACATATTAAACTACCCTCAATCATGCAACATTATCACTTACATGTTAGCACAGTTATCTGCACTAAAATCATCCAAAACAAGCACTAAAACATTTCCAGATTACGAAATGGTCAAGAAGCCTCTCATTATCATGTTACTATATTTTGCAGATAAGTGCACTTTAAACTATAAGCATATGAGAATATGCACGCGCCTGCACATATACACACAAAAATGAGTTGATAGCATATGCGATTAGATGATGCCAAATTATCGATATAGAGATAATTACCAGGAAATAGCACAGCAACTGGCCATGTTTTCAGAACTTTCAACATCAACGCAACATCAACATCTGAGAATCTACTGCTATGGTAGTGTGATGTGTCTTTCAAAATCTTAACAATGGCATTAAATATTGACATATCCCTGTCATTCAGTGATAAATGTTTCTTATCCTACAGAAAAACAAAATGTCAGACAGAAAAAGTCAAGCCAAACAGAAAGTAATCACGGTGCAGTGACAAGTAACACTGACAAGCCCAGTACAAGGTAACGGTGTGAAAAAAGAAAGTACAAATTTCAACAAGTAACACGCACCAAAAGTAAAATAATTTCAGAGCTGGCACCATATAACAAGAGGGACAATGATCAGATTCTGAAGCAAAAAGCTTACCGAGTCAGACAGCAGGGAATTGTTAAACTCGGACACCTTTTTGAGGATTCCATCAAACTGAGCAGTGTCAAATGCAAGCATCCCTCTCTGGACAACAAAAACAAGTATAAATTATACTAGAGAATGGAACCAGCATAAACATTTTATATATTTCATGATCCAACCACTATTATATTGTAAGTTTGTAACAAGGAAAAAATTACACTGTGATAAAAGATTTATTATATTACACGCATAATAATTGCCACTAGTAGAAAAATATAATGGAATTCTGCACCTAAGCAACATCAGCACAAAATTCTCGCTGCTGCAAAATTTTATGAAGCAGTTTAACCTTTTGCTTTTCACCTGTAAATTAATGTAAGGAGTAACCATTAACCAAATTATCAATGGTTATCTGTACAATTATACCAACATATCTTCGTCATCGAATGACTGAAAGAAGATCGAATGACTGAAAGAAGACCCATATTCCAATCCGTTATAAACCATAGGAATTTATAAATCTTTAAGAGACAAATCTCATAACTTGCTAGCTCCAGAAAATCAGGCAGGCAATACTTTTGAACAGGGTGACAAAGATGTTCCACAGACTTAATATGTTTTCTATTCTTAGTATAGAGTTAAGACTGACAATTTTTACACGAAAAATGGGGAAAAGGAACATTGCGGACCCTGGTTTAAACTCAACAGCAGAAAAGCTAAAAAGGATAAAAGTTGAAAGATTACTTTTGGAATGTGCTTGTAAGAAGGCTTTGATGATGATGCACCTGCATTTATACAAGTAACTATCAGAACCTCATCCACTAATAATCACAATAAATGAAAAGGAGTATTCAAAGTCAAGGATAAAAACCTTGAAATTTTGATGGTGCTCCAGGTACATACGCATTAGCTGAAGCATTAAAACATAAACTTAAATAGTAAGAGTGAACACGTCAAATAATTATTTATGGTGACATAATCAACATTTGGCCTTACATCCAGTAAAAGGGTCTCGAAACAAGGGATCTGGAGTGAAATCTTTTTGTCCTGTGTTTTGCAGAATAAATTCTACAATCTGTTGCCGGTAAGAAAGAGGTAAATTTTCGTTGAGTAGCCACTTATCAGCCACATCATACGGATTTTCTGTAAGAATACAGGTGTTTACAACATCATGAAAAAGGAAATATCTAACTAAGTACCTCACCACAATAATTCACACCCACGAGAGAGAGAGAGAGAGAGAGAGAGAGAGAGAGAGCAGAAGAAGATAAAAGAAGAAACAAATAGGGGTTGCACACAAGATACCATACTACAACATTCATATTGCACCCATATTCACAAAAGGTACGAGGATTCTAATATTGTTCCTCAAAAGTTTAAGTTGTCAACAAGAGCATACCTGAGCGATTGTATGGCAGTTTACGTATGGGTTCACCATCTCCAATGTCAACATCAAAAACTGAAGGACATGCAATGCAACTTGTAATTGAAAAGGAAAAGGAAAACAGGTAATTAGAGTATAAAATGCAATACTAACCATGGTCGTACTGAATGCCGTTGAGCACAGAAGGCTTCATATTCTCATCAGGCCCATCAACAACTTCACCAATCTAGATGTGAAATGAAGGTCAAGACGTCAAGTACAAAAGAGGAATTTGGAAAGGGCAACCAGATAATTAAATCAAACCAAAACTCTAAGGAAGCTGATTGATAATCATTCCAAAGGAAATCTGGAGTTGTACAGATCCTATTCTAATAAAATCAGATGAGCAAATACAGAACAAATCAAATTAATGTATGCTGGAAAGGAAGAGATTAACAAATTTGAAGAAAGAAGAAATTCATGGCAAGCCAGTCGCCTTTAGGAATGTGAAATAGCCTAGTATGGAAATATAATATGTTATTACCTTATCCCACTTCTGTTCTCGCATATTCCATGCATAGGCCACACCGTTATCTCCTTCTCGAACAATCTTTGTCTGCCCATCACTACTTCCTGATGATTTACAATTGAAACAGTATTGCACACATGAATATAGTAGAAGCTTCATTGTTTATTTCAAGATAGACGTATCATACTACCTATTGGGACAGATAATATTCTTCCAATAGAAACACTAGAAAATAGTTAATGCCATTACCTGGAGTCTTCAATGCATCTAGACCTGGTAAGTCTTCCAATTTCAGGCCTCCAACTCTCTTCCTAATGGGTATAATGAGAAAAAAAATGCCATCCATAGAAAATGTAAGTAAGATGTTTCTAAGTGGCTCAATAAGCTATTGACTAAATTGCCAAAAGTCTATCATCTTAATGAATAACTCATGCTAGTAACTCCAAATTTGAAATTACATTAGATACATAGAAAGCAGTAAACTGCAACTAAGAAAAAGGAACAAACAAGAAAATACTAAAATGAAGTCGTCCTATTAAGGTGGAAAAATAATTTTATGAGAAAACTAGAAGTGACTGCCACACAAGACAAGGAAATAATGTGCCATCATCATCTTTTCTCTGATAAAATCCCACCATCTAGCAAGAAAGTCATGACAGTCATCGACAGCAAAAGCTTATTAGTTACTGGTAGCATTAATACATACAGTCAACTTTTTTTTAACAAACCAAATTGTATTAATATAACAGAACTATTAATGCAGTACAAATAGAGGGCAGGATGTCCACCCAGCCACAAAAAAAGGCCTATTCTAAAACATTAAGCTCCAATATCTAATATTTCACTCCCAAGAAAAACATCCAGTGTTGGAAATCCACATTGCAACTTTGATCTTGAATCTCACCACTACATTATCAAATGACTCTTCAACATTTCTCCTATTTCTTTCCATCCAAATTGACCAGCTAAGTGCATGGACAATGATTATCCAAATAATATGTGCTCTTTTGCTAATACTACAACCCAAACACCAAGAAGATAGACTTCCACCTGAACTCAGTATCTCCCAGAATATCCCTAGCTCTTTCCCCAGAGATGATAAGTAAAAGAATAGGAGTATAAATACGTGATCTTGATCCCTCGAGTAACTCTTACACAACAGACACCAATTAGGAGAAATATAGGTGTAGGGAAGTCTAAACCCTAATATATGAATTCAACTTAAAATAGCACCTGAATTTGCCAAGTGACATTAGAGATAGGGAATCGATACCTGCTGATCTTGTATTGAGAAAGTTGAGATTCAAATGAGTCAAGTTCTACAGTGTCAGCAATCCTTTCAAGATCTATGGTCCAGATACGCACAATGCCATCAGAGCAAGCAGTCACAATGTCGCCATTTTCCAAGAATTTAGCATCCCAAACGCAACCAGGATGCTCTATGCTCTGCACACAAATTCCATCTGCAAGAAAACATGGTTTTTCATGCCAACATAAAAGCTCCAATCATGACATCAGGCATAGCACAAAGCAAAAAATAATAATATCTTGTTAAATACAAATCTGCAGAAAAAGGCAGCTTTGACTAGGAGCCCTTCAAATGTAGCAGCAAACAACAAAGTTGACCATGTTGATATCATCTTTGATTATTCCTCAACTCGAAAAAAAACAAGGGGAGAAATAGTGAATTCTGGTTAACAGATCTCACCAAATAGACATTTATTTTATAATACTTAAAGAAAGATCCTCAAGCAGACTTTATAAAATTGATTATTGTGCATAAAATATCTGTTAACATCAATTTCCCAAAGAAACCAATAAAAAGACAATTTTAAGGGAAGCAAATCTTGGAAAGTTTAAACAGGATTATGCATCACAAAGAAATAAAATAGCAGTATTTAACTAGAAACCATAGCAGACACGACCAAAAATAAAAACCAATAAGGAAAGCCAAATCCATAGAATAGTCTTCACATAGGACCATTTGAAGCAGGAAATTTTATCCTCAAGCCACAGCAAATCTTGGCCAGTTGAAGCAGGCATAAACACGGAAAGAAAATAGTAAAAACATGGTTTATTAGGTCATGGCAAACACAACTGGGGGGAGGGGGGAGACAAGATAAAAAAAAAAGTGTAACCTTTCCATATCTTTGCTGAACAGTCCTCGCTAGCACTGACTATAAGGCCAGATGTATGTGCATCCACAGAATAAACAATGGACACATGACCAACCATCTCCATTAGAAGTTCCCCACTAAGTGCCCATAGCCTGATAGAACTGCCGTATAAAAACTAAACAAGAATCAGGAAGGGTAAGAATGAAGGAAAAAAACAAGGATAGAAGGCAAAAAACTTATTCTTAAGTAAAATCCAACCATTATAAACATAGCTATGGAATAAGCTTCTCTGGTTAGTAATCAATAAAATAATACTGCACAAAGTTATGGAAATTAACTTGCAAAATACATCATTCAACATTTTAGACATCCCAATACATATGTTCTCTCCATTAAAAACAACTGTATGGCACATAAATATAAATGTGTTAGGCAGGCAACCAGTTCTTGGCCTGTCTGGACCAGCGTCATACCACCCTGCACACATTTCAACATTAATCCCTCCCCTGGTTCAAAGAAAAAAAAAAAACAAAAAGACCAACAGGTAATGGAACAAGATAAGACACGGATAGGAGGAAATTGATTTTCAAATTCACGAAATCTCTAAGGTCCACCTTTGACAAAATATGGCACTAGAGGGGAATTAATTTCACTATGGTTATGGTTTTTCTTTGGTGCCAAATGACAATGTACATTAAATTCAACTGCAGATATAACAACAATGAGCATTGTGTCATCATTATAGTAGATCCCATTAGCACGTCTACACAGGAAACCAAAATATTACCCATCATGAGATGCAGAAAGGATTCCTAAATTTGGCATTATAGCCACTCCTCTAACAGTATCTGCAAAATAGAAAAATTTACACAAATGTGGAAAGATCAGAAATAGTTAGTAAAAAAGGTAAATAAATGATTACATTGACTCATTTCTCTGAGAGGAATCATCTTTTTAGTTAAATATGTCCCAGAAATCGAGGTCAATCTAAATTCTAGCTATGTGAAGCTAAATAGGTCTCCTCCTCTAATGGTCACAAATTAAGCATGGACAAAGCAACCATTGACTAGTTCACATATGCCGTAACTAAGTCTTAGCTTCATGGAGATAAATAAAGTATGCTCTCTTATTGATCACAAGCTAGGCACAAAAAAATAAGCACAGATTGATTAGTACATAAGCCATAAGAGGCATCACAACCACATCACGCCCCAAATAGGTACAAAACCAAGTTACAGCACATTATTGTCCTTACATTAAGAAACATAAAGAGCATAACTTACTATCTAAAGCCAATATTAAATTCTCACACAGCCACATCCAAGATGAAGACTAATGCCTAGATTGTATTTTAAAATGCTTATATTAAATGTGCATTACATTTTAAGAGCAACAAAAATATTAATATCACCGGGAGGAGGGTGGGGGGAAGGGAAACCTGCATGTCCTTGAAAAGTATGGATACAAGACTTCCCTTTCCAAACCTTCAAAGTCATGTCACTTGAACCTGCAACCATCAAAACTGATTGTAATCTATTGTTGATATAAATATCTACTGCAAGGCCATCAATCTCAAGCTAGACATACGTATCAGTTCCATTGAAAATAAAAAATGTCAAAATTTTGGACATTGAATATTCTTTTATCTAGAATAAAACCAAAAGTAGCTTAAGAGAAGTTAAAACTGGGACCTAAAATTGTATTCTTTTTCAGAAAAAGATGATCAGGTTAAATATAATATATATATATATATATATATATATCAGTAATAAACTGCATAATTGAACCATGTTTCGATTTGTGGTTGAAAGCAATCAAGATAAATATTAAAAGTTGAAGATCGCTAATGAAATGAAGAAAAAACAGAATAAAGATATTGCCTGTGACAAGCTCGCCAGATGGCAACTTAATAACTGCTTGAATTGCTGCCTTGTGAGCTTCCCATGACTCAACTTGTTGGCCTCCCCTCCAGCGTCTCAATGTACTAAACCAAAGCAACCACTAACAGACTTAGAAATTGATATTGATATTGAGAAACAAGAAAAAGGCAAAGATCACAGGTTAACAACAACTCTGCCTTCATAATTAATTACTAAGAGACCAGTTACATCAAAATAATTCAGCATGGCATCACAGCATAGAACAAGAACAACTTGAGAGCCATTCTGTCTGTGTTATATCTGCAAAGCTACACAAGTCTTTGCATATGCATACCTATAATTTTTTTTGCCTAAGGCCAAGGGTGGGCCACCTTCAACCATTGGCTAGTTTGGTTATTGCAGCTTTCCACTTCCGAGAAAAACATTACAAGTATAGATAAAAATATTAAAAGTTCAAAAGATATAACATCACAATTTTTTTGTAAGTACGAAAATGCACACTTTTTAGTACAAAATTCTTTCAGTAAATGAATTATGAATGAACATAATTTGGGAGGATTTAGCAAAACAATTTCTTCCAAGTAAAGGCCAGCAGAGAAGTGTTAGTCAAGTTTGACAGGATTAACCAGAGTGGAACTCTCGCAAATAAAATGTTATTTTCAGGAGTATTAGCTATTCAATCGACAAGATACCAACTAACCAACATAAACAACAAGGAAGAATAAAGAAGAAAAGCATTGGAATATTTCTCTGAAGAACAAGGTTAAGATTAAGATGTGTGGTAATTAACTTAATCGTGCTTGTTACCTTTGCTCAACCAGGTAAAATAACTACGACAACTGGAATTGCAGAGTAATAAAATACTTATGAGAACAATGATCATCCCACAAGATTTGGCATACCAATCTACAGATGATGATATGACATCTGAACCATCCAATGCAATGCTGGTAACTTGCAATGTATGACCCTTCAGCATCTGCACTTTCTCTCCTGTGGCAATATTCCAGACAAGAAGCAAAGTGTCCATCCCTCCAGATATAACTCCACCCTCTGGAAACTCCTCATTTGGAGGGATCCAAGCCAATGGCCCCACAAAACTAGTGTGGCCCAGCAATATTTTTGACAAGGTAAAATCACGCTTTTGTGATTCATCTAAGGTCCAAAACCTAACAGTTTTGTCTCTCGAAGAAGTCGCTATACCAGCATTGCCACATATGCATATACCTCGAGCCTAAAGATGATGAAGTCCACAAAGCAGTCAATAAGCACATCCAATTCACTTATACTCATTACGAGATCAACCTAATAAATTCAGGGCAGAACTACATCATACATTAAAAGATGACAAAACGCATACTCATACAGTATTAGTATTTCAATCCATTTCTCTTGACCACTCAGTAGATGGATTGAGACAAGCACCAGCAACAACCCCCTAATACTCTTTTCAAAACTAAAACAGCACCCAATAAAACAGAAGTATCGGGGGAATTCTAGATATTTTCATTCATGATTCCATTAATAAAAAGTAACAAACAATAAGTAAATTTCACAATCAAACTGCTTTCATGAATGAACTTAGAATCAACAAGAAGCAAGCAATTCTAAGAAAGAAAAGAAAAAGGACCCTTCTAAGACTTTTGACACAGTTGATCACATACAAAGAATTACCAGGACCAATTATGTCTGAAAGGGAAGCACAATTTCGCAATGGAACTACTTTCTGAAAACAAACTTAAGAACAGATAACAACCATAACGCCGAGTTAACCACATTGCAGGCTCAGTGCTCACACAGTATTTATATTTCATCCCACACTCAGACATTACGTTCATGGATTAAGAGAATATCAAGAGAAAAACCATAATTTCAGTTTTCATAGAAAATAAACGCCACAAAAATAGGATTTCTTGGTCTGATTGATCTAAGTTAAAAATTACTAACTGCAAGAAAGTCCAAAAAAAAATACAAATCATATGAATGGTGCTTTGTTAGCCTGTTGATCCCATCGAATGAAACTGATTTCTTGAACGAACTCGTAAATAAAAATAAAACGAACCACATTGTGACTCAAGAAAAGCATATAAAAAAGCCAGCAAAAATTATATATAAAACCATACACATGATATTCATATTAAGAAAACTGGGAGATCATACATCATCCTCGTGGCCTCGGAGTTGACACCTCAATTGATACTCTTTGAAGTCGATATCCATAGAATTTGAAGTCATTCTTCAATTCGCGGCACGAGAAGTGTAGGGTTTAAAAGAGGTTTTCTTTGCTGACAAAAGATTGAAAACCTTTTATTAGGAGGAAAATTAGGCAAATTATCAGCGGAGATATCAACAAAATAGGCGCAAAGATGTCTGACAACGGTAAATTTCAGATTGAACTGGAGATTTAGGAAAAAGATTTGAGAATAGCTTGCTACCCAAGTTGTTCTTTTAGTGCAGTCCCTCCCTCCTCTCTCTCTCTGACGCTCTCTCTCTCTCGAATTCGTGGACTGGGCTAAAAGTTTTGGAACGGGCCAAGACTACAATCTCCTAAGCCCATGCGCTAACTTCTAAAAGTATTGAAATCAAATATGAAATTCTAAACATATCCCCTGTTTTTCTATTCACATCCCCATTATTTTATAAAATATAAATATTAATAATATATACTATTTTACCCTTACAATCCATCACTTGAAACCCTATAAATGTGGTATAGCCCCTAAAGCCCCATTATTCCTCTTCTTCTTCATAAATTTAAAAAAAATGATTATAAAAAATAATATCGATTTGGAACGTTGATTAATGTTCTTAGAGCATCTCCAATGGGTAGGAATATGTTGAGTTGTCCCTCAATATATTCCTAGTCATGGAGGAATTTTCTTCACAATGAGAAAAAGCATGATTGGGAAAGTTGGATGAAAAAAGTTGCATTTATTCCTAGATACATTTGTTGTAGGGGCGAGTGGGGCAGTGGGGAGTGGGGGGAACTTGCTGATGGGTGTGAGGGCCTGACTTTCACGCTAATTAATTTGAGTTTGGTTTCAAATAGAAAGCATGGGTCCCACATCTGGAAATTATCTTCCCAACCAATTTTATATTATTACTTTTTAGTTAGTTATATTATTTTATATATATTTATGTGTGTGTATGTATGTATGTATTTAATGAGGTATTTTATTTTTGATGTGGCGATGACGTGGCAATAAAATACCTGAAAATGGAGAAGCATGGTTGGAGATGCTCTTAACTACATAGAAAAAATTAGCTCATATCATGTTGGCATTTATATTAAATAATCGATTACGATGAAATCATTTGTTTATATTAATTAATAGATTACGATGAAAGCATTTTAAAAAACAAAGGTTTTTTTGAAGAATCTCCAAAGCTTTTTTTTTGTATTATTAGATTTTCCAAATGTTATCGTTCTCCCATCAACTTTGGGATTTGCAGATTCCACAACAATCACAAATCTCACCATCTTTGCTCTTCTTTTGTTAGTGTTCAAATTGGAATTTTGATTTCAACCTCGATTTTTCCATGAATTTTGTTGTTTCATTTTTTCCAAATAGTTGGAAGGAATGTATATGTGAACTTGCTTGCAGCCACGCTTCCACGAAAAATGCAAAAAGATAATGTTATAATGCTATTAAACCACTTTCCAAAGAAGAATTCATTGTTGTTGTAACACATTTTTTTGTATTTGATTTAATAAAGCACATAATGTATACAAATAAAATGATTTTTTGGATCAAAATATATTCATATAGATCCAATCTCTATTATTCATCTGATTCTTCTCTTCAAAAGTTAATTTTCAAACGGTCTTTGAAATCTCCAAAGTAAAATTTCCTCTTTGATCTTCTCAAACTTATTGTTTGAACTTTGATAATGTTAATCGAGGGCCGACGACTTTGATTCCGTTCGAACATTGGATTTTAGATGATTCCAGTGAAGAATGTGTTGCTTCAACGAAGACCACTTGACTTTTGCTAGAACACATTGGGTATTGAGATTTTATAACGGCATTTGGAGCCTTCAGAACATTAATTCTTAATCAGACACTGGATCTAAGATGATTCCTTAAGAACATTGATTCTTAATCGGACATTGTATCTAAGATGATTCTGAAGAATTACGTGTTGCTTTCCACGGAGAACGGCGTGAATCTTGATGGAACATTAACACCTTGAATGTTGGAGAGAACTTCGTAGATAAATTATCTCCAACTTCTTGAGTTTCTCAGTTCTGACTGGTGTATTTTTCAACTGTTATAAAGACCATATTTATAGTTGTAGAGGGAGAATATGGTGGAATTAGAGTTGACGAGGTGTGATCTCATTAGCTATTGAATATTGATACATATCTTTTGAAAGATATTTACTTGTTGCCAAAAAAAAATTGATCTTTTATCATATAAATAAAATGATATATTTATTATTTAGATCTTTTATCCTTTTTAATTATTATTTTGAATACTATGACCTTGTTTGTTTTCATTTCCAAATGGAAATTTTTCACTTTTTACTATTTAAAACACCGAAAACACGTTTCTTTTACTCATTTTCAATTTTAGTTTTTACGTTTTCCAATCCTATACAACCTATTCAATTATATATATATATATATATATGGATCAAATGAAACCACTTTCCTGGTGTGAGAAATGAGACCCCATCTTACACCACACATCTTGATAAAATCTAGGGCTCAGATTTAAGCAAAATCTCGGTGGCATTTTTGTGAATTTGTTGAAGTTTTCAGCCACCAGGGGCTTTTCTGTAATTTAGTAATTATATTTTTTGATATCAGACGAGATATTATTTCCAAACTTATCATTGATTGCCATATCTCACAAGGATTTTGTGAGCTCTTCTTCTACGATTTCTTCATTTTCTTTCGATCGATCGTTGCTATCTTTTTTGGTTGTCGTGATGGATTTGATGGATTCGCCAGGTATGTTTTGTTCAATTTTATTATATGTTTGATAGTTTTATATGCTCGTGAATTTTTTATTTGATTAGAGCTATAAGCGATGATCTTTGTATTTTGCTGGTTATCGATGTTTTTGATGTTGCGTGAGGTTTTGTTTTGTTTTTATTTTTTTTGCTTATGTGAGTTGTATGTATGAATCATTATGTATTTATCATGATTTTTCAGTTTTTGATTTTGATTTTAATATGTTTGATTTTCTGATTTCTATGTTTATCGATACAGTATGATCTCCAATTTGGTGGTTATTAATTGTTTATTTTGTGTTTATTAGTTTTGCATTTTTTGGAATTTTGTATATTAGGTGGATGTTGTTAGCATGATAAATACTGTAAATATGCTGATTGAGAATGATTTATGTGCTAACGATGCAATTTTATGTTTTCCATTGTTAAGTGGCATAGTCTGATGCAATAGAAGATGCAATAGAAGATAGTGAATAATTAAGTATATGCTGATCATAAATGCATTACATGTTAACTATATATTTTTCTATATTCTATTGTTAAGTGGCAGACTCGGATTCAGTTGACGATTGTTCAGATACTAGTATAGTTATATCTCCTGGTTTGACGCAAACATCATAAGAGCTTTCCATTTCATAAATCGAAAGATAAATAAAATATAGACTTCTACAATACTTGTTGTCTTGAGAGTTTTGGGAAAAATCCCCACAAATAAGCTAAGCTAAAGAAAGAAATACCAAAGAGGAGAATCCTCGAGCAAGCCTAGCTTCTGCGGACAGCTTCAAGTCGGATTCCTCTTCTCGTGCCTCTTCCTTAGGCTTGAGCTTCCTTGCATCTTCTCCTCCTCTTTTCTCTCTCTCTGGAACTGTGGTGGTAGTGAATGGTGAAGTATGGGAAATCTGGGGTGAAGTTTTTGGGGGGGAGAAAACATTATCAATCCCCCCAGAAGTGTCTGTTGAGAAGTTGAGAGGGAAGTTGTCAATTTCCTCATCTCCTTCTGTCTGTGTCTAAATGAATGGAAGTGGTGGATGATTTATTGGTTGAAGAGAGAGAAAACAAAAAGGTGGAGTTATTGCTTGATGGTTCCCCAAACTCATCCTGCTCCTAGTCTAGAACCGCACCCATTTAATTCTCCAGCTGGCCAAGTGGTGGAGGGCATTAAAGAATAGATCTCCTGAAGATACAACTTGAAACTGATCGAAGAGGAGGCCCGAACTGATCGCAGCATGAAAAACTGATCAAGAGGGAGCTGGACTGATCACCCCCGCGCCGGTGGGGCTAAGACACCGCGTGCTGGCGGTGTGTGTTTAGTGTATATTTGTCCTATCTTATCTTAGTAGTTTAGTATCTTTTGTAGGTATTTTTCCTTTGTTTTTGTGTGATTTTCATGTTATTTCCTTCACTTTTGCTCTTTTGGTGAGTTGTGTAGATTTGCACAAGATCTTGAGAAAATGGAGGATTAATGACTACAAAATTTGAGGGATTCAAGATAATGGGAAGGTAGAGAATTGAATAAGGAGCGCGTGTCAAGTTGAATCGGGTCAATCGGCCAAGAAAGAAGGGAGAACGAGCCAAAACCGTGAAAGCTGCCGAAGACAGAATTGTCAGAGTGCGCGGCCGCGCGGGACGCGTGACCGCATGGCTACCCTCTCGGCCAAGAGGCCACACGAGCGCGCGGTTCCCGCGGACGCGTGCACCTTCACACCCCGCGGGCACGCGAAACGCTCTGTTTCGCCCGATTTACCCTGTCTTGCACTCAACTCTCGCCTTTTCTTCACCATTTTGCACAAGGAGGCATTTCCTTCAACCTCCATCATTTTGGGCTTGTTGGAAACTAGACTCTTGAGCCACCCTAATCTAAGCAAATAAAGGGATAGGGATTGATTTCCCCTAAGCTCACTTTGTGGACTTTTGCTCCCACCAAATCCTCCCCAAATCCCTCTCATTTAATGTTCCATCACCATCATCTTACCACAATCCATTCCATTCACCATACTCTCTCTCTCTCTCTCTCTCTCTCTCTCTCTCTCTCTCTCTCTCTCTCTTTTGTACCTCTCTCCCTCTCTCATAAGCTCATATAGATTTTGGGGATTCATAGCCATTCTCTCACCACTCCATCCACTCCATCATCTCATTCCATTCTCTCACCACATCATTTTCTCTACACACACTAAATCTCTACACCACCATTTCTCACCATTCACACCATCACCTTCACCTAAGAGAAGAGGAGAAAAGGAAGAGCAAGAGATCGAACTAAGGGAGACGGAGAAGAGACGAGACGGGCCGACGACGAGCCATCCGCGGAAGCTAAGCTTGGAGGAGGTTTATCTTGTGTTTTTCTTTACATTTCTTAGATGTATTTGTGGAGGTTGTTCCAAACTCTTGAAAGACACTTAATATTGTAGAAGTTTGAGTTATTTGCATTTGATTTATGAGATGAATTTCTTCTATGATATATGTGTTGTTTTAAACATGTTTAGTGGCTAATCTCTCTATTAGGGGGTAGAGGATCGATGTGGTTTTGATCTATGCTTGTTCTTGTTGATTGTTGGTGTTGGAATCGTGCTTTTTCATGTTTAGGTACTTGATCACTACTTGAATATTGATAGGATTTAGAGGAGTCTTGATTGTGAATCTAAATCCAGAATTGGTTCCTTCGACGTTAGGTGGATGGGGTTCCTAAACCTAATATGTCAATCTTACTTATATGATATAGCTAAGAGAGGTTTAACGGATAGACGGTGACAGTAATTGAAGTTAAACTAATTGGAAGGGTCTATCGTATTTATGAGTGTAGCATTATCAACTTGAATAAAGCATAGTGATAAAACCATTGAAAGAATCTACACCCTAATACCTTAATCCAACTTATTTCCTCAAATCTTAATTTAATTTGTGTATTTACATTTAATTGTCTTGCTTTATTATCTATTTCAAATTCTTAGCATAATCATCATCAAACCCCCTCGTTAGAATGTTTAGATTTATTTTAGTTGTTTACTTAAAGCATGTGTAGTCTTTAGATAATTCTTTCCTATAAAGTCTTCTTTGAGAGATCGACTCGGGTTAAATTTATTGTTTCTACAATTGACCCCGTCCAATTACGGGTGTGGTCCTTAGTAGTTATCTAGTGATGAGTGATATTTTGGCACAATATTTTGAGGTTTAAATGAAGTGAATTGAAGATTTTTGCATGTGTTTTAACCCAAATTGCGCTCTTAACCTTCCTACTTGAGAGTTTTATTTCTTGTTTGAGTTTTGCAGAAAATTGTGGATGAATAAATGAATTTTTGAGTTATTCAATGCCATGGGAAGATAGAGGATCGAATTGGAAGCACGATGCAAGTTGAATCACCTCAATCGGACAAGAAACAAGAGAGAACGAAGGAAAATCGTGAAAGGTATCGGAGCAGGGCTGTAGGCGCGACCCGAGCCAGCCCAGCACCGCGACCGCCGCTCCGTGTCCGCGGCTGATTTTCCACCACCTACAACGCGACCCGAGCCAACATCCTCTGCCCGGGTCGCGCCTCCCAGCCCCGACACGAAGCCGCAGCGGCTCCGTGTCGCGCCCTTGTGTCACGTTTTTCAGATTTTTCATCCTTTTTCCCCCATTTTTGATTTTCTTTTAATTCTTTTATTCCTCCACTATATAAACTCACCCCCAATACAAAATTAGGTCATTACATTCCACCCTTAGCCACTTTTAGAGAGAGAAATACTTGGAGAAGAAGAGAAAAGAAAGGGAATTGAAGATTGGGCAAGAAGAACAAAGTTTAAGCAAGATTTGAAGGCCAAAACATCCATCCGAGTTCTTTTGTTCTTTAATTTTGTTAAAATCATGTTCCTTCTTGTAGAGATTTTGGTTACCCATGTAATTATGAGAAGCTAAATCTTTGATACTCTTGGGTGTTGGTTTTATTTGGATTATGAAATATAAATGATATTTATTTTGGATGTTTAATGGTTCTTGATTATGTTTTGAATTCTTGTTATGTATGGGTGTTATGTATTATTGATTGGTGAGAACTAATTGATAATTAATTAGCATGATTATGTATGTTGATTCAAAATTCGAGAGATGAGCTTCAATATAGGATCCTAGAATTCAAAGAGTAATTATCAATAAAATCGAGAGGTTTGAGATAGTTGTTGAGGTATAGATCCTTGGTGCTCTTGGTAAGCACACTTAGGTATTAGTTGGAGACAATAATCCTATGCATGTGCCCCATATTCTATATGCTTCGAGAGGAGATATAGAATAAATTTGTGATCACCTTGGTAATCTTGAATTGGAAATTAAACATCCATTATAATTAGATTTTGTGTTAATTAATCCAATAAAACTAATCCCGAGAGTATTCCTTTCCTTAATTGCCCAATTTATTTGTTAATTGCAATTATTTACTTTGTTTGATTATTTAGTTAGTTTGAAATCAAACAATTATCCATTTCGTCGTCTAGATAACAAATAGGAGTCGATGTCATAGTACGTGCTTATTTAAACTTTCTTCTTTCCTGTGGATTCGACCTCATTTCACCCTGTACTACATTTACTTGTTCACTTGCAAGTTGATTCGAGTTTTAAAACTAAAATTTCACACATTAAGTTTTTGGCGCCGTTGCCGGGGAATTAGTGTTTTAAATTTGTGCTATTGTGATAAGGTTGTTATTGTTAATTTAGCCATTTTTTGTTTATTTCTGTTTTTCACTTTTTGTTATTAGTGCTTTGAAGGTGGTGCATGACCACACGGTATATGAGAGCACTCCTTAAACGTCAGGTTATTATTTCTCGTGGATAAATGGAGATTGAAAAAAAGAGAAATAGTCATGGGAGATGAAAATGAAGGTCTTGTTCATCGGCTACAAAGACAATTTGAGGAGATGCAACAAAGATTGAATGAGCAACGAGATGTCCGGATTCAAGTGGAGCAACCACCCATTAAAAACATGTTTCAACCCATTGTAAATGAAAGGGTGATGAATGGGCCAAGAATTGAAGCCGATAACTTTGAATTGAAGCCCGAATTAATCTCAATAATACAACAAAACCAATTTGGTGGAGGAGTCGATGAAGATCCAAATGAGCACATTGATCAATTTCTACAAGTGTGTGGGACCGTGAAGCTTAATGGAGTCCCGGATGACACAATACGTCTCCAACTTTTCCGATTTTCTCTTAAAGAAAAAGCACGAACATGGTATCAAGGTTTGAGAGTTGGATCTATTGAAACATGGGCTGATTTAGTTTCAAAATTTCTACATAAATTTTTCCCTCCGAGTATGATGTTGAAGTTGAAAGGTAAGATCACACAATTTCGCCAATGGGATGATGAGAGTTTTAATGATGCATGGGAACGATTTTGTGAAATGTTGAAGAAGTGCCCTACTCATGGGTTTGGTATTGACCACCAAGTGTGTATATTTTACAATGGAACCAATCAAGACATGAAAAGACTATTGGATGCCGCATCAGGTGGCTCATTGTTAGGAAAAGGGCCCGATGATGCCATGAAAGTTATTGAGGACATGGCCATGAATTTCTATCAATGGCCCGTGGAAAGACAACAAGTGCAACACTTGAAGAATGTGACTCCTACATCTGAAATCGAACCTTTGTCAATCTTGGCGGCCCAAATGACGATTCTCAATAAAAAGATTGAAGCCATCACTCATTCTTCATTGAGCTCAAGGAATGAGCAAATCCAAAGAGTTGAAGCGATGAAATATGTCGAGCAATGGAGCAACAATGGCCACCCAAACCAAAGTTTTCAAGGAGAAAATCACTACAATCAAGGAGTCCAACAATTTTATTCAAATGTTCCTTATGGTAATCCTAATGGTGCTTGCCAATCTCCACCTAACATTTTACCATAACAAATGACATGGTTGATGATGAAAATAATCCCAAGATGGATGATCTTTTGATAGTATTCATGGGTAAAATGGAGACATATATGGGAGAGTCCCAAGTTCGCTTTGAGAAGCTTGAAAGTAAGATAGACATGATTGGAGCACGGGTGGATACCATTGGAACAAGAATGGGCGTGATTGAGAAGAAGATGGATAAATTGGAGGTTGTAGTAGGAAAATGACCGCAACAAAGCCCGGAGCAATGCAAAGCTATATCTATGATGAGTTTGAAAACTTTTGATGAGGTGAAAATGCCACGTGAGGAATTTTTGGAAGTTGAATGTGAAAATTCCCAAAGTAAAAAAGATGATGAAAAAGGAGAAGCAAAGGAATTGGTTGAGGATGCTTCAAATAAGCCGTCATCAGCACCCCTAGCTCCCATTCCTATTGCCATACCTTATCCTCAAAGATTGAAGAAGGATACCATGATGGAGCAATTTACCAAATTTTTGGAGATGTTTCGAAAAATTCACATCAATACCCCACTTGTGGAAGTCTTGGAAAGGATGCCAAATTATGCCAAGTTTTTCAAAGAAATGCTAGCAAATAAGAAGAAGTTAAAGGATCATGAGATTGTGAGCCTCGCGGAGGAATGTAGTGCAATTATTCAAAGGAAGTTGCCACCAAAGCTCAAGGATCCGGGGAGTTTCATCATTCCTTGTGGTTTTGGAAAGAAATTCTTTGGGAATGCCTTGTGTGACTTGGGAGCAAGCATAAATATCATGCACCTTTCTTTCTTCAAGAAACTCAACATTGGGAGCTCAAGCCAATGAGTATTTGCTTACAAATGGTGGATCACACTTTTACCTATCCAAAAGGAATCTTAGAAGATGTGCTAGTAAAGGTGGATAAATTCATCTTCCCAATTGATTTCTTGGTGCTTGATATGAAAGAGGACCCAAATGTGCCTCTTATCTTGGGGAGGACATTTTTGAGCACCGGGAAAGCATTGATAGATATAGAGAAATGTGAGCTTATCCTTCGAGTGCATGAGTCAAGAGCCATGTTCCCTATTTCCATGAGGAGGGAAGCTATAAAAGATGATGAGCTTAAGAGCATTGAAGAATCCAAGGTGGTCCAAGAGATAAAGCCACAAATTGAGAACATGAAAGCGAGAAAAGAAGAGGAGATGCCCAAGGAATATTATAGAATCTTTGATCCGGATTTAACTTCTAAGCCTCAAAGAAAGAAAAAAAAAGAGTTCTAAGGTGGTGTCAAGTGCCACCAAACCCGCCTTGACGGTTGTAAGTCCGTCCAAAATAAACCACTTCTTCTTTTTCAAACTTATTAGTACTTTGTTCCGAATAAGTTTGGGGGAGGGAGAAGTGTGGTTATTTTGGACTCCTTTTTGTTTGTTTGTTTTTTTATTTTGCATTTGCATGTAGTTTGCATTAAAATTTTGATAAAATTTTAAAATTTTTAGTTTGTTTGCACGTTTACTTGATTTCAATAACCGGTGGTTTTTGATTTGGTTGTTGATCTTGTGGAGACTTGTGGTTGAAAATGATTGAAGTGTGGATTGGGTTGTTATGTTGCTTATGATCAGATGGTTTTATTTGGAAAAATGACATGAAAGCATGTTATGATTTGTTGATATTTGCCTTGATAAATTATTAAATGTATTACCTTTTGATCTTGGTTGAGCCCATGTGAGATTTTGAGCCAAAGATTGCTTTAATTTTACAATCTTTTCCTTGCATGTGTGGTAATCATGCATACTTGAATTGTCTCTAGAACTTGCATTGTGTCTAACTCGAGATTGCAATAGTGTGCTTGATGACTCGAAAAGGATTTAAGGCCATCTTTTATCTAGCCTACTCTACCCAAATTTTACCATTCCAACACTAAATCCTTTGTTAGCCCCTTTGAGCCATGAGACCATATTTCATTATTTTGCCTTGGGTTGGGAATAATTAGTAATGAGGAATTAATGATTATGAGAAATTTGGAGTACTTGAAATGAAAATTGCATTTTAGAGTATTTGAGACGAAAATGCCAAATAACCCTTCTTAGCTCTTACGAGAAAAAAAAAGAGAGAGAGAGAAATGAACACCTTGAAAAAAAAAAAATTGAAAAAAAAAAGAAAAAGAAAAAAAATGACGTGTTCATATTTTTTATTCTTTATTTTTGAAATGAAAGAGCAAGAAAGGGGAGTAATATTGTTTATCATGACAAAATTTCTAGACTTTGAGATTTTGTGAAAGCTTGGAAGGTGGAAGAGTGCTTGTGTAGTTCTACTTGGTTAGTATGGAAATTTGGATTATTGAGGATTAATTCTTAATTGAGTCACTTAGCCAAACAATCCCCACCTTACCAAAAAGCCTTCATTACAACCTTGAAAAAACCCTTAATGATTCTTGTTTGAAAACACACATAGGCGGTGGAGAGAATAGACACATTACAAGCCTATGGTAGACTTCTCATATGACTTGATTTTGAGTGTATACACTTATAGCCTAAACACTTGAGTGATGAGTGATCTTATATCATAGAGAGGTTACAAGTTCTTTTGGCTATGCATTATATAATTTATCAAGGCTTTTTGATCTTTGAATATCATGCTTGAATGTACAAAGTGTGTTTTGTATCTCTGAAGCAAATCCCATCCTTTTATCCGCATTTAATCATTTAAACCTTATTTCTCTTTTCTTCATTGTTTGGGGACAAACAATCTTTTAAGTTTGGGGGAGTTGATGAGTGGCATTTTGGCACAATATTTTGAGGTTTAAATGAAGTGAATTGAAGATTTTTGCATGTGTTTTAACCCAAATTGCGCTCTTAACCTTCCTACTTGAGAGTTTTATTTCTTGTTTGAGTTTTGCAGAAAATTGTGAATGAATAAATGAATTTTTGAGTGATTCAATGCCATGGGAAGATAGAGGATCGAATTGGGAGCACGGTGCAAGTTGAATCACCTCAATCGGACAAGAAACAAGAGAGAACGAAGCAAAACCGTGAAAGGTATCGAAGCATGGTTGTAGGCGCGACCCGAGCCAGCCCAGCACCGCGACCGCCGCTCCGTGTCCGCGGCTGATTTTCCACCACCTGCAACGCGACCCGAGCCAGCATCCTCCGCCCGGGTCGCGCCTCCCAGCCCCGACACGAAGCCGCAGCGGCTCCGTGTCGCGCCCATGTGTCACGTTTTCGGATTTTTCATCTTTTTTCCCCCATTTTTGATTTTCTTTTAATTCTTTTATTCATCCACTATATAAACTCACCCCAATACAAAATTAGGTCATTCCATTCCACCCTTAGCCACTTTTAGAGAGAGAAATACTTGGAGAAGAAGAGAGAAGAAAGGGAATTAAAGATTGGGCAAGAAGAACAAAGTTGAAGCAAGATTTGAAGGCCAAAACATCCATCCGAGTTCTTTTGTTCTTTAATTTTGTTAAAATCATGTTCCTTCTTGTAGAGATTTTGGTTACCCATGTAATTATGAGAAGCTAAATCTTTGATACTCTTGGGTGTTGGTTTTATTTGGATTATGAAATATAAATGATATTTATTTTGGATGTTTAATGGTTCTTGATTATGCTTTGAATTCTTGTTATGTATGGGTGTTATGTATTGTTGATTGGTGAGAACTAATTGATAATTAATTAGCATGATTATGTATGTTGATTCAAAATTCGAGAGATGAGCTTCAACATAGGATCCTAGAATTCAAAGAGCAATTATTAATAAAATCGAGAGGTTTGAGATAGTTGTTGAGGCATAGATCCTTGGTGCTCTTGGTAAGCACACTTAGGTATTAGTTGGAGACAATAATCCTATGCATGTGCCTCATATTCTATATGCTTCGAGAGGAGATATAGAATAAATTTGTGATCACCTTGGTAATCTTGAATTGGAAATTAAACATCCATTATAATTAGATTTTGTGTTAATTAATCCAATAAAACCAACCCCGAGAGTGTTCCTTTCCTTAATTGTCCAATTTATTTGTTAATTGCAATTATTTACTTTGCTTTATTATTTAGTTAGTTTTAAATCAAACAATTATCCATTTCGTCGTCTAGATAACAAATAGGAGTCGATGTCATAGTACGTGCTTATTTAAATTTTCTTTTTCCCTGTGGATTCGACCTCGTTTCACCCTGTACTACATTTACTTGTTCACTTGCAAGTTTATTCGAGTTTTAAAACTAAAATTTCACACATCACCTAGTGAGCATAAACCGGAAATATAAATAGTAAATTTGGACCCCAATCAGTGTGTCCTGCTCCGGCGGGGTGCCGCATGTGCGTGGGGCCTTCTTGGCCGAGAGCTTCATACCGCGGCCGTGGTATCCCCACGCCGGCGGTGTGGTTTCGGCTCCTGCTTCCGGCTTTAATTTTCAGTTTCAGTTTCAGTCTTGGCCGCTCTTCATCAGTTGAGCTCATCAGTTGGCTTCTCAGCTGGTTCTTCAGTTGTGTCTCCTACTTAGCTTTGGGCTCTTGGCTTCAGCTTGAAATCAAAGCTCTTCAGTTGCTGTTCCAGCTTAGTTCCCAACTTTTCTCTTTAGTTTGAAGTCATCAGTTTGACCCCAAAACTGATCAGTTTTGGGTGCAACTTGAGCTCGGCCATCAGTTTGGTCCATTACCATCGGTCCGGGGCCATCTCTGCCCCCTGGACCCCTAGGCAAGGGGGACATCGCCCCCCTTGACCCCCCGACTCACTGACCGGGTAGCGAGACCCCTGACCAGCTCAGCGAAGCGGGTGATTCAGGACCTATCAACGAGCTGGAGCTTGAGTTTGGGAGCTTCTCCTCCTAGCCACTTTTATGCCATAAAATCCTGCTTTTGGACACAAAAGCTCAAGTTTTGCACAAACTTAGCATAACTCACCAAAAGAGCAAAAGTGAAGGAAATGACATAAAAATAACACGAAAATACTGAAAACACATATACAAAAGACACCAAATTTATATGATAAAATAGGACAAATAAACACCAAACAGTTAGCACAAACGCATAACTATATCAGCGATGCAATCAAAGCTTAATCAACACCAAGACTTATATATATGAACATCAAGTGAAAGCTTCGTTAGCACAAACACATAGCTATATCAACGACACAATGAAAGCTTCATGAGCATAAGGACTTATATATATCAACCACAAATAAAATCTTCGTTCGTTAGCACAAACACATAACTATATCAGCGACACAATTAAAGCTTCATCAGCACAAAGACATATATATCAACAAAAAATATGGATATTTGTTAGCATAAAGACATATGTACAGAATGCTTGATCATTGACATATACAAAAGACAATTACTTAAGTAATAACACCCTACAAAATACTACTTTAATGTATCATAGTAGCAATCATTCATACCCTACAAAACATTGTTTTAATATGTCATAGTAGTAAGCAAGATATTGTTTGAATATAATATTATTTTAATACATCACATTATCATTCATCACTTCTGTTTGTTGAGATACAATCCTGCAACATCAACGGGACCATCTTCTGAAGATTATCTGTAATAGAGGTTTGCCTCTGGTGCATTCTCATCCCTATGAATGTTGGTGTTAGAATTCAGAATAGCAATGCAATACTTCATCCTCAGGTACCTCATCTGCTTTGGAGACTTCTTTTTCAGCCCTGTCTTCCAGTTTTTCACCCCATTTTCCATGTATGTCTCCATATGTCGCATGACATACACCCCGCAATCACTCTTGTTCTTGTCATCTCTCCAGGGTATGTACAGACATTGTGAGGATGTAATATACTTCTTGATCTCTTTTGATCTCTGAACCAACCCAGCTTTCTTATTATATTCAACAAAATACTTAATATGTAAGTACAGTCAAATAAAAATGTAAGTATATAAACAATATTATAATGGTTTTTAATCTATAAGTATCCATTACCAGGAGACCGGGAATATCATCATATTTCAGTTTCAGTCCATCATTCTCTTTCTCCATGGCAGTTGAATTATCTATGATAACCGATTTCATGTCTTTCAAATCAATATAGATCAAGAAAAAGTGATTCATCTGGTATATTGGGATAAAAAACTGCATATATGTTTTGCCAGAATTAGTTACTGATATGAATAATGTGTGAGATTAATGAAATTTTTAATAAGATCATACCATATCAATTTCTGAAAATAATAATAGAGATTATAAAAATCAGTAACAAATAAAAGCTTCGTTAGCACAAACACATAACTATATTAGCAACACAATGAAAGCTTCATCAGCACACACACACACACATACATACATATATATATATATATATATATTATATATCAACAAGAAATCTAGATATTTGCTAGCATAAAGACAGATATATACAAAATGTATATATTATGCTATATGATTCGAAATTAATAGTTAAGAAACTTGAGCAAATATGTATATATTATGCTAACCAAATTCAAAGTCCATGCTAATAGTATACAACATCTACAATAGCTGTCTTATGTATAGATATGATCGAAAATGATGTGTTTCTATTCAAAATGAAACATTAATAAGCAAGATCAGATATGTATACGCTATGCTAACCATATTTGGAGTCTATGCTAATAGTGTGCAAAATCTTTGCTCCTTGCCCTATTGATACATATCATGAAACATGATTTATTTCTACTCAGAATGAAACATTAATAAAACTAAAACAGATATGTATGTGTTATGCTAACAAAAATCAGAGTCAATGCTAATTGTGTACAACATCTATGCTCTCTGTCTTATTTATGCATATTGTTGAAGATGTTCAAATTATACTCAAAATGAAACAGAAATAAACAAGAATAATTATGTATATGTTATGCTAATTCAGAGTACATGCTAATGGTGTACAACATATATGCTATCTGTCTTATTTATGCACATTATTCAAGAGTATCAAGTTCTACTCAAAATTAAACTGAAATAAAACAGGGCAGATTTATACATGTTATGCTAACCAAATTCACACTTAATGCTAATGGTGTACAAATTGACACTCTCTACCTTATTTATGCATATTATTAATGAGGATCAATTTGTACTCAAAATTAAACGGAAATAAAGTATAACAGATAGATAGATATTTGCTAACCAAATTCAGTGTCCATGCTAATGGTGTACAACACATACGCTCTCTGTCTTATTTATACATATTATGCTAACCAAATTCAGACTCAATGCTAATGGTGTACAAAATCTACAGTCTCTGCCTTATTTAGACATATTATCAATAAGGATCAATTTCTACTCAAAATTAAATGGAAATAAAGTAAATTCATAGTTCATGCTAATTGTTCACAACATCATTCATCTGGCTTATTTATGCATATTATCAAAGATGATCTACGTAATGCTAAACAGAGAACAAAAAATAGAGTTTTTGCACGAAGAAATTCAACTTGAATGAAAAAAATTTCTAGATTAATTTCTGTAACATTACCTTTTTTCGAAGTTTCAACCCTTTTTCTCTTGTCAGCCATAATGTCTTCAGTGGCGTCTTCTTCTTCGTCAATTTTCGTCTTCAGCAACGTCGTTGTCTTCATTGATTTTCATTCTCGACAGCGAAAACTCTAGAATTCAATGTTGGTTTCTCAGTTTTTGTTCTTCGATTTCGTGAGGAGAGGAAGTTATGAACTCTGAAGCGATGTGAGTTTTTATGTTTCAAATTTCTTCTGAAAATACTCTTAATGATTTTGCGGTTTTTCATGAGTTCGAGTTAATTACCATCTTGCCACCGCCTATCTGAATTGATCTGGGCCGTTGATTTTTCATGGATGTGTGGTGTTAAATGTAGTCTCATTTCTCACACTAAAGAGTGTTTTATATAACCCCTCCCCTATATATATAGACACACACACACACACATAGGAATCGATTATTTAAATATTCATAAATTCATCATAACCACACAAATATTTATCTTTTCATCTCAACCACAAATTTCAAATTGAAAGTATAATCAAACAAGTATATTTCCATTTTCCAAACCTATAACTCTAAACATTAAATCATTTATCATAACAAAATCATTACATTTTTTCAAAAACTAATACACCTCGTAATTTGAAATAAAAATACTGAAAACTGAAAATTAATGTTGAAAATAAAAACAAACAATGCCCATGTTTTCCACTTTTTGGTTTGATATTTTAAAATAAAGCCTTTCCTTGAAGGTAGATCCAAATTTGGATTGGATCTCAATCTAACAATTCATTACAACTCTCTATTCCAATTATTTTATCATTTCTCCATTTTCTTTCATCGAATCATATTTGTTATCCAATAATTACAAATTTCTTAAAAAAAGGGGATTCTAACAAAAATTGTCTCTACAGCCATGAAAAATCAATTTCTAGATCTTGCATCTAAGAATTTTATATTAAATACAACATAATTTTTGGATTTCATATGATTCCAAAATTAAATAAATATATTTGTAACATCCTGAATCTTGATACGAGAACCAGGGCCGTCTCTAGGATTTATGAAGCCCTAGCAATTATATGTCTATCTAACACAAATATTACTATATACTTATAGTTGATATTAAATGAAAAATATTAAACACTAGTGAACAATCAAAAAATAAAATATAATCAAAACCACGTACACCAATTCATCGACAAATAATATTTTTAGAAAATATCTAAATTATCATTAATTTTTTCAGCATCATTCACAATTTTCTCATCCATTTTGTTCACTTATTGACTATCAGTTAAATGAATATTATCCCTAAAATCATCTCTTTCAACTTCAATTATAGATTCAATAGGTTCTTCAACTACGGGTGCAATAGGTACTTCGACAATATGAATCATAGTAGATTTTACGTACCTATCCATGGATCCGGCCAGGGATTTTGTAATGACCTCTTATCTTTCTTTTTTCTTTCTTTTTGAACTTCCCGATTCAAATTTTCTTTTGCCCATCATAATTTACTACGTAAATCTAAAAATAATAATATAAATATATCAATGTATAATACGTCAATACCCATAAAATTTACTAGAATATAACTATATAAGAATAGAAAAAAACCATACCTTAAAAGTGCAAATATAATATTTATGTGGAGTACACAATTTTTTCTCTTCTGTTAATCTTAGTCTTCCCTGCTATAGTATCTAATCTGCTTTCTTTTTCTTCTGATATATCGTCCATTTTTTTTTCTTTCTTGTGTATTAAACTTTGACTTATTTTATTTTTAATTTAGGTATACTTATACTTATTTTAATACTCCCTCCGTCCAAATAGCAAGGTCCCTCTTGCCTTTTTGGGACGTCCCAATACCAAAGTCCCATACCCAAAATGGAAAAAATTAGGGAGTGGACCCCACTTACTTTACCCATTCTCAATACCCACTTACTCTACCCACTCCTTAATGAAATGGACCCCACTTACTTTACCCACTAATTTTATCCACTAATCTACTCCTCCTTAATCTCCGTGCCCAATAGCAAGGGGACCTTGCTATTGGGACGGAGGGAGTATATAATTAATAAATTTAAAAAAAATTGAGGCCTTAATTGTGGGAAAGCCCTAGGCCCATGCCTAGGTGGCCTCCCCCTGGAGACGCCTCTGACGAGAACATAATGCTAACTAATAATATAAATACATGTAATTATATATATCTCTATAAATATACTAAGTCAAGAATAAATAGTTAATAAGAAATAATGTATCATAATTAGTAAATAATACAACTATGCATATGCCATGATTTTAGCCAAATATTTTCCAAAATGACCCAACTAAATAACCAATAAAATATTAGCAATACCATTAAGCATTCATAGATGCACTTTCAAAATCTAATTTTCTATTAACACAAAAATTCGAAAGTTGGATACTTACAAACATACCAAAATTTTACTTAAGTCTTACAAGTGGAATATTTTATAAATATGAGCAGTCATAAAGTTTAAAATAGTACTAGATAATATATACAATAAAAAAGGACATAATGACCAACAACTACCATGCCACCATGTCCTGCCCAACTTCCCTGATCTGCAAAACAATATTAACACGGGGTAAATGTGTGAACACTCAGTGAGAACATACATTGTCCAAGTTAAATCATATAACATCGCGAATATCATATCTTGTATGTACTTGAAATATAGAACATGTGGGTCTGCGTAGGATATGGCCACATAAACTATAGGGTGGTATTAAATTACAGTGGTATAAACCACACCATCGGTACTGCTCATATCTTAGCTCTTTCGACCTCAGATATTAGCAGTAAATTGTAGGCAAGTACATACAACTTAATTACTTATACATCAAATTACTTAAGTTCTTAAAACAACCATATAATATAATTTAACAGAGACAATAATAAATACAGAAGAAAGTATTGGTATATTACCCACCTCACAATCAAGTTTCTTTAAACGCGACACAAAAGTGGAATTCTTTAAGTCCCAATCTCGTTTCCAGAACCTACAGCATACACAAATAAATCTTATTGACATCAAATTTAATGCCATATTATTAATATAATAGTAATAATAAGGTTCCCAAAGTGCAGTGTTGGTCTTATTTGATATTCAACCTTTTGGTCTTAATTGATATTCAACATTTCTTAGAAGAAGAAGAAGAAGAAGAAGAAGAAGAAGAAGAAGAAGAAGAAGAAGAAGAAGAAGAAGAAGAAGAAGATGATGATGATGATGATGATGAGGTTTCTTAAGGTTCTAAGGGTTAAAATTAAGGTTGGTTCTAAGGGTTAAATGATGATGAGGTTTCTTAAGGTTCTAAAGATTAAAATTGAGGTTGGTTCTAAGGGTTAAAATTGAGATTTGACTATTAGACTATCCACACCAATAACCTTCATCTAACCCAATCTTCAAATAAAATATTAATTTATCTCCCCTCTACATCCACAACCTCCAACTTTATATATTTTGTACTCCATCAGTGACCTTCATTCAAATAAAATATTAATTTATCTTTTTCTTCTAACCTACATAAAATATTTATCATTTTATTTTTTTAATAAGAATATATTATTAAAATATATTTTTCTCTTACATTTAAAAAAATCTTAATTAATTTATTAGAATTTTTTTAATTCATAATTATAAAAATATATTCATACAATTATAAATTCATAATTTACTTAACAACAAAATAAAAATTACAAGAGTGAAAATATAATTAAATAAACAACAATGAGATACATGAAATTTTAAATTATGAGTACATAAAACGTAAATTACATATTCAATTAGTGCTGATTTTTCCCATATGTGCTCGATCAAGTCCTTTTGAAGAGCGCTATGAGCCTCTTTGTTGTGAAGTTGATCCCTATAAATTATATAAGCCGACAAACTTGAGATGCGTTTAGTAGAGTAGTGGAAAGGTTCGACATCTCCTCATGAAGACACATCCGTCAAAAATTGGAAATTTTAATCATATTGAGAATTTTGTTGATCTTCTGAATTTGAAAAATTTTGTGGGTGAAAGTATGATCCAAAGTTTGGAAAATTTTGGAGTCATCACAATAATTTGGGTGATTTGGATCCATAACTTAAAATGAAGAAGAAATGTGATATTAATTTGTAGAGAGAAGAATTGTAAGGAAAAGATAGTTTTAGGCTATGTATAAAAACATATCAATATTAAGCTCTATTTATAGATAGTTTTTTTATGTATTTTGATATAATTTTATTTTTAAATTTTTAATAATTATATAAAGTATTTATATTATAAATTTATCTAAATAAAATAAAGTGGCACCCAATGAAAAGGTGCCACGTGAAAATATTTTACGTCTCGCCTTGAGGGCGCTAAGCCGCCTTAAGTCACCAATTTTTGTGACTTTTCATTTTTTTCTTTTTTACCCGATTTTGTCTTATATGACCGACCTAATTGAAAGGTCAACAATGGAGGCAACCTTAGTATTAATTACCTCCAAATTTTTCTAACTATGTCCCTAATGAATTCCAAACAACAAACAAGCTTTATCTATGCTTAGTTTTTTTATTAATGAAGCTTGCTTCATAATTTGGAAGTTAAACACCTATTAAACATTAATAAACCCATTTAAAGTTATGAGTTATAGTAACCTAGCTCCTATCCAATATTTTTAGGTTTCACTTTTATATGATATGGGATGGTGAATTTAGATCCTCCAATTTCTTATTTAATTTATAATTAACTTTCATTACAAGAAGATTACGAAATGGCGATGGAATTTTCCGTCGTCCCATTCCCGATTTCCATCGCCAATTGAACGGGTGACAGAATGGGGACGGAAAATGTCCGTCTCCTAAATATGGTCGATAAAAAAAGAAGGCAACGTAATTTTTCGTCGCCAACTTAACGACGGAAAATTCCATCGCCATAAAGAGTCGTATAAAATGTTCGCCAATTCAAGACAACCACTGAAGGTGATGGACTTGGTCCGTCGCTTTTTGTGGCGGCGGAAAAGGTGACAGAACATTTCCGTTGCAAAAAAAAATCATTTTAATTTTAAAATAAAAATAAAAATCGGGCAACGGAATATTTCCGTCACCAATTTTTTTATTTTTAATTCGTTTTTTTATTTTAAATTCACTTTTTTTTTTAATTCCTTTTTTCTTTTTAAATATTTATCGGTACCCCAAAAAAAATACCTTGAACTCAGCGCTATACAACATCCTCTTATCCAGGAGCACCTTCTTCCAAGCAAAGCCTGTAGGATGAAGATACCTCGTGAAAATAGATGTAATTTCCCTCGAAGTGTCGTTCGAGGGCACCATGACTCTGAAAATACAAATTATATTTAATTATAATATACATAAAGTAAATTAATTGAATATATATCAATATATATATCTCAACATACCTCTTCCTGCCCACGGTCTCGAGCCCAACCTCCTGTCTCGAGTCAACTGTATGGGACTCCTCTCCCGTAGCATCAGTCCAGGGGCCCTCGTCCCATTTAACTACGTACAATTAATATAGAGGGATGCAGGGGCTTTCGTCCCATTTAACTAACATGCTTTCATAAATTCAAATTAACATGCTTTAATAATTTCAACTAACATACTTTCAAAAATTCAACTAACATGCTTTCATAAATTCAAATTAACATGCTTAAATAAATTTAACAAACATACTTAAATAAATTCAACTAACATGATTTCATAAGAAATGTGCAAACGGTATTTTTTCTTCATTTTTGTTTATTCTTTTTCATTTTATTCAATTTTTCTTATATTTTATTCAAACCAAAGTTTAAATTTGAAACTAGGGAGTTTCAAGAACTTTACTGTAGCTCAATCAAATTGTTGTTAAAATTTATGCACCACTTTTATTCAAACTATAGTACGTAGTTCCCTCTCATCTTGTTGAAAATAATATAGTAAGTGTTATTTTTTCTTAAGATTTTAATTGAATTTTATTTGAATTGCCATAACTTTTTTACTCATCACGAAAATAATGTAACAAGTGCTATTTCAAACAAACTAGCATTTCTCCCGTGCGTTGCACGGTTGGGATATATATAATTTATTTTTTAATTAAAATATCACGTTTAAAATTATTTATTTAATTAAAAAATTAATTAATCATCAAACCAAATATAAGGAAAAAATGTGAAATCAAGCATGAAGTTCACTCATAGTATTAAATTTCAAAAATTACTCGATTCTATCTAGTGCTTAATTACGACAATTGAGATATGTTGCTTTATCACAATCCTTTTTCTTTTTCATTGTGCAGTAGACAAAAGCTCATCAATATTATATTGAATAATTTTTGGCAAATCCCCTCCCCATCACTCAAAACTTTGAGTTTTGAACTTGTTCTACAAATGAATTGTATCCCCATCTAAAGATGAAAATTATTACGAACAACTCTCAAGAATATGTCGATTTTGGTTATTTTATAATAATATGGTGATAGTTAAATATAAAATTATTAACAGTATTGATACATTATTCTCAATTGATTGAAAAATTTAACTTATCCCCTCTCATTGAAATTAAAAATGGGGTATGCTCAAATCCTGCACAGAGATGGCATCAACACCATATCTACAAACACCCCTGTTGCCTAGCCAAGATACGAATCAGATCATTCTCAGTGCCGAGATGCCCATCATCACAACCATAATTCACAAATGGATTCAGGGAACATGTTCAACGGAGTTGCATATATGAATGAAGTTACCGTATGAACTAAAATAAAATAAATTGAATAAACTAAATAACAATACAAAATTATATGTTGCTAAAATTAAATAATTAATTGGAGACTTTACACAGAATCATGAAATACAATCTTTAATATTGAATTTTATTACTTGTGTGGTATAACACATGCATGTCATATGCATCTTCAATGATCAATTAATGTTACAATCTATTTGAAAAAAAAATAAGGAAAAAAAGTACGGTTACAACTCACGAAATTATCAAGATGTGTACATATATATAATTTTTTTTTTAGAAATAGGGCTGATATACAACTTATAATTAAATTAAAATTATTGCACGTATAAAAATTGGGTAATCATAATTGATTACATATATGACAATTGTAATTAGACCTTTTAATATAAGTTAGTCATTCCAAGGATTTTGATTTATATGACATATTTTTGCGTGTTTTCATGTTAAATTTCTTTTTTCTGAAAGAGTTGTCTAATCTATTTTAGGCACAATTAGCCAAAAATCCATTATCATATTTGTCTTTGAAAATGTGATTGAGTAATTACTATAATTACACATAATTAATTTTATGTACTAAGTTTCTATATATCGTCACCATATTATTTTTATATAGGCATATTATATAAAATTGTAATTATATATATTATTGGATTAAATTTTGTATATTAACTAACAAATTAATATAATAATAAAAATTAATGGAATAAAAAAGAGTAATATAATGGTATTTATATATTTAGCATAATTACTGGTATTGAACATAATGCCATTAATTATCAATAAATATTACATTGACTAGTTATAACTGTTCACCATTTTACAATTATGGTGCATTACAAATAATATAATAATTAAAATTGTTAATTAGTAAAATGATTTAGGCGGAAAAAAAGTATGTTTAATAACTTAATTTTTTGTTCTATATAAATATATAAGATCATTTTTTTAATTTCATTTTCATTCACCAAAAGTGAATATTAGATTATATAAATATATTAGATATTGTGTAAAACTATAAATTATACATCCACCATGAAACGTTAAAAAAATGCACAAACTTTAATAATCCAAAAATAAAAGATGAAAAGGGTGAATAGTTAGTAGATAAAAAAAATCTAAAGAATTTGTACAGATCAAAGATAGAGTCATAATCTCAATTCTATCATTATAAGCTAGGGGGAAAAACATTATGAGGATATCGATCATATCTTGGAATGCTACCAGAAATCAAGTCATCTCTATAAACATTCAATTTGTGGCTAAAAAAAATAACTAAAAAAATACATACATAATAATTACATTTCAACTGTAACATACGAAGCGAAATTCGTTGATTCAAATTCATCAACTCTTGATCTTTGCCATTTGTAGCCATGAAGTTGCTAATCAATCCATTGAGAATAAAGTTGAATGATCATAACCAAAATCCCAATTACTTTCCAAATATTCTTCTTCTTCTTCACCTGTTATATATGTCTCCATATACATTACTATATCTATATCAAGAGAAAATTAATAATCTTAACACACAAACACATCTCCATAAATCCAAGAAGAAAATGAAAAAAAAATTATCAATTACTTTGTATTGGAGAAGATGTCTATGCACCATTTTACAACGGGGTTATCCATAAGCGGATGGTTGGTGGTATTATAATACGTCCTTGAGTTTATTCCCAATATATATATGGGGTGATTAGATCAGAGAGAGATGAGAATCTTCGAAAAATCATCATTGATTAATTTGAGATTGATTAATTTGTGATTTTTTGAGTTGTGATTGAATATTAGGTAGGAGTCATTAGTTGATTTTGGGAGGTTAATTGACGTCATTAATGGGTGTTCTTAATTGATTTATTAAATTGAATTTATTGAATTATTGTATTATTGATTGACTATAATAACCTTGTAATGGGAGGGAAAAATTTTATTGTTGGAGTGTGTTACTAGTACACCACCTGTGCGATGCACAGGAGGGAGTGAATGTTATTAAAAATATTTATGAAAATAATAAAATTATATTCAGTCTTGAATTTAATTAGTATGTAAATATATGAATTAGATCGACTAAATCATAAATTATTTGTGTATTTTTTAGAGTTGTGGAAATCGGCTTGGCCAGAAATACCCAAGTCAGGTGTAAAATCGGGAAGGTCAAATCCTCATCACCTAGAAAATCTCGACAGCAATTCAGCAATTAATCAACCAATTAGGCACCGATCAATTTTTATCATTTTTATTTGAATTTTTTGGTTCAAAATAAGACTAAATAAAAACTTTGAGATTTTTTACTATTTTATACAACTTATATCCCAATTATTCAATCTATAGTCAATGTGGGATGTAGGAAAAATCGAAAAAAGTTACAGAAGTAATTTGAGATTTAAATTTAAATTCAAGATTCCACTCTTTTATACAACAACTCACATTCCAATTTGTCAATTTACAACCGATGTGGGATATAGAAAATATTAAAAAAATTAATTTGAGCTTTTATATAACAACCTACATCTCAATTTTCATTATACAACTGATATGAGATGTAAGAATAATGAAAATTTAATATGTAAATAGCAGTACATAATAATATATAATAAAAAAAATAAAAACGCCAAGAGTCTGAGCAACTAAAATGGATTGTTATATATCATTACATGTAACTTTATTAACGCACTTATACAAAAATCAAATATTGCGATCATGATGATTGATATACAAGTTTAGAATTTCACAAATCTACAAAATAAAAATTACAAATGACAAGTGGTAATATATATATGTTTGTGTGTGTGTGTTATTAAAAATCAAGTAAAATATCTATGAAGATTTTAGATGTGGATCTTTAATTTTTTAAATATATTTAATTAAATTAAAAATTTTAAATATATTAAATTAAGGATGTATTAACACATTTTCCCTAAAAACAAATATTAAATATTATATGTGATCTCAACATAATACTGAGAAAGGTTGAAAGATTGAGCCTCACGATTTATAGATTGTTCGTGCACAAGAATATATGTCGATTCTTTGATATTAGATAAATTTTAAAAATATCTAACATTAAATTGATAAGATGAACTAATACATTTAATTTAAAAAAATTAAATATATTTAATTTAAAATTTTGGATGTGGGTTTTGATTTTTAAATATATTTAATAAAATTAAAAGGAAAAAATTCAAATTAATATTTTTAAAATGTATATTTGAACTTTTTAATATATTTAACTTAAAATTTTAATTTTAAAATAGTTAAATTTTATAACTTTAAAATTTCAAATATATTTAAAATTTAATATTAAACTGATAATATCATAAATTATAAATCAAATATCAAAATATCACACTTGATCTCAAATCAAAGACCGAAAAATCAACACTCCTATTTTTTCGATGATCATAATTATGATGTGTCAATGTTTTTCCACATGTAGTGACTTATTTAATTTTGGGTTGTTGAATATGGCGAATTTTACAGTGCAAAATCAATTTTCTAATGTTCGAAATTTCTATTAGTGTCTATTTTGCTACAAATTAAAAAGATTGTGTTAGCTCTTCTATGAGAGATAATTTAGTTTGTAAAATTAATATATGTAAGTTATAACTATTTAAAATATATCAAAAGTTGAGCAACTACATATGTATAATTCACAATTTTAAAAATATTTAAAATAAAATTGATAAGCGCACACACACACACACACACACATATATATATATATATATTCTAAAATTTTAATGTATTTAATTCAAATTTTTTTATGTAGATCTTGATTTTTAAAATTCTACACGTTAGCAAGACCATTTCTCAAATTAATTTGCACGCGAACGGAATCTATATGTCTTGTTTAGAGTTGAAATAATACGTTCTTATGAGTATCATCCTACAATGTTTAATATCAACTTTATTATTATGGTTGATTAAAAATATTGAACTTAAATTGTGATTTGAAGTAATTCTTTAATTTAAGTTAACTTCATATTTGAATCGCAAATTGCAGCTACTTCAAATTAAGGCCAGTACATGTAATTAAATGTAAAAAAAAAATGAGTTTATATTGGTAAAATCAATTTTCAAATATCCGTATTTAATTTGAAATTTTAATTTAAATATTAAGTATTAAACTAAAAATTCAAACACACTATTTGTTCTAAAGTCTCAACTAAAAGACCAAGAAAAGTTTGAGATGTGAAAAATATCATTATTGATCATTAAAATTTATTGTACATTCAAGTGGAATAATTATCTTCAAAATTCGATGTGGGATAATTGTCCTTTTAAAAAAATTGGCTACTTATTACTTTTCAGTTTTTCCAACTTCGGAAGCATTTGAAACTTTACAGACATTTTACTATTACATAATCCATTTCAAGTAATACTAATTGAGTAAATTTATGATGTGTGGAATATATGTAATAAGGTTATACAGTGAAAATATTAACAACTTCATACTGTTTTTTTATTAATAATTACTCTAAAATTTACGAACTCTGTTTGAATGTGTAACATATATCTTTGTATCACCTCTCGAAATGACATGTCAATCAACACTGAACGCTGAATTTGTAATATATCAATCTCTAGTATTGTTATCAAGCTAGTAGCTTATATATATATATATATATATATATAAAGTAGGAATTTCAAAATTCAAATTTATTTATTCAAATTAAATAGCATAGA
Source organism: Perilla frutescens (assembly GCA_026008535.1). Taxonomy (NCBI): domain Eukaryota; kingdom Viridiplantae; phylum Streptophyta; class Magnoliopsida; order Lamiales; family Lamiaceae; genus Perilla; species Perilla frutescens. The sequence continues at coordinate 35,780,409 of BRKX01000020.1, read as the reverse complement.
AGGTTGCTAGATTTCACAAAAGGTTTGTTATATATTTTTAGCAGCATTTTATTTAATTATTTATTTTTCAAAATATATATGATTTGAATTTGAAGGCGCAAACTCCAAAATTGACTTGTTGGTTATTAGTATAATTTGTTGAATAGAAAAAATACAAACTACATTTCATAATTATTATTAATTCATAATATTATAAAATATATTGTTAATAATTATTTAATATTTGTTGGTGTTCAATGTAGGATATATTTAATTTTAAAAATTAAAATAAATATACTTTAATTGATTAAAATATATTTAAAATCACAAACGTAAACACTTTTTTAAATTCATAATGATTAGATAAATTATTGACCATTAAACTTGAATACATTTTGAAAAATACATATTTAATTATCAAAATTTAATTCAAATATTTTAATATGTATTTAAATATTAAACTAATAAAATCAAACACTATGCTCGTTCTCAAATAAGAGACCAAGAGATGTGTGAGAATTTTATTGTTGACTATTAGAATTTATAATATGTTAAAACAAAATAATTCTCTTTAAAATTCGATGTGGGATAACAATTATTTCTGTTTGTAGTAACTGCAATTGGGCGGAAAAATAAGAACTGCTATTTAAAGTATACTTATTTATCTTTATATATATTAAGATTAAGATTAAGATTAAGATATATATATTAAGATTAAGATTACATAAAATAAAAATAACACAACATGTGAAAATACTAAAAGATAGTATACAACTGGTAGAAAAAGGATGAATCATAATAAAAAAAATTAAGATTCTATTTTAATAAAATTAAGGGGCCTTTGTAATTCACAAAACAAATAAATCATTAATATTGTATGAAAAAAGAATCGTATATAATACCACTTATGATTGTATCAATCGCCACAAAAATTTATTGACAACTAAAATTAACAAACACCTACTCATACAACACAAAATGACCAAATTTTTTTCCTTGAAAATGGACGAAACAAAAATTAAACCCCACTCCTTCAATTTACAATTTAGATGAATTGAAATAAAAAAAAATTGTAAAACCAAATAATTAAAACACTACTATAATAAATAAAATAAAACTCTTAGCTATATAATGTTCAATCTTTATTCAAATTCTATAGTAAAAAAAAATGAAAAGAAAAACCTGCACATACACAAATGTTCTATCATGTGAACATTAGATTTATTACCAATCTTAAACTAACAATAGTCGGTAATTTATGTGAAGGGGAAGAGAAATCTAACTTATATCAATACATACTATATTGACGACTACTTTGACTTATATATATATATATAATTTGTTATAATTTAATTTCTTCTTCTGATTCACAAAGTTTGCCTGTATTTTTCAACTTTCTAAAAACCGATGACTCTTTTCTTGTAGGGTGCCAATCCAGCATCCACTTCTCTAAGAATTGAAGGCTTCTTAAAAATGTCAATTTGATGGAGTAGGGTCGTGATTTTTCTATATAAACCTATAACATGAAAAATAAAAAATTAGTCACCATATATACAAAGTAATGAACGAACAGAAAATAAACATAAGACTTTGAAAAGAGGTGTGTTGCAGGATGTAAGTGTTGTTAGAATGCAATTATTTATAGATGAATGTAAGGTTGTAAATTAAGAAATTATTAAATTGATATGTTGACAAATAAGAAAAACGTGTAATAAGCTTTGGTTAATTGTGAAACTAACAAATATTACTCCACAAACATACATATAACGGAAATTATGTTCTTACAAATTAGAAAAATTAAATAATAATTATGTAAGTTAATTCGGAGTGTTTAGTGGGCATTGAATTGGACATATGCCAATTATTATAGTGGAAATTAATATTTAAGCAGATATGGCGTTCTTAATAAACTTGGCATTATTATTATTATTATTATTATTATTATTATAATTATTATTATTATTATTATTAATAAATACGGATTGATTTGTATATATAAAAGAACTTTTATAGATATTGATTATTATGTAGATTATATATTATATTATATATATGGTGATATAGATATAAGTTAAATTATATATTATATACGTAAATTATTGTGTTATATTATTATATATGATATATAATAATGTTATATTATATTCGTAAGAAATTGCCTTGCTTTACTTTTATATATTAAGATGTATATGTAAATGATTGATTAATTACTTAATATGCAATTTAATTGGTATATAAAAATAAACTTACTAAATGTAGTAAGTGGTTTTGGCGGGAAAAAGCTAAGTTACTATTAAAGGAATAACTATTTGCTTTTATATATATAAAGATTATATATATATAGATTGTTGTTAAATTTTTGAATTGCCATAACTTTTTGTACATGTCAGAAAAGTGGGGTTTGTTATAAGAAAAATGAATTTATATAGATAATTTTAAAAACAAATGAGATTATTTATTTTTCATGGGAGGGGTGATTCATTTTGTGGTTGGTTTTATTTTATTTTTTAAATAAAGTTTACAATGGTTTGTTAATAACATATTCTGTATTATGATATTCATCTCGTATTGCCTAGCCAAAGAGTAATTAATAATATAATAAAATTCTCATATAATTGCTAATTTGACTCTTAGGCATACGATACTAAAGTATAACTAATGTTTCTATTGGACTGAGAATCTAATTCTAATCATGTTATTTGAAAAATCTTGTAAAAGCTTACGACATTCAGTTGCAGCTTGTCTCTCTAAGTTACCAGATCTTAGATTTTGTTCTAAAATAACTTGTTAAAATATTCAGATACAATAAAATTGAGATTCCTTATACATTTTATAAAAATAATCCCCTCTTGTTTTAGATCAAATATTGACTGAAAAAACATAATTTTACAATTTACAACTTAGATCAAATACTAACATGCGATTTACAATCACAATTTAAACACACACACACACACAAAAGGATGAGAATACTTACCGGCGGCAGTAGGTGGTGGCGACGGGCTGCGGGGGCGAGTAGCGGCAGGCAGTCATCGGCGTACAGAGAGAGAGAGAGTGGAGGGGAGGGTGGTCGGCGTCTCAGGGCGGGGGGTATCTGGCGGTCGGCGTCTTGGGCGGAGGGGCGGCGTCATGGCGGAGGAGGGATTTGTGGTTTTTTTTGAATTGGGGGAAAATGGGAAAGAAGGGGCTGGAGCCCGATTATCACAAGATCGGGCGACGGACCATTCCGTCACCCGATTAAATTATTTAAAAAAATATAAAAAAATAAGGCGACGGACATATTCCGTTGCCTTATTATTCTGGAATAAAAAATAAAAAAAATGAAATAAGGTGACGGAATCTGTCCGTCGCTTTATTATTCTGTAAAAAAAAATAAAAAATAAAATTAGGTGACATAATAGTTCCGTCACCTCATTTCTGCAGAATTAAAAAAAATAAGGCGACGGAAACGTGGCAACGACGGACAGTCCATCGCTAATTCCGTCGTCCCACGTGGCAACCGCTAGATCCGTCGTCTTTCCATCGCCTGTGTTGACGGAATGTGTTCCGTCGCCAATTCCATCGCCCGAAATAAGTTTTCTTGTAGTGTTTATGCATATATATATACACGTATTATACATGCACAGGTTAATTTATATATATATACACACATGTACACTTAATAATATAATGAACATACTTATACATATGCCACTATATAATCATATATTATTTATAAGAAATAAATAGAAAGAAGTAAGCTCACCCTCTTTGTCGTGAATATTCTCGTAGTCCCTACTAAATAAAATATAATCTATTAATTAAGTTCAGGTTATGCTTCTTAGTTACCCTAATATTTTTCTCAAGTTCTGCTATGAGTATAGATCATTCATTTGTCTAAAACTTATCACATGCACACCTATATTAAAATAAATATATATACATATACAACCACCAATCACCTCGCCATTCCTATTGAATAATTATAAATAACCCCCAGTTTTGACATATTTTTCAACAATCTTGCGACATAAAAATGAGAAGTCAATGACATCTGAACAAAGATCTGTAAGCTCGTATGTCTAGCCTGATATGAGAGGTTTCTATTGATATAAGATTCACAAAAATACAAATGTTAGATCTTTCAGAAAGCCTTGTCCAAATTGCCACGACGTACAACGGCAGCAGCCCCTTGGTGGCTTCGTTCTGACCGATTTGAACTCCAGTTCAGCTATACAATGACCTATACTTAATCTACACCCTAAGGGAAACATCCTTGTATAATTTTAGCTTCCTTGGACGTGTTTCAATGAAGAGAAATGGTGCTCGAAAGCTGCCGGAAGACTTCTTCTAAAGCATCAAAATCTTACCTAATTCTTCAGTAGAATCTCCTTATCACCAGAGCATAGTAAACTTTTGATTTATAAATGGCGCCGTCTGTGGGAAACGCAGCCTATCAAGAATGGGATCAACACGTTTTGAAGTCGAGAAACTGACTGATAAGATCGACTTCGGTCTATGGAAAGTAAAGATGAAAGCCCTACTCATCCAACAAGGGTTGGGAAGTGCATTGATGAAGAAATCTGGAAGCGGCTCCGGGAAAGACAAAGAAAAGTCAGAAGAACAGACTACTATTATGGAGAAAGCCCACTCCATGATCATCTTGTGCCTTGGTGACAAAGCACTTAGAGAAGTCTCAAAGGAAACAACAGCCATTGGTGTTTGGAAGAAGCCGAAGAGCCTATACATGGTGAAATCACTCGCCAATAGGCTGTACATAAAACAGAAGCTATATGCCTTCAAGATGATTGAAGAAAAGCCTATTCTCAAGCAGATTGATGATTTCAATCGTACCCTTGATGATTTGGAAAATCTGGAGGTAATTCTAGAAGAAGAAGACAAGGCTCTAATACTCTTGCCTGCCTTGCCTAAATCCTTTGAAAACTTTAAAGACACTATGTTGTTTGGTAGTAGAACTACCATTACTCTTGAAGATGTGCAAGTGGCTATCAAGTGTAAGGAGTTGTAGAGATCTACAGCAAACTCCTCATCAACAGCAGGGGGAGAAGGACTGCACATCAAGAAAGGAAAACTACCCAAGAAGCAACAAAAGAAAGATGCTGCAAAAGGAAATCAGAAGCAAGAAAAGAAGGTGGATCTGACCCCCAACAACCCTGAGTTGAAGTGCTTTCATTGTAAAGAATCTGGACATTTCAAGAAGCAATGTCCAAAATGGCAAGAGATTATGGCAAGGCTTGAAGAGAAGGATGCCAAGAAGCCCAACAAACATCAGGTAAAACAAACCTCTAACTCCCAAGAAACTGAATATGAGAATTGTGAGGCTCTGTGTATTACTGCAGAAGAAATATGGTCTGAGTGGGTGTTGGATTCAGGGTGTAGCTTTCATATGACACCCATAAGAAGTTGGTTTCACAGCTTGAAACCTATGAGTGGTGGTACTGTTAAGGATCTGGATGTTTGATGGGGTTGTGAGGATCATTGAGAATGTCAGGTTTGTTCCTGAACTTAGAAGGAATCTCATTTCCCTTAGTATGTTTGATTCTCTGGGATATAAGTTTTCTTCTCAGGGGGTAGAATGACTGTGTCTAAAAATGGGAAGGTGGTAATCAAGGGTAGTAGGAGGGATGATTTATATTTTCTAATTGGAAGGACTGTAGCTGGTCACCTATACACAGCTACAGGTGAAGATAATACATATCTTTGGCATTCCAGATTTGCTCATGTGGGAGAAAAAGGATTATATGAGCTAGCCAAACAAGGCCTTTTGCTAGGAGATAAGATTACCAAACTAAAGTTGTGTGAGCATTGCATTTTTGGTAAATCAAGAAGAAAACCTTTTGGAATTGCAACTCACAACTCAAATGAAATCTTGGATTATGCTCATTCTGACTTATGGGGGCCATCCAAGATAATAACAAAGGGAGGTGGTAGGTTCTTCACGAGTATCATTGATGATTACTCAAGGAAGCTTTGGATCTATATCCTGAAATCCAAAGATGAAGCCTGTGAGAAGTTTAAGGAATGGCATACTGGAGTTGAAAACAAGACAGGAAAGAAATTGGAGAATTTAAGAACAGATAATTGTCTGGAATATCTGTCAGAAGAGTTCAATTCCTACTGGAAATCTAAAGGCATCAGCAGGCATAGGACCACTCCAGGCACCCCACAGCAAAATGGAGTTGCTGAACGAATGAATCAAACACTTATGGAGAGAGTGAGATGTATGCTCAGTAGCTCAGGTTTATCTAAAGATTTTTGGGGTGAATTGGTATGCACTACTGCATACTTAATTAATAGATGTCCTAGCTTTGCACTACAGTCCAAAACTCCCCAGGAGAAGTGGTATGGAGCACCTGTAGAATATAAGTTTCTAAAGCCTGTAGGGTGTCTGGCTTATGCATACACAAAACAAGACAAACTAGAACCAAGGGCTGTTAAGTGTGTGTTTATTGGATATTCTGCAGGAGTCAAAGGCTATAAGCTGTGGTCATTAAGGCAGCATAAGTTCATTATCAGCAGAGATGTCACCTTTGATGAGTCAAAATATCCTTTAAAGGATCAGAAGATGCAACCAAACACCTCTGTTGAAGTAAGCCATGACCACAGTAATGAAGAAAATGATCATTCATCTGATGATGAAGAAAATGAGGCACAAGAAGGAGATTAGCACCCTATTAGCAGCTATCAGTTGACAAGAGACAGAGCCAGAAGAAAAATTATACCACCTGTAAGGTTTGGTCATGCTGATATGATCTCTTTTGCATTATATACAGCACTTGAGGTAGAGGCCTATGAGCCAAACTCATACTCTGATGCAATTTCATGCTTTGAGAAAGATAAGTGGGTTGTTGCTATGGCAGAAGAGCTGGAATCTCTAAGCAAAAATCAGACTTGGAGGGTGGTTGATAAGCCTAAAACTCAGAAGCTAGTAGGGTGCAGATAGCTATTTAAGAAAAAGCCAGAAGTTACTAAAGGGGCAGGAGTAAGATACAAAACAAGACTTGTAGCAAAAGGGTATTCACAAAGAGAGGGAGTGGATTATAATGAGATATTCTCTCCAGTTGTGAAACACTGCTCCATAAGGATTCTTCTTGCTTTAACAGCTCAGTATGATCTGGAATTGCACCAGATGGATGTTACTACAGCTTTTTTACATGGAAGATTGGTTGAAGACATCTATATGGAGATTCCTGAAGGGGTTCATGTTGAGAATGCAAGTAGGAAGGCTTGTAAGCTAGAGAGATCATTGTATGGGCTGAAGCAAAGTCCTAGACAATGGTACTTAAGATTTGATGATTATATGATGTCAAACAGATTCAACAGAAGCTATTTTGATAGCTGTGTCTACTACAAACAGGATGGTGATTCTTTTACCTACCTTCTATTGTATGTAGATGATATGCTTATTACTAGTAATTCTAGCAGAGGGATTGCAAGTGCAAAGAAGGTGTTAAGAGCCAAGTTTGAGATGAAAGATCTTGGAGAAGCAAAGGTGATTTTGGGAATGCAAATCTCCAGAAATAGACAAGAAGGAAACATAAGTCTAAGTCAAGAAAACTATCTTGAGAAAATGTTGAGCAGATACAATATGAACTTGTGTAAGTCTGTCTCTGCACCTGTTAAGCAAGGTTTGAAGTTAAGCATTCATCAAGGTCCAGCTACAACTGAGGAAAAACAAGAAATGATGAAAATTCCTTATGCAAATTCTGTTGGTAGCTTGATGTACGCAATGTGTGCTGTAGGCCTGATCTAACATATGCGAGTGTGATAAGCAGGTTTATGGAAAATCCTGGAAAGATTCATTGGAAAGCTGTAAAATGGGTTTTGAGGTATGTGAGAGGAACTACTTGTAAAGGGCTAAAGTTCAAAAGAAGTGATAAGGTTGAAAATGCTTTGGAAGGTTTCTGTGATGCTGATTTTGCAGCAAATATAGACTCAAGGAAGTCACTGACTGGTTATGTATTCACTCTCTTTGGGACTGCTGTTAGCTAGAGATCAACTCATCAAACTGTTGTAGCATTATCAACAACAGAGGCCGAGTATGTTGCTCTTACTGAAGCAATTAAAGAAAGTTTATGGATTCAAGGATTGTTGTCAGAGTTTGGTCTTAAACAAGAGAAGGTGATCATTAACTGTGACAATCAAAGTGCTATCCATTTAGCAAAGCACCAGGGTTATCATGAGAGAACAAAACACATTGATGTTAAAATGTATTTTGTTAGAGATTTGGTGGATAAAGGCAACATAGTGGTGAGCAAGATTCATACAACTGTCAATCCTGCATATTGTTTTTACAAAAGCTTTACCTACACCTAAGTTCAATCTGAGCTTAGGTCTGATTGGTTTGAATTAAATGAAGCTATGAAGGAGTGTAGCTCAAGGTGAAGTTACACTGAAGTGAAGGAAGTGATCCTCTGAAGTTAGTCAATTTCTGTCTTAGCTTGAAGAAAAGATGATCAGAAAGCTAAGGTGGAGAATTGATGGTCATGAGCTGTAGTTTAACTCAATGATCATCCGAAGTACTGTTTTGTTGCATGATTCAACTTGATCGAGCAGTGCATGAAGACTGCACTCTAGTAGATTATTCAGCCTAAGTCTGTTAGAAGCAGTTGTGAAGGATTAGTAAATTTCTGTCGCATAAGGGCCATCTTTCCAGCTGGTTTGCCACGTGGATTAATGTTTAGCAGCAGTTATTTTCTAATGCAGTTATATAGGTGTGTTTTTGGGAGATCAAAACACAATTAACAAAGAGAGAAAAGCAGTCAGTTGAGAGAGAGAGAGAAAGAGAGTGATCGAGAGAAGAGAAGGGAGTTCAATCTTGTTCATTTCTGCAGAAAACTTGTGAACCTTGATAGATCAGCTATAGTCTAAATCAGCATTGTAGTTTGTACTATTCTTGATCCTGATCAATAAAAGAAGCACCTCTTTCTCTCGTGGACGTAGATTCATCAAGAATCGAACCACATAAACACTTGTTTTTCTTCTTTGCATGTGTAGAGTTTGTGTTTCTTCTTTGTTCTTGATTCTGCAAATCGTTGCTTGTTCTTGGCAATTCGAACAACAATAAATGATATCGATCTCTCTTACTCCTCTAGCTCCTAGCATATATTATCATCCATACTAATGCACGCATATATCATATTCTAACAAAAGCTAAGGTAATGACAGGTGTAGATGGTAGGCATGACACCATGCCCAATTCTAAGGATAATATATATAAACTTAAACTCTGGGTTAACCCATTAAATTTTTTATTTAAATAAATCCTTAAGTTTTTTTTTTTTTTTAAATCCAAACTAAACCATATCCTTAACGTATTTTTATTTATTTACTTATTTATTTATTTATTATTCTCCAGGTGTTACAATATTATATATAATTTGTGAATTTTTGCCACGTACAATTGTGATGTAGTTTTTATCTATTTTTTTAAATATTATGAATTTATATATATAATAAAATTTTATTGTTCTCGGTTAAGATTATAAAAAAAGAGAACATTTTCTAGATTGAAGAATCAGTCAAGAACAACGAGAAGTTGCATTTGATGGAATGTGGATTGGTAACTAGAAAAAAGGTCTAAAAGTTGCATTTGATGGAAGTTAATCAAGTTATGATGTATTTATGGTAAATGGAGGAATAATTTTTTTTTTCTTAGTTGTCAATCATAACAATAAAAGGTATCAATCAAATGCCTAAAAATATCACTTGTATCAATAAAAAGCGTTGGCCAGAAAAAAAATAAAGATAAAAACTGTTAGAATAATGCTAGCTAGCCAGATTCTGGCTAGCCAGAATCTAATTTTTTGATTATTAATAAAATTGTATTATTAATAAATTAATTATGTTAATTATTAAATGTTATGTTTTTACTATATTATCCTTCTGTCATGAAATTAGTGATTTGTAATTAATTATTAAAATCACTCCAGAAGCGGATCGGAAGAAAGGGGCGCAGCTTCATCTTCTTTCTTTTCTTCACTTCTTTATTTTTTTTCCATCTTCGATTTCTTCTGAATTGAAGCGCATATAGAGTTGTCCTAATTATTATGGAGGGCATCAATGTAAATTTATTGAATAATTAGTATTTTATTAATTAAATTAATTAATTATTAAAAATAATAAAAGATTCTGGCTAGCCAGAATTTGGCTGAAAATCACTACTCAAACTGTTAAAATTAGTATGAATCGTAACACTAAAAATTATTCCTCTATTTCGTTTTGATTGTTGTTTTAGTTTTTTTTAATCTAGAATTAACAATTAATTTTGTGGACTAATATACACATTCCTCATATATGACATAAAATCTTATTCACTTATATTTTCCTAAAATAGGGTTTGAGATAGGGTTAAATTTGAGAGAGTGTATGTGAAAATATATAAAACAACAAACATTTTGACACAAAATAAAAAAATTAAAACAACAATCAAAACGAAACGGATGGAGTATCAATCAAAATTCAAAAAGTATCACTTGTATTTCTAAAAAGTATCACTTATTTTAACAATTTTTTTGATCAACGCGGTTTGACTCGATTAATGCATTGACCGTCTGATGTACAAGAGAATTTGCGGTGATCTAGATGTATGCACCCAAAATTAGTCTTAGGCGCGGCCCTAAAACAAATTAATTTGCATTTTTTTCTATTTATAGCATTACGTGACTTAAAGTTTGATTGATAAATAAAAATGTTATTATCGTTTCTTGAAAAAAAAAAAAAAAAACTCAATCACATTACTCCTATACAGTTAGAATCAAGTTCATTAAAGTTTAGCTAACAATACAGCAATTAATTTGAGCCAATACTAATTTTTAAACGTCGATAAATATAAATAAATTTAAATGTTAATATTAGATTATCAGTTCGATTTGTTTTGTACCAACTTGTATTATTGTGCGACTAAAAAGATAATAAATCACGTGTCACCTTTATCTACAATAAATTTCTTATTTTACTCGATTAATGCTTTATCTTTTGAAAGTTACCAAAAATAAAGCTCGTATTATCTGAGATCTGAAAAAAAAAAAAAAGATAATGAAAAAAACCATCTAAAATAATTGGAATTTCAGATCACCAAAATTATTCAACATGCAGTTCAAGTCAAGAGCTAATGTTAATTATCATTATCACATGCATCAAAACAAATTACAAACCCTTGGAGCTAAATATAACATAACTCTTGTAAATTGAAAGTTGAAACTGTATTTAATATTCATATTTAAAAAAATTATATTCACAAATAATGAACAACAAAAAATTATCGCCACGATGTATTTACTCCAATATTTCTTTAACGTATGATTTATATTAACCGTGCACGTGGGAACTGCCGAATTGTTGCAGCAAGTTAGATCCACAAAAAAAAAAAGTTGAAATGCATGTATATACCCAAAATAAAGTGATTTTTAGGTCATGAGAAAAAACAAAACAAAAAAATATGGAGGGGGAATATCAATGTCTCTGTCAACAATTTAAAAACGGTAATCAGGTATAGTAACAATAAAATAAAATACAAAGAAAAAGAGATTCAAGCATTAAACACATTTAGATTTTAGACTTGACTCTTGCTGCCAAATGACCTAGTCCCACTACTCCACTGTTGAATTTCCTTCGGAAAAACCCAGGAATCTGTTGGAGTTTTTACCGAAATACTGAATAATTTATGCCCAGAGGTATTTTCCTTAACTTTCTTGAATCTTCATATTTTTTTGTGTTTCGGATTTGCAGCTTGAATTTTCTTGATTTTGTTCGAGGGGGAAAAGAAAATGATAGTCAATCATATGCTTTGCTCTTTTTTTTTCTTTTTTTTTTAGTTGTTTTGGGATCTTTTTCCCAATTCAGACGATTATTTACATTTATCTGATCGATTATGTGGTTAAAAAGATTGGCTGTACGGAGAAATAATTCTTCAGTTTTATGGTTTTGCTATTTCCGTTCGTTTGGTTCATTGTGGTTATGGGCCTTATGGCCTCTAATTTATGCCTTTATTGGTATGTTTAATTACGTGTGATAAGATATAAATGGTTGTTGTAGTAGTCATTTACCGCTTAAGCTTTAGCTACTATTTTCCTCAGTTTGTTATGTTTACACTGATTATTCACACGTGATTCAAGATTCTAACTTCATATAATCTTATGCAGATTTTGCGTGATTCTTAGATCTGCTTTTAAGAATGTGTCGTGAACTGAAATGGTGTAACGTGCATCTGCCGACAAAAACTAACTGAATTTATACACATTTTTATTATTTAATCTTTCTTTGAAGCAACTGCTATTGCTATTGCTTTTGCTGTTTCAATCCATGGAATCTTCGGCTCCCAAATTGAAAGAAAGGCATCTGCTGATGACCCCGTTAAGAGTAATAAGGGGTGTTCTTTGCTTAATGGTCCTAATCCTGACAGCATTTGTACTGCTAGTGTTTTTTGGCTTTTGGACAGCAGTTCCCTTGAGATTTTTCAGTTTGCATCACAGCAGGAATGCAACTGCGTTCTTCTTTGGGATATGGATAGCTCTGTGGCCATTCTGGTTTGAAAAAATAAACAAGACTAAGGTGGTGTTTTCCGGAGACCTTGTGCCTGCCAAGGAACGGGTGCTGCTAATTGCAAATCATAGAACTGAGGTAGATTGGATGTATTTGTGGGATCTTGCTTTTAGAAAGGGACGCGAGGGTGCGATTAAGTACATTCTTAAGAGCAGCTTGATGAAATTGCCTGTGTTTGGATGGGTGTTTCATGTAATGGAGTTTATTCCTGTGGAGAGGAGATGGGAAGCTGATGAGTCGATGATGTGCAAGATGCTTTTGTCCTTCAGAGATCCTCAAGATCCTCTCTGGCTTGCTGTTTTTCCAGAGGGCACAGATTTCACGTACTTCTCTATCACAAGTTTCTCCTAATAATCTGATATTTTGGATTTGCCATGCACTCCTGCATTATGCATCATATTCGTGCTATTCACCACGTTATCAACTACTTTTTAACTTATTTTGTACAATGCAGAGAACAAAAGTGCATCCGTAGTCAAAAGTATGCTTCTGAAAATGGACTTCCGATGATGAAGAATGTGCTACTTCCTAAGACAAAGGGCTTTTATGCCTGTTTGGAAAAGTTAAAGGATTCCTTGGATGCAGGTTCTTTCTGTGTTCCTTGCTTGCACCTTTCTTTCCTATGTCTTGTGCAATAGTTTTTTCTATCTCGAGGCTATTACTATAGGGGCATAATAATATTGGATGAATAACTTAGCAATGATCTAGTCTTGTTTGTATTATTTGTCAGCTATTCTCGTTAATTGCCAAATAAGTTATCTCCATGATAAAACAATTGTAACCAGTCCATATGAGAACTTCTTAGCATGTGAAAATTCATTCTACTCAGCTTTTGTATAAATAGCTTACTTCTTAACTACAGGAGTTGTTTCAGTGATTTTACTGGTACTGCCCTATTGTGTTCTGTGTTGAAACCCTGAAACCGTGGTCTCCATCTCATGCTTACCGAGGTTTGAGAGGGACGTCTTGTACTGACCTCGGTAGAGTTTTATCGATTGTGGAAGGTCCAAACAACAGAAAGTACAAGAAATATCATTCCAATACAAGAGTATTCATGATCAGTGCCCAATCATCTAATCTGAAATGCATTAGCAAATTGGCAGGCTAATGCATGGAGCTTAAAGTAGTATTTTTGACCATATATGAAACTCTGGCAAATAGCAAACAGGCATTAATGTTCTGTTTTTTATTGCAAGGAAGTGATATATAATTGCATTAGTGTGTGTGGTTGTTGACCTGGCCTTGAACTTGTTGTATCCATTTTTTTCGCACAGAGCCCTTTATGCAGACACTTCTTTTGATGGAATCTCTCATATGTAATGCAGTTTACGATGTCACCATAGGCTACCGGCACAACTGCCCATCGTTCTTGGATAATGCCTATGGAATCGACCCCTCTGAAGTTCACATCCACATTCAGCGAATCTCTCTAAGCGACATTCCCTCATCTGAAGATGAGATATCTTCATGGCTGATGAGTAGATTCAGCCTCAAAGACCAGATGCTCTCCGATTTCTACGCAGGAGGACATTTCCCCTGCGAAGGAACGGAAAAAGGCCTTTCTACAGTGAAATGTATATCCAACTTCATTTTTGTAATGATTTTGACTGTGACATGCATATATCTCACCTTTTTCTCCTCCATCTGGTTTAAGATATATGTTTCTTTAGTCTGTGCGTACATGGCTTCGGCTACGTATTTCGATATCCGGCCCTCGCCCATTTCTGTTTAGCAAATGCATTACATCTTGAGATAGAACATACACAGGCAGCAGGATTAATTTGCATTCTGCTATTTGCAGACTCTTGTATTTGTTTCTCTATATGGTCTTTCATTTACGGCATTACATTTGTGCAAACGGCATGTATGGTAGCTTTGCTCTTGCTTTTAAGTCATCTTTGTGTTTTTGTGTGTGCTTGTATGTGAATGTGAGGTGAAAAATCAGATGATTCTTTTATTTTCATGTTGAGCTTCAGGTTAATTTACCCAACGTATTCAAGATTGTTGACGAGAATAAATTGAGTTATGTAAACACACATTTAATTTAAAATACCATTTTCTTTTTTTACAAAAAAATAAGTATATATTAATAATAAGGATATTATATATTCCAAAATTCATTATATTATTATAACGTGGTAATATATAAAACTAGCCGGTCAAACTTTAAAAAAATTTATTTTAGCCACTAACTTTTAAACATATTTATTTTAGCCATAATGACATTTTTACCCTCGCGTGTTGCGCGCATTGCCAGCGCGCACTCCTAGCGCGCATGCGCGCAACCCTAGCGCGCAGTGTTTTGCGCGCAATGCCAGCGCGCAGAGGGGCATTTTCGTCCAAAGTGGCTAAAATAAATATGTTTTAAAGTTAGTGGCTAAAATAAATCTTTTAAAAGTTCAAGTGGCTAAAATAGTTATTGCCTCTATTATAACCAGCGTGCTAGGTCAATTAGCTAGTGATCAGAGACTAAATTATATACTTTGGTTTTTTTAACTTTTAAGTCTTTTTTTTTAAAGTAATGACATCAAATGGAGCTTTTTTTTTTTACTCACACACCCGATCTGTGGTCTTGAGGAGATTCGAACATGTGACTTTTGGTCTCCAAGCAATCTCACTCCACCACTAGACCATCGGGTTGAAATTTCCTGTTACACTATTTTGTGTTTCACTCCGTGTTTCATTATTAAATTTATGATTTTAATAATATTTATTATAAAATAAAACTTAATTACAATATAAATAATCATAGTCAACATTTATCAACAAAAAAAATGAATTAAAAAGATTAAAAAATGTAATTTTGAAAAAATCAACCATAATAATGAATTATTAATTGAAAATTTTAAATTAAATATTAAAAAATAATTATAAACCCTAATTGGGTTGCGTGAACCCTAAAAATAATCATAAAATTAAACTAAATCACATAAAAATAAAATTGAAGAAAAAAGTATAAGAAAAACTCATAATTTGAAAATGTAACACGGATTGTAACACGGAAAGTGTAACAGGAAATTCCATGTGTAGACCATCCCCATCGGGACATGGAGTTTCAATATAAAAGATACTGTGAAATCATTTGCTACATTTTGTGCAACACTTCATGTTACACGATTAAATTTAATAGTTTTCATCCATTTTTTATTCAATTTTAATTTTTTATGATTTAATTTAATTTTACACCTATTAATATGGTTCATTCTACCCAATTAGAATATATAATAATTTTTCAATATTTATTTTTATTTTTTAATTAATAATTAATTATTTCGTAAGAAATAATTATATATTCTAATTGATGTTCGGCTAGATATCGTGTATTGACTAGTGTGTTGACCGGGTGATCAACGAGCTGAGCTTCAAAAATTACAAGAAATGTTTGATTAAGGAGGTGCTTGGTTCAAATTCGGGAATCGGAATCACAATGAGAATTATTGAAGGGTCAATCACTATGAGAATTGTGATTGCATTGTTGTTGCTTGATTTAAATTCCGGAATGGATATAATTATCATAGATGATGCTTGGTTCAAGTACAATTTCAACAATGATAATCAAATTCATTTTTTCATTTATCTCTCCACAATATGTATTACAATATATAATTGCTTTGTTTTGGAAACTGTCATTACAATTTATACCATTTAGCAAAAAAAAAATTAATTAACAACTACAAAATCGAACCTAAACCTGAACAATACAAGTATAAAAAAAATACATTATTAACATAACACAAGCACTTCTCCAACAGATTCATAGTTGAACTTTCATTAGCATAAGAAAAATCATAAGTTCAACTTCAATTACAAAATATATACCATATCAAATTAAAATATAAACCTTCTACTAGCACAAAAAATTGCAACAAAATGTGCAAGTAGTTTACATATATTTTCAAGGCCTATAGATAAGATAGAATTATAGCAAAAGTGCAAGTAATTTCAGCATATATTTACAAGAAGCTAAGGACATAATCTTGTACTTCAGAAGGATCCAAACTGAACAACAACTCAACCTTCACTACATCTTCACAAATGACTTGAGCAGCCTTAAATTTATCTTTACCCGTGAACACATGCTTACCCAACTCCTCAAGATTTTCGTGCATCTTTGAAGATTTACCCTGCACAAAAGCCGACATTGATTCGAAGTGAGAACTGACACTGTTCATAAATCCCAAAACTTGAACACTGAGAGCTTTGAATTCAGATTCAACATTTGGCACATGTTTAGCCTTAGCTTTCTTCAAAAAAGTTTGAACTTTGCAAGATGATTGCTTCCTTTTCTTCTTGGAACTTGAAGAACCAGACTGTTGTTGTTGAGACATTGAATCAACTTCAAATTCATTGTCGTTCGATGCACTATCATTTATAACGGATAAATCAACATCAACATTAATTGTGTTTTCTGCAGCCGTTATAGGATCTTCTGCAACAAGCCCTGTTTCTCTATCTTTACCATATACAATCTCCAAATCCGACAAATAAAGGAATGATACATTATATAACCCCTTAGCTTCTTTGTGAATCTATTAGAAATAAGATCAAATAAGAAAAAAAATAAGCATAACAAATAAGATCCACAGTTTAAGGTAGAAAATCATAAATTAATTGGCGTACCTTACTCCATTCATCAAACCATGTATGCTCACATTGTATCTTATTATCTACATCATTCCATGTACAACCACTCTGCTTGCACATTTCACAAATAGCATGGAATTTGGCTTTCAAGAACTTGATCCTAGAATTAAAATGTTTCACTTCTTTTGTGAAAGTTGGCAACTTTTGCATCATAATTTTTCGTATCTCATTCATGTAGTTGTTCTTGAATCCTCCATCTGTTTTCCAAAGAGGATCAACTGCTATCTCTTGCAAATATCTTATTAATGCCCAACTTTCCTTCTCTGTCCAAAAATACTTATTCTTCCCCCTTCCATATGGAACATCATGTTTGTCGGGCTTATTGCTGCCACCTATATCTTTTTCTATCCTATTACACAATTCATATAAAATCACAATAATACAATAAAATGGACATTTTATAATTAAAAATTTATTAAACAAAGTTTCGTACATCAAACATAAATGAATTACATCAAAAAAGAAAAATGGTAAGAGACTCAAAACAAACATGATGCTAAAACAGCAAAATAAAGCAACAACAATTATTCCATATCTTCTGTAAAAAAAAAAAAAAAAAATTATTCCATATCAAAGATCTCATTTCTCCAATTATTAAACATATCAGTTGCCATATTATTTTTAAAGTTGGTCTATTGGTCAGTTGAGGCGATTACTCTTATATACTCAACTCCATCATCATCATCATCATCATCATCATCATCATCACTTTCCTCATTATCACCAGCTTCATCTTCATTTTCACTTTCTTGAGGGTCACGACTCATAAATTTTCGGATCAAATTATGTAGCAAACAACAAGCAATGATAATATGCACTTAAGTTTGTATTGGAAAAAATGAAGGGGAAGCTAGAATCTTCCAGCGCCCTTTCAACAAGCCAAAACATCTTTGTATGACATTTCTTGCTCTATAATGTTTCATATTAAAATATTCATCTGCCTTCTCGGGTCAATGGCCATCAAACTCATTAAGGTGATATCTATGCCCACGATAAGGTGCAAGAAAACCCTCAGAATTGCAGTATCCAGTATCTACCAAATAATAACAACCTTGTGGTACTTTAAGCCCATTAGGTCGATTGATAGCATCACGAAGAACACGACCATCATGGGCGGAACCTTCCCAACCGGGCAGAACATATATAAATTGCACATTTGGACAACATACTCCTAACACATTTGTTGCTATACCTCTATTTCTTGTGCGATAACGTTGTTTTTCTTCTTTAGGAAACGTAACTTGAATGAAAGTACCATCTAATGCACCTAAACAACCCTATAAATAAAAATTAATTTCTAAATAAGATAGATAATAATAATGAATAAAAAATAATTGCTAAATAATAATAATAATAATAATAATAATAATAATAATAATAATAATTACCTTAAATGGTTTCCATCTATCTTCTTGGCAATCATCAAGTATAGGTTCGGGTTTCTTAAGCAATATGTTGTGTAGCTGCAAAACTGCTCGAAGGCAAAGATTGAACTGACGACTCACAGTTTCTCTACTACGATGAAAGAGTAGGTTGATAGTTCTGCTTTTCTTATGGTGAGCCAAAACATAGAGAAATATGGCCATGATTTCTTCAAGAGATGAATTTCTAGTTGCTTTCAAACCCCCAACATCTATTATCATTTCACATAATATTGCAAATGTTTTTCTATCCATTCGAAGTTCGCTAATATAAATTGCATCGCTCTTCTTAGTAAAGGTAAATACCCATTTTATACGATCAATCCGTTTTTCTTCCTTATTTTTTATTTGACGACTCCTACTTCGTTTGTTTGCAAGAATTGTAATTTGATAAAGTATAAGAACAAACAAACCGTGAGCATTCCATACATAGTCCACATGGTGCACGGTAATCCACGTCTTCTATAGTTAAAAGGAGATCGTGCCATGTTTATCTACATCACATAACCAAATTATCAAACACCAAAACAATCATTATCTACAACATATAACCAAATCAACAAAAGCCAAACTTGCACAAATATCACAAATTTTCCAAAAACCCATGTACCCATCTCTCTAGTAGAAATGTAGAAGGAGATGAAGCAGACAGATGAGGAAGAATGTGTAAACCTACCAACAATCCAATTCTTCGATTCTTTGCAGTTAAGACCACTTCAACTTTCGCACAAATTTGTTTTAAAGCTTTTGATGAAGGTTCATCTACTTGAGTCACAAAAGTGGGTTTCAAAAATTAGAATTTTTTTTAGGTTTTTGGAAAAAAAAAGAAGCAACAATTTCAAAAGCCCAATCATTCATGAGATACACTATTGATTTTTGGAAGAAAAATGGCAAAGACGAAAATTTCTTGATTTTTTTCATAGAACACATGCCCATTTATCATGAGATTGTTAATTCAAGAAAAATTTTTTGGAAAGAAGATGCCTTACCTGAATAGGGCGATGGTATCTTGAGAATTAGCACTTCAGATGGTCAAAAATTTGATGAAGAAAATCGAGGTAACGATGAAGAAAAAAACGAAGAGAGAAGAGGAAGAGGGTACTGTTTTTGATTGAAGAGTAAAATGATTGAGGAGGTAATGAATAATGGGGTGAGGTAGTTAATCAAAGTGGGGGAATGATTGACTTACTTTTATTCCCATTCCCCTATACCAACCATCAGGAATGAGAATGAGTTCCCTCTTATTCTCATTACCCATCCCCAATACCCCGTACCAAGCACCCCTAATTAGTTGAATTATTGACTCGTGGCACAAAATACACATTTAATTAAACGCCCACGGGAAATTCTATATTCTGTAATCACACATCACGCCCTCTCACACACTTCACACATAACAACATCCACATTGGTGCTTTTCATCTTCTGGAATTTGCATGGCACATCACTATGATACCAATAATTTTCTTCCTTAATTTTCTGTCCAACAATGCTCCATCAAAATTAATTATTCATGGTCCCATCACAAATGAAGGAGAGAGACAATAAAAAATAAAAAGAAAATGTGGCGGTGCGGGGTTAACTTTTTTCACTTTTTGGAGGAAGCAAAAGTGCTATTTATCTTCAAATGAAATTTTCTATCCTATTTTTTTCTATCTTATTTGGTGTCCCATTTTCATTTTTATTCGATTTTCATTATTATTTTTTCTTCAATTTCAATTTGTTATGGCTTAGTTTAATTTTATAATTATTATTTAGGGTTCATTCCACCCAATTAGGGTTTATATTTATTTTTTAATATTTATTTCGTGTTTTTTAGTTAATATAATTGATTAATATGGTTGATTATTCCAAAAGTGGGGTATATAATTTTTAAATTTTTTAATTTTTAGGAATAAATGTTGATTATGATTTTTAATACTATAATAAAATTTATTTTTGTAATAAACGTTTTAAAAACATTAAATTTCATAGTGGGACATGAAAAATGAACTAGAAGATTTTATCCCATTTATCTTACCTATTTTCTCTCCCAACTTCTTCCCCTCTCTCCTCCACCTCACCAACTCTTCCAAAATTTCCTACTAATGGGAATGTTCTAATTGAATATTTTTTAAATAATGGGCCTACTTATTTTTTTAAAGTATGTGTGCATTATTTAAAAATTATTGTGATGTTTGTAAGGGGATGTAGTGTGTCATCACATGACATAAAATTTTCCATTTGCCCACAATAGTTTGATCAAAATTTAAAGAATAAAATGGATTGAGAATTCTACCACACCGAATAGTAATATCCACGAACCATGCAACGTTCACTAGTTTGTGTGTTTGAATTATTCTCGATGGATGGATCGATCAAATTATGGAGTGCGTATGGACTCCGGGTCGGCCCTCGGGTAAGCCAAATGGGTCGTCGCCCAGACCCTGATTTTTTTATGTATGTATATGATAATTGGTGGTTTTACACAAATTACTTAGATTCTAACACAAAATTACATATTGACAATTTTTTTAGTTTCCTCATAATAAAATCTTGAAAATCTCTCATACTGTATGTACATGTAATGATGTAATGTGATAATTTATTGAAGTCTGCTTCTGTGTTGATTGAAAATTAAAATATGTTAACGGGTCTAATTAACATTCAAAGGTAATGAATGTAAGGATGAATTATGACTTTTGTGTAGCGATCGAATAGTTTATAGTCAATAAATATGTACAGTATGATTTTATATTTTTTTTTTTGAGGGAATCAGTATGATGTTAATTACATATCAATATGGAGTAATTAATTATTATTGGCTGTTACTCATACTTTTTGGAGTGCAATCGGCCATTAGTAAAATATATGAAGATAAAAAGTATATATATATATTTCAACTATTTACCATGCTCGATAAACAAAGTCGCTCATCTTCTAGCCTAAACACGACACATCTTGCAACATGGTCTTGTTCGTCGAAAAATGATCTGCCTCCCCACATCCGTTTAACTATTGAGGATGATTTATACTCATTCGTCGCAATGAAAAGTTTTTAATTTGTACTACAAAAAGTTTAAATATCATTCTTAAATTATTGGAACTGATCTGCTGATAATATTAATCAGTCCTATTTATGATATATTTTAGTTTTAGATCGTCTTTTAGGTATACTTTTTTATTAATCTAATGATGCAACTTTTCATTTTCCCTAAATTAAGAAATAACTTCTGATTCAACTACCAAAGCACTATTAGTTATGCATTATATTGAAATGATTACATTATCAATTAACGGCATATGAATAAAAAAACTAATTAATTTGATGATTAGATAGTTAGACTAAAATATATGCAGGGGAGAGTTAGCATGAATATAGGTCTCTAGTGTATAAATTAGAGATTAATCTTATTCATTAATTCTGGCTATCTGCAGTTGATTTGACCTGACGATGCTTCAGTTGGATTGCTTTTAGTTCTGGTTATCAGTTGGATGCTTCTAGTCTTCAGTTAAACTGACTTCTTGTCAGTTTCATCAGTCGGTTGATTCTGCTTCTCCAGTTCAACTGATTTGACTGTCAGTTTGACGACTGACATGACTCGTTAAACTGTCCTGTCCTGATTGTCAGTTTGATCCTTGAACTGGTTCGACCTTTTTGGGCTTAACCCTCAATTGAGTTAACTCCTAAATGATTGACACATCCTTTCAGCTGGATTGACCATAATCCAGTTTGGTCGACTCTTGCTTCAGCTGAATTCTCTTTGAAGCCTTAATTGGTCAACAAGGATCTCCAGCTTGATTCTTCCTTCAGTTTTTCAGGAGATGTTTTTGGCATTTCATCAAAACCATAAGTTCAGAGATCTTTCTTGATAGTTTTTTCCTATCATATATATTTATATATAAAATTCAAAATAATCGATACTAGAGTATGTAGTATAGATGTATTGTTATAAGTTAGATTTTTTATCTTCTCCTTCACATAAATTATATATTAAAATTGTCATGTGAGTAATTGAGAGTTTACATGAATTTATGGGAAACGATTGGATAACAATTGAAATGAAATTTGGAATTTGGGGAGTATGCCCCAAATTACCAATTATTATTAGTTTCGAATTGGTAATGGTTACATGTTAGAATAATATTGTGTCTGTGCAGATTTTTCTTTCTTTTCTTTTTACTATAAAGTTTGAAGCTTTTTTTTTCTTTTTTACCACAGAGTTTGAACAAAGTTCAAGCATTCTACTCACTGTTAGGATTTTTATTTTATTTATTTTAGTTTATTGTGGTAGTGTTTTGATTATTTGGTTGTACTAATTTTCATTTAATTTATTTTAACTCATCTCCATTATAAATCGAATAATAAATTTGTGGATTTACTATTTGTTTCGTTCATTTCCAACGGATCAAATTCGGCCATTCTGTGTTGTATGTTTGGGTTTTGACATTTTTAATATAGATTCATAGCTAGAATTATATTAATTACGTTGTAAATATTTTTTTTGCTGTAATCAATACAATCATAAGAGAATATTATTGTATACAATTATCAGATGACTTTTCCATTACTGATACAATATTAAGGATTGATTTGTTTTGTAAATTTAGAATAAAATAAATTCCTTGACAATAAAATGAGTTTATCTTCCTTGAATTTTAGGCATGCTTTGTAATTAATTTATATTTCTTTTTTTTTTTGTTTATATAAATTAAATATTGACTCACTGTCATAATTAAAATAAAATGATGGAAGAAAATTATGAACATATCACATAACATATTTTTTTTCGTATCGTTTCTTGAATATTTATTTACCCAATGGTGATTTACAAGTTATTAGTTAGTTTATAGTTTAGATTTATTTTAAAAAAATATTAGGGAATAATTGTTGTTAAGTTATCATTTAGTTTAAATAATTTTTTAGTTATTGATTATAATTTTACAAAATTAAATTAAATTTGAGATCTATCTAAAAATTACACAAATTTGACATTCATATATGTTTTGAACTGATGATTAATTGACAATTTGCACCCTTAAATTACACCTCTTAAACAATGTACCGTTAAAAAAATGGCATTACAAGCTGTACCTCAATTTTTTTAATATTTCCAAATATAAATATTGATGAAATCAATTAAAATAGTTTAACTAAACAAGTTTGATTCCTTTCTCTCTCTCCGGGTCTTTCTATGATACAACTTCTTTTTCTTATTTTATCTTTATAATCTACAAACATATTGTTATGTTCTATTTGCAAATAACAATCTGCTTGCTCTCATTTTTAAAATAAGAATGTAGGTTGTGAAATTTTACAATATTATAAATAATATTTTTATTAATTTTAATATATTTATTTAGTTTTGGAATCATATCAAATTCAAAATTAGATAAAATATTTAAATAATAAAGATATTATTATATGATAAACATCAAGTTCTTTGGAAACAAGTAAATATCTTTCAAGATATATATCAATTTCCAATAGCCAATGAGATAGTGTTACATCAGCTCTAGATCTCTCTTCCCACAACTATAAATAGGGCCTCCATATCAGTTGAAAATCACACCAGAAGTCATTTGAAGAGTTCAAGAATTTGAGAACTTCCATGAGTGAAATTCTCAAAGATATTTAAGGCGTTCTTCACCAAATTCATCCCGAAGACGGCGTTTGATCCACACCATAAGTCATTTGAAGAGTTCAAGAATTTGAGAACTTCCATGAGTGAAATTCTCAAAGATATTCAAGGCGTTCTTCACCAAAATCATCCCGAAGACGGCGTTTGATCCACAAGCAAGACCATTTGAAGAGTTCAAAAATTTGAGAACTTCCATAAGTGAAATTCTCAAAGATATTCAAAGCGTTCTTGTGACATTCAAAGGCGTTCTTCACCAAATTCATCCCGAAGACGACGTTTGATCCATAAGCAAGGTAGTCAAAGACGTTCTTCATCAAATTCATTTCGAAATTAGCGTTTGATCCGGAAACAAGGCGTCGGCCCTCCGAGTTAACGTTATCAAGACTAAAGATCAAGTCAAAGAAGACCGAGGATACAAATCTTCCCTGAAAACTTCAAAGACCAAATTCAAACAACAAGTCCGAGAAAATCAAAGAAACAAATTTACTCTGAAGATTTCAAAGACCGTTTGAAGATCAAGTTTTGAAGAGAAGAATCGGAGGAAAAATAGAGATTGAATCCGTATAAATAATTTTGATCCGAAATCATATTATTTGTACAAATTTTATGTTTTACCAAATTAAATACAAAAATATTGTGTTACAAAGGATACATAAAATAATTATATATTATTTTGAATAAGTTATAATTTGATCATAAATTTAAATAATATAATATATTAAAATAAATAATCACTGCAATTTTAAAAATTTTATCAGCACCATTCACACAGTTTTAGTACCTTTTATGGCATATTTGCCGAATCGCGGAATGTAATTAATTAGTTCATATCTTGAACATCACAAAAGTAAACATAGCTAATTACATCAACATAGAATTTGTTAGATACATCCATGAATTAATAACACAAATTTAGTGAAATTGCTATAGAAATAATTAAAAAAATAAAATAAATTAATGTAGATTAAGAGTACCTGACACCTTAATTAAAAAAAATCTTTAATTATCATTTTATTGCTCAAACTTCCTATCATTAGTTAAGATGCCAGTGACAAAAATCCAACAATTTATTTTTTTATAAAAAGAATAAAGGAATAAACTAATGCCTATGATAGGAGGGGAGAGGAATAAAACCTGTGTTTGCTAAAAATACTCTATTTTTTTAATTTATTTTGCTAACTTTTCATTTCGAAAAACCATAAAAGATAGTTTTAATTTATCTTTTTAGGATTTTATTTGCAATGAAAATATTAATTAGATGGTGTGAAATGCCAAAAATAAAATAAAAATATATATTGCATTATGCAAAATAATTGTAGTTTGAGGGTGGAAGTTGTCAATTATCCTTTAGAATTAATAGGCATGTTAAAAGTTCGCTAAAAAAAAAGGCACGCTGAAAGTAAGATAGTCCATATAAATATAAAGAACTATCAACTTTTTCCGCCTAAATTACATCCTATAAATGGAAAACATACTATTTAATCATAAAATTAATTTACATATTTTAATTAATATATTATAATTAAACATTTATAAATCTATTAGTCAAATTACTAGTAATTACATCAATGAAGTAGAAGATGAATGTCGACCAATATATTTTACCAATTAATTAAGTTGTCAATTTATATGTATATATATATATATCAACATTTTACAACAATGCAATTGAATACGGTCATATCAATGTGTAAGGAGACTTAAAATGATATGATATCGAATATAGAATTTAGAGTGTTCTATATAAATAAAATAGATTACGATGAAGCATTAATTAAATTATGAAAGCTTAGCTCTAGCCGTAACATGTCTTACTTGATGATATCCTATATAATATAGTAACATCATACAATCTGGATGGATGATAAAGATGTATATATAATAATTTTCTTAAATGTGTTTTACGGTTGTATGACATTTTCTTCTTAAATTTTCTTATTGTACCTAAAATTATAAAGGATTTAAATTATGTTTCGGGCAAACCAATTATTTATTTATTTTATTGGGAACAATGAATGAAAAGAGTAAATATTTATTCATGAATATGAGCTGTATGTTGATAAAATAGCGAAAAGCTTGAATATTGTTTCTATTGATTATTTAACTATAATTTAATTATACTATTTGTACAAACTTTATTATAAAATATTTATATATCTCCTACCGTGCATTGTACGAGATGTAATACTAGTACTAGTAATAATTAAGAGTTGAATCATGTATTGAATTGAAACGATTATATCACTAATGACATGAATAAAAATACAAATAATACACTTTACAAAAAAAGGAATCAATAAAAAAAGAATATTATAACAGTATAATAAACAAAAGTCAAATTTTGTGGATTCTACATAAGAATACTAATCATACAATTACAAAAAAAAAAACATTATTAAAAAGAATAAGCATTAAAACAATAAAATGAAAAAGTGTCGAATTTTGTGGGCAAGAAGGTTCAAACCTGCGTAAGGATGTTCTAATGATTTAAAAGTATGGTGGGATAACCATCGTACCATATGCATGTTTTCATAAAAAGAATTAGCATGAAGTTATTGTTAAAACATATTTTCATATATTTTTTATTTTGACAGTTTTGCTTCTATGATTTTGCATTTATATATGTATATATAGATAGATATGGAAGACTTGAAAATATATTATACGTGGTGGTGAAACTAGGGGTGAGCATACAGTCGATTCAGTTGAAAATCGAGCCAAAATGTCCAAACTGACTGACCAAATTTTGATAAAAAAATACAACCGTAATTGAAGCAAAAAATTGATTGAAATTCTTCGACCGAATATAGTTCGGTTAATCAGTTTTTCTTCTTGTTGGATAAAATAACAATATACATAAAAATTATATGCAAACATGCTTTGACACAAGTAACTTGTAGCTCACTTAGTAAGATATTCTTCATTTTACCTAGTGGTAAAAGATTCGAATCCCAGATTGCCCAAAAATGTATGCCCCAATATGCATTTTTTGCAACCTATATAGTATATCTTACATAATTATATTATGTATGTATAAAAATATATTATACAGTATAAATCATATAAAATATTATATATGATAATTTAACACATTATATACATAATACAATATAATTAAAATTTTAACAATATTAAATATGAATGACGATCCAACGTGTATAGTTCTCATAAATGTACGTACAAACTCTAAAGTGTTTCTTATCCAACAAATGGAAGTGTCCACTCAATTCAGTTTTAGCTGCGGTCAGAATTCAGGTGTTCAAAGCAATCATACTTACCGAAGGCTAGAGATGGCAAAATGAAGGCTCAACCCAGCCCAACCTAAACCCAATGGGTCACAACCACAATCTGACCCAGCCCAACCCAACTCAAAAATGAGTGGGCTGAATTTCTAGCCCATGGGCAGCCCATGAAGCCAGTTGGCCTAAAGTCCAGATCCTCTAACTTAAAAGTCCAAAGTCCAGTTTAATTTTATAAAATTTCTTGTATCTGAGTAATCATAATGTAATTACATCAAATTAACATCTAATAATTACAGCAAAACAGACGAATTAGAAAACTTAAAAATTTTAACATTTTTCTTAACTAATTAACAAGCTAAATAAAAATTATACACAATTTTTTTTTAATGCTTAAATGTCTGTAAATTCAATATGCAAATTTATAAAGTCCTACTAGACATAAATTCAAAATACAAAGATAAACAACTCATCATTCTTCAATGTCTTAGTCAACTTATATTTTATTTTTGCCCAATAATGCAAGAATGATTTAAAAATATATGGCCTAATTTCAACGTCCAAAATAGGTTGTAACAGTTGGTAACTAATATTTACAAACATTATTATTTTTCTCGTCTTTGATAAATGTCAGGATTTATTTTATTATTTTTCTAGTTTTTCAATATGAAACTTTCATATTTTTTTAAGAACATAACTTGAATATAGGTTTTGATAATACATAGATTTAATTGAGTTAGTTAGGCCAGAAACCCAAATGGCCCACAACCCACTGGGCCAACCCATTTTTTACCCAATTTTTCGGGCTTTTCATTTTAAAGCCCAATCCAGCCCAACATGTGGATGGGTTGGGCCGATACATTGGGCTGGGTCAATTTTGACAGCCTTACTGAAGGCGATGAAAGCAAGTCACAAACAATTGGTATCAAAGATATGTTAGTTGCGGTGAAGGCGCTTTCAAAAGATGACTCTAAATCCGAGTTTTTGATGAGATCTGGTGCTAAAAATTTGAATGAAAAATTTAGTTTAAACATTGCTTCGGTTCAAGAAAATTTTAGTGATAAGGATTTTAAATGTGTTGTCTTTGGGTTTATTAAGATGGGCTCAATGTATAAAGTGATGACAAATGTATTTGTAAAAGAAGGATGCCAAAGTCCTTAGTGTTGTTGGTGATGCAATATCTTTTGAAGATGATGTGATGCATATTTAAACACACATGGTTAAATCATGGTCAGATATGTGTGAATTACATATATCTAAATTACTATGGAGATATTAAAGTCGGATATAGAGCATTTGTAGTAGAGTATTTTGAGTTTTTAACCGGAATCAAAGATGAAAGTTGGCCATTTCTTGATCCGGCTAAGGCTTGGGCGTGAACGTCTCCTGAGGTTGCACGAAGTAAACATGATGTTGATGGTCTTGCATTGAATATTTGATATTTTGGAGTCACGACACTTGATCTCGTCTACGGTAGATTGCGTGTAACGGATGAATCAAGTTTCTTGCATCATTTTGATGAAATATTCAAAAATAAGAAGTTCTCTGCCTTGCTGGGGGATGATTTGGGAAAAAAACCTAAAATATAACCAATGAAAATATAAAAACATTCTCTTTTTGAGGATTCTATAGATGTTTTGAAGAAAATGATGGGATAATTGTTCGGGGGTGAATAATATTGCTTGAGTGTTATTTGTATTACTTGTTCAAAGATCCGTTCCAATGTCTCATTCATTTGAAGCGATGGTTATTGAGTGCATTAATCCTAACCCTTTGGAGAGGCCATCAATTGCAAAACCATCAACACCATGTGTACTAATTGCAACCTTTGGAGGTATCTGCACTCAAGCCTTAGCAGTATCAAGAAATGACCAACTGTCATCTTTGATTTCGGTTAAACCAATATATTCTTACACGCTCAATATCCGACTTTGATCGCTCCATATCCATTTAGATATATGTGATTCGCACATATCTGACCACGATTTAACCCCGCGTGTTCAAATATGTGTCCCATCGCCTTCAAAAGATACTGCAATACCAACAACACTAAGGACTATGACATCCCTTCTTTTGCAAATCCATTCATCATCACTTCATACATTGAGCCCATCTTCATAAACTCAAAGGCAACACACTCAAAATCCTTATCATTAAAATTTTCTCGAATTGAAGCAATGTTTAAACTGAAATTTACATTCAAATTTTTAGCAGCAGATCTCATCAACCTACTGAAAGCACCTTCATCACAACTAACATCTCATTGGTATCAATCGTATTTGAGTTGCTTTCATCATCTTCAGTAACCATGATTGCTCTGAACACCAGAATTCCAATGAAGACAAAATCGAATTGAATAGATACTCTGATTTGTTGGATAAGAAACATTATAGAGATTGTACGTGCATTTATAAGAACTATACAGGCTTAATCATCATTCATTTTTGTGGTGAGATGATTTTGGAGGGTGATGAGTGGATTCTAAACTTGAAGTAGGGGGTAGAAAAGTATGATTAATGAAGATGGGGAGAGATTAAAGATTTCGGCGGCTATATAAGTGATTTGTTAAGATGGTTACGTGAATCTTGGTATTTCTTTCGTTGATTGGATTTTATATTAACGGTAAAGATTTGATGATGAAGATTAGAGCAACAAAATTCTATGATTTTCATTTGTGGTTATATTAGGGATTTGTTGAGATGGACACGTGAATCTTGGTATTTTATCCGTCGATTGGATTTTGCATTAAAGTTAGAGATTTAATGATGGAGATTTGAATAAAACAGAATCATGTGTTTTCCATATGTGGATATATCAATGATTTGTTGGGAAGGTCATGTGAATTGTAATATTTCATCTGCCCAATTGGATATTACATTAACGGTAGAGATTTGATGATGAAGATTTAATTAATAGAATTATGTCCTTTTCATAAATTTCATTTGGCGCTAAATGATTTTCATTTCATTCAATTGAGGAATTTGGACTTCCAAGTCCCGAGTCTAATTTTGCTAATGTAATCATATTTTGATTTTGTAAGCTACTATTATTAGATATTTAATTGTTATTTACCGGTCGTAGCAGGGTCCTAAATTGTATATAAAATTTAATGATTACTACAAATATCCTCTATGATCTTATAAGATATATTATATCCATCTAACATCTTCCTTCAAATAAATTACAATGAACCTTTTAACTACACAATAAAAAAATAATATATAATTTTTTTCATTGATCATATAACAAAGATGAAGACGCATTGAAATTCAATCAGCGTAAGTAAAATTCTATATAGAGTGCTCCTTTAGTACATTTCTGAGATATTTTCAGCCTTTTTTTTTTCCTAATTATCAAACTACTGGCATATGCAATAGTAAAAATCAGTACTTTTAAAACTTTCACAAAACATTGTGGGCATATGTTTTAGATGTCGGGGGAATGCCAACAACACCATTGTCTGTGAAAATATCTTGACATCACACAATCACCCATAATTAATGAAAAATCAAACCACACATTTTTTTATTTTCTTCTGTCTCGCCGGTGAAGTTGTGCCAAAAAGAGAAAATTGTTAAAAAAAAAATCAAACCAACCATGCTAGTGAATTCATTCGTTCTTGTTGGAATAATGAGATTAATAAATGATGAATTTAATCGATCTAGGTTGAAACAAAGCCGGAAGGTTGGAAAAAAATAGTAACGCTTTTAATTGATTTTGGAGATCCGATTTTTTTTAAAAAAAAAAAAAAATTAAGTATAAGAGGAGAGAAAGAGATCTATTGCAACTGTAGTGAAATAAATAGAAATATTATTTCAGTGTCAAATCTATATCTCCAACGAAGGTGATGAGAACAACGTCGGCCCTATAGTGTGCATGTTGGGTAATAATTGGTAGTTTCTAAACAATTATTGCACTTAGGTTTAAATGATCATTAATGCATAAATTGTGTGAGCTTTAATTTTTTTTATGCCAATTAACCTCTTGTGTTGGAGATTTATGGTTTTTAGTTGTTTTGTAGAAAAAAAAATGAGGCTGAACGATATGATTTGAGCACAATTGAGCCAACGGGTGGTGATGAGTTAAGTCAGATTGAGAAGATGATAAATTGGAGTGAAAACCTTAGGTGCGTGCCAAGACATAAGTAACCCACTTGCGCCAGTGGACACGATCTAACACTTTGCTTCATAAGGAGGTTCATCTTCAATGTAGCTTTAATCAATTAAACTGTCATCACCAATCAAATGGCACCACGTGGAAATTAAACAATTGAAATATCCAAATTATATTATTTATTTATATTTTAGGAATTTTAATTCCTAAATTAAATAAATAAATTGATATTCAATATGTGGAAAAATCTCGACCAATAGAAATGCGACACATGACGAGTTCACACAAGAAATGGCCACAATGTTGTAGAGAATCACAAAGGGCACAAGGCACCAATGAAACGATGCCACGTAAGCCCTAATGAACACACTAATGGGATGATGCCACGTAAGCCCTAATACACCCTCATTTGCCTATAAATAGAGGGCTTGGCCTAAGGAAACCAAAAAAAAAAAACAAGTTCAAGAGCTCAAGTTTGGAGAAGGATTCGTGAGAGAAAGCTCTCTTCAATCTTCAAGGCGTTCAAGTTGGAGATTCAAGACGTTCTTCGCGTTTCCTCGTCAAAATCATCCCAAATTCGATGTTCGATCCAGATCCAAGGTGCTCGACCCTCCGATCGGTGTTATCGACTTCAAATCCTCAAGAACAACTTGAAGATTCAAAACGTTCTTCAACAAATCGTCCTAAAAACTACGTTTGATTCGGAATCAAGATGAAAATCCTTCAAATCGATGTTATAAACCTCAAAACATCGGGTTCCTGAAGATCGAAGAGTAAGAACAACTTGAAGATCGTGAAGAACAACGATGAACAAAATCCTGAAGAGAAGAATCAAAAGATTTAGATAGAGAATCGAACCACAAATTGTAATTTCAATCCAAAACGTTTTCTTTGTACGATTTTCCAGTGTTTATTAATTTAAATACTCGGAATTTGTGTTACAAACATGAAGCCTCTTCTTTTTTCTTCTTCAACCTCCACAGTGGATTTTTGGCAAATAATTTGATATACATCAACCCTTAAAGCTTATCAACTTTCATCTTTATCAAGAGATTTTATCACTTTTCATCCTTATTAAGAGATTTTTGAGACAGCTATGAAAACTAACCCTAAACATAATCTACCATTATAAATAGATGCTCATATCTATCCTACTGAACACCCGAAGAAATGAAAAATAATATATTTTCCTCCAAGTTTTGAAATTTTCAGAGAATGTATGAAATTATTTTAGTTTTCCTTTTAAGTATTGTTTAAGCATAACACGTGCATGGGGGAAGGGTTAAGGGTGAAGAGAATGGTAGTTGTGGCAACAATAACAATTTTCGGTGCTGCTGATGATGCTTAAATGCAACAGTTGTTCGATAACTTTCACAGATGCGACTGATATCCTAATGAAGCTTCAGTGGCGGCGATCAGTAGCGTTGTTGCTATTTGGTGGAGTTGAGTCCAGCATCGGCATGTTCCATGACTTTTTTTTTTCATGACGACGGTGAAGAGATTCGGCTGCGGCGGTTGTGGTGGTAACAGCAGCAGTTGCGTTTCTGTTCGAGGCAACTCTTATGGTGTTCGGTGCAACCTATCTTGACGGTACATCTCCACGGTTGAAATGATAGAAGTTCAGCCGAATAATGTAATTCAGTGTTGTAAAACGCGCCCTAGTTGCCCGCCTAGGTGCTCGGCGGTGGGTAGCTGTGGTGAAAATGGCCCAGTCGGTACATTATGCGGCTAAGTATAGTTAGTTGCGTAATTTCTAATAAAAACGTACCTTAGCGCAGTTGGTAGCACACCCATTTGCTGCTTCTCTACTCCTCCTATACAGGTCATCTGTTCAAAACCAGCCATTAGCAGAATTTTTTTTACGCTGCGTAGTGAAAAGGGCCTAGTTGGCACATTATGCGGTTAAATATAGTTCGTTGCGTAATTTTTAACAAAAGCGTACCTTAGCGCAGTTGGTAGCACACCCATTTGTTGCTTCTCTACTCCTATACAGGTCGCATGTTCAAAACCAGCAGAAATTTTTTTACACTGAAGATTCCATGACCTAAAAAGTACCAGACCAAACTTCAACTTATTTAATAATATGGTTTTTATAATTTAAATATCTATAAGAAATAATATATTATAAAAAATAAAAACACCATGGTAATGTTTCTAATAAGAACTTAAGATAAGAACTTAAGAAGGATGTGAAGAGGCAAGAATGATGGAGAGAGATGGTGGTTTTGTTGCTGTCGTGTTGTCTCTGTAGAGAGAGAGATATCTTTTCATTGTTGTTAAGCTTGAAATTTAATTGAAGAGAGTTGTGCCAAGATTTGGGCTATGATGTTAATTATGGCATGCATCATTATAACATTTTAATTGATTATATAATATAGATTATGTATAAGTTCATTCATAGTTCATGTAGATACACATATGGCACTACTATATATTAATCTTTATAGCATGCTAATTTATAGCTTGCACGTAGGTTGTCTTGCATTAGTTATTTAATTTCATGGCAATATAAACGTAAATCATAGGTTAATTAGTTAAGCATGTATTTCTAATATGGGTTTAATCTCATGCATTGACTGTTACATCATGCTACTATTTATTTTATTAATTCAAAATAATTAATTTATAGGAAAGGCGTGCATGATTTAATGGGTTAATATCAAGGTAAAGGTGAAGGTGAGGTTTTACGCTGAATTTGTCCCTGTTATCCTCTATATATGTTTTACTGAATTTATGTGATATTACAACATAACAAGAGCTTTCGGACTACATGTAGAGCCTTCGGGCTATCACGCAGAGTTTTCAGGCTATCACGCAGAGCTTTCGAGCTACGAACTGAACACAATTTACTATTCGCATATTATTCTATTTGATATATATCTTGGATAATTAGATACTCCCGACTGAGTCAGTAATGCTCACCCCAAAAATTACTTATTTTTTCAGTTGTTATCTCGGGTAATGCGTAACGAGCAAAATGTGATGATGGTAGTCAAGTGGTCAAGCATGGATACATGCTTTTTTCTATTAAAAGTGAAATTGAGGCGTTACATAATCAAACAAACATATTTTCATTTTCCAAATATATAAGTCTAAACATTAAATTATTCATTACAACAAAATCATTACATTTTTTTTTTCCTAAAATCAATACACCTCGTAGATTGAATCAGAAATACTAAAAATTGAAAATTGAAGTTAGAAATAAAAGCAAACACCTCTAAAATATTCAATCATATATCATAATGTTGTCCTAATAATAATGTGGCACTTCTATACCCAACACATTTGGAAGATCAAAACAAAACCAAATATTGAAATTAGTGTTTGCATAAATTTCTTGCACTTAATTTGGTGTTGCAAAATGTGTTGCTACTGAATATGAATTTTAAAACGAATATTGATCCATGATACGGATTTGTAAATACAAATATATAAATAAGGTAAGTTTGGACTAGGCTTAGGCTACGTTCAACTTGAGTTGGTTTGGGCTAGCCTTTTAATGAAAAGCCCAATTAATCAGATTATCGTAAACAACGAATGTGACATATATAACCGGTAATCCGGAAAATTCAATGCCGCCCAAACGGATTGTGTCCGGGTTTTTTTATTTAATCAACATAGACATTTATATATAAAATATATTTTATAAATGTTCATTTTGGAGGTCAAAATTGATAATTTAAATTTTTAGATTCTAAATTAATAGATCATCTTTCTTTCGCGTCCTAAATTTTCCACAACTCCACCTAAAGAAAATTAGAATGGAAATCCGGTCCTATTAAAAAAACAAAAACAATTTCTAACAAATAAATGGAAATCCGGTCCTATTAAAAAAACATAGAAACTTTTCAATTCCCTACAAATTCACAACTGTTAAAATAATAATGTATTGTCCACAATAAAAAATTAGTGTTTTATTTATTTGGATCGGGATAATCATAAAAAAAAATTATAATAAATAATAAAATTGAAAAAAAAACAATAAATTATTACAAATTATACTATACTTCTTATACAATAAATACTGTTGGAGGATTACATGATATCATGAATATGTTGTAACTATTTTTTGAGTGTTCGAAATTCCTCACAGTGAACATGAAAGGCTAAAATATCAATATATACAGTCAAAGTGAAACAAAATTAGAATGCATTGTTTGACAAAATAAAAAAGCCGTCACAAACTATCATAACACCCACCATCACAACAACTCGGAAATTCTTCCTCACCCTAATGTTTTTTTCTTCCAAGAAAAACAGAAACCATTAGCCCTACAAACAGGCTGTTAGATAAAAGATTAATAAAAAATAAATAAATAAAAATCAAACCCCCTTTTCTCTCTAAAAGTAATCAAGCCCAGCCTGACCGGCCCGAATAATGGACGGGCTGGACTATGGATCAAATTTCATGTAAACTCTGTCAATCTCCATTTGAACTATATAAATTTACAGACAAAAGAAGCGGATGAGAAAAAAATTAGTAGATATAAGTCTGCAAAACGAATGAAAAAAAAAACTAGTTTTCTAATATCCGAATGAATAAAGTCACATTGCCACGTAAAAACTGCACACAGTTCTGTTACCATAAAATACATTATGTCTCGTTTATTTTGGTAGATTATGATGGATAGAAAAAACTTGTTCAAGATTATCATTTACTTTTCTTAGTAATAAAATGAGTGATTATCCAACGCTCTAGGTTATTTTGGATTTAAGTAACTAATTGATATATTTGTATCTCACGAGTCACACCGAAGAGGTAAAATATAATTAATGCTATAACAAAATTGAAATTTTTTTTTACAGATTTAGAATTACGTGGTTCACTAACGTTATGTTAGGTACGTCCACAGACGAGAAAGAGATGATATATTATTAAGTGTGCGAATACAGATTACATAATATGATAGGGTATCTAATTATAACCACGAAATCCTAAGAGACAAGGCTTAGAAATAAGCTCAAAACCAGAAAATGAGCTCAACCATAGCATAGTGTCATCCCAACAATAATTCATCAATCCATCAAATTATATATACTGTGAATAAATAATGTGGGTTCGTATTGGGCTTGGGCTACAACTGTTTTTGCCGTTTTTAATTTCAATCCGTGGAATAGTACTCCGAAATTGAAAGAATTAGTTAATGGGGGAATTCTAAACACAAACCCCCATTTCTTTTCTTTATAACCCATACTATTTTATTAAATATAAATAATAATACGATAAGACTTTTTTATCTCTCAATTAACTACCACAATTTAAAACCTATCAAATTAAATCTCTTACACACATAACCCCCCTTTCTTTTCTTTACATATAACCCATTTCTTTGGTTGAAAACCCATAGAATACACATTCTTTCATCTTGCATTTATATTGTCAAAAGGTTAAAAGAAATTAATTTAGTACACAACAAAGCTAAAAGAACAACTGAAGCATCTGATGAAAACTACTCCATCATATTCGAATTTATGTTGCACAGTTGATTTGGTATGAATTGAAGAAAAACACATTCAACGTTCGTTAAATTTGAAGATTTTTTTAATGAACAAACACTAACGCCACAATAATCACTTATTCCAAATCATTCTCACCTTATGTAAATTGGAGATTTAATTGCTTCATATAAGTTGGATGAGAAACGCACCTCAAACAATGTTGATAATAAAGTGGGACAAGTAACAATGGTAGAATGAGATTTAATTTTGGGATAAGGGTTACGTAGGCCCCTGAACTTTTTGGTGGGGACCTTGCAGTCCCCTGTACTTTTTTTGGCTCAATTGAGCCCTTGAACTTTTTTTTTTTTGGTCTATTGGGCCCCTCCGTCAAGCCCTTCTTGAAGGAGCTGTTAGTTCGTATTAAAATGATGTCATTTTATGTGTTATTCAAATAAAAAAAATTCTAAATTCAATTTAAAAATTCACCCGCCCCATTTTAATATTTTCCGACCCGATACTAATTAAACCCGCCCCATTTAGATTAATATATTTTACTTGGAATTTCTATTTCTAATTAAGTTTCAAATTGGGGAAAAATGAAATGGCTCTTGTGGGTTGAATCATTATCCGCCATGTCCAATTTTACAATCTTCATCAAGTTAAATCATTATCCGCCATGCCCGATTTCTATCACCAGCATGGTGATAGTGATAGTGATTGCAGTATTGATGTAAACCACTTTATAAAAAGGATTATTTTTTATTTGAAAAGTCAATTTATTCACAATACATTCTTCCCCAATTTGAAACCTAATTAGAAATAGAAATTATAAGTAAAAATATATTAATCTAAAAGGGGCGGGTTTAATTAATATCGGGTCGGGAGATGTTAAAATGGGGCGGGTGAATTTTTAAATTCAATTTAGAATTTTTTTTATTCAAATAACACATAAAACGACGTCGTTTTAATACGAACTAACGGCCCCGTCAAGAGGGGCTTGACGGAGGGGCCCAATAGACAAAAAAAAAGTCCAGGGGTTCAATTGAGCAAAAAAAAGTTCAGGAGCTCAATAGGAGTTCAATTGAGTCGAAAAAAAGTACAGGGGCCTGCGAGGTCCCCGCCAAAAAGTTCAGGGGCCTACGTGACTCTTATCACTTTAATTTTTATCTTCTCCATCTTGTACCTTCTCAAATTCAGATTCTCTAGAAAATTTAATGATCAAATGTCCTATTTTTCTTTTTTTTAATTATGCTCAGGTTGAAAGAAATGAAATGGAAGAAGATAAACTAATGAAGGGGGCCACATCCGAAGAGGTTTTAATTTTTTACTAGGATTTTCAGATATTAGAGGTTACAGGGTAAAATAGTCTATCCAAAAAATATTAATATTTTAAATAATTGAGAGGGCTATAAAGAGAAATTTGGGGGCTGTGAATAGAATTACCCTTAGTTAAGAGATGAGATCCTCTATTCCAGATTTGGTGCTCCAATCCGTATTTCACGATCGTTAATCTTTGCTTAATGGTCCTATTAATGCTGACAGCATTTGTATTGCCAGTGTTTTTTGGGTTTGGATGAATTAAGTTAATGTAATGGATTGTGCTATATGCTATTGAGTAGATCATTTTTATTGTTCAAATCTTGATATAGAACCTACGAAACATGATTTTTTATTTGCAGACCGTTGTACTTGTTTCTTTATATACTATAATCTTTCATTTACGGCACGGCATATATATATATATATATATATATATATATATGTTAGCTCTTGCGGTATAAATATAATGCAGAATTATTTCTGATTTTCATTTTGTAAAGCGTCCAGCAACGGTAACACACCCCTGTTTCTTTCTCCCAACTCTGTTTTGTGTCATCTACCAGAAATTAACTAACATCCCCTTCCATTCATTCATTGGAATCTATATTTATTCTTTTTCAAACATATCAGTCTGGGTAATATCCTGTATCACAACTGCAACATATATTGCAATATTAAGCTTTAATATTAATGCAAGCTAGCTAGTAATTTGAATGGATAATACTCTGTATCACAACCGCTCTGGCCCAGTGAATATCTCGGCCGTAGTCGTTGGATTGGCATTGTAATTCTTGAAAGCTCTCGTTGAACGCCACCAGTTTCTTCCTGAAGGCGACCTCTGCAGCCCCTTCATCAACCATTTCCGACAGCGATTCAGTGTGGAACTGCAACCTGCGACCCAAAGCATAAACGTTGCTCAAATCTTTGATGATGATATCGGCGCCCACAATCATAAAACAGATTATCTTCTTTTGTATGTTCACGGCATTCTTATGCTTCTTGAGAAGTGCAAGCATCCAGGTACAGATGGCGCCGAACAAGATGGGGCCTGCGCCCATTGCGACGGCGGCCCTCACTCCTTTGGCAGCCGCAGCGGCGACCACAGCGCTGATCGCCGCTGCGGCCGTGAAGGAAACTGCAGTCACCTTCGTCCAGGTATTGAGGCAATGGAGCTTGTCATCGAGGTAGTTTTCAAACGATTGTAGACTCTCCCGCACGAGCAATTGCTCCCTATAAACAAACGCTAAATCACGGAAAAACTCGTCTGACATCAATGGCGACTGGTTCCTCACACCTTGGAAACTCACTTCTGTCTCATCTACCTCGGCGTGAATGCGCAACTGGTGGAGATACTGTTTGAGTGCTGCGGAGAGGTCCTTAGTGTTGAGGCTTTTTTCAAAGTAGTTATCAACAAATTCCGACATTTCTTGATTCTTCCAAACGTGCTTCTGGCGATGCAAAAAAGCCATAATAAATTCTTGATCGTCTGTTTGGAGTAGCTGTTGCTCAAGCGAAGTCACCTCGATCCCGCTCCTGTTCATATGGTCTGTCATCATCACTGTCACTCACACCTTCAATTGTGTATGAATAAATCTTCAGTAAAATAGAACTACAAGAGTTGACAAAAACTTCATTAATACATATAAGCCCAGAGAAAGTAACCAGAATCAATCTCATAAATGAAAAAAAGAAAGAAAAAAGAAAGTAGCTAACTTGAATGTGGATGTGAGAGAGAGAGAGAGAGAGAGAAATATATATTATATATTCTGAAAGCAGGTGTTAATTTGCGTCATGTAATAAGAATTTTTTATGTGGGGATACCGGAGGCGCGAGCGCGACGCACACCAGCAACGTTTCTTTTCCGTTCTCACTTCCCATATATACGGATGTTCGGCTTTTGGAGCACACGTCGGTCAAATTTTCTTTTGCCATGTCAGCTTCCACCTGGGTTTATTGCACGACTAACTTCATCTGCACCTTATTTCCACTCTACGTAATTATATTATTCAGTTTTTTTACTTCATCCATCTTATTTAATTGTTTTAATTATTCAATTTAATTGTTTTGCCATGTCAGCTTCCACCTGGGTTTATTGTATGACTTTACAAATAAAGCTCGAGGATGTCAGCTTCCACCTGGGTTTATTGTATGACTTTACAAATAAAGCTCGAGGATTGTCATTCTATTGCCGTCATTTTATACTTATATAGTTACAATTATCTAGACTCCCAATCAACGCCGTCTTAAAGTTTTGACGGCCCTGTGTTAATTTTACAAATTAGCCCCTAATATTAAAAGAAAACTCAATTTTAATTTTAGTTATAAATTTCAAACATTAGAGCATATTACAATTATATTTTGACAAAAAGGAAAATAAAAAATTCAAAGCAAATAAGAACTGTAGAATGGCAGTATTCTTTCTTCCATGGAAGGTAGGATAAATAAAGAGGTAAAATTTTAAATAGCCATTTTGACTTAATAAAAAAATATTTATAGCCACTATTTAAAAAATACTACCTCCGTTTCATAATGTTTGTTGTTTAAGGTTTTTTTTTTAGTTTCAAAATGTTTGTTGTTTTATATAATTTGACATCCTCTCTTCCAATTTTAACCCTTTCAAATCCTACAAGATTTTTTGATTCTAATTTACCTATAATATATGAAGAGAGAAAAATATATGGAGAGAGAAAATATTGTTATTTTTTAGGAAAATATAGATGAATTAGATTTTATGACATATATAAGGGATGAGTATATTTGTCCACAAAATTAATTCTTAATTCCAGATAAAAAAAACAAAACAACAAACATTATGAAACGGAGGTAGTATATGTTTGTAGTCACTTGGACAGAATAACCCTATGTCGTGCACCCTAGTCATGCAACAACGTAAAATTGTAATACTGCACGAATACACTTAGTCATGTAGTAGTGTAAATTTGAATTGTGTACGACTATGCTCAATCGTGTACCCTCAATTCATGCAACAATATAAAAAATTATAATGTTGGACGAATGGACTTAATCGTGCATCACACTCGTATAACAATATTAATTTGTACTGTCACATGATCATATCTCATTCGTGCACCCAAATAGTGCACATTAGTTGTGCATCTCACAATTTTAATGAAGGTAATTAAGTATTTTCACAAAAAAAAGGCTAAAAATATACTCCCTCCTATTCAAAATAAATGTCACTTTAGGTTTTCTAATAATTTGCAAAATAAATGTCATTTTGACTTTTAATACCCAATTTAACCTTAATTACTTTCATGTACATTTCATCTACACTTGACCACTCATTTCTTCCCCCCCAACCTTTCATATTTTTTGTTTTTTTTGGCTAATTAATTATCATAAATGAGGTTAATATGGGAAGTTTTTTTTTTTATTAATTTGTGTGCTTGAGCTCAAAATGACATTTATTTTGAATAGGAGGGAGTAATTTACTAAATGAAAACGTATGTTTTTATATATTGCCACATATATAAAAGTATTGAGACTCAACGACAAA
Source organism: Perilla frutescens (assembly GCA_026008535.1). NCBI lineage: Eukaryota > Viridiplantae > Streptophyta > Magnoliopsida > Lamiales > Lamiaceae > Perilla > Perilla frutescens. The sequence goes on along the minus strand of BRKX01000020.1, from coordinate 35,738,570 downwards.
TTAAAAATGAAGATGAAAAGTTACAAAATTGAAGATTGATTTTTTTTTATTTCTGCGTGGTTTATCGTGAAAAGTTGCAAAATTGAAGGTTTATCAGTGATTATTAATGAAGGATATCTCTAAAAAGATATCAGATATGGAGGAGAGAGATGATGTAAATTAGAAAATATACATTTTTTTTTTGGCCCTGTTCCATTGATCACTGTGCCCACCCATATAGCCAACCATGCTCCCAATGTGCCTATGATGTAGGACCTGATGAACTGTTAGCTGGTGTATATCATCATGCCCGAATAGAGTATGGTGTGGATCATGTATGCATAAAAGTAATTTGCAAGATATTGATGAATTGCCCATGCATAAAATCATAATTATTGCTAAATGCATTTTTCACATAAAAGGAAAATCTCGTGTTACAGTAGAAGCACAAGTGATGTGGATCGTTCAAGAATCGAAGTCAATTGCATTCTCGATCTATTTTACACTCCAATTTTTTATTTTTATTTTTCATTATTTTTCAATTTCAATCTCCTTGCACTTTAATTTAATTTTATATTTGTTATTTATGGTTCACCATACCCAGTTAAGACATTTTATATTTGTTTAGTATTTAAATTTCTTCAGATAATTCATGGCTAGGATAAATCCCTAAATAACAAGTGTAAAATTAAACTAAGACACACAAGAAATTAAAATCGAAGAAAAAATAAAAATAAAAACTAAAGAAATCAAGTGTGCAATAGAGATATAATGGTCATAATCGTGACGATCGACATTATATTGCTAGTGTTTTTTTGGCTTTTGGATGAATTAAATTAGTGTAATGGATTGTGCTATGTGTGTGTGTGAGACGGAGATGGTTAAAAGTGTTACTGACTAGATTATTTTTATTTTTCAGATCTCAGTGATATGATCAAGTTTTATTTTGATGAACGTCATAACTCCTGTACATTTTATGCATGGGTTGGCCCATCAGACCACTCGTTCAGTCAATTTTTTTTTGATAAAATGCAGTATCGATATTTACATTAAAAAGTATCATTTAAAGTTAAAAAAGTATCAATTGTATTATTAAAAAGTAACTGGTCTCCTACTTATCTTTTATGAGTTTATGTAGTTCAAATTGTGATTTTTTCCATTCCAATTAATGTTTAGAGTTTAGGGGGGGTTAGATTTTTTTTATGGTTCATAGTTTTTTAGGGTTTTTTTAGGGTTTTTTGTTATGTTTTTTTAGGGTTTATGTTTTTTTTTTGAATTACCATTTATATTTGTTTCAAAAAATTAAATTCATTGTCGAGCGCAATGCACGAGCCCACACATTAGCGTCGGGTGAGTGCATTGTGTGAGTTGCCAAATTAAAAAAAAATCATTCACTTTAATTTTAGGGTCCATTAAACCAATTTTAGCATATATATTTATATTTATTTTAAAAAATTAAAATAATTTATTTCAATTTTTAGGGTTTACTAATTGTATTTCAGGGTATACAATTTGTGGGGAAAAAAAACAGAAAAATTGAAAAAAAATAAAAAAAATCTGAAAAAAAATTGAAAAAATAATTAAAAAATAAAAAATAAAATTTAGCCGCGTGTTAGGTACACGTGCCTGAAATGGGAAGTTTTTTTTTTTTTTTTTTGTTCTGGGCCAATCCAGGTTCATGGGCCGCTGGCCCATCAGACTCCTGCACAAGAAAGTGGCCCTTAGATTAATTGTTTGCGATTCTTGTTAATTAATTGCCAAATAATTTATCTCCATGATATGACAATTGTAACCGGTACAAAAGTGGGAGAACTTCTTAGTATATGTATGTGATAACTCATTATCGATCCTGAGCTTTTTATTAACTTACTATGTAACAACCGGAGTTCTTTGAGTGGGGCCGGGGCTGCCTAACACCATGGTTAACTATTGGTTGCTTATACACAACCAGATCGAGCAACGACATATAGCATCAGTGCCAGCCACAAAAAAACACATTCAATTCATAGCACCGATTGCATGCGTTTTAGATGAATAATATAATAACCGAGAATGATCAAAATGGAAATGCATAGCAGGTATACTTGAAAAGAAAAGAAGACGTGACAATAACTTGCTTGGATTAGGGGGGGTAGAAAAATAAAAATATATATATAATCGATGTTGTAGATCGCCGTCTCATGCTTTATCAGAGTTAATTTTATTTCCTATATGTTGCAACCTTTTGACACTAACCCCTGTTTTCTCCTCCCTACAATGTTTTTAATCCGTATCGGACATCGAACGGGTCAATTTATTGGATTATTGGGTTACTGATTCCATCAGTTGAACCGTTTAAAAAAATCGAATGATTAGTTATATGATATTTATTTATATTATACGTATATGTACACATTAAAATATAAAATAAAATAAACAAACAAGTATCATAATAAATATATTAAATTAAGTTTAAAAAGTGCACTTAATTTATATCAATACTAAGTAAATAAAGTGTTTATCGATACTTCTTCCTTAAGTAAATAATTAAAAGTATAGTATTTATTAAATTAAAATAAATGTAGAACATAAAAATATTAGATTATGAGAAGATATATAATTAAATGTCAAATAATTGAACATTGATTTTAATTACAAAGAATATTGTATAATTAATAATAATTAAAAACATTGTTAATCTTTATTTCATAAGTCACTATATTAGATTTTACTTCTTCTCTCCATTCATTTTAATTAAAATGATTAATTAGATGTATTTTTAAATATTTATTTTAATTATCTGCTAAACAATAATTTTAATTAAAATGAGGTTTAGTTATTTTCAATTTGTGCCTATATATGTATATATTATTAATATCCCAAAGATTATAAAAATATGTATTAGCATAGTTGGTTAAGTGCACAATATAAAATTATTTAATTTTTGGATGTTGCGGGTTCGAATCCTCCTACGGACCGTTTGACCAATTTTAATCGGGTTTAAGAGGTCTGATGGAGGTTTTGACTGATTCGTTGCGGGTCATTTTCAACCCAAAATTTAAATATAACCGGACCAGAGACATTATCAGTTCGTAATTAAATCGATTGGTCTGGTCTGCGTTTAAAATCACTACCCTACACTGTTTTGACTTTATCATTCATCCAATAGAATCTATATTTGTTCTTTTTTTTGTTCATATGTGTTATTCCATCTATTCCGATTATATAGTCCATATTACTATTTTGGGTGTCCCAATTATATAGCCCTATTACTAAAAATAGCATTAATTTTCATAGTAATGTGCAAATACATTATCATTAATTTTTGAAATTAAAATACCAACCACTAAAATTTTAAAAGTCATAAATATTAAATAAGAGTATCATTGAAAGTTTAGCTTTAATATCTCATTTTCATAAATATTTGTAATCTACTTGCGACTAGAAAATAGACTATATAATTGGGGCGGGCAACATCACACTACAAGAAAACACAGTTTTATTGACGGTAATGGCGATGGAATACATTTCGTCAACACAGGCGGCGGAATGGCGACGGACCTGCCGTCGCTACATAAGGCGACGGACATATTCTGCCGCCTTCTGTTTTTTTATTTTTTATTTATTTTTAATTCCGGGAAATTAAGGCGACGGAATATTTCTGTCGCCTTATTTTATTTTTATATTTTTTTAAATTGATTAATAAGGCGATGGAAATATGTATGTCGCCTTATTTTTTTTATTTTAGAATATAATAAAAAAATCAGGCGACGGAATGTATTCCATCGCCATGTCCGTCGCCCGATTTTTAATATACGGGAACAGACACCTTCTTCTCCATTTCCCCATTTCAATTGAACCCTAATCCCCCCTCGCCGTCGACCGCCCGTCGTGCTCCCTCTCTCTCTCCCCCTCCACGTCCGTCAAGCCCAGTCGGAGCCCGCGTCCGCCAAGCCCAGCCGCCTCTGCCTCTGCCGCCCAGCCCGTCGCCGCCTGCCATCGAAGGTAAGTTCCCCATTTCCCTTTTTTTTTTTTTTAAATTTCAGTTTAAAATATATTTTTATATGTTTAGGGATTTAGGGATTTTTATGTTTGATTTAGGGCATTTTTATGTTTGATTTCTGTTTGTGATTTTTTTTTTCATGTCAATGAAGAAGAAATTTTTTAATTATTTCTTTGTTGGATTCATGCCTATTTTTATGCCATATTAAGATTATTAAATTCTGGAATTATACATCAAATTAAGATGTAAGAACAAAAGGAAATAGGAAATTTGTATGTCTTAGAATTGGGAAAATTTGAAAGCTAATTAAGGGTTAGTACAAAAACTATATAATTTGGAGAATTATTATTCATGAATTGTTGAAGAAAGTGGCGTTTCAAGTAGCTGTAGCTAGGCACTACAACTAATTAATGTTTTGCTTTAGGGAAATTAAAGGGGTGGGGAATCTAATTAATTTTTTAGTGTTTCTATTTTATTTGCACTTTGCTCACTTTTCTTAATTAAAGCATATAACTATAAAATTGATTCCAAAATATAAATTATGAGCCGTGAATGCAAAACTTCTAACTTTAAAATTCCAAATTGAGAATTGATATATTATAAACATTAAGTGAATCTTAATTATTTTTTAAGTGTAATCTTAATTAATTTTTAAGTGTAATATATATATATATATATATAGTGAAATAAATGCTAATTTACTAATAATGTTTAAAGTGGTAATGCTAATTACTAATAATGTTTATAGTGTTAATTTGTATGAGGAAATGAATGCTAATTTACTAATAATGTTTTAGTTTTTGAGGAAATGAATGCTAGTTTTCTTTTGTATTTTAGTTTTTGAGGAAATGAATGCTAATTTACTAATTATGTTTAAAGTGTTAATTTGAATTAGAAAATATCCCATTTTTATTTTTCAATAATGTTTTAAGTGTTAATTTGAATTAATTGTATGTAGTTAGAATGGGACGACAGGCCCCTGGATCCCTCTATATTAATTGTACGTATTTATATTGGGACGAGGGCCCATGGATCCCTCTAGTGTTTGATTTTTTGCTAGTTAATCCCCAAATCTAGTTAAGTTACGTCGATGACTTTGTTAAAATATAGGTTTCACGTCGTTATGCTGCTGAATTTTTGTCTTTTTTGAATTTTATATTTTTTGGTTTAATTAAGATCATCTGTATAGATATTTATATGAGTTGTTTTTGTTAGATGACTAGAGGAGGTGGATCTCACGGGGTTAGGTCATGAGCTCTATCATCTATGAGATCCATTGATGGTACCATAGATGATAGTGTCGGTCAGGATAAGATCAATGCTCGGGGGTGAGGAGTCCCGCACAGTTGACTCGAGACAGGAGCTCAAGCTCGAGATCGTGGGCAAGGAGAGGTATGTTGATCTATATGTCAATATATTTAATTAATTTACTTTATGTATATTATAATTGAATCTAATTTGCATTTTCAGAGTCATGAGGCCCTTGAACGCCCATTCGAGGGCAATTACCTCTATCTTCAAGAGGTATATGCATCCTACGGGCTTCGCTAGGAAGAAGGTGCCCGTGGAACGGAGGATGCTGTACTGGGCTGAGTTCAAGGTAAAGAATTTATATATATGTATTTTGTGTTGCCTAATATTATTACTAACATTGTTGGTTATTAATGTGTTAATACAGAAGGAGTTTAGGTGGTCATTCCCTGATGAGGAGATCCTTCCACTCTTCTAGAAGAAGTGTAAGGACCGGTACAGGGACATGGTGTACCACATGAAGAAGGATGACTACCAGAAGGGTAAGAAGCCCGATTTTATGTGCCAGGAGGACTGGCCTGCCTGGATAGCATACTGGCAGACGGAGGAGATTCAGGAGAAGGATCGCCTGGTCAAGAGGAACTGCAACACCAAGTCCGATGGACAAGGATCATCCAGCCAGACTCACCACGGAGACGCCAGATGTGCCATGGATCATATGCGCGATCTCGTACGAGTTATTATAATTATTCAAGTTTATTGTATAATAAATTAATCCTTTCTAATAGATTTCGTTTTATCTTGTTTAATCAGACTAGAGAGCAGTATCTGTCTGACTGGGAGACGCGCTACCAGACCTATCTTCGCCTTCACTGTCCGGACGGTCTTTGGACCACAGCCAAGGCGAGGGAGAACAGGGTAAATTAATTTTTTACAAATATTTTAATATATATTTATATATATATATATATACCAAATTAATTACATTTATCCTGATAAATACAGGATAAATGTGACGCCTTGGCCGCAGAGTGGAGAGCGGAGGGCAGGGAGCTGGACATAGGCAAGATTTTCTGCCAGGTGGTGACGCCCAACAGGAAGGGGCGCGCTATCAGGCTGGGGAACATGACCCCTGCCATTCGTTGCCCTTCTACTACACTTGAAGGATCCTCCTAGTCATCGAGCCTGGGCTCCGGGTCGTTGTACACCCAGGCTGAGCTCGATGCGAGGCTGGGTGAGATGCAGGCTTAGATGCAGGCACAGATGGATGCCTAGCGTGAGTCTGTGCATCAGGTGCTGGAGAAGCAGGCGAGGATGGAGTCCCTGCTCGAGCGCCTTCTCAGTCAGCAGCCGGGTGGTGCTGGTGACAGATCCAGAGGATCTGGTAGCGGTTCCGGAAGGCCGGATGCTGAGGAGGGCTCCTAGTTGTATTATATTTTATTTTTGATACAATTTTGATATTTATTTATTTTTGTATTATACATTTTGTATAAAATTATGTACAATTATATATATATATATATTTTAGTTTTCTGATTTTTTTATTATATTTGGGTACAAATAAATAGCAAAAAGAAAAAAAAAACCGAATTAAAAATAAAGGAAATTAAAAAAAATCGAATTAAAAATAAAAAAATTAAAAAAACAGAAATGGTGACGGAAATGTTCCGTCGCTCGATTTTTTTGTCCGTCGCCTCAGTTAGATGACCATTTATCGACGACACTTTAAGGCGACGGACCATTCTGTCGCTTATGCCGTCGCCAAATTGAGGCAACGAAAATGTCCGTCGCCTTCTTTTTTTAGCGACTAAATTTACGAGACAGACAATTTCTGTTGTCATTCCGTCACCCGATACATTAGCGACGGAAATTGGGTATGGGGCGATGAAAATTTTCGTCGCCATTTTGCGATTTTCTTGTAGTGTTAGTTATCACTCTAATTCTGTAAAACAAAAAAAAAAGGGGAGAAAAATTAAAATAGTCAAAATTAAATTGTGAACTTCTTTTCTAACCAAACATGAGGGTAGACTTCTACCCTTAATGAAATTTTGAAAAATTCAAAAATTGCGGCTCCTGGGTTTGGCCGTGTACACAGCCACTTTTTTGAGGAAGAAACTGTGAACATGGTTTTGACCGTGTTGTTTTTCGCCAAATATCAACAAATAAGCATGGGGTTGGCCGTGTTCTAAAAATTATATTTTTAGAATATATATTTGATATGCTTTATTTTGTTTTGTGAGATATTAATGTGCACATTAAATTGTAATCGATGAAAATTAATAAATAATCATTATAATAAATAATATATTATTAATTTTATAATAAAATTTATTATGCATAAAGTTCATTTATAATGTCATGCAACTATTACAATAACTTCATTTATAATTAGTTAATAAGTATAAATAAAATTATTAATTATATTTAATATTATAAAATTAAGAATATGTGGAATCTACCCGTACCAATTTTAATACAAGGTGAATAGTGCATGGCAAAATTTGTGGTTCAATTATTTAAAATTTAAGAATAGTTCAATTGACCACAATAATATAGTTTAGTCATAATCATCGATTATGAAATCAATTGGCCGTGTTCATGGTGGAGCACCGTGAACTACACGGTGGTCCACCGTGGAGCACCGTGTACTACCGTGTAGTTCATTGTGCTCCACCGTGAACACGGTCAATTTTTTTTCTTCTTCTTCAATTCGACTTGAACTCGGTGATAATAATTCAACCGTAAACTCGGCGACAACATTAGCAAATTCGACCGTGAACTCGGGGATAATAGAATTTTCATTCAAGACTCAATTTAATTCAATTCACAATTCAATACAAAACTAAATTCAATACAATCAAAATACTAAAATTACACAGAACTCAATTCAATTCACAATCAAAATACAAATACCCATACATCAATTAACTAATTAATTGAACGAAATTAACAAGAAATAGACGAGTTCAAAACCTACCTGCTGAGGACTGACCATTTTTTTCGACGGCGGCGCAGACGGTTTTCTCGGTGCGGGTGGTCTTCTCGGCATCAGCGCAGGCCGTGAAGTTTGAAGAAGAAGAAGAATGTGAAGTTTGAAGAATGATTATATAAATTTTTGTTTCCTCCCGTGAAGTTAATAGTGTTTTTGTTTTGTTCCACCCCGTGAAGTTTGAAAGCAGAATAAATTGACCGGTCCCATATTTCAATGAGGGTATTTTGGTGAAGGAAAAATTGTTTGGTTAGAAAAAAAGACTTCTCAATTTATGGTTAGAAATTTTTTTTACAACTTTAAAATGATTAAAAAGATATATTCACAAAAAAAAGGGTAATCGATTATCTACAATAAATTTTCTGAAGAACTTGAACAAAATATCATTTCTATACATCTGGATTCCCAGTACACATATGAATAAAGATTAAACAAAACAATTATAAATTCAACCCACTTTCCCACTAAAAAAGAAATTTGTTTTTACAATCGTCAAGGTATTGAGGCAATCGAGCTTCTTGTCGAGGTTGTTTTCAAAGGATTGCAGAATCTCCCGCATCAGCATTATCGATTCTTCCAAGCTCCCACTATTCTCGATTCTTCCAAACCTCCCTCTGCCGATTCAAAAGCGCCATGATAAATTCTCGATCAGCTGTTTGGAACAGAGAACTCACATCAATCGCGTAGTGCAGGTTTTCACTTGCCATCATCATTGACAACGGAAAATGGCCTTTTCTTACTTTAGTTTCGAACGCTTCGGAAGCATTGACTCCAAAAATAATATTTATTTTTATTTTAAGCTTTGAATGCCATTATTCCGCATTTAAAAAAAATCAGTTTTTATTTGCAGCACCATCTTTACTATTTGCACCGCAATTTTTTTTTAATAGTTATAAATTTATCTAAAAATTCTTACTAATAATAATAAAAAAATCGTGTTCTGTTCGAAATTGTGTGTTTGAACATTCTGGATATGTTCGAAGTATTATGTTCGAATATGATGGATATGTTTGAAGTCGTATGTTCGAACGGTACAAAATAAAAATTCATGGAGACCATTCGAAAATTGATTTTCTAACAAACACCGTGTGTTCGAAAATTCATTTTCGAACTAGACTTATTTTGAAAATCATGCATGTTTGAAAATGAAATTTTGAACAAACACGTTGAGTTCAAAATTTCATTTTCGAATCATACTTGATTTTTTTCTTTTTAAGTAAAAGACATTTAAGTAACTTCAATTTTTTTTTTCTTTTATAGTGTAAAGAGTAATTTTAGTGGTGCAAACCAAAAAAATCTTCTTGTGGAACAGCACTTCTGCCCCGACAGCCCTGTTGGCTGTTGATAAAGCAAGTACCCATCAATTATTTTACAAATTTTATATTGCCCCATTTCATATTAACATGTTGGTGTCATCTACCACTTTAGTTTTTCTTCAAAAATAATATATTCTACACATTCAAGAAGGAAAATTATATATATATATATATATATAATTTGTCATCATTTAATATATACAAACATCTTTCTTATCCTCTACTAATGAACTGTTGATAAAAAATAAATTTAAATAAAAGTATATAATTCGATTGTATATTCATATTAGTACATCACACCCGTGCAATGCACGGATGCAAAGATATAATTTATCATAATTAAATAAAATCTAATATGATTTTAAATTTTATTTTTGTTAATAGATTAATATTTTTTATACAATTGTATAAATCTATGAAACTGAACTCAATATTAAAATACTTGGTGGTGTGGGGTGGCTGCAACTGCAATAGCTTCTTTCTTTATTTATTTTTTCAAATTTTACATGTTCTGGAAAAGAAAATGACTATATATATATGCATTGTTAGAACAATGAATATGCAATTTCCTAAAAAAATAAATAATAAAAACAGTATTATTATTCAAAACAATTTTATCAAGCGCATTTTTCAAATACACCACTAATTTTTCATTATACACCGTAGATATCATTTTTTATAAGTCCGAAAAGAGCTAGTTCAAAGGTCGAGAATCTAGACGACTGACATCTAATAGACTGGCCTCTAATGGAGTGAACTCTAGAGGACCAACCTCTAGAGCGAGCTCGAAGGCAGTTTTAAAGTAGAGTTCGGGAGAAACTAGGGTCAACCTCCGTTAAGAAAGAAACCAAGTCAAAACCCCTCTGCGGATGAGGTTAGACTCAGTCTCCAGAAAACTAACCTCGAAAAATAGGGATAATCTATTGAAAGTATCCTTATAAAAAGACTGGAGCACACCTAGGGAAAATGAGGATATTTTTAGAGCTCCAATGTGCACTTCTGACCTCATTTTTTACCTCACTTTTGACCTCTAAATCTCTCTAAATCCATCATGTCTCTTCTCATTTTGTTATTTTTCATTTCAAATTTTATATATTAAATCAATTATGTTATTCCTATACTTTGCGCTAAGTTTGTTTATCAAGTGTTATACTTTGCACTCGTGGTAGTGTTTGATTATCATGATCTGTATGTGATTAGGTTGTTATTTCGTATATATTTTGGGTCTTTTTGGTATGTTTTTGCAGTGTTACTCACCCCATGGTCAAGTTTTGTGGAAGAATTTGTGTCTTGTGGTTTATTTCAGGTGGTTGACATGGAAGTGAAGGCATTGGCATTGTTTTGGAAGGTTTAGACACAATTGGATTGAAGAAAGCTGAAGAGTCTGGAAAGCAGTCGGTATGGGCATACCGACTGATGGACTGGGCGAATATTTGGACTGGAAATAGTGGATATCCACCAGCTGTGGGCCATGGATGATTTTTGGGCTATTTTTATTACTGTTAGACTTTATTTTTATTATTTTCCTAGTTGGATTAGGATTGGATTTCTTTTATTAATTAATTAGTTAAGGATTTGGATAAAAGACTTCTAGATAGAGTAGGACTCTAATATATCAGTATCCATTGCAGTACAATAATTTTGGACGGCAGATACAGAAAAAAGGACGCCAGAAACGAATTCTTTTTCTGCAGTACACGATCTTATTCAATTTTTCATTCTTCTTTTCATATTTCTTCTTTTCAATTAATTTCTGAATTGCAAATCCAATTATGAATTCAAGCTAAGCGCGTTCTATTCCGGTGAAGATTAACGAATCCCTGGTATAATTATTCTGTGAGATCTAAATGTTCTTTTTGCTTTAATTAATTGCATGTATCTGTGATTCTCTGCATTTAAAGTTGTTAATTGTTTCGATTCTGCTAGGTAGTTGCAAATATTTAGTAGATTGGAATTAATTAGTAGCCAATTAAATCGGCCATCCGTAATTGTGGTTTAGATTTAATTAGTGGTACAACGATTCTTCAGAATTGGGGGAAGAACAGTCTTAATTCGATAGTCCTGTGTTAGAGTCTATTGGTTTTGAATCGGGTTTCTCTAGTGCATAAAGCTGTCGGCTCATTAAATCTATAGAGTGTCTCTTACGGTTGTCAGTCGATTAGGGAAATAATTAGTGAAGTGTCTTCCTAATTATCGAGAAGCTAAGGAGAAATTAGGCTGCGTCAGTAAGTGTCTTCGGTGGCTATAACTGGTTTGCATGCATTAATTGGAAATATCTTTGCATCGAGGATCGGAATAATTAAGTTAGGGTGGAGTTAATTGGAAGCCGGAATACCTTTTTAATTTGTTAAGAAAACTTCATTTGTTTAATTGCTTTTAAATTTGATTTTTACATTATGATCAAGATATTCGTCTAGAAAGTTGGTTACTGCAAACTGAAGGTTCGAATAGTTCTCATCGGTCCTTTGGGAGACGATCTTGCTTGCTACTATTCTGGGTAGTTTGGGCATACCGACTGCGTGTCGGATTATTTTTGGTGAAAAACGACGCACCAAATTTTGGCGCCGTTGCCGGGGACTGGTTTTTAAGCAGTAATTATTCTAATATTTTCAGTTTGCCATTTCTTTTTATTTTGTTTTGTTTTTCCAGTGCATGACTCGATCCTCACAAAAAGGAAGTTTAGAATTCAATCCAGAACCGGAAAGGACTTTACGACGATCGAGGAAGTTTGCAAGAGAATCTAAAGGAGTTTCCACATCTGATCTGGGAACATTTGATCTTCATCATTTGTTCAAGGAAGACATGGCTAACAACGGGAATCGAGCTCTCGAGAATGTACCTGAGCCTGAACCTCCAATCAGGGAGTTGGGTCGCCACAGAAACAATCGACCCATTTGCATCGTGCTGTCTACGATTGCAAATAATTTTGAGATACGACATGGTTTCATCCAGGTTTTGCCTAAGTTCAGCGATCTGCCTGGAGAAAGTGCACACAAGCACTTAGCTGAATTTGATCTAGTCTGCTCGACTCTTCGCCCTCAAGGTTTTTCTGATGATAATTTGAGGCTACTAACTTTTTCTCATACTTTGCAAGGCAGGGCTAGAGATTGGCTATTTGATCTTCCATCTGGTTCGATTACCACTTGGAATGAGTTGGAAGGACAATTTTTGCGCAAGTTCTTCCCGGAGTCCAGAGCTGCAAATTTGAGAATGGCGATTAGCAGCATAAAGCAGAAGCAAAATGAGAGTTTGGCTGATTACTGGGAGAGATTTCAGCAATTGTGCCGTAAATGTCCAGACCACGGGTTCTCTGAATATCAATTGCTCACTAACTATTTTTACCGTGGTATGTCTACCTTTGACAGGAAAATAGTCGATGCTGCTAGCGGAGGATCACTAACTAATAAGACTCTAGCAGAGGCGAAGCAGCTTATCATCGACATGGTTTCTAGAGATCAGCAATATGAGGATGAAGATGATGACCGATACCGACCTGTAAAGGGAATTGAGCGAGCAGACAGCTCCAGTGTCAATGAGAAGATCGATGCTCTGACTTCTCTGGTTCGAGGTCTAGCTGTAGCACAGACGCAAAACGTCTGTTGTGGCGTGTGTTCAGAAAATGGGCATTATACTGATTCTTGTCCTACATTGCAAGACTCATCAACCGAACATGCATGTTATGGATCCGGAGATGCACAGCAAGATGCCCTTAGACGGAGAAAGTATGATCCATACTCAAACACATACAACCCAGGCTGGAGGGACCATCCAAACTTCGGTTGGAAGCAGCTGGATCAGAAGATGCCAGGAGTTTTGCCTCAGAGGCAACCATAGGGTGGTCAGTATGCCCATACTGATCGTGCTTCACCGAGCATGAATGACATCATGAAGTGTTTGGAGCAGAGTAGTGCACTCGTGAATAGTCTAGCACAGAATCAAAAAGCATTCCAGCAGGAGACACAAGCTGCCTTGGGGAGTATGGGCACTCAAATCACCCAACTCGCCACTCAAGTGAACAAGCTACAGTCAAATCAAGGCAAACTTCCATCCCAGGCTGAAATGAACCCAAAAGGGAATGTTAGCGCTGTCACTTTGCGAAGTGGGAAGGAATTAGCCGAGCTGAAGGCTAAAAAGACAGAAAGGGAGCCGGAAGAGCGCACGAAAGTGCCGAACGAAGAATCCGAAAAAGGAGAAAAACAATCTGCCGAGCCTCTTTCACCTAAGGTAAGTGTTGAACCAAAAATTTCTAATTCTCAATTGCTAACTGCAGCTCCTTTTCCTTCCAGGTTGATCCGAAACAAGAAAGAGGATGATGAAAAGGAGATTCTCGAGCTGTTCAAGAAAGTAGAAATCAATTTGCCTCTAATTGATGCTATTAAGCAAGTTCCCAGGTACGCAAAATTCTTGAAAGAACTGTGTGCTAAAAAGATGCGATATGGGAAAGATGCGAGAATTAAAGTTGGTGAGAATGTTTCTGCTGTTATTCAAAGAAAATTACCACAAAAATGTAGGGATCCCGGTATGTTTACTATTCCTTGCATTATTGGTAATAAGAAGGTTGAGAGAGTCATGCTAGATTTAGACGCATCCATAAATGTTATGCCTCTGTCTATGTACAAGGAACTGCAATTAGGCCCTATGAAAGACACTCGTGTTATCATTCAGTTAGCTGATAGGTCTAATGCATATCCTCAAGGTGTGATTGAAGATGTTCTAGTCAAAGTTAATGAATTGATTTTCCCTGTGGATTTTTATATAGTTGACATGGGTGATGTCTTCTCTGCACATAGGTCTATGATTCTTTTAGGAAGACCATTCATGAAAATGGCTAGAACTAAAATTGATGTTGATAAAGGCATGCTTAGCTTTGAATTTGATGGAGATATTGTCACATTTAATATTTTTGAAGCTATGAAGCATGTTGAGGATCCTGAAGCTTTATATATGATTGATATTGTTGATCAGTTAGTTGACGATTTTGTTGAGAATCATTTCAGGGAAGACAAGCTGGAACAGGTATTATTTGGTGGAATGTCTGATACTGCTATTATAACAGGAGACGATGAGGAGATTCGAGATATCATCATGCAGTTGTATGCCACCAGTGAGTTTCCCGATCGGCATCTATCAAGCAGTATGCCCATACCGATCAACTCGAAACCGATTTTTCCATCTGTTGTGAAAGCTCCCGTGCTGGAATTGAAGGTGCTTCCAGAACATCTTAAATACGTCTTTCTGGGAGAGAAAGACACGTTGCCTGTCATCATCAGCAAGGATCTAAGCACTGAGCAAGAAGGAAGGTTGGTTGAGCTTCTGAAAAGGCATAAGGGAGCAATTGGCTGGACCTTAGCTGATATAAAAGGGATCAGTCCTGATACCTGCATGCACCGGATATTCCTTGAGCCGGATTGCAAGCCATCTAGAGATCTACAAAGGAAATTGAATCCTGTCATGAAAGAAGTGGTGCTCCAAGAAATCCTTAAACTGCTCCAGTTAGGGATTATCTACCCAATTTCTGACAGCGTTTGGGTCAGTCCAGTGCATGTGGTACCGAAAAAGTCTGGTTTCCAGTTGGTCAAGAACGAGAACAATGAGTTGATTCCCATGAGGCTTCAAACAGGTTGGCGCATGTGCATAGATTTTCGGAAGCTGAATGATGCTACACGCAAGGACCATTTTCCCTTGCCGTTCATTGATGAGATGCTCGAACGATTGACGGGCAAATCTTTCTTTTGCTTCCTGGATGGTTACTCAGGCTACTTCCAAATTTTTGTAGCCCAAGAAGATCAAGAAAAGACAACTTTCACATGCCCGTTTAGAACATTCGTCTGTCGAAAAATGCCATTTGGTTTATGCAATGCTCCTGGCACCTTCCAACGGTGTATGATGAGTATTTTCTCTGACTTGATTGAAAGCTGTATCGAGATCTTTATGGATGATTTTACAGTACATGGAGACTCCTTTGATCAGTGTTTGGCTAATCTAGACAAGGTCCTGCAGAGGTGTGTTGAAACAGATTTGGTGCTGAATTTTGAAAAATGTCACTTTATGGTGAAGCAAGGCATTGTGCTCGGGCATGTAATTTCTGAGAAAGGTATAGAAGTGGATAAGGCGAAAGTTGATTTGATTGTGAAGTTGCCTTACCCATCTAATGAGAAAGAAATCCGCGCCTTTTTGGGTCATGCGGGTTTCTACAGACGATTTATTCAAGATTTTTCGAAGATTGCGCAGCCTATGACAAAATTGCTGCAGAAGGATGCTCCATTTATCTTCGATGACAAGTGTAAGGAGGCTTTCGATCTTTTGAAAAGTAAGTTGACTTCAGCTCCCATCATTCAACCACCGAAATGGGGGCTACCTTTCGAGATCATGTGCGATGCCAGCGACTTTGCTGTCGGAGCTGTACTCGGGCAAAAGAGTGGGAAAAATAGCCATGTGATATATTATGCATCGAAGACTCTTAATCCCACCCAATGCAATTACACAACAACGGAGAAGGAGCTGCTTGCTGTGGTTTTTGCTTGTGAAAAATTTCGTTCTTACCTTGTTGGATCGAAAGTCGTGGTGTATTCTGACCATGCTGCTTTGAAGTATTTGCTCTCCAAAAAGGAATCCAAGCCTCGTCTCATACAGTGGGTGCTTCTATTACAAGAATTCGACTTGGAGATCAAGGATAAAAAGGGAGCCGAAAATAATGTTGCTGATCATTTAAGCAGGCTGCTGACAGAATCCGACGGTATGCCCATACCGGATGATTTTTCTGATGAGCTTTTATTGACAGTTATCGGTGTGATTCCTTGGTATGCTGATTTGGTTAATTATTTAACTACTGGGATGTTTCCAAGAGGGACTGAGACAGCGAAGAAGAATAAATTGAAGAGCCAAGCAAAATATTTCATATGGGACGACCCCTACTTGTGGAAAACTTGTGCTGATCAAGTAATTAGGCGGTGCATTCCTGACGATGAGATCCAGTCCATTCTGACTTTTTGCCACGCTCATGCTTGTGGTGGCCACTTTGGACCAAAGAGGACAGCTCGTAAGGTTCTTGATTGTGATTTCTATTGGGAAACTATTTTTAAGGATGCTTATTTCTTCTGTAAGAATTGTGATCGATGCCAACGCACTGACAATATCTCTTCTCGGAATGAAATGCCTCAAGTTCCTATTTTGGTGTGAGATTTTTGATGTGTGGGGCATGGACTTCATGGGTCCCTTCCCCAGTTCATTCGGAAACTCCTACATTCTGTTGGCCGTCGATTATGTCTCCAAGTGGATCGAGGTTAAGGCTACTCAGTCTAATGATTCTAAGGCAGTTTCAAGGTTCCTCAAAACCAATATCTTTCATCGGTTTGGTGTTCCACATGCTATCATTAGCGATCAGGGCACACACTTTTGTAACCGTACTTTGGAGGCCCTGTTCAAGAAATATGGAGTTCATCACCGAGTTGCCACAGCCTACCATCCCCAATCCAATGGACAGGCAGAAGTATCTAATCATGAGATAAAGAGCATTCTTGAGAAGACAGTAAACCTGAATCGCAAAGATTGGAGTTTGCGTCTGGATGATGCGGTATGGGCGTATCGCACAGCTTACAAATCGCCTATCGGGATGTCTCCATACCGATTGATTTTTGGGAAGCAATGCCATCTACCTGTGGAGTTAGAACACAAAGCATTCTGGGCTGTCAAGCAGTGTTGTTTTGATCAAGATGTGATGGGCCGTGAAAGGAAGCTTCAATTACAAGAGCTCGAAGAGATTCGATTAGAAGCTTATGACAATGCTAGCACATATAAGGAGCGTACCAAGTTTCTGCATGATAAGTATATTCGAAGGAAGACTTTTGAAATTGGACAGAAGGTACTGCTCTTTAATGCTCGTCTTCGAATCATGCCGGGTAAATTGAAGTCCCGTTGGACGGGGCCTTACGAAGTTGTGAGTGTCAGTCCTCATGGAGCAGTGGAGATTCGAAGTCTTAGCACTCACCAGCTTTTGAAGGTCAATGGGCAATTGCTCAAGCCGTATTTTGCCGGAATGGAGACATCTACTTTTGACGGGGTCAATCTGGTGACTCCCGTCATTTCTTCATGATCATGTTCTCCTTATGTCGAGCCTTGGACATTAAATAAGGGCGCTTCTCGGGAGGGAACCCGTGTTTTTATTTCGTTTTTATTTTTGTTTTTCTGCAATTTATTTTATTTTCCTTTTTTTTCTTTAGTTTTTCGTTTCTTTCTTTTCTATACTTTTTTTTATTTTTTCTTTGTGTTTTTCTTTTTTTTCTCGTTTTTTTGTTATTTCCAAAAAAAAAAAAACAAGTGTGAAGAGCGGCATTTCATTCAAGAAAAGAGGAGTTTTGAGTTAGTTTTTTTTAGATGGGGTTGTATAATTTTGAATCCATTCCTATTTGGGATTTTTAATTTTTCTAAATAGATTAATTTATCCCAATCCCTAATTGGTATCAACTTTATCCCCCACATATAATCCCCTCTCCCCTCTTTCTTCTTTTACAAGTCACGGTCTTTCTCTCGCTCATCTCCTTCACGTCGCCAACAACCGAGAACCAAGACCACCGCTACAACTCTTCCCATTGCCGACCGCCGTTGCACACGCCACCACCGGTCATGGGTCAGAAACGGAAGGCCCCACCTCAGTCCCGAGCCGCCGCCACTGTGTGCGAGAGAGACACCCCAGCACCGCCCCGAACGCGCGCTGCAGCCGCTGCCGCGCTGCAGGCCACCGCCACCGCTGCACCGCCCCACCCCAGACCGCCTGCGACCACACCTCCCTCCGGCCGACCAGCTGCTGCTGCGTCCGTGCCTTCTCCAACTCGAGCTACTCTACGTCGAACCCGTTCTCACGCAAACCCGTCACAGCCGCCCTCTACTTCTTCTTAACATGATTCAACACTGCCACGACGTACATCTGACACGAGGCCACCGTTTCGTCCTGATGAAGAGGTACGTCAATGTGCTTGATTAAATCAGGAACACACTCTACTTGGTCCTCGTCTTTTTGATTGGTCGAATATTGAAGTTCTTGGGGTTAATGAAACTATTCATGATTATTTTAGGCATATTGGTTGGGACTTGTTGCTTGAGAATGATTGCCCGGTTTTCAATATGTTGAGTTTTGAATTTCTGTCTACATTTGCATTTGATTCGACTAAGGGGCTTTCTGATTCACATGCGATTGTATTTCGTCTAAAGGGCCAGAATTTTAATTTGTCAGTTAATGCCTTGAATGTCTTGCTTGGAGTTGAATCTGACGAGTCATTGCTTGATGAGTGGTATGAGTCTGCTGCATGTGATATTCCGCATTCTTTTTCTGTGACTATTGCTGATCGTTGGCGTGAGATGTGAATTGAGGATGATTATGTGCCACGAGTATCTAAAAGTGCCAATTTAAGAGATGATGGTTTGAGAATGTGCCATAGGTTTGTGTCTTATAATTTCTTTGGTCGTTCTGATGCAATGAATATTGTGATGAAAAAAGAAATCTTCATTTTACATAGCATGCTTTGGCACAAAAGATTGAATTTTGGGTTTTGGCTTGCCCAACAATGGCAATTTAGTGCTAATCATTTTACTGGGAAAGTTCCTTTAGGGAGCTTCATCACCCTTTTAGCCCAAAACTTGCATGTTGATATTGACAGGGTCATTTACATTCCCGTCTCCTATTTTACTTTACATGACCTTCGTGCTATGCATTTGCTTTTTGTTAACGCCGAAGGCAATTATCAGTTGTCTAGATCGGGTGTCTCTGGCCCGAGTCATTCCTCTAGTGCAGGTCCTTCTTCTAGCGCCGACCCTTCCCTTGTTGAGATCCAGAAGCTCTTCGAGCGCTTTACTCGCCGGATTATGGACCGCCTTGATGATCTCCATGACCGCCTCGAGGCTGTAGAACAAGCCGTCGCCCACTTCTCCATGTCTTCCTCCTAGTGACCATACAGTTTGCATTTTCTTCTCTTTGTATAGTTTTTATTTTATTTTATTTGTGTTATTTTCTTTTATGCTTTTTTTTCTATTTTTCTTTTGTGTCGCTCTCCTCTTTTGCACAGTGAGGACACTGTGATGTTTAAGTGTGGGGGGAGAGTTAGTTTTTGTCTTTTCTGTTTAAAAAAAAAAAGAGTTTTATATGGTTTTTAGTGTGTCAAGTCATTGGCTTACTTGAGATGGATTGCATGATAAGAAAGAGCATGATATGGATTGGTCTTGAGTGGATGGTGTGTCTCTTGTGATTAAAATGTGCACATGCTTGTATGTATTCTTGAATGAAGAAATATGCAGAATTTAATCAAAATTGTTGAAGCTTACTATATTGTGAGAATTGAGCCTGATGAGCATTATATATGAGAAAGCTCGATTTATTGTCTTGCTGAGTGTATCATACTTGCATGTTGGATTTCTGATTTGCCCAGTTGCCATAATCACGCCGCTTTTGAGTTTCTTTGCATGAAAATGATTAAGGCATTTAGGATTACCCATTACTTTGGCTTGAAAAATTATCCATGACCTTCATTGTCCATTAGTGAGCCCGTTGTGCCTAATCCATTTATTCTTGATGATAAATAGCCACTAAATAATTAAGCCTTAGCCTTTTGGCCTGCTCTTGTCCCTTGAAAGCATGTAAGTGTATTTTTGGGTTTGAAATGAGTTTAATGTCTGCTTGAAGATATTAGTGTTGGAGAGTTAATGAATTTGTATATATCTCTGTTCTATTCCAAAAAAAAAAAAAAATTAAAAAAAAAAGAATGAAAAAAATGAAGAAAAAAAATGAGAAAAAAGAAATAAGGAATAGAACGAGCATGGAAAAAAAGGGGCTATGCTTAACTGTTGTCGTTTATTTGGTTGCCCTGTATTATTGAAAGCCAACACTCAATTGGTTTTTGTTGATTTATTTGGGAAGTTGCAGACAAGCTTGGTGAATGTATTTGATATGCTTACATGTTTTCAATTATTTGAGCCATTTCATCCTTTTTATCCTACCTATGCACCCTAGCCCCGCTACAACCAGTGCAAAAAGACCTTTTGATTTGTGTATAAATCTCATTTGCATGGTAGAGATTTTGACATATGGGCAAATTTATGTTTAAAAGCATCAAGTTATGATTTGTGTGAATTATATTCTGTCCATATCTTCTATTGAGAGAATTTGAGTGACCTTGGTGAGGCAGGATTAGTTTTGTATGTTTTTGACTTGAATGAAAAGTATGTGTACAGTTTTATGAAACAAGAGATTGGTTTGTGGACTGTTGATGATTGTATCTTGTCTCTGACTTTGATTGTTTTCCATTTAAGGTTGCCAATGATTGTCTTGTCGTCTTTGAGTCTTTCTTTTATTTAGTGTTGCTCGAGGACGAGCATTGTCTAAGTGTGGGGGGGTTTGATTAGGTTGTTATTTCGTATATATTTTGGGTCTTTTTGGTATGTTTTTGCAGTGTTACTCACCCCATGGTCAAGTTTTGTGGAAGAATTTGTGTCTTGTGGTTTATTTCAGGTGGTTGACATGGAAGTGAAGGCATTGGCATTGTTTTGGAAGGTTTAGACACAATTGGATTGAAGAAAGCTGAAGAGTCTGGAAAGCAGTCGGTATGGGCATACCGACTGATGGATTGGGCGAATATTTGGACTGGAAATAGTGGATATCCACCAGCTGTGGGCCATGGACGATTTTTGGGCTATTTTTATTACTGTTAGACTTTATTTTTATTATTTTCCTAGTTGGATTAGGATTGGATTTCTTTTATTAATTAATTAGTTAAGAATTTGGATAAAAGACTTCTAGATAGAGTAGGACTCTAATATATCAGTATCCATTGCAGTACAATAATTTTGGACGGCAGATACAAAAAAAAAGACGCCAGAAACGAATTCTTTTTCTGCAGTACACGATCTTATTCAATTTTTCATTCTTCTTTTCATATTTCTTCTTTTCAATTAATTTCTGAATTGCAAATCCAATTATGAATTCAAGCTAAGCGCGTTCTATTCCGGTGAAGATTAACGAATCCCTGGTAATTATTCTGTGAGATCTAAATGTTCTTTTTGCTTTAATTAATTGCATGTATATGTGATTCTCTGCATTTAAAGTTGTTAATTGTTTCGATTCTGCTAGGTAGTTGCAAATATTTAGTAGATTGGAATTAATTAGTAGCCAATTAAATCGGCCATCCGTAATTGTGGTTTAGATTTAATTAGTGGTACAACGATTCTTCAGAATTGGGGGAAGAACAGTCTTAATTCGATAGTCCTGTGTCAGAGTCTATTGGTTTTGAATCGGGTTTCTCTAGTGCATAAAGTTGTCGGCTCATTAAATCTATAGAGTGTCTCTTACGGTTGTCAGTCGATTAGGGAAATAATTAGTGAAGTGTCTTCCTAATTATCGAGAAGCTAAGGAGAAATTAGGCTGTGTCAGTAAGTGTCTTCGGTGGCTATAACTGGTTTGCATGCATTAATTGGAAATATCTTTGCATCGAGGATCGGAATAATTAAGTTAAGGTGGAGTTAATTGGAAGCCGGAATACCTTTTTAATTTGTTAAGAAAACTTCATTTGTTTAATTGCTTTTAAATTTGATTTTTACATTATGATCAAGATATTCGTCTAGAAAGTTGGTTACTGCAAACTGAAGGTTCGAATAGTTCTCACCGGTCCTTTGGGAGACGATCTTGCTTGCTACTATTCTGGGTAGTTTGGGTATACCGACTGTGTGTCGGATTATTTTTGGTGAAAAACGACGCACCAGTATGCCATTAATCAACACTAAGTATTTGATTTATCCAAGTACTACACATGTTGTTCTGGATAACGTTTGCAAGGATGTATAAGAATGTGATCTGAATTTCAAGAAGACAGCTTACGCATGAAAACATGATTGAGCTGAAGATGAAGACATTTGTGCATTGAGACACAACTAAGATTGTTCAACATACTGAGTATTGCCAGTGTAGCGACCCGAACCCAAAGGCCCAGGTGCTAATGAAGACACACGACCAGAAGAAATGACAATTAAATTTTCGCAATTCAAAGATAAATATTTTCCTTGGGTCATAAAAATTTGAAGAAGCATTTCGTTTAAAATATTCAAATTATCCACGCTCATAGGCGTTTATCATTTAAACCTGTATGACCAAGACTAGTCAAAATTCAACATTCAACATTTAAAATGTGCCAAAAGACCACAACATTCACAAATGTCCATAAAATAGTTAAATGTTTCATGATCATAAAGCGGAAGCATAAAAATTTATACTTATTGACCACAAACTATACATAATCAATAATTAAAAATCATAAAAATGGTCAACGAAATAAGAAATCCCCATTGGTCCACGTCAACTACTAGCCGTCATCAAATACCTGAAAATATTATGAAAAATAGATGGGCTAAGTACCAGAAAACACTCAGTGGGATTTTAAATTTCTAAAATATACTTGATCATTCAATAAATAGTTTGCATATTAAACATATTTGCTATAATGCCCATAAAAAAATATGCTCATTAACATACAAAAGGTTAAATCAATATGGTTCCCTATCATATAAATTTCACCGAAGTGACATATTTATATCGTAGTACCATAATTACATCATTGTTCCATACTGCACCGAAGTGCTATATCATACCACCCTGAAGTGCTATATCATACTGCACCGAAATGCTTATACCAGGAACCATAGAGTTTAGTATCTTCCTATGAGTCATAAAAAGAATATTTTGAACTTTGAAGCATACTTTAACATAAACATACTTTATCATAAAGATAACACGGACGTGTTAATTAGAAATCATTAAGTCATAAAAGTAATTTGAAGCATGCTTTAACATAAACATATATTATCAACGTTTTTGAAACATAAATCACGTGTTAATTAGAAATCATTGAGCCATAAAAGTAATTTGAAGCATACTTTAACATAAATATATATTATCCACATTTTTGAAATATAAGTCATGTGTTGGATAGATATAACCCACCTTATAGCTATAATAGCTGAAGCTTTGATCATACTTTGCTTGTTCTAAGCCTACTGTTTCGGGTAAGAATTTATTTATAAGGATCATATTTTAGTTACACATTAAGATCCTAATCATATGTTATAGAATAAGGAAGGGTCAAGTGCCCAGGTTCCTAAATTAATAACAGAAATGACAATACTAGATGGTCGAGCAATAATCTTAGCTTATTATCTACAAACATAGATCACAACCTAGAATGTTTCATCTAGGTCTCTTTCTTTCATCAATTAATAAGATAGCCTCATAATTTATAAAAGGTACTACGTCTATCTTATAAGGTATCATACATCTAAGCAATGCTTTCATATCATAATATCAATTCCAATAACAATCTATAAGCATAATTATCTAAATTTCATAATAGTTCATATAATGTTAACATCAAATATTATGCTCAAAGCAAATCATTATCGCATATATTCATATTCAATAGATCATCCCATAGATAATTCCAGAGATCAATATTCTGTAGATTCCATAGACTGCACATAGACTAATAAGGGCTAGCACAAAATCATTTATTAGGATATTTCATTTTACCCTGATATGCTTCTAAAGCTTATTAGCTCAAACAAAAGAGAAGTATAGTATTACCCACCTGCGAGTAAAGAACATGTAAAATTAAGCAAAGTCACACAGTGGACGCGGGTCATAATTACCTGCACGATGATGATGAAGGTGTGAGCTTCGCGGCTGCTCGCCGGCGCTCCGACGACCTGCTACTGCTGCTCCGGCGCCGGTGGAAGGTCCGATAACCCCTACCCAACAGTTTTCCTCTCATTTCCTCTCTCAACTCTCGACTCTCTCTCTTTCACCCTCTCTCAACTCTCGACTCCTCTATCTCCCATCCTTTCTTTCTTCTTTCTCTTCTCTTTCCCTTTCTCTTTTGCTCGATCTACCTCCTTCTCTCTGTTCTCTCTTCTTCTCTTTCCTTTCTTTCTCTTATTTCTCTCCATTTCGATCTCTGTCCTATCTCTCTTATTTTTCCCTTTTTTACTTTTGACTTCTCTCTCTCTATAGAATCTAAAATGAGGATAAGTAATAATATATACTGAAAAATGATAATCCGTGCTCACAAGTGTTTAATGAGTACTGCTAACAAATGTTTTACGTTATGTGTAGGACAGATGTAAGAACATAAAAATAAAAGCAATAAAATACACGCGAGATTGGTAACCCAGTTCGGTTAATCAACCTACTCTGGGGGGATTGCTCCCAAACTTGAAGATTCATTTGTTACTCCTTCATGAAGTGTATTTGAGTTCTTACACATACAGGACTCCCTCCTTATGTCGCTCGTTCTTCTCCATGAACTCTTTCACTAAACGAAAGCTGTAAGATCCCCTTACAACCGTGACACTAGACTCTCTCTAGATACCCATGTCTTCAACTTATAATCTCTCCCGAGATCGCGTACAAAATGAATTAATAAACCCATCACGTGTTTCACTCAAAACACTCAAATGCTAGAACATATTGTGGGATAGTAACTAGCTAAAAAATGACCACAGATGAAATGACTCTCAAATAATCTTTAAGATAATCTAAACAAGTGTAAGTGGCTACCGATTGCTGAACATAACCGGCCTTCTTATATTCTTCACTTCACAATTGTAGCCGATCTTTATCATCGCCAATATGGTAAGTGGATTATGGTTTGTGATCTTCCCAAATGTGTGTAGATACTTTCCTTGGATAGGAGGGTTATTAGCAGCTCGGTATCTACTCCACAAGGCAGTCAATCGAACATATCTTGTCTTTCACGAATGGATCCACGCAAAATCTTTTATTTGTAGAAACTACCATACAAAAGTATCCCTGGATATTGAACGGTGTAGTTCTTTCCGGTCGGCTACACCCCCGTAAGAGGACGGGTCGATTTGTAGGGCGGTGAGCTAACTCGAGTTGTGTCTCTCGAGGAAAGCTTCATGTGGACGATTATCTTTCTATGCTATGATTGTCAACAAGCACATTAAAATGAAATACAACCTAAACATTCTAAACGAGGGGTTGGACGGTTTTTACTAAACTACCTAATTAAAGCAAGTAAAACTAACTAACAACACCACCAAACACAAAGATAGATGATCGGATTATGAGAAGAGCATTAGGGTGTAGATTCTCTCATTAGTTTTTCTCCTAGCTTGATTCAAGTTGATTATGTTAATCCCGATTGTACAATAGTCTCTTCAATTGGTTTAACTTCACTTACTGTCACCGTGTGATCCGTTAAACCTCTATCAGCTATATCATTCCAACCCATAGGCTTATGTAACCCAGTCCACCTAAAGATTAACGATTAGGCTTATGAAATCCAGTCCACTTAACATTGAAGGAACCTAGTTCGGGCTATAGAATCTCCTTTCGGTCTCATCTAAAGTCTAGTAATGCTAAGTAGTGATCAAGTACTCAACATTAACAAGCACAATTCCAACAATAAAAACCAACTATCACAAGCATAGATCGAACCCCAAATTGATTATCTACCATCTAATGGAGGAATTAGCCCAACACCATGCTCAAGAACACACAAAAATCATACAAGTTCTTTATTTCATAAATCAAAAGATAAAACAATACAAACGTATGCAATATTGTTTTCTCGAGAGTTTTGGGACAAATTTCCACAAATGGGCTAAAGTTAAAAGAAAGAAATACCAAAGCGGAGCTCCTCGTTCAAGCTTAGCAACCATGGTCCACTCGAACTTGGATCCCTCTTCTTGGGCCGTCATCAAAGTGGAGCTCCTTCCGCAAGCTTAGCAACCGCGTCCGCTTATAGTTGGATTCCTCTTCTCAGGCCTTCCTCCTCAAGCTCTAGCCCTCTTACCTCTTCTCCTCCTCCTTTCTTTCTCTTTGGAATGGTGGTGGTGGTGGTGAAGGTGAAGAGAAGTGGTAGATGAAGTGGTGAATGGAGAGAAAAAATTGAATTGAGAGAGATGGTAGTATCCCCTTTTGAATGTGGAGATCGTTTATTTATTTGTGGAAGAGAGAGAAAGTGGGAGATTGTGTGAAGTGAGAGAGAATAGGATTGAGTGGGATGGAGTGAGATGGAGTGGGATGAAGTGAGATGGAGTAAGAGCAAGTGTGTGAGATATTTCCAAAAAGACATGGAAAGATATGGGAGATAAGAGGAAAAATTTGTTGTAAGATTTGGGGATAAAAAATCAAAAGAGGAGCAATATAGGGAAATTAAATCCTACATCCCCTACTTATTTAGACTCCAAAAAGTCCATCCCTAATCTATTTCTCCAGCTGGCCATGTGGTGAGAAAATGAAGGAGTAAAGAATTAGTTGAAGGCTGGAACTGATGGGAAGGAGAGCGGGAAATTAATCGAGGCGTGAAACTGATCGGAAAGGGCGGAACTGGGCACCCCGCGCGCCGGTGGGGTGCGGCGCGCCCGCGGGGACCGGGAATGCGCTCCAGTGGACCCTTGTGCGGTCGCAGAGGCTTCTTGTCCGAGAGGGGTGCCGCGCGGTCGCGCGCGTCGCGCACCCGCACAATGTTCAACTCCGTCTTCAGCAACTTCCACGGTTTTGCTTCGTTCTCGCTCGTTTCTTGGCCGATTGACCCGATTCAACTTGCTACACACTTCTTATTCGATTTTCTATCTTTCCATTATCTTGAATCCCTCAAATTTTGCAGTCATTTATCCTCCATTTTCTCAAGATTTTGTGCAAATCTACAGAACTCACCAAAAGAGCAAAAGTGAAGGAAATAACATAAAAATCACACAAAAACAAGGGAGAAACACCTACTAAAGATACTAAATTACTATGATAAAATAAGACAAATATACACCAAATAGATATGGCTGTGACATTAGAGGGAACAGTTCGCTAACTGTTCTTCTTTTTTCGCACAGCGGAATGAATGGCTTCGGGGACATACCCAAGCACACATTGTCGATCATATCTCTGCTAACAACACAACACGAACACTTAGTGCATAATGGTGACACTAGCATATACATATATATATATACACACTCGTATATAAATTATTTCTATTGGGCTTGGGAAAATAGGGGATGTCATGGGCTTATTTTTGGGCTTCAATATAAAATTAATTAGGCTAAAAAATGAACTTGACATTATTCTTAAAATGGGCCAAGAAATTGGGCCATAATCGGGTTTCAACAAGAATATTCATCTAATGTGTTCGTTCATTCTCGTTCAATAATAAATGAGCTGAAAATAAATATATTTATTGTAACACCCCAGATTTTTTGATAAGGTTTAAGATAATTGTTAATGTTAATCAATCGGTTAGGGGAGAAATTTGAATAAATTTAATTCTGGACGGATGTCAGTCACGACTTTAAGGGTCAGTTTTCGTAAAAATCATATTTTCAGAAAATGTGATCTCAATTCTTTTATGGCCATTCGTAGTCTCATTAGAAATATTTGAACTCAAGGAGTATACCGGTGTTTTCAGATTTTAATTCTGAAGTCATTTAAGTTCCCGGTGATGAAAAACGTATTTAAAAGGCAAATGAATAGTAACTTTTGCGTGCGTTCGTGTTTTGAGAAATTTACGAAATCCTCCTCGTTGATTCGAGTCCAGTTCTGTTAGGCCTCTCTTATGGGAAATGAATCAAGGATTCCGTTGGAGTTCACGGATTTCCATTCTGAGGTCAATCGAACGCTCGGGAGTAAAATCTGTCAGTTTGAGTGAACAGTACAAAGTAATTCCAAAAGGGGAATATTTGTTCGTCTTTCTTCTAACGACCCCGTCTTCTTCACAAATCAAGTTGGTTTACTAGTATTCGAGTCAACGAGTCTCCCGGTATTTTTAGATTTCGTGTCTGAAGTCATTTGGACCTCGACATCGAATAAAGCAGCTTTTAACCGAACCCGATGTAACTTTTGCAGTATCTCCGCACTGCAATGGCTTCCAAGGGAAACCAAAGCTTCTCCTATAAATAGAGGGCCACCCCTCACCATTTGTTTGTTCATTCATTCTATCCATTTCACTTCCGAGAGAGTGGAAAAGCTCGTGACAGCTGAGAAAGTTCTGCCGAAGTAAAAGAGCATTCTTCGTGAGTGTTCTGCAAGACGACGAACGGAGTGGCATGGAAGGGATGCGGTGAGGGAAGGTGCTAGGGGCGCCGTTGGGTCGTAGTAGGCGGCTCTGCCGCCGTTGCGATACGACGAGACGCTGAGCTAGCCACCTTCCTTCGACGCACTTAACCCCGTTCATTCTTTTTCGTCGAGCTCGATTCCATTTCCTTTCTGTCTTTTAAATTCCGCATTTACTTTCCATTCTTCATCTTCTTCGTGTTCTTCATTATTACTCATTTACTTCCGCCTCAAGTTGTATTTCGATTTATTGAAGTTCCAAAGTTATAGCATTCTGTTATATTTCTCATTATTATTCCCGTTGTTATTCTCGTCATTATTTCTAGTAATAGTCTCGTTTATTCGCTGAAGTTCCGTTCAAAGTATACTAAGGATTTCGCCATTTATTCTAATTATTCAAGAGAATTGTCGTGATTATTTCGTTGTTATGTTGATTTCTTTTTAAATTAAAGTATGTTATCAAAAAAAATTTCGAGTGTTCTTCGTGTTCGTCGAAGAAATCGACGAACACTGAAGAACCCGGAAGATAAAAATCCGCCCAAAAATTGGGCGGAAGAGAGAGAAACCATGTGCCGTGACCGTGGGGGGGTGCGCCGCCGCGCAACACCCCCCTCGGCCCAGAAGCCCGCGAGCGCAGAGGGTGCGCGGCCGCGGGGCTGCGCGGGGTGCCGCTGGCGCGCGGTCTCCTCCGCGTGTCGTCCGACGCCGATTTTTCCGGCTATTTTGTACCCTCTTCCTGAGTTTTTTGAGCTTTTCAAACCATGATATTTCCAAGCTATATTCAAGTTTAAATTTTAGAGAAACATTCAAGTTATTCCTGATTTAATTCGATTAAGCTATTCAAATTTAATTTCCGTCTAAAAATTGAGAAAATAAGTCGAGAAGTTCCTTAATTAAAATAAATCCTTCTTGGATCTTTATAAAGTCATAAAGTCGTGCTATCCATGATTAAGTCCTAAATATATAATATGGGTATTATTTAATTCCATATTTTAGCTAGTTCCTCGTAGAAGGCCGCTAAGTCGATAATTCGACTTTTGTAGGAGGAAGTGAACCTCGTGGGAATTCGAAGAAGGATCATCAATTCATCGCCTCATCTTCTGCTTCGTGATCGAGGTGGGTAAATCAATACTCATCTAAAGTTTGAGCTAATGAGCTCTAGAAGCATATAGGGCAAATGAGATATCTAATAAAGCATTTTTGCTCTGCCCGATTGATCTCTGTACAAGGAAGAAAGAAAAGGGAAATATTATGTTATAATTGAGTTCTCTAGTATGTTTAGAAAATATAGTGATGCTAGAAATGTTGAAGTTTTTTTTATACTTAGCATGAGATATTTAGAATTGTCTTTAGTTACAATTCGCATTTATTTACGTTTAACTCTCGTATACGTATGCTTATGCTTGTTAATGCTCGTACCATTAGAGATTAAGGATTTCCTTATATTTTTTTTAGGCAATGTAAAATCCCCTATAGGCCGAGATCTTGTTATATCAAGAGATTAGTACCTAGACGTGCTCTAGGATTGGTTTTGATGGCAAGGTTAAGGAAGGGAGGAACTTAGCATTTCACTTAGGTAGGATTTAAGTTCATAACTCTTAACGGAGTCACTGCTGGGTTTTTCCCTCGCAAACTCGTTCGGATATTTGAGGTAACCCCTCTTCTATCCCATGGCATGCCTAAGGGTGCAGTTGACATTAGGTTTGAGCCAAGTTAGGCCCAAAAGAAAAGAAAAGGTTTTACGGATATGGAGAGGGCTTTTGCGTTTTGCTCTCTATATACCGTCTGTTAATTATTGGATATCTTGAAGTTATTAAAGTACTTTTGCTAAAACCCACTGAGTGCATTAGTGCTCATGCCCCCTCTTTTCAAATGTTTTCAGGTTGAGATGCTGAGGATGTTGGTGGCTGTGGATGTGGGTTGGCTGCCAAGACTGTTTTGCTATTATCTGAATTATGTTTGAAACCCCATGATGTTTCTGCTACTCTGATACACTCTTCTAATTCCGTTTAAGTTCTGTTATGATTGTCAAGACTCTAAGAATATCCCCAGACATGATTAAATATTTATAAGATGCATATTATGTTTATCTCCATTTCTCGAGTATGACTTATGTTCGCCTACGAAGAGGCCTATTCACGTTGGTATCTGATTAGTTAGCCGTTTCATTCTGCTTAAGCATGTTTCCTTTTAACCCAAGTAAACCCGAGCATCACCACCTATCTTCTAAAGCATGTCTTTGTTCTTAAACTTCTTGTAAATCTTCCGACTTTATTCATTAATCCCTTAATAACACCCTGTCCCCATTCATTAATCCCTATCTCGGGACCGGGCTGTTACATTTATAGATGGACTCAAGGTGGGTTCAGAAGTCCCATACTTGCCTATTTTTGAAATAAAATGACTTGCTACAAAAATTGGGCCCTAAATAAAAAGATTGGGCTCGAATTTGGTTTTGGGGCGTTACAGCCAGCTAGCTTGAATGATAGCCAAAAGTCAGTGTGTGAACATATAATGTTATTCCATTGTGCTACATGAAGTGAAGGTTCAAGTATTATGCACATGATCATGTACATGGTTGTCCAGAAGCTTCCAAAGAAACGTGTCAAGCTGATTTCTAGAAGATAAAGATTCACATTGAAGATGGACGTCTCATAATAGAAGCTGTCTTACTCAGATTGAAGATCAAGATGCAAGAAGGGGAGTTCTATTCAAGAAAGATCTCTAACTATGGTTGTCCGAGTCAAACAAGGAAAGTTTCTTTGTTAGAGTTCAATTATAATTAGGGCATCTGATTACCTTGTTTAGGCTATATCCTGTTATTATAAATAGCTTAAAAATCAGACTAGTTAGATGGTGGAATTTGCATATGCCAAAATACTGATTAGAGAGTCTAAAAGACTTCAAGTTTGAAGCATTAGCATACGGGTTTTGTTAGGCTAGAGTTGATCTTTTGATCATTGTTTTTCTAGTCTGTGTTTGAAATTCTTTCATTCACTTTTAAAGGCTGTAGGAACTAGATGAAGTCTAAGTTGTGATGGATCTCATAATTCAGTCCACCGAAAGAGGTTGTAGTTGGTAGGAAAGAGATCGAGTGATGGGAGGTCTTCATGTAATAGTCTTTGTAACCATACAATGGAGTAGTGGATTATTTCTCACGGATTTGAGAAGTCCCCCCTAACATAGATTAGTTGATTGAACATGGTTACCATCATTGTGTTCTTTAATGCTTTCAATTTAAACAATTTGTATGTGCATGTTAATCATAATGCTCACAAACATGATTATGCATATGTCCAAAGTGATTTACAGCTCTATCCAGACTGGTCTTTGATTGTTTCCAATATGAATCCTTTAAGTTGATCAACTTATATTGAGTTTTCAGACGATACTTCAATTTCTTTGGCTGGAGATTTTCCACTTTTGTTGACACAGCTTTGTAGATATCTCAGTTTCAGTATCTTCATCTGTTTTGCTTCCTACTAGTATCAACAATCTTTTTCTTTTTTAGCTTTAAGATTTGAACATCTCGTTCTTGTATATGCTTGACAAGTCCTTCGGCAAACTCTGTCAAATTTGCAATTTGCTATTCCACAATTATAGACATCTTGATGTTTGAGAAAATTGGTGAAGAGAAAAGATGATAGATAGAGATAGTCCCACTGGGCGTGCCAAAATTTATAACACAAACTTTTGTATTTAATTTATTAAAACACAAACCAGTGTATAAATAAAATATTTTCGGATCAAATTATATTTCTTGGATCCAATCTCCATTTTTCTTCTAATTAATCCCTCTAGGAACGATCTTCAAACAGTCTTCAAAGTTTTCATTGTATCATCGATCTTCTTTGACTTGGTCTTTGATCTTGATAAGGTTAATTCGGATAGATATCACCTTGTTTCCCGATCAAACGCCAACTTTGGGGTGAATTTGGTAAAGAACGCCTTTTAATGCCACAAGAACGCTTTTGGCTATTTGAGAGAATTTCACTAATAGTATTTCTTCTCAAATTCTTGAACTCTTCAAAATGAACTCCGATATATTTTTCAACTGCTATGGAGACCCCTATTTATAGTTATAGGGATGGGTATATATATTTTAAAAGATATTTACTTATTAAAAAAAACTTGATGTTTATCATATAATAATGATGCACTATTTTTTATGCAGTTAACTGCAACTAACATAGATCAATACAATAAAGCAAGTAAATCGAGTATCGTATCCACATGGACTGCAATCTTGATTAACACTAATTACTAAGCTAACATGTTTCTATTATTGAGGCTACCTAATTTTTAGTTGAATTAATCATATGCAAATAACCAAAATTAAATTACTAACCTCAATTATCAAATCAAATGTAAATTAAACAAGATTAAAAGCGTGAACTATCAAATAACAAAACTAATTAATCCTAGAGAATGCAAACACATGAATCCATTATAGATTAATTTAATTCCATTAACTTCCAATTTAATCCAATTATCGGTGGATGATCAGAATTCCAATTACCTATCTCCGCTAGGTATAAGGTAAAAGTAGATTAACAATTTATCTATTACTTTCGTCTCTAGATTAATTGTTAACTTCCAATAGATCAACATATTCAAAACCTCTTACAGATCACAAGTACGTGTATCAAATCAATTAATTTAATCTCACTAATTAATTATCTCCGCCAGGACTCAAATTAATTAGCTAGCATACAATGACTATGACATTAATCATGGATGAGACATCTAAACTTGAATGTTTGAATCATATACTTGGAAGGAAAATTGATGAAGAATTAAATCAATATATAATTTCATACATACTACAAATCCTATAATTAATTATAAAACTACTCACACGTAATAAAATCTAAAATAAAGGAAGAAATAAAGAAATTAAAAGACATAATTGAGATTGCAAAATATTAAAAGAACGTATTTGAATTATGTAAAAGAAAACTTCAATCTTCAAAGTTGTAGAAAAACATCCGTCATGCCGTTCTAAAATCTAAAATAAAATTGAAAAATAATGAAAAAGAGATCCCCAATTTTGTCCAAGAAGAGCTCTTAAATAATAGAGGAAGTTGAAACCCACAAAAGGAAGAAAATTCCGGTCCAAAAGGAAGTTCACCGAGAGTCGCCGAGACAGGAGCACGGGTCGTGCTCAAAGGAGCACAGTCCATGCTCTTCTTCGTCACCTGACACACTTTACTGTTTTGCTCCGTTCTCGCTCGTTTCTCATCCGACTGACTTGATTCTTTTTGCAACACGCTCCTAACTCGATTCTCTATCTTCTTAGGTATTTGCAAAGCTCAATTGAATCTCATAAAATGATTTGCATTAAATCTCTTCAAAATGAGCAAAAACGTGACACTGCACAAATTATGAAAAATTATGTGTAACTTGTCAACCTATACATGCATTGATTACTAACTACCATCCAAATAAACATCAAAATGCATACAAAGCAATGTTTATCAAATAATATCTTTATTATTTACATATTTTATCTAATTTTGAATTGCATATGATTTCAAAACTAAATAAATATATAAAAATTGATAAAAATATTATATAAAATTCTGACACACAAACCTACAAAAGTATCAAAGTATACACATGATATGTTTATAAATTCTATCATTTACAATGTTCCATCAATTGAAGAATAATCCATTAAATTACGTGTCCTCAAAATACAAGTCCTTCAAAAAAAAAAAAAGTCCTTAGAAAATAATGTGGTTTCGGATTGGGCTTGAGATATCCTAGGACATTACTAGAAGATAGGAGTTAAAGATGCATGCTTGATGGACATTTCTCCGTTTCATAACCTAATTGAAATATTCATGAGATACAAGAATTATAATATAGTAATTCTCTTCAAAACATTGAAGAAAAGAAAAAATATATGAAATTGCACTAATGTCACATCATAATAGAGAACCAATAAAAACTTAAGAATGAAGAAAGTGATTGAACATTGAACCACTACATAAAGATACATATTTGTTGAAAATTAATTTGATGAATGAAATCTGTCTGAAGTCCAAAGATCCGTTGTCTTAAGATTAGTAAACTGAATGATCCACCATTTTTACACTCTACATTCTTCAATTGTTGGGATGCTTGATGATTCTTTGAAGAATAACAGTTCTAGCTCTGCGAATATCCCTGCTGCAGTTATCAGCCTGCATTTCCAATTCTTCAATATTCTTCATGAACACCACCAATTTCTTCCTGATTTCTTCCACAGCAACCTTCACAGCATCCTCATTGATGGAGAAATCAGCACATTTCATGAGTGATTCGATCTCAATCTCCAACCTATCAACCAATACTCGAATATTGTCCAAATCTTTAATAGCAATGTAAGTGCCAACATTGATACAGTTGATGATCTCCCTCTGTCCTTTCACTGCATTCTCATAGTTTTTGAGTAGTGAATCAATCCATCTCCCCATCGAGCCCAGAGGGATGGAGGTGGCCGCTGCCAGGGCAGCTGCCACGGGTGGTGCAGCCATGGCAGCAGCCACCACCGAGCAAATCAGCACTGCAGCAAAAGTAGCTGCAAAGATGACTGTGGACACCTTCCTCCAAGCGTGGATGGACTTTAACTTCTTATCGAGCTTGTTCTTCCTCGTCTGCAGCCTCTCCAGCATCAACATCTGCTGCCTATAAACAGAATCAAAGATCTTGAAGAACTCCTCAGTGAATGGATCCCCTGCATCCTTGAAATTCTTCAACTCAACCAGCGTCTTCGAATACCTTTCACCCCCTTCCACCCCATCTTCCTCCTCAAACTGCTGGAGGGCGATGTGGATCAGCAACTGCCTATCTCTAGCTGATTTGAGACATTTCTCCAACGCTGTGCAGAAATCAAGCATCTTGAGGCTGTTCTCGAAGTACTCCTCCACAAATTCGAACAATTCTTGATTCTTCCAAATGTCCTTCTTGCAATCCAAGATCACCTTAACCACTTCTTGATTCATATCCAGCAGGCATTCTGTGACTTCTCGGAGGGAATCAAACGACAACGCCCTCACTTCAACCCCGGTAGCCAAGGAGTTGATAACGTTGTTCGTTCGAACTTGGAGGGTTGCATCGAATGCTTGTACATCCGCATCAATCTTGCACGCAGCCTCGTATGATTTCAGCTCAGTCGCGTAGTGCAGATTGTTGATATCGTTTGCAGCAGAAGTTTCTCCGTGGCTCTTGCTCATGTGGCTTCCCATTTTCTCAATAGTTCTAATCTATACACGCACAATGAATCACACTCCAGAGTCAAGATCCAAACTTTGGTGAAAAAACACACGTACAATCAGAAACTGGAGTGCTCAATTCTTTGCTTCAATTCTGTAAATCAGTATTAGGGATCGGATTGCTTGATGCAAGAACTTTGAGGCATTGCGTCAAACAGCTATGAGCGAATCAATTTCCAAGAACGGAGAATTAAATAAGCTTGAGATAGACGGAATCTAACAAAACCCAGAAAAAGAAATCAAACCGTAGAAACTAACCAAAAGTGGAAAGAATCAATTTTTAAGCAAAGAAGTACCTACCTCATAGATTTCTTGAAAATTCAGCAAGAAAATTAGCGCAGTTTGAAACCCTTGAAATGTAAAATCACAAAGCAGATGTTGTTTCTATTGCAGAAAGGAGATCTATTTTCAACCCAATGAATCTAAAATTATGGGGACAAAGGTAAGAGCTCTGTCTGTCTGTCTGTCTGTCTCTCTCTCTCTCTCTCTCTCTCTCTCTCTAAATATAAAGAAATGTGTTTATACGCGGAGGCGCATAGAGGCGGTGGCGAGTTAATGTGGTGCGGCTGATGTGGAATGAAGAAGCTTAAAAGAGAGAGAAAATGCAATTAAACGGTTAAGAGAGAAATGGAGAATAGCTTGCACGCATGGGATTATCAATGTGAGCAGAAATGGCTGAAAGGGAAACGCGGGAAGCAATGAAAATCTTTTTCGAAAAGTAAAAGAGGAATGAAGAAGCGCCATTTATCTTGCATTCTGCAATTATATAAACAGATTTTCATAAAGCTGTAGCAACGCGTAAAATAACACGACTTTGAAAAGTTACGCTAAAGATGAAGGTTTCCGAGCAATAATGTGAAACTTTCTATACAAGTGACCGGTATTTACTGCCAAAAATATAACACAATTCAAGGAAAAGTGATGTTTCTTTTGTTTTTTTTAACACATTGGTTGTATTGTTTAGATGACTTGACTTCCTTTTTTTAATCTATTAAAAAGAAAAATATCTACTCCTTTTTATTCTTTTTTAAATGAATTTTTGAGAATCGATTATAACATAATTCAAAGTTCAAAGACTCAACTAGATCAAATAAAATTTTAAAAAGGTAATCATACAAAAATTTGAGCGTTCAGGACTGTCTAAATATTTATTATCTCATTAATGTAACTTTTCAATAAATAAATTCGGCCGATGAGTAGGAAACGGGCCTAAACATTTGGGCTATTGTTCACTTGTTCTTTTTCACTGCCCCAGCCCGCCAAATTAGCCGATCGACCTTCCCACCAAAGTGCAGGTCTTATGTGCATTAGGTGCACATTAGATGATTAACGATCAACGCGCGTTGATCCGATCAATGCGTTGACTAAAAAATCCGTTAAAATTAGTAGCATTCATAACACTGAAAAATATCAATTTCAAAGCCCAAAAATATCATTTGTATCATTAAAAAGTATCAGGCATAAAAAAGAAACTGTTAAAATTAGTATCAATCTAAACACTAAAAAGTATCATTCAAGATTAAAAAAAAGTATCACTTGTGTCCCTAAAAAAGTATCATCAATTTTGACGATTTTTTTGGTCAATGCTTTGACCGGGTCAACCCGTTGACCGTCTGAAGTACATCTTATATACAGGAGTATTTGCGCCCACCAAATGACGGGTTATGGCGGCCCGACCCGCTCTATGTGCGATGAGTAACCTGATTTTGGGCGGCCCGCCATGTAGGCGGTGACTAGTGTTACTATTTCTCATAATACAAGATTCTCATGCGATTAACTTTAATTTATTTGTACTAGAAAGTTCTATTATAAAATATTATATATTTTTTTTATATATTTTGGTTAGACTAGTCTTTGCTTTATTATTATCGCAAATTCTCATGTGCGCCTTGTGCATGGATCTGCCCCATTAGACGTTCGACTTGTTCCGACCCGAATCAGTACCTGCAACCTGACATATAAAAGTTTCTATTCCCATTTTTTCCTCTTCTTCATTCTGAACTCCAAACCCTAGCTGCCTCATCTCTCTCCCGATTTCTCTTCTTTCCCAATTCCATCCGTCACGACCTTGCTTATTGTCCACTTTGTCGTCGGCGATTCAACTTTCCCTCTCTGCTTCATTACGTGAAACCTTAGCCGTCCGCAATTTTTATAAATCCTAGCCTCCAGATACATCTCTCTCTCTCTCTTCTCTCTCTCTCTCTCTCTCTCTCTCTCTCTCTCTCTCTCTCTCTCGTTGTCTTCATCAGTTTTTCCGATTTCATCAGCCCCAACGCCACTGATTCATTGCTCTATCGTCGGAGCTTCAACGTTTTCTCAATTTGTCTCTTCGTCTCTCAATTCAGTAACTTTCTTATTTCTTTTGTTGATATTGTGTTCGGTTTCTGTAAGAAATAGTTGCTAGAGTTTTGTTGTTTGTTTTTTCATTTTATTTGTGTTTTTTGGGTTTTACTTATATATTTGTTCATATGTTTTCATTTAAGTGATTTGAGGTATAATTATATGTATGTTGTTTCGTATTCGGTTGAGTATCATGTCTTATTTTTATATTTTTAAATCATAAATGATGTTTGTATTACTGTTGTAGTTAGATATATGCTAGTAAATTTGTTGAATATGAATATCTTTTTATGTGTACCAATTGAATTGAAAATAAGTATCAAATTGCAGTTCATTTATATCTGATGTGATTTTTATGTGGTTTTTTGTGTTTTCTTTCACTGTTCAGAGATGTTAAATATATGTTAAATATGATTAACATGAATTATTATTTGTTTAGATTTCAATTTATATGAGTAGTATGAATTATTATGTTAAGTATTAGTTAACATGCTTATGAGCAACACTTGAAGTGGAAACAAGTATCATATTTTTAGTGGTGCATTTATGTCTTTAGGGTTCGATTATTTTTTATATTTTGTTTGGGTTCTTTTTAGTTTAGTGTTTTTGTATTCATTGAATGTCCAAATATGTTAATTGAAGTGTTTGATTGAAAATTATACAAGTAATGTTAAATATTTTGTTCAAAATACCCACCACCATATAAGTCTGCATCTGATTTATTTTTTATATTATTTATGTTTGTTTTCTGTTTCAATACTTAATTTAAAAGTTTATATAAGTAATACGAATTATTATTTTAAGTATCAATTAGCATGCCTATAAGTAACACTTGAAGTAGAAACATGTATCACATTATTTCTAGTTTTTGCCTCTTCTATTTTTTTTACATGGTATGTTTATGTCTTTTGAATTCAGTCATTTTCATATTTTTGTGTGGGTGCTTTTTGGTTTTTATTTTTTTGTTTTCATTAATTGTCCAAATATGTTCATTTATTTTTGTTTTTGCCTATTCATTCTGGTGCGCATTTTTTCCTTACTGTGATCGATTTTTGTGAGAGGGTGATCCACCACTTGGACAACATGAAGCATTCAAGTGTGAAAGATAGTGTTTACTGACAATTGTCATGCTTGTTGAGTTGTTAGTAAGTGTTTTTTAATGACCTGTTTTATGTTTTTTCCATTTTTCATTGTTAATATCTTTACTTGTGTTATGACTTATGTGTATTTTTTCCTTGCATAGTATGATGAATTTGTTATCTATCTTGATGAGATTCGACATCCAAAAGCCTTAGAGTTGAGGTCATACGAGTTGTTGAATGTAAAGTTTGAAAGGAACAAGCAAACTGGTAGGCATGACTGTGGCGTATATGTGATGAGTCACATGCAGAGAAGCTTATTTGTGCCCCGACTTAGGAAATGTTTCTTTTTTTATTTTTATTTTCATTTTAGTTTTATGTTCCTTATTTTCCTAACTGGTTTTTAACTTTGTTTCTCAGTTTGCAGTCTTATAGTTGAAAGAAGCTCCAAGCACTATATTGTGCTCGTATTGGTCTTGCAGGCACAACAACACAAATGACTTGAGATTTGACGTCCATAAGTCTATCCTTGGATACACGAATAGAAGGAAGAAATGACTGAAATTTGTGAATTTATATTTGGATATTTAGAGTGTTGTGATTTCTTTTGGATATTGAATATAGTTGAAGAAATGTTGGTGTGTTTTCTTGTGGTGTATGATGAATTATATGTTGGGTTTTCGATGTCCTTATTCTGCTTAAACATGAACTTTTTATCTTGGAGATGGTTTTATAGGACAAATTCTCTAGTTTTTATGTTGTTTTCGTAATGATGAAGTGATTGAGGAAATGGTGGTTTGTATCATTGAATTTTAAATTTTGTATCATTTTAGGTATGATTTTGTGGAATAAATTATTTATAAAATAATTATTTGATATTTTATTTCACCTAAAATACTACTCGCAAGAGAATGAGGTAAATTATAGTAAAACAACGGTGAACAAGGTCGTATCCAAAGAGACTAGCTATGCAACCAAACTAAGTACTCAATTCTGTTGTTTCACTTTATCTAGAGAACCGGATTAAAGGTTTGTTTTTAATAAACTAAATATTGTAAATAAATAAATAATTCAAGCACAGAAAACTAGATAAATAGGTGAAGGAACGGATCCTAAGGCCATCTCCAACAGTTTTCACCTAAATACAGTTAATTCTACACTATTGTACAGTTAAAGTTACAGTTTTTTAATTTTCATCTTCAACAACACCACTCTACATTTCACTCTACAATGGAATATTCTTTTTTATACTCTTTACTATTGATTTAATTTTTGTTATCGAATTATTTAATTGAATATGATTATATATATATATATATTCTTGCTCATTATTTTTTATTAATATATAATTAAATTTTAATTTTATTTTACAAAAATTATAAGTTTCATGTAAAAACAATCAACTTATTCAAAATAAAAATCAACATTTCATAATAAATCATTTAATAAAAGCATAAATTACATGTCATAACAATTTTACTAATAAAAATAAGTTTCATAAAATTTAAACACAAAAAGGAGAAAAAAGAAAAAAGATAAATAAAATATTATAAATAAATTCATTGAAAATATATAAAGAATAAAAATTGAAAAAAAAAACAAAAACTACCGATGGTGAACAGTGCATCGGTTGATCAACCGATGCACTGTTCAACCCACATCAGTTTACCGAGATGGGAGGCCAACTGTTGGAGACTTTTTTTATTGGTTTTGCCGTTTTTCACGCCAAACTACCGAGGTACCGAGCTTGTTGGAGAAGCTCTAAGGTGTTGCTGCTAAATGAGTTTTCCCGATTTTTAGATAATTTATTAAACCATTTTTATTCTAAATCTTATAGGAGAATTACTCAATTAATCACAGTCTCTCTCTCGAGTAAGTTATGAAAATAGATTAGACTCTAATTCTTATCTCTCGATCTTGAATTATTATCTAAGTCCAATTAACACATCAGATTTATTCTACTCACGACACCTATCAATCTCTCGATCTAGCAGACTCGTGTTATGCAATCCTAATTCATTAATCTATTAATCTCTCTCGAGTGAATAACCAATTAATTACACAAGTGCGAAAGCTGACCAATTCAATAACACAAGACAATAATACACAAGATACACATACAAGAAATAGAACGGAACAATAAATTACTTCAAAACATCAAATTTATAAAACAATCAACAACCCTAGGATCTCTAAAAGTTTAGCTACTCATAGCGTATTCAAAATTCAAAGAAAATAAATACGAACAAATAGTCAACATAGTAATCCCAATCGAATAAAACATAAAATAAAACTTAGTCTATGATGTGCTTCTTCAATCTCACTGTAGTCTCTTTTCCGTCTTCTCCATGGTGTTCTCTACTCTCTCTATAGGGTAAAAGTTGTTTTATTTTCATGGGACGAAACCCTTAAATATCAAAAGAGTAGTCCAAGCCCGAGATAGAAACGTTCAGGGCCCAAAAGAAAAATCCGTGAAAGAGCCGAGAAAATAGCACAGTCCGTGCGGTACAAAATAGCATGGACTGTGTCCTTCTGCAACTTTCTGCCTCGATTTTTCTATTCGGCATGGGTTGTGCAATGCCGAGCACAGTCCATGCTCAGTGACTGCACTCCCGATATGCATGTTCCCAATATTTTCTCATCCCGATTGAGCCTCTACTCAAACCATCAAGTCTTGGAGCTAGATTTCATCAACTCTAATGGTTTTCAGTCTAAATTCATGTAGAATCACACCAAAAACTCATCTCATCCAAACAAGTGAAATCTGAGATAAACATGGATTAAAGCACATAGTAGATAATCAAAACCAACCCAAAACATACTCTAAATAGGTGCAAAAACCCAGTTTATTAATAATCAGCATCTTTATTACTAAACAACACTCATTGCTTCAGAATTAGCTGCAATCATGTCCATTCAAGAATATTCAAAACCTGAATTAAAAGAAAAAATAGATTTGTTTTCAAAAATAATATTAGTATCATTTGTTAAGCTATAAAGTATCAAATGTTCAAAAAAAAAGTAACACTTGTGTCTGAAAAAGTATCATTTATTTATCCTAAAATTATTAAATGACATGCAAAAATGTATCATATAAGAAATAAATGTCTTTTCAGTCACTTTAATGTCATTGAAGTGTCATATTCTCCCCAATAAGTAGATGTTTATTTCCATATTGAAAAAATTAAAAAAAAATCATAAATGAATGTTTAAGAAATGAAATTATATCATAATAG
Source organism: Perilla frutescens (assembly GCA_026008535.1). NCBI lineage: Eukaryota > Viridiplantae > Streptophyta > Magnoliopsida > Lamiales > Lamiaceae > Perilla > Perilla frutescens. The sequence continues at coordinate 35,696,040 of BRKX01000020.1, read as the reverse complement.
TATTCTAAAATCATAAAATTCCAACATAATAAATTCTCATCAATATTTTGTTCCAATACAACTCTTAAAATATCCCAACATATATTAAAAAATGAAGAATTTTCAATCCAAGAATCTGCAAAAGGAATTGAAGATATAGTCAGATAAATAGAAAATGTATCATATATTAAGCATAAAAATATCACTTATATTGAAGACAGGTATCAACATGATATTCATTTAAAACAATAACCGATATTCTCTTTTGCGCGGCTGAGAGAATTGGCTAGAAAGCGATACACTCATGGAAAAGATGAACTTACCATAACTAGTGAAAGGTACGGCCATTTGCTGGTCTAATATACATTTCTTCGAAATTCCATGGTATCTGAATGTCAGACCACCTTTCTCTCCAACTGAAGTGAATTTAAATGAATTGGCTAATTCTATTTTTGATTGATTTGCAAATGTACATTAGATGAATAACTTTTGGCTGTGATGTTGTTCCTGCGATGAACGGTAGACACCGACGATGATGGTAACCATTCCATCTCTGATGATCAACAATTAAAAATTAACACTATATAACTATCTCCTTTAATTTCCCAATTCATTTTGATAAGAGATTTTTCAAATAAAAACAGACTTTCAACATACGTCAAACAACTAGGCTCAGAAAAGGTGGGAATTTTAGATCTTCAAATAGATTTTGCAGTCATTGAAATAGAAATAAGACAACATTTTTACTCCATTACCACTATACAACATATTTCTTCAAAAATGTAATTATGAAAACTTCAAAAGAAAATAATAATCAACAAGACTTGAATGACAGATTTTTTTAATTTTTGATCAACTACCATAAATAATGTGATAAATTATCACTAATAATTCAATTAAGCATCACTACTAATGCAATAAAGTATCACTACTAATAAACAAGAATTCCATGTCATCAGATTTTTTTTAGCTGACGATTTTCGTCTCTTATATGTAATCTTAACATGATCGTCTGTTTTTGTATGTTCACTTCAATAGAAATGACATAATTTAGTAAAATTAACACTTTCTAATGAAATACAGTATTAATAACATAATAATTTCTAACACAAAATTCATACCTGATCTCATCCACTTTCCTCTCTTCACGTGTTGACGCAGAAGGTCGTTGCAATCTTTTTTTAATCATTTCCATCATTATAATATCTTTTTTAAAAATTAATCTGCAACAATTAAAATCAGAAACAAAATTTAATCAACCAAATGCATAATGAAGAAAAGAACATGTGCATACAGAATCATAAAACCATCCATTTCCAACAACTTAATCTGCATGAACTCTCTTCAATTACAGCAGCAATAGAGCTAATTGTTATAAAACAAATAATTTCACACAGATTACAAGAACATAAGTTTAACACATTGGTTAATGGATATATGCACCACAGTTTACAAGAACTATCATAGAATGTATCATGGACGATCCATGACTACCAACCAGATACCATCAATACGAATGTGATTCACAGTTTAGGTTGAAGTTGATATACTACTTTCTAAACACATCTCATCTACTTTTATTACCAATTTGGATTCATAATTAGAAGAACTTAACCCCTCCCTCCCTCGTACTACAATTTTTTTTTAAAAAAGAAATGCCCTATTTTTTTTTTTTTGAAATCAGAAAACCCGAAATTGTAAAATCAAAAAGATCACAAATGTAAAAAACGGAATTATCAAAACATTTGGAATATTACATTATGAAATTAAAATGTCATAAATTATAAAATCGGAAAACCCTAGACACACTTACAAATAATCTTCAGGGCTGGAGATGGATGATGTAGCGCCGGTTGCGGAGACGACTATGGTGCCGGTGGTGGCGATACTTGCAGTGGTGGTGGTAGTAGCACTACTTGCTGCAGCAATAGCACTACTTGGTGCGATGGGGGAGATGATTGATATATGTAGACTGTGGGGGAGATGGAGGAAGCAGCGATTGTGGGAAGAAGTGGCGGTTGTTGGAAGATGGGGGAAAACTAAGATGGGGTCGTGAGGAGAGGTATCGCGATGGTGGAAGAGAGGGGGAAAACTGAGAAAAGATGGGTTGATATACTACTTTCTAAACACATCTCATCTACTTTTATTATCAATTTGGATTCATAATTAACGGGCCAGCAGGGTTCAAATATATAGGAAACTCAACCTACAGCCACATGAATCTTGACACATGAATATTGTGTTTTTTTTTATAAAAAAAAAACAAGTAAACACATGAATAACATAATAGACACAATATAATATTCATATGTCGAATATAGTACCCTTCAAAAAAGTTACCAACTGAATCTAGATTATGGGAATAATGTCACGTCCTCAATAAGCATAAACCCTATATCAACCTCATTTCTTCTCAATCTCAAAGAGATTAACAAGTCTACAACTGAAGTGAAGTGAAGTGAAGCCTATCTTCTAATCACTAAGAAAATGTAGACAAGTCTCAGCTTCTCTTCCTTAAAATGTATCAGCAAAAAGTGCCACAATCAAACCAATACCGCGAAAACTAGCTATCTGCTTGTACTGCCTCATTTCAGTTGCAAAATCACGCACGCCTCAAATGCATAATCTCTTCTTTCACCACCAACCGAATCCGCAGCTACTTTGTGTACAGATACACCAACGTGAACACAAAGAAACCCGACATCTGTATAATTTATCAAGATCAAAGAATCATAAGCAACATGGAATTTACCAAATGACTGATGGTTAACACCGCACAAAAGAAATATGACTATTGCCACACTAGACCAGAGATTGTAACCGCAGCAGAATGAGAGAATAAATTATTTTAGTGGGAAATGGAATACTTATTATGAGAAGCAAAAAGGCTTGGATCAATCCAGAATTGCATAAACTCAATTTATCAGCACAGAGATGAATGATCTGACCAAAATAATTAATGGTTTTATGCAGATCACTCAACCTTATTTTGATATTATTTGAATTGAAAAATCAGAAACATAATGGTGCCACAAACTAGTATGATTGCGTGAGAAAGTGAAACCAAATCAATAAAAATGGACTAAAGAAGGCTACATGAAAAGATATACATATATACATATATATATATAGAGAGAGAGAGAGAGAAACATTAAAAGGAAAAAAGTAAATAACAAGGAAAATAAAATCCCAGCACAATTTTTTTGGGCAAAATAAGATCCTCCTGGATAATCTTTTAGTGTAATTATAATCATGAAAAATAAAGAGAATTTAATATATAAAAAAAAAAAAAAAAACATAAGAAAAACATCTTGTTTACGTATTGCCTTAAACCAAGTGAAGGCAAAAGCTTGTGATGAAAACAGTTTAGGTTTTTGACATCAACAAGCAGAAAGATAGAGAGGAATATACCATTGAAAATGATGCTCCGTAATATGGAAAAGCAGCAGGTATGAATCTTTCATACTCATTATGTCTGAAAGGTCGAACTGGAATCTGCATATAACAACATTTGTAGGAATTCATTCAGATAACTACTCAGCAGATTTATCACGTGTAATAAATTGTTTGATGATGAGATATTAGATATGTAACATGAAAGAGGTGCTTTATATTAAAAATAAGCCGGTTAACTTCAAGAACAAACAAGAGAAAATTTGCACCCAGCAGGATAGCATACTACTAGATTCAATTACACATTTATCATCACTAAGCTTCAATTTCTTAAAACAGTCTTCTTAAAATCAATATGGAAGATTATTCACCAAAGGGCTATATTAGATCAAATGGAATTGCTGGAAAAAGTAGTACAGAATATTAGCCAAAAATCAACACTGGTTCATATGTGTACATGGTTTCAGAAGTCTAAAAGCAATTAAAGTTTGATGGTGATTAGGCATGTTCAGCAAAAGTATTCCCAACAAAATTTCCAAATGCTTCATATGACGCAACACCTTATTTAGCACCCTATAGCAGCGTTCTAAGTGATACCAGCATGTTCTTATTTCATCATATTACAAAACAGCAGAACAGCTCACTGTGTCCTACTTTGCATGTGGAAATAACATAAGAAAATTTAGAATTCACAATAAAGCACGAGATTAAAATTTTAGAACTCCCAAGTGGCGTTTGACTAAGATTAACCAAAACGCAGAAAAACATACAGGATGGACAAAAAATCTTAAATAGAACAACTCGATGTGGAATACATAATAAATCAGCGTATATTTGATCATGATACAAAGAGGAAATTACCTGCTTTGATAGACTTAAGGTAGTATACCCAAGTCTCTGGTACTCAACCTTGAACTGGAAAACACCATAGACATCAGGAACCTTGAAAGATGTATGATAAAGACCCTGCAGAGAATGACAATTGATAAATCATAAATGTAGCGTACACGTTACAAAGATACACATTATGGCCAAGTATTGCATACTACATTAAACAAAACAGCACCTTCTGATTAGTTGACAGGGTTTTCAGAACATATGGACTCATCATGTAAAACTGAACCTGCAGATCATCAGCCACATATGGTTCCCAGCTAGTACCAGACCACTCATATACTTCAACATAGTAATCCTTCAACCAAATTAAAGCGTCAAATCATCAGCTTAACCGAAACATGTTACTTCAATTTATTTATTTATTCAATGAAGTAAACATTCCAGCTACAGACTGTTACCAGGTCGTCTTTGATTCTGTACATTGAAGGTTCATCGGTTTCACCAACTTTATGATGTCTTACATTCACAGCCTGGAAACATGAGAATCTCCAATGTCAAAATTAAGAAAAGATATCTAAAATAACATCAGAAAGGCAACCTACGCCTCCAAAGAAAAAACAAGGACGGTATACTATTGCAATTCTCCTTTCGTGAGAAGCAGCAGCATAAATAATGTACCAGAATCCCCAAGAAAATACAAGTTTAGCCAAAACACTAACTTGTAGAATCAATCAGGTTAATTCAGAGAAAGAGCAAACCTTCAGATGACCTCTTTCATGGAAAACCCATTTGCTAAGTTCCGTGAAAAATTGCTCATTCCCACATTTCTCATGTCTGTTTATAAAAAGAAATATAGAATTGTCATTTTATCTTCAGATAAAGAAAAATTCAATTCTTCACAAGAGGAAGACCTTACTAACTACATTATAACAAAATATATTCATGATAACAGTACCGACACCACGACACCACACACCCCCCTCCCCCGAAAACCCCTTCTTCTATGAGATCCAAGAATCACTTGCCATTATATAGGTCTGATCTTTTGATACAAATCCCCGAGAAAAAGGCCTATACAACCACAATCTACGATCGAAATAAAGATAAAATTCCACCAAAATCAAATCAAAGATAAACATCATGCCTACTTCAGATATAGGATTGCAGTCACTCACTTGGAAGTACTTCCAGCTTTCAGTACTCCAGATCGGAAAAACCTGAACACAAAAATAAAAAAATAAAAATGTCATCAATTGTGTTAGTGCGTGATAAACTGACTAGTGATACCTACTAACCTGTCACTGAACATGCTGAGTGAACCAGATATCAGAATCCGAGCATTGTTTCTTGCCTGAAAAGGGAAAGAACTATAAAATTCTCATAGGAAAATCAATAGTTCAAGGTGTCTTCAAATGATAATTCAAATTCACAAACCAGAATATGAACCAAATATTTCATTGTCCACCACATTGTTTTCTTTTTCTTTCTTCTATAGGTTACATATTCAGAGACTGTTTATGCACTCAGAAGGAATACTTAATAGTTGTCTACCTCTCGACAACACTCTTGGTGGCTGGTGAAAGAAACAAGTGCACAAATTCAAATACCAAGAAGCATATTAATTGCCAGCAAAAATAGCACATTGCACTATGAGTCAAGTTTCCATGGGATATTTTTTTCTGAAAAGTAGTTGGATGTGCTAAAGATGCACCATATAAAATAGGAAAAGAGTTGGATGCTGGTTTCTTCAAATAAAATAATTTGTTCTGTTAAGAGGACAAATTGAATCCAATCAGCTTCTAGAAAATCTATCCCACATCCATGTTTGGGACTTATCAGGCCGGGCATTGATGAAATAGTATACCTGCACAACAGAAACCAAAGAGATCGCTGGCCCAGTCAAAGTGGGAGGACTAGATAACTTGGATTTTGGATTGGCTGAGTACGCTGCTGGTGAGGCAGAGAGAACTTTTAGCACCTGCAATATAAAGCAGTTATATGTGATATATAAAAATTAGATAATATCTATATCCATAGATTCAGCTTTTATGCTTATCAAATGTAGAAATCTTACCAAGTTGTTTGCAGGATTTATCGAGTGGCCAATTCCCTTAAATAGCACGGGGGCCTGCAGTAGAATTGGATACAAAACCATAAACACCGGGGGATTAATTCAACAGGAAATGGAATTTGGGAATTTGATTTTTGAGTGTTTGGATGGCTTCCGGGAGACGCTTTTGAGAGAATAATTGAAAACAAGTGTAGAAAAAACTGGACACTTCGCACAAATTTTGTCACCAATAGAGCTTCAATATTTGAAAAGCAAAACATGGTCCAGAAGAAAAGTCTATTGTACTGAAAACCAAAAACAAGAATAAAAATATGGTAATAAAATTAATAAAATTTCTAGACCCACAACTACTCAAATAAATGGGGGGGGGGGGGGGGGGTAGGAGCTACTTCACCACAATAAGCAGAAATGAAAATCTAAGGTAATCAGAATTTTATGGAATATCATTTGATAATATCAGGGGGAAAGCTGTTGCAGTAGTTGAACCAGACCAGGTAACTAAGAGAGGACACAAGAATAGATTACCTCTATTTTCTTGCTCCCCAAAAGAACCTCGGATTTAATGAAATCATCACTGGCAATAAATGTATGATCCCCTTCTGTCTCTGAAACTGCATGGTTTGTGTGATCAATCACCATAGCTGCTGGGTCCTAGCATCCACACACAACAAAATATTAACACATTTTCCCATGTGACATGTGAAAAAGAACACTGCATCAGTTTTCATTTTGTAAATAAGCAGAAAAATCAAGAAAAATCGCCATTCTAAATAACAGCAAAAACACAAAGAAGATGCTAGAATTACCTCATCAAAGTCAACCCCGCACTCAACGGCTATCTCTCGAATCAATTCAGAAGCCGACGCATCGGCAGCCAGAATCAAATCATGACCAGAATCAACAAATTCTAGCAATGATGCAGCATCAATTGACCCTCCGAACCCTAATTTTGCAACAAGCATAGAGTAAATAACAAAGAGAAGCACGTAAAAGCTAAATAAAACAAGTATATTTGCACGTAATTGAAATGTCTATCACAAAAAACAGTAACTCCAGCATTTATATGAGCAATTTGAATCAGAATTTCACATTCGCAGTCGTGCGATTTGCTCACTTACGATCAATTGTCGGGGCGAAGAGAACAACAGCGTCATATGAATACTGTCCATATCTCTGCAGAGCGAGCTTGGGATCGTCGGCAAGCTTGAAATCGAGATCAAAACCTCTGGTTGCCAGCGACTTGAAGAAGATAGAATGCGACGACTTAATCGCGAAGTCGTCGAGCAGGACCAAAACACGGCGATCTGTTGGCCTCTCTTCAGAAAATGCGGCGCATAGAATCGCGAATAACGGAATAGAAATCAATAATAAACAAAGAGATTTTCTGATCATGGCGTTCGATCTCGATAATTTAAGGGTTTTAGCAATGGAGTTCCCGGAAATCACACTCAGTGTATGCGAGTGTGTGCGCGGCCCAACTCCCAGGCAAAAACTATAAATAAAAATTAACAGATGAAATAACAAATGGTTTATAGCATATAGATATCGTGGTTCAAATTTGAGAGAATTGGACGGGAGGGGACTGGAGAGAAGTCCTTGGGTTTCGGGTAGGACGGTTTCTGTCCGGACTCCGGACCCATATCCCTCGGTAGATACTTACCAAATCCGAGTAAGAACATGGTCACGGATGCGGGTAGGGTTTTTTCGGTAAAAGGTGTCCGGACTTCCTGATGTTCATTTTTTTTAACTAATTATTATTTTTTATTTATTAAGGTTATTTAAGTAGTTTCACATTTAATTCTTTTTGAATTAATTTAGTTTGCCGTATGAAGAATAAATTTTGTAGTTCAAATAGTATCTCCCTAATTTTATTGTGGTATTTTTTTAGGGGATGTAGCTTGTAAATGCATTATGGTATGAGGATTAAATTATAAGATTGCATAATCTATATTAGAATAAGAATAGTTGTTGTGTTTTAACTTGTTTCGACATGACTGTATATTGTCATCTCAAAAAAATAAAATGATAATATAGTATTTTTTTTTTGTATATGTGTGTGTGGGGAACTCATACAAAAATGTAAATAACAAATATTCAATTCTCTTCGACCCAGTCTTCCTTATGCTGATTTTGGAATTTTTTTTCTCTTTCTCTTTTTTCAAAACTTCATCATCCTTCAAGCTTTGTTCAACATAATTACGTTTTGTTGGACGTCTATTCTTAACCACACAGAGATCCCCATTTCGTTCACATGTCAACAAGAACCGAGGAATTCTAGTATCACTTCCAGCTTCTGAACTTCGCACAATAATAATTATATCAAATGGAATAGCTCTCTCACGAACCTAGGTGATCAAACTCTTGCGAGAATTGAACAATTCCATAGTATGGAATATTTCCGTAAAATCAAGAACTAACTCTGCATTGATTGAGTCAACTACACTGCTCTCAGTTTGATCATATTCCAAAAATAATAAAAATTAGTCACTGCAGAAAAATAGACAACACATGTTCGAAAATAAATTTTCAAGCAATTTGCATATGTTCAAAATATAATTTTCGAACATATTCACTTTGTTCGATAACGTGACTTCGAACGCTATATATTGGTTTTTTTTTTGGAAAAGTATCGTTCAAAAACATAAGTTCGAACAAAATCATTTAGTTCGAAAATTGAAGTTCGAATATACTCACTATGTTCGAAAACAATAGTTCGAACATACGTTGTCGAACACTGTCAAGAGTGTTCAAACTGTAAGTCTCGAACGAAACGCGATATCAGGCTATCAGTAGTAAAAAAAATGTAAAATTCATAATTTAATCGGTACAAACTAATATTGCTAGGTTCTTGTTGATTTTCATTCCACATTGTTGTTTGCCACCTCAATTGCCCAAGTTTAAGCTAGGTTTTTTTAGTTCAATTTTGTACTTCAATAAAAAAAACGTTCATGTGTACAATTTTGATTCTTTTTTTATTTTTAATATATTTAATAAATTATTTTTCATTTTTTTTTGTTTTTATTTTGTGGTGCATTGAGTAACTTTAGTAGTACATGCAAGTAATAAAATGGTACTTAAGTCATTTCATAATTATTTTATTTTTCATTTATTTCTTTTGTAGTGCAAAAAGTAATTTTAGTACTACAATTGAAACTCCCAAAAATTAATTTACTTTAATTTTATGGTTCACTAATTCCATTTTAGGGTATATATATTTATTTCAAAATTATGTTTATAATTTTCAATTGCCGTTTATATTTGTTTCAAAAAAATTAATTATCAAGTGTAATATACGAGCCCACGCATTAACGTCAGGCGAGTGCATTGCGCGAGTTGACGGATTTAAAAAAAAACTTAATTCACTTTAATTTTAGGGTTCATTAATTCCATTTTAGGGTATATATTTATATTTATTTCAAACAAATCAAAACAATTCACTTTAATTTTATGGTTCACTAATTTTATTTTAAGGTATATAATTTTTGGAAGAAAAAAAAATCACAAAAAAAGTTAAAATAAAAAACAAAAAGAATAAATAAATAAATAAAAATATACCAGACGTGTGCACTACATGTTGGGTGTTGTGTATCTTTCTTCTCAGGAACGGGACATAAATTAGGCTTAGTCGAGTCGAGAATTGGATTCTCTCTCCGTAAGACAAGATTGCCCCGTAATTGTACACACGGACTTCAACAATCGTCTCCGTAAGACGAGATTGCCCCGTAATTGTATACACGGACTTCAACAATCGTCTCCAAGATAAAACGACTAATAAAATTAGAATTGTTGTCCTATATGATATGACATGTATTTAATTCTTGTGAATTTGAATCTATTCAAATGACTTGCTTTTGTTTTCTTGATGATCGAATACCATTCTGGGGGGATTTATTTATAGTGGTTTGGTGGTTGTTGGTGAAAGGGTGCACCATTTGGACAGTTAGCTCGAAATGGTGTGAGCCATGGTCCAACGGTCGCAACCCTTCGGCTCTGAAGTGGTTTCCAGCCAGCGGGTGCGTGCGTCCAATGGGCGCACTGATTCACGTCCCAAGGGCTTCCACATCATCGTGCTGCATCCGCCAAACCATTGTCTTGGTTCCCCAAGCGATGTGTTGGTTCGTTGCACCATTTCGTACTTGGCACGTCACCAAGCCACCTGTTCGTCGAGCAAGAGCCAAGGTTCCATTTGTCAAAAGTTTTGGACTCCTTAGTTGCTCCGTCGTGATCGAGCGAAATGCAAAGTGCACCATCAAGCGCCCTTGCGACAAGTGTGACGTGTGCATGCTCGGGGCTCAGATGATGTTTTGCACCATCCTTGCTACGTACTTAGTACTTGATTGACAAATAGAAGGTCAACAGATCCATCACATGTGCACCATAGAGAGGAGCACTTGATTGCTCTCTCTTTGTGCCTTTTTCCTTATTAAATGCTTCCAACTTCAATCTTTTTCCAATGTGGGATGACATTTAATTTCATTTCTCCATTTCCATTTTATTCCAAGTTTCAAGTTCTAAGTAGTCAACTTTGAACTATAATTACTTATTCATTTGACCTTGAAAAAATTCAAGTAAATATACTACGTTATTCCGCTTGTAACGAACTTTCCATATCTCCAATTTATTTCCACAAAAAATAAATCGAGCATTGCTAAATAAATTTGGTAAGTTGGGCACTTAATATTTTAAATCAATAATTTTTCCAACAATCCCCACATGAATGATAATTATGCCAACGATGCATGCAAAACGTTCTCAAGTTCCAACGATCATTTTATTGCATCAGGCTAGGTAGCTTCCGGCTTTGAACCTTCCTTAACATAGTACAATCAGATTTACTGTTCGGTGAACATGGTGTCTTGAACCGAACGACTTTGTAATGTAAACCAAAACAATTGCACATGCACAGTAAAATAATCTAATATCTATTGTTCTAATATCTTGGATTCATAAATGGTCTTGCTTTAGCAAGTTGAAGTGGCCCTATTTCTCACTTATATAGGTGATCTCCTATTTCATCTTTTTAGATAAGTATCATGCCATACTTTCTTCTATAAAAGATCTATAGGAATCATTAAAAGTTCCTTTAGAACTTATCCTCACTGTACTAAAAAAAAAACTTATCCTCACCACATGCACAAGTTGACACTTGATATATTCGAGAATGAATTTTAGTATAGATTCAAGTGTTTACACTTGGTTTTCATAACTTAGTTGTCTCTTTAAACCAAGTTCTTGGGATCTCCGATCATCAAGGTAGAGTTACCGCTATGAAAATCATTTATTTGTGGATTTCAATTCATTCCCCTTTTCAAATGGTATGACTGTTTTTCCTTTTCCTTAGGAATTCTAACAGTCCTTCATTTTACGTACCATTTATTAATAAAGTTTGTCATTTATTTAAAATAACTTGTTTTATTAATTTAACACAAAAATGCTTGTTCATTTTTCTAATGATATCAAGTCTTTTATAAGTTCGTGTTTGTTATACTCTCTTTCAAGTGTTACTATTTACAGGCCCCCGCATTTCAATGTGTTCTTCAACTAGAGCCCCCACACTTCTTGTGTTATCAACTAGCGTATAACTTTTAGTTTCTTTAATCTGTACTGTTTGAATGAACATGTTTGATGTTTTAAACATCCTTTCTTTAAAGCCTATTCAAAGATTCTTTTGTGATTGTTTTCAAAATTCACTTATTTTTCCACATTTTCTAATGTGTAGTAATTGATAAGTCAACTGTAAATTTAACATACTATCATAATAGTATTTAAATTTTCCTTAACTTTGTTAAGTTAATTCTACTACAATGTTTACGACTCCTTTTATTCCATAGTAAGATAAAATAATTTCCTTTAATTCTTTCTATTTTACTATCTTAAAATTTGTATTATTTTGTAGGAGGATTTATTCAATTTTATTCCCCACATGATATATGATTAGTCTTGACTAATGCATTATATCATACTACTTATCAATTAAAAAGTTGAAAGTCTTGTCTAACTTTCAATATTTATCTCATAATGTATTTCTCCATAATATCTTTTCTTTATGGTATAGTACATTCCTTTTGATAAAAACTTCTTATATTTTGAATTATATAGTCTCATGCTTTTATAATTCATTGATTTTGGACTAAATTAATTTCAACACATTTATTAATGTGTATTAAATAATTACTCATTTTTTTCTTGTGTTCATTCAAAACACACATTTCTTAGTTTGGATAAATTAAGAAAATATTAAAACAAGTATTAATCAATACATAATTTTATTACTATAAACATTTTATAGCTATACACACATTTATTTTACAAATCAATATGAGCTATATCTGACCAAAACACGGAGGTTCAGATATATATTGTAGTTTACAAACTACGGTGGTAGCCTTTAGCTTATACCACCCATTCTCACGAAAACCATGTCCTATTACATGACCGTGGTCAGATAGGCATATCATATCTTCGTGCAGCCTCAATTCACGTGCTCCTTTGATCAGTCTTAAAGCCGAGATTACGTTGTGGGAAAATCCCATAAGGTATAACACATCGGCGAGTGTAATTTTTATTCCGAAAGTCAACACGAGCACAATTTTGCCTTCTCCACAAACTTCATATGGACCTTCAGACTTGATTTGATTTGCTGGATCGATTGGCTTATATGTTGAGAATAAGTCTCGATTTCCACACAGATGGTATGTCAGTGCGGTATTGTAACGACCCATTTTTCAAAATGTTTATTTTTAAATATAGTCTTGTGACCTTGTCGTTACGACTGATTTAATATTTCATATATTATATTTATTTTAGTCGTCTCGCCTGCAGAGAAAAATTTAAAGATAATATCAGGAGTTCATAATATGAATAAAAGTATAAAATACCATAATTTATAATTTTGAATTCTATAACTAATCCAAAATCCAGATAATAATAATAATAATAATAATAATAATAATAATAATAATAATAATAATAATAATAATAATAATAATAAAGCTTATCTAAATAACAGTTAATTTTCCATAATCTTCTCTCATTAACTCACGTTTCTGCCAACTGCAGAACTACCCAAACAGTTTTTCCTTTCAAAGCTCATTTCTGATTGAATCCTTGTGAGTCAGAAAATCAATCGATGAAACAAATTCCTTTCACACAAATATGCGAAATACATGAGAAATTTCCATCAAAAACATTTGTCAATCCTCTGTCAAAGTTAGATAAATAATTTCACATCGTCGAATAAGTTGGAGGACATCAATTCAAAGTCTTGAATCCAAAATTTCAATTCAGGTAATTTCTTCCTCATTCATATTCTCTAAAACAATAACAGAAACTACCAATTAAATTGTTAATTATTCTTAGTTCAAAATAATAACATTTCGTAAAAGAAAGATTAAAAATAAAATAGTTGTTGTAAATTGAATTTAATTAGAAAATAGAATAATTTGGGACTGTACCGTGAGATGATTGTTATAAATCTGGTGTTTTGTTGAAAATCCTTGTTGGAAGCTTTCACCGAATTTTTAATTCCAATTCTAGATATGAATTTATTATTTTGTTCTCTTTTTTCCGAAAGTGATGAAATTTGGATAAAAACTCAACTATTCTCATTCTCTCTCCTATATCTTTTGTATTCTATATTTTCAAATTTTAATATTTGTTTTTGGGTCAATTAAATAGGAGGTGACGAAAATAAGTAGTAAAATTAGTGAATGATTTTGGAACTGGTTCAACCTTTTTATTTTTAGTTAGTTTATCGATTTTTTTTAATTCTTATTATTTTAGAATTTCACTATTTTCTTGATAAAAGGTAGATGAATGTACTATACTTGTTCTTTTTCTTTATAAATTCTTCTTCCTTAAAGTTTGTGACATGCTGAACCGAGATTATTATCATATTTTAATTTGAGTAGTCTTATTAATTGTTATTTTTATTATTACAATGGTAAAATATTATTAATACTAATAGTTTAGTGAATTCATTCTCGAAACCAACCCATATATCCATAAGTTAATTAATTAAAAATTACTAAAACTATTAACTTTTAGTTGATTTATTTTATAATAAAAGATGAAAGCCATCTATAGTTGGTGATAATATTATAAATGATTAATAATTTAACCTCTAAACCATATACCATTCATACAATATCTTAATTACTAAATTAATTAAGTATATTCTCTGCTAGGTGAAGGCGACTTAGTTCCTGTAAGTCTTTAGCATTTTACAATTAAAAGTCGAGTCAAAGGTCTTCAAAATAAAGGTGGGGAATTTTATACGCACGTGGTTATTTATTATCCATTATATATTATGCTTGTGATTTATTGTTCGACTAAGTGTTTATGTGAAAGTGAAAGTTAAAGTATGTCAGAGATCGTTCATAGGTCTGGGACCGTAAAAGTTGTCCTTGGGTCGCCCACCGTGCATGTGTATATGCATATACTTGTTCAGAGACCGTTAATAGGTCTGAGGCCGTGATAAGTTGCCTTTGGGCTGACTCCCCACTGTTCAAACAATTATTATTATGTGACATGGCATGAATGTCTGAATATGAGTTACTCGTTTAATATGTTTTGGATAATGCGTATTTCTCCACTGAGTGTATTCGTTATACTCATTCCCTTATTACAATATTTCAGGTTGAGGAGCTCGGTGATGGTGATGTGGAGATGGATGTGGTTTATGTTTTTATTAAAATATAAGTCATTGAACTTATTTCACTATTAAAGTTTTAGTTGTTATTTATGTTGAATTATCAGTTTCTGACTTTAAAATATTTAGGAGTTTAAAACTAATTAAAATCGTTTCCGCACTATGTTATATGAATTATTATTATTTTCTAGTGTTAGTTTTATTACATATTTGAGAAAATATTTTAAATTATCTTTCAGGCATTATTTTACATGTTAGATTTTATAAAATAAATAACATTTTACGTTTATAAAATTAGGGTGTTACAGGTATTTATCAAAATCAACACCGACTGGAGTCTCATGTCCGGATGAGGCTTCGAATGACAAATCTAAGATTTGAGAAGAAGAGGTCAAAATTAAAAATAACAAAATAGAATCTCGTCTTACGTTGTTAGGTGTTGTCTATCTTTCTTCTCGAGAACGAGACATAAATTAGTCTTAGTCGAGTGGAGAATTGGATTTTCTCTCCATAAGATAAGATTGCCCTGCAATTGTACACACGAACTTCGGCAATCATCTCCAAGATAAAACGACTAATAAAATTAGAATTGTTGTACTCCAAATCTAATCTTTGGCGAAATACTCGATATCCGGAACAAGAGAACGGCTAGGATACTCTATATGATATGACATGTATTTAATGATTGTGAATTCGAATCTATTTGAATGACTTGCTTTTGTTTTCTTAATGATCGAATACCATTCTGGGGGGCTTTATTTATAGTGGTTTGGTGGTTGTTGGTAAAGAAGTGCACCCTTTGGACAGTTGGCTCGAAATGGTGTGAGCCATGGTCCAAGGGTCGCAACCCTTCGGCTCTGAAGTGGTTTCCAGCCAGCAGGTGCATCCAATGGGCGCACTGATTCGCGTCCCAAGGGCTGCCACGTCATTGTGCTGCATTCGTTGAACCATCGTCTTGGTTCCCCAAGCGCTGCATTGGTTCGTTGCACCATTCCACGCCTGCCACGTCACCGGGCCACCTGTTCATCGAGCAAGAGCCAAGGTTCCATTTGTCAAAAGTTTTGGGCTCCTTATTTGCTCCGTCGTGATCAACTGAAGTGCAAAGTGCACCATCAAGAGCCCTTATGACAAGTGAAACGTGTGCGTGTTCGGGCTTGGATGGTACTACGTACTTAGTACTTAATTGACAAATAAAAAGTCAATAGGTCCACCACATATGCACCATAGAGAGAAGCACTTGATTGCTTTCTCTTTGTGCCCTTTTCCTTATTAAATGCTTCCAACTTCAATCTTTTTTCAATGTGGGATGGCATTCAATTCCATTTTTCCATTTCCATTTTATTCCAAGTTTCAAGTTCCAAGTAGTCAACTTTGAACTATAATTACTTATTCATTTGACCTTGAAAAAATTCAAGTAAATAGACTACGTTATTCTACTCATAACGAACTTTCCATATCTCTGATTTATTTCCACAAAAAATAAATTGAGCATTGCCAAATAAATTTGGTAAGTTGGGCACTTAATATTTTAAAACAATAATTTTTCCAACACTACACGCGTCCGACATATTGACTTTTTTTATCATTTTTTAACTGGATTTAAACTCATGCACCTCCTTATGTAGGGGAGACTATCCATATTCGTTACTTTCTATTGTCTATCCTCATCATTCTATTAAACTTTCTACCTTTTGTCATCTTGTATCTTTGATCTACTTCGGTAAAATTATATCATATGCAATCGGCTATTTCCTCCCAAAAAAACATAAAATAAAAATCATGATATCATACTTTTATACCTTTTATCATCATGTATCTTTCATCTATTTTCTCTCAAGAAAACATAAAATTTTATAAAATCATGACATCATATATTTTCGTGGAGTGAATTAATGTGATATAATGACATTTTCTTTTTTTTTTCCAACAAATGACTCTGCTTGAGAGTGTGATCTAGGTGTATATATATGTGTGTATTATACTATCAATAAGAGATAAATTGTACTATATATTAAAAAATTATGGGGCACACTTGTGTGAGACCGTCTAACGGATACGTTAGACGGATCTACACCACACCCGACCCGACCCGACCCGGCTATATATATGTGTGTGTTAAAAAAATGAATTATTTGTTTAATTCTCTTTCCGCTCGATGTGATTTCCACTAGCTTAACCCTCACGATTTCCACCCAACACCCCAAGCTGGACGCGATCCATCTCCCAGCTGAACCCTAGCTTTCCCCAGTTACAAGAGATTTTCCTCCTTTTCACGCAAATCAAGATAAATTTCTCTCAAATCCACGCGATTTTGAGGATGATTTAATTGATAAATTGGGATGTGAATTTGCACTCAATTCCGGCGAAGAAACGTCTGCAACAAATGGTATTTTTTCTTAGTTTACGAGATTTGTAATTTTGTGAACCTTGATCAATAATTAGGTATATGAAATTGTGCATTCCATGTGTTTGATAATATGTTCCTGGAGGAATTCATTAAACTTTCTATTTTTCATAGGCCATTTGTTATTGTTATACTACTTTTGAACTAATTTAAATTTTAATTATGTAATTCTCAAATATTGTTCTACTTAATGATGAATCTAATGGTGAAGATACAGAAACATCTATTAATAAACATGAATCTCTTATGTTGAAAATTGGCAGTGAGTAATACTTTGCTTCTCTTTTTTATTTGACGCAACTCGCCAATTGGACCATGTATTTAAGACAGTAGTGATACTTCACTGGGTAGTTAGTGATAATGGCATCACAGTTATTGACACTTCTTTGTTTCTACCTCAATAATTCAAATCAATTAGAGATACTTTGCTTGTTATATAGTGATCAAAGTTTAAATTGTTATAGGTCATTCATTTGATTTAATAAATTAGTGATACTTCACCTCGTAGTTAGTGATCTTTCACCTGGTAGTGACACCTCTCTGTTTCTGGTTGTATAATTCAATTCAATGTGATATTTTGTCCTGCATGATCATTATGATAGTGGTACGTTACATTATAATTAATGGTTCTTTATTCCATGGTAATGATACTCTTGAAAAATACTAAATCCAACAATCGACTCATATTGTCTCACTTCTTATCTAATTATGATTCACTCGATAGTAATGATATTTCATCTAGTAGTTAGTGATACGTTACCTCACAGTTATTGACGCTTCTTTGTTTCTGCCTCAATAAGTTAATTCAATGTGAACGTTTATCCTGGATACTAATCATCATAGTAATCCTTCATCATGTAGGAATTAGTGATACTTTGTTTCTTATGTGGTGATCATTTTATTACTAACACTTCATTTTAATAAGTAATGATACATCTCATCACAATTATTAACATTTCTTTATTTATGCCTCAATAATTAAATTCAATATGAATGTTTGTCTTGGATGCTCATCATCATAGTAATCCTTCACATAGGAATTGGTGATACTTTACTTGTTATATATAGTGATCATTTTATTACTGATACAAAGTTTAAATTATTGTAGGTGATTCATTTGATTTAAAAGGTTATCTTCTTAGTTTGAAAAGAAAAAATATGGATAATATATATACCTTATATTGCAGTAATGCTCTTGAAATTGAGTTTAGTGTTAGAAAATTCACAACTAGAACTGATAATGGAAATATGATTGAAAAATACTTTTTGAGTTCTTGTGAGGGAGCTAAAAACCAAACACTTTTAGTTCAAGAAAAGTGTATGTCACACGCACAGGTTGTAAAGCATATTTTAGAGTAAAGATAAATAATGATGGTCTATATTAAGTTATTAAACATAATATCATGCACAATCACACACTTACAAGAAGAGAATGTAGTCATATGCATCATTCATAGAGATCAATACACAATGAGAAGGGGGTTGTGATTGAGAGCATAATCACATCAGGGATAAGAGCTACTGATTCTTTCTGGTACATGGCACATGATGTAGAAGGGGAGAGAAAATTGCAAAAATAGTCCCACAGAGCATGTCCCCATTTGGTTTTGGTCCCATTGGACCACCATATGCAGAAATGGTCCTAATGTTACATTTTATGTTAAATGAGATGCAATTTTAGTCCCAAACAAAATGCAATTTTATTCCCATAAGAAACATTATTCCTTGAAGTGAAGTTTGAGGGAAAATTCAACATTTGGAGGGAAAAATACTTATCATTATCAACACATACTATAATAAATATTTGAAGAGCTAAATAGAGAGCTATATATTAAACACTTATGATGATGTTCACCTAGAACATAAGCCAATAAAGAAGATTTTCATCCAATAGTGTTATAACTACGGCGGTAAGCTCTCATTTCTTGACCTCAAAACTTAAATTTTCAAGTAAACACGCTTTCTCTCATCTCGACTACAATCTCACCATGACACCCTTCCTCCATCTCGACAGAATCCTCCAATTCGAGGCTAATCAAGTAGCCATCCAACCTGTCAAAATGTATCATTACTTGAGAAACTGAGATGAGTGTTTGAGAAAAGTTCTGAATAAGCTCCTACAAGACCTTGTTTCCGATGACTTTCTGGAAAAGGCATAGGTAACAAAAAGATAAGTGCATGCACCATACCCACACCAGGAACTATTCCAGATTTCTGCAAGTTCAAATAAATCAAGGACAATCGAGCACATGCATCAGAACTATACAACCTAAATTACCTCTCCACACATTCAAGTTGGAAGATTTTACCATCGAATCAGATTAAATATCAAGCATCAATCCAATTAAATCTGGAAACGGAAAATAATATGATCAACCAACCCACATTAACCAACTCTGTGATATTCACATTAAAATGGATAAGCTAAGAACAATATGAAGAAAACAGTCTTCTTCACTACTAATTAAACAATGCACAATCAGAAAACTAATTCAACAACAAACAATGAAAAACAGAAATGCTATATTCTACCATTCAATCAACAGTGGAGGGAATAATCAAATTTGGGATGTTGAATCAAAAACCAACATATGAAGCCCTGTCTACTACAAGAAGTCCGTAGAGAAAGCTCCAAAATAGTAAAACAGTGATTCTAAAAAAAATAGTCACAACCCTTTTTTTAATTATTTTTAATTTAAAACCATAAAATTATATATAAAAAAAAGATCCAATTTTTCATCGATTTTTGGCTTCTCATTTACCAAAAGATACTGCTCCATGATAAAAAACAGTAAATAGCGATTCTTTATAAATAACACTACCAACCATTTTTTATTCCAAATTTGAATGATGGAAATCCACAAAAAAAAATGGAATTCAAAAAAATTATGGGCAAAATGGAGCAGGAAAAAGACCCAAGTTCGCTGCTATCTCATGAGCCGGAGCAGCAGGACCGCTGAATTGTGGTCCTGCTCTATCGACGAAGACGGAGGTGGCGTTGAGGGTTCTTCCGCTATGAAGCGAATAAATTTGAGGATTTGGGAATTTTTTTTCTCAATTAGGTCGAGTGATATGGTGAAATTGAGAATAAATTTGGGAAATATAGTCTTAATTTGGGGATTTTCTGAAATTAGGGCTACTACAAGTCATGTGCGTCTCACGTGCTCACATTCCGTCAACTGTTAATTAGCCCGTCAAAAAACGTGGGACCAAATTTGCATATCATAATCTTTTTTAGCTTAAAAAATAAAAAAAAGACCATAATTGCTTTGTTTGGGACCAAAACCAAATGGGGACATGCTCTGTGGGATCATTTTTATAATTTTCTCTAGAAGGGGAGGATTGTGTTGGTCACACGTTGAATGATCATTTAAACTATATTAACCAGTTGAAAATGAGTATCATTGAAGGATGTGATGCACAAACCCTCATTAAAGGAGGTGTTTATGAGAAATATCAGAATGCTCCACAATGGTACTGAGAATCTAGATGAGATTCTTAACTCAAGACAGACTACTAAGGTAGACTATGGGCTTGGGTACTCGGGACAAAGCTCTGGCAAGATAGAGTTTGTCAAAGCAAATGAGGAACATGATCAGAACACAGATGTTTCCATGAAAGTTTAGAACATTATCAAGAATGTTGCTCATCAGAATGTACCTCATAAGAAGTTCTTCTACATAAACTATGCCAATGTTGCCTTCCACAGCACATCAAATAAGAGAAAGATTGTCTGGCATTATTATGAGGTTGTTGGACATATCAGATCTCATTGTGAAAAACATCTCAGAGATTTAAATAGAATGAGTGGGAGGTTTGTGCCTAAGAAAGTCAAAGTTGCTACTTCACGGCATGATTGGAGGAAGAAGCACATCACACCTAAGAAGCAGTGGGTGGTGAAGAAGCAACATGTTTGCATGATTGCTCACATGTCACTTAAAGCTGAAATTTCAAGCAGTTAGTACTTTGACAGTGGATGTTCAAGGAACATGACAGGTGGCAGAGCAGCGGTGAAAATTTTGAAGACCTGTTTATCTGACTTTATGATCTTTGGAGATCGAAATAAGTGCAAAGTAATGGGAAATGAGTTCTAGATGTGGAAGACATGCCCAATCTGAAGAAGGCTATATCAGTGGATAGACTGAAAGCCAACCTAATCAATATAAATCAGCTATGTGATGACAATATGATTATGGTCTTCACCAAAGATGATTGCAATATCTACAAGAAGGATAATGAAGTCTTCATGGAAGAAAAAAGATCATCTGATAACTGCTATCGGTTCAATGTTCATTCAAAATGTTCAATAATCTGTCAGAGAACATTCTTAGATGAAACTGATTTATGGCATCAGAAGCTTAGCCATACTCACTTCAGGAATATGCAGAAGCTAATCAACAAAGACATGATTAAAAGGATTCCAAAGATCAAGGTTGATTGTGACAAAGTATGCGGCTCATTTCAATTAGGGAAGCAAATGAGATCACAGTACAAAGATGTTCAACACACCACCTCTAGCAAAGTCTTAGATCTACTCCACATGGATCTAATGGGACCAATGGCTATAGAAATCTATGAAAAAGAGATGTATGTGTTTGTGTGTATTGATGATTTCTCTTGGTTCACCTGAGTTCTTGAGAGACAAGACAGAAATGTTTTCAGCCTTCAAGAAATTGGCTTGTGAACTTTCTGTGGAAAAAGGTGTTCCCATCATAAGAATCAGAATTGATCATGGAAAGAAGTTTGAGAACAAGCAATTTGGTGACTACTGTGAAGAGCTTGGGATCAACCATGAATATTTTGCCCCAAAGACTCCACAACATAATGGAGTTGTTGAGAGAAAACATAGAACACTTCAAGAGATGGCCATAGCTATGATTGCAGGAAATAATATTGCTACACACTTCTGGGTTGAAGCTATCAACACTGTCTGTCATATCAACAATAGGATTCATAGCAGACCAGGTACATCAATGACACCCTATGAATTATAGAATAATATGAAGCCTACTGTAAAGTATTTCCATATATTCGGGCGCACTTGTTATATTCTCAATGATAGAGAATATCTGACCAAGATGGCAAACTGAGAAATTGAAGGGATATTCCTTAGATATTGAACATCAAGGCTTTCAGAGTATTCAACAATGAGATAAAAAAAATGTAAATAAATCAGTCAATATCAAGTTTGATGATGCTTAGGACTTCAAGAGTAATAATGAGGAAGATGACCACCAAGATGTTTTTGAACATTTTGATGAACAGTCTGAGAAATCAAACAGCAATGATGAAGAACCTATTTCTACTCCCAGAAAAATATACAAGCATATCATCAAGAGCCATCCAACTACTATAGTCATAGGAGACGTCATGATATATTGAAGATAAGAAGCAGAGCAAAAGTTCAAGAATACATATCCAGCTTTTGCTTCACATCTCAAATTAAGCCAAAGAATATGCAAGAGGCTCTGTTAGATAAATACTGGATCGAAGCCATGCAAGAAGAATTTCTGCAATTCAGGAAAAATGATGTTTGGGATCTTGTTCCAGATCCAAAAGACATCAACATTGTTGGAACAAAGTGGATCTTCAGAAACAAGACTGATGAAGAAGGAAACATCACCAAAAATAAAGCAAGACTAGTTGCTCAAGGCTACTCTCAGATCGAAGGGGTTGACTTTGATAAACCTTTTGCTCCTATGACAAGACTGGAATCTGTGAGATTACTTCTTGCCATAACCTACCAACTAAAGTTCAAGCTACATCAGATGAATGTAAAGAGTTCCTTTCTCAATGGTTTCCTCAGCAAATCTGTATATGTTGTACAACCAAAAGGGTTTGAAGATCCTCACTTTTCAAATCATGTCTACAAGCTCAAGGAAGCTCTATATGGTCTGAAACAAGCTCATCGCGCTTGGTATGAAATGCTTGTAAACTACTTGCTAATAAAAGGCTATAAAAGAGAAGAAGACGAAGAAGATAAGACATTGTTCATCATGAATGATAGTGATGTTATCATCGTCCAAGTATATATTCATCATATTTGGATCAAAGTCCGAGAAGATGGTCATGAACTTTATCAAGGACATGGAGACTGAATTTGAGATGATCTTAATTGGAGATTTGAAATACTTCCTAAGATTACATATCAATTAAATAGATGAAGGCATATTCATATCTCAATCCAAATATGTTAAGAATCTTGTCAAGAAGTTTGGACTGAAAAACTGCAAACACAAAAGGATTCCAATAAGGACTTCAACAAAGATCACCAAGAATGATGCTGGAACTGAAGTGGATCATACTCTCTACAGAATTATGATTAGAAGCTTGCTATATCTGACTGCAAACGGGCCTGACATAGCATACAGTGTTGGAGTTTGTGCTAGGCATCAAGCATATCCAAAAGAAAATCACATGAACACTGTGAAGAACATTATCAAATATGTCAATGGAATAACTAAGTATAAACTCTGGCTTATAGTGATGCAAACTAGGCAGGTTCCCCAGATGGTAGAAAAAGCACATCAGGTGCTTAGGGAACAATCTTATTTTCTGGTTCAGCAAGAAGTAGAATAACATATCTCTCTCAACAGCTGAAGCTGAGTACATTGCAGTAGACAACAATTGTACTTAAATTGTGCGGATTCTACAAATGATGAAATACTATGAATAGCACATGATGTCCCTATTTTATTATACGACAACATGAGTGATATCAACATATCAAATAATCTAGTCCAGCATTTAAGGACCAAAAACACATTAACGTCATACACCACTATATTAGAAGTCTAGTTGAAGAAGAAGTTCTAAAGATTGAGTATGTTAATACAGAAGATCAACTAGCTGATTTGTTCACCAAAGGCTTGGATATTACAAGGTTTGAGAAGCTAAGATCCACACTGAGTCTTTGCATCTATCATTAAATTAGCCTAATGGTTTGTAAGTGTGTTTATTTCACACTTAGCAGGACAAAGAAGACTCCTATAAAAGAATGAGCTGAATTAGAGAATTTGTGAAAAAAGTTCACTAAAGATGTTCATGAACATCATTCTGAAGATGTTCATGTACTTTGTTTGTAATGGTTAGTTCGTGACTCTGCAACTTCAAAAGAAGAACTATGGATTTAGTGGGATTTTCGCTCCAAATTCTGTGTCTAACAGATACTATTTATGATGTCACAAGAGAGAGATCATCATTTTAAAAGATTTCATCCTTGATCAGAATTACATCTTTCATATTCTGATTCTTATCTACTCTCTCTATTTCTCTCAGAAATTTCTTGTCGTTACTTCTAATATTTCTGCCATTACCAAAGATTTTCTTTCAATCTTACTCATTCTTTCTATAGCTCCTAAGAGAAAAGCCCCATCAAAACCCAGAATGAGACTAGGAAAGGTCACTTATGTTGGCAGAACCATTGACGAAGACACTACCGGCCTTGATAATTTTGGTAGACAGGGTTTTGGTCTTGATTCCAAAAAATAAAAAGTTTCAAGAAGGCTAGTTGATAAAGAAGAGTCTGATGACTCTGAGAATAGGTTGATCGAGGCCTATCATGAGAGTGAAGATGATGAAGATCATTCAGAAGAAGAGATAGAGAAGGCCTCTTCCAAGAAAGTCAACAAAAGTAAACCCTTAGAGCTTGATGATTTGATAAAGAAGATTTCAAAATCTTACAAGCTAACGGTCCCTCCAAAAGCCAGAACAAAGAGCAACATTAAAAAAAGGCAACCTCCAAGAAGGTTGTTGAGGTTGTCTTCAAAAATTTAGAGAAAGATGTTGCTGAGAAGAAAGTTCATGAACTTGTTCATGAACCTGCTGGTGAAGATGAGCATACTCCACTTGCTCAGAAGTTCAAAATTTCTAGCAAAAAGACTGATACTACCGAAAAAAAAAGACCAAGATCATTCATCGATTTGTGGTCACAGAGAATCTAGATGAAGAATTTTAAAGCTCTTCGTCATCCGAGAAAAAAGATGCTACATTGCCAAAGAAAAAGCTACTTGCTAGTGCTTAGTA
Source organism: Perilla frutescens (assembly GCA_026008535.1). NCBI lineage: Eukaryota > Viridiplantae > Streptophyta > Magnoliopsida > Lamiales > Lamiaceae > Perilla > Perilla frutescens. The sequence continues at coordinate 35,670,681 of BRKX01000020.1, read as the reverse complement.
CACTATCGAGCCTTTCACCATTGGATCTCCTATCTTGGGAGGATCCATGACAAAGAAGAAGGTTCCAAAAAAGTCTACGAAGGGAACTATTTTTGTGTCTACCTCGTCCCTGATGACCAAAAGAAAAGCTTCTGAGGAAATTTTGGGAAGCTTCCTAAAGAGTGCTTAAACTGGATGGGAGAAAAGATCAAAAACCGCTGCAGACAAGAAAAAAGTTCAAGAAAATGTTCGTGAACAAGTTGATGGATGTTCCAGACAACTGGACATCATTCAAGTAGAAGGTACTTCTTCTACTGGTCTTTTTAGATCAATGTTTCATGCTTCACTTTGGAATAAGGCGGAGAAAAAGAATGTGATTTTGGAGATGATGGTAGATACCTCAGTTTTAATAGAGGCTGATATCTACACCTTAGTTAAGGTTGTTGGATTACTTCAAACAATTTTGAAGATTGGAGAATTCGTTCTAAAGGTTGTGAATGAATTCTACTGCAACCTGACAACAGATATGAATGACCCACTTCTGAGAATTATTAAAAGGTCTTTGTTAGATGAGAGATGATTGAGTTTTTTCCTAGCTTGATTAATGATCACATGAGGTCTACCATTGAGGGTGAGCTTGAAGAGATTGATGACTGGGGTGTTGTTGATCGACTTTTTATTCGAGTAAAACTATACCGCAAGTGTACGGTGCAATTATAGTAAATATAGCGAGCAAGAGTATCATATCCACATAGACTAAATTAGAAATAATTGTGTGTATTACAACATCGAATTCCAATTGTTATCTAGATGACGAGAAAAAAGGAAAGCTAATTATCTAAACTAAACTAAAGAAAACAATAAATAAATGGGAAAAAATAAATGGAAAATGGGACAAGAAGGTAGAGGTACTCTCAGAATTGAGCTCTTCAGGTACTTAACACTAACGATCCTATTGAATATTTATTTGTGGTGTCAAATTTCACTAGGACAATCTCTAATGCATCCTAAGCTCTCTCACAACACACTCAAGTTGTAGAGTATACGCTAGGTTCGCCGTCTCCGATCGAGTCCTACACATGTACTTACCAAAGGCTCCAAGGATTTCTAGCACTTACACTAAGTCTCAATTCTCTCGAATTTATTGACAAAGGTGTCTTGTGCCTAGGGTTCGTCCATTGAGACTCATCTCTCGATTTATGAATCAATAGATAAGATTGTGTCAATTAGTGATCAATTAACCATCACCCACACATAGCATAAGCACAAGAAATGAAATAAGGTCATAAACAATCAATAGAAAAAGAAATGCATAAATACCCAAATAATCTCGATCCAAAAATACAAAATAATCTAGCCTAACATAATACAATGCAAGGACTAAATCATCTCAGGGAAAATGAAGATAAAAATAAGAAAAGAAACTCGAAACAACCCGAAAGTTAGGCCTCGAATCCATCCTTGCTTCCATTCTTCTCCTCATTGCTCCATCTTCAAGCTCTAGCTCCTTATTCACCCTAGCTAGGTGGAAATCCTAGCTAGGGTATGGGTTTGATGTGTGGCTAGGGTTTGTGGTGTTGGAGAAAAGAGATTTGTGTTGTGTGTGGTGTGGTATGTTCTATGAGTTGTGTTGGGCTCTCTCTATCTTTCAATTTCGTCCATGGGGGTTTTATATAGAGTGGGGGATAAATGAAATTAAAGAAAATAAAAAAATGGGTGAAAAGGGATAAAAAAATCGGGAAAGAACGTGCACGGGTGCGACCACAGAGGTCGCGCCTCCTTCTTCTGGCGCGGATCGCGCCCGAGACCAACTTTTAGGATCGCTATGTAAAAGTCCACTCACGCGACTCCTGTGTATAGGTCGCGCCACCCATTGAGTTGATCAGGTCATGCCCTTTGGCGCGAGTGAGCACTCGGGTCGCGCCTCCGTCCCTGCTCCGACACTTCTCACGGTTTTGCTTCACTCTCTCTCGTTTCTTATCCGATTGAGGTGATCAACTTACAGCATGCTCCCAATTTGATCCTCTATCTTTCCATGGTATTGAATCACTCAAAAATTCATTTATTTATCCACCATTTCCTATAAAACTCAAATAAGAAACAAAATTTCCAAACCAGGAGGTTAAAAAGCAAAAGGGGATGAAAACACACATTTAATTCATCAAAATACATCCTGTGAAGCTCAATAAATTATGTAAAGCCCACACTCATCAGTTGTTGTTGCTAAACTCACAGATGGTGAGTTTGATTATTGGTCGACCAACCCTCAGACTATCCCCACAAGCAATATGTCTGCAACCTACAAAGCTCTATTAGAATTGTCATCCATAACTGGGTGTGGACCACCCACCACACTGGAGTAAACCAGAATCAAGGAAGGTTCATGTTTCATGTTGGAATATGAAAAAGATTCAACTTTAGAGAGTTTGTCTACAACAAGGTTCTGAGTTTGGCCAGGATTGAGCTGATTAAGGCTCTCATTATCTATCCTACTTTGATTTATGGGATCATTCAGAAGTAAAAGAATGATGTTACTACCAAGATAGATTTGGTAGTAAAGCCAAAAAAGATGTTAGAAATGAAGATTTCATCTAACCTGCTCTCCTCTGCAAAAGAGCACATTCAAGCTCAACTTCAGATAATCACAAGCTCAAAGAAGGCTTCAGGTCAAGCATTAGCATCTCCTGCTCCCACAATCTCTGTACAACAAAAGATAATATCTTACCTGAAGGATTATGTTATCTTCCATGCTCAAACAATTTTGGATCATGCTGCTAAAAGGAAGAACGTTAAAGAACTTCTTCAATCTGAAGAGTTCTCAAGGCCTTTTGGTACTGAAGAGCATCCTTTGCAGACCTTGGTTGAAATAGCAGTTAAGGAAAGTGAAGATATACAGATGGAAAAAGGTCATACAGCAACTGAAGAAGAAGAAGAAGAAGAAGTGTGAGAGGAAGAGACTGAGGCAGATACTGAAGTACAAGAATAAGAGGCTAAGGCAGATATTGAAGAGTAAGAGAAAGAAGATGATGATGAAGCTGAAAAATAAGAGGCAGAAGCTGAGGTTGAAGATGAAGGAGAAAATGAGGCAGATGAGGAAGAAACAGAAGGAGAGAAGTTTGAGTCTGCACATGAGGATGAACAATCTGATACAGACAAATTTGGCTAAGGAAAGCACATGATGCTCCATTGCCTTATATCTGCAAGCAAATAAGGAGAGTATATTCGTTTACAAAAAATTCTCTCTGATTTGAAACTTTGATATCATTTTTTGCTCTGATTTTTGTAAGGCTCTTTATTTTGAGCCTTAGTTTATTTTTTGTGAAGCTCTTCACTTTGAGCTTTGTTATGATGTAATCATGTTGTAACCGCCTCATCTCAAAAAATTACATCATTCTGCACTTTTCCACCCAGTCACTTATGTCTTTGCTACTCTGATAACATGATTGTTAATGATTTTCATTGCTTTGATAAAAATCTAAAAGAAAAGGAAAAGAAAAGAAAATAAAGAAAAACAGAGCTGAAGCTCTTAACAAAGTTCGTGAAGATCTAGGTGGACATTCATGTTGCTGATGGAGTTACAATTGGAAAAATGAAGGAACTGATTTGCCAACAGATAAAGAAAATGGGGATATTGTTAGTGATATACCTTGTTCCAAGTAGAGATATAACATTAAGGGGGAGATTGTTAGTGACATGTTGTTCACTAAGCATTTTTTTATCAAGTGCTCTACTTTGCACTTACTATAGTAATTGATTGTCATTGATCTTTATGACATATATTCATTACTAAGTATTTGGTTTTTGGTTTTTTCCAGTACAGTTGTTGTTCTAGACAACGCTCATAAAGATGTACATGAACATGATCTCTTTGAAGACAGCTCAAGCAGATTGGATTGAGCTGAAGATGAAGACAGTTGTGCATCGAGACACAACTGAGATTGTTCAACACACTGAGTACTACCAGCTAGCTTGAGTGATAGCCAAAAGTCAGTTTGTGAACATACAAAACATTTAGTTGTACTACTTGATGTGAAGGTTCAGGGATTAACAATGTTCATTGCAACGTTCGTGAACATTTGCATGAACATTCTTTGTCCAGATTGTTTTTCCAAGATCGACGGAGCTGTTTGAAGCTTCCAACCAAAAAGATGCCTTGTTCAGCTTGGAGAGCATGTGATTGAAGACAAGACAGAATTCTAAAGATGGAAGAATTCTAACATGGCAAGTCCTAGGTTTTAGTTTCAATAAGGAAAGTTTCCTTATCAGACTCAGATCAGGATTAGGACTTCTGTTTCCATGTTAAGGTTATTTTGTAATCTATAAATAGCTTGGGATACATACCTATTAGAATACACCGAAACAGATAAAAAGAACTGAAAATATACATTCTCCAAGAGCTCTATTTTGTTAAGAGCCACACAGGTTTCGATTGTTATTGTTTAGGCTAGAGATTAGTGTTCTAGTCTTCGTGTATTGAAACATTTTTCATACACTGTCAAAAGGAGTCTTGGGAGAGATTTCGTGTGGGAACTAGATAGGTTGAAATCTAGGCTGTGAGATGATCTCATAGTTTAATCCAGTGAAATAGGGTGTTCGTGTAGAACGAGTATTGAGTGATGGGAGGTCAGTTACAAGTAAGATCCATAGTAAATGGTACATTGGAATAGTAGATTGTTTCTCACAGACCTGACAAGTCCCCCTGACACAGATCAATTGATCGAACAGGGTTACCAAACTCTTTATGTACTTTACTTTCTACTGTTTACTTCAAGTTCATTATAAAGTTCATGCAAATTATAGTGAATTTTATCTAACAATGTTCAAGAACATCTTTGTGAACGTTTACGAAACAGATACCTTACACCATGTGTAGTTTCACAACTCTGATGTCATCATCACATAGTTGACTGATGTTGATAAGATTGACTTTAAAACCATCAACCAGCATTGTCTTCTTCAACTTGGGCATCTCTTCCACAACAAGTTCTCCATTTTCCATGACTTCTCATTTCTTGCCATCTCCAAAAGTAACAAAGTCTGAGGAACAAGCCTTTAAGTTCTGCATAACTGAACAATCTCGAGTCATATGCCTTGAACAGCCACTGTCAAAGTACCAGTTGCACACGTTCTTCATTCGCAGGGATGCATGGGTAATCAAACAATCATGTGTTTTTTGTTTAACAACCCATTGCTTTTTCTAAGAAGGTTTCTTTTTTCTTTTTGAATAGTTGGCTTTCTCTACTTGATATGTGGATTTTGAACCACAAATCTTCTTCTCATTCTTCTAAGACCACTAAGGTACTTCTCACAATGTGGTCAAATGTGGCATTTCTCTTCACAGTAATAACAAATAATTCATCTTCTGTTGCCATTAAATCGATGAGCGGACTCCCTTCTATTTGTGATGTTCTTCTTGCTGTGCTGCACATCCTTATGTATATGTGTTGACTGACTTGTACTTTCTTTGACAAAAATGTCTTTGATTGTCCTCCATTATATCTAAGACCTGGATGGCTTTTTTCGGAGTGTCCTGGACCAGTCAGAATCTTATCAAGATTCTTTGTTCCACTATTCAGCATGGTGACATTCTTCTTGATGGATTTGAGCTCGGAAGATAATTCAGTAATCTCATTTTCTTGCTGTTGAATAATAGCTTTCTGGTCTGTACCAGACATGATGAATTTCTCATTTTCTTCTGCAAGACTTATTTTGAGACTGAAGAGTCTTGTTGGTCTCCACAACTTCCAGTCACTTTGCATACATCTTTCTATATATTTTCACAAATTCTTCTTGGCTAAAGTCTTCATTATTTGATTCATCTTCTTTTGCAAGAATGAAGAGATCTTGAAATTCAGAAACTTTATCCTTGAATGTAATATTTTCTTCATCTGAATCACTATTGCTTTCTTCAAAATCATCCTCACTGAGAGATGTATTATAGTTATTCTTGTTTCTCTTCAAAGTGTTGGCACATTCGGTTTGAATGTGACCAAATCCATCACACTCTCTGCATTGAATTTTCCTTCTTAAATTGGGTCGTTGATACTTTTTCTGATCATTGTTGGAGTTTCATTCTTGCAGAGTGTTCCCAGATGGTTGTCTTCTGTTGTTGAACTTTCTTGAAGACTGTTTGTTAGCTCTTTTCAACATTCGGCTGAAGTTCTTAGTAATCAAGACCATAGAGTTCATTGTATATGAATCAAGTAAATAATTTTTATTCTGTACTTTTACAGGTACATCTTCTGATACTTCAGTTTTAGGAGCAATATATCTCTTTTTTGAATTGTTGTCTTTATTTTCTAGATTTATCTTTAATGTCTTTAAAGACCCCATCAGTTTATCAAGTCTCATACCCTTGATATCATTGGTTTCTTCTATGGCAGAAACTTTGTAAGAAAATTTCTTAGGAATAGATCTGAGCACCTTACTTATAAGCTTTTCATTGTTCATGGGCTTACCAAGAGCAAAACTCTCATTAGATTTGCTTCTTAGTATAGCATTGAACTCACATATAGACTCGGTTTCTTCCATTCTAAGATCCTCAAACACAGAAGTAAGATTTTGAAGACGAGATAATCTTACTGAATTGGTCCCAAATGTGGTTTCCAAAATATCCCATGCAACTTTAGCAGTCTCACATGTTGAAATTAGACTGAATGTCTCTAAATCAACTGCAAAGAATATATCATTGAGATTTTTAGAGTTGACATTGTACCAGTTTTTCTATGGTACAATTCATTCTCCTTCTTCAATCTCCACATGTTTTCCTTCTTTGGCAACTGTTGGCTTCTCTCATCCTTCAATGATGTTTTTCTATGCAAGCTCATCTATTGATCTCAGAAACGCCCTCATCCTTGTTTTCCAGTAAGGATAATTGTTATCTTCAAGCAATAGTGGTCTGACCGTAGATTCTCCTTCCTTGATCAAGCTCATAATTTGAAATCAACCAAAAAATTCACAAGATTATGTACTTTAAGGACTTTTTTCACTTTTAACTAAAGGCGACCCGCTTTGGTACCAATTGAAGTTACATAAACTGTGCAGATATGATCATGTTCACAAACATGTACACATACATTGTTGTTAACATGTAAGGTCAAAATGACAAAACTTAAAGCAATAAATGGCACGAGGTTGGTAACCATGTTCGATCAACTGATCTACGTCAGGGACGCTTTACAAGTCTATAAGAAACAATCCACTACTCCGTTGCAAGGTTACAAAGGCTTTTACATGATGACCTCCTGTCACTCGCCCTCTTTCCTACCCACTACAACCTCTTTCGATGGACTAAATTGTGAGATTCCCTCACAACCTAGACTCTCTAGTTCCCACGGGAAATCTCTCCCGATACTCCTTTAAGTGTGTATGAAAGAACTTCAAACACAGACTAGACACATAATGATCACAAGGATCAAACCTAGTCTAACCGTGTAATAAATACTTCAAACTTGAAGTCTTTTTAAACTCTCTAACTCTTGTATATACATAAAAACCTCAACATCTAACTAGTCTGATTCACAGGCTATTTATAAACATAAAGTATAGCCTAAACAAGGTAATTAGAAAGTCCTAAATTGAATTAAACTCTAAAAGAAAATAATCTTAGTTTGATTCAGACTATCCTAGTTTAGAAACCTTCCTTGAATAGAACTCGTCTTTTGCCATCTTGATCTTCATCTTGAATAAGGTATCTTCTATTCTGAAACTTTTATCTTCAAAAGGAAACTTTAACTCCTTGAATTCAGTTTGGCACGTCTCTTGAAAACTCTCTGGACAACCATGTACGTGATCATGTTCACAAACATGATCAAGTACATTCTTCGTTCTTCAATTAGATTGGAAGCGAGATGTTCATATCATAATGTCCAAAACATGGTCTTCAAAAACTTGAAAAACACAAATTTTGTGATTTTTTTAATTGTCATAAAGATCATGGCAATCTAAAAACATTTAGTGTTAAATGATAAATGATGGCACTAATAGATTCTATCAACAGAAATCAACGATCTCATCACAGTCATATCAACTAATTGATTCACAATTGGAGTAAGAAAAGTTGAAAAAGCATAAAGCACAAACAATCTTTTAGAATCATCCTCCCATCTTCTATATCAACTAACATTGTTTGAACTAATGACATGGGAAAGTTCTCCCCAATATTATTTCTACTCTTAAATGATGTAACAAACTTCTTAGCTTGCTTATCATTCCTCAATACATGAACCCCTTCATTCCTAGGTATCATGAACAAATCATGCACATCATCTGAGGTAATAACTAGATTCTGATTACCTTCAAAAATTAGTACACGACTGGCTTTGTTCAAGTTCATCATCTTCCACGGCATCCTCCCAAACCCTCTTAACTCCAACATCCTGGAAAATCCAATCTCTTCAACTGCCATTTTTTTGACAATTATTAAGTTTTGGAGCAAGTGTACTCAGACCAATAGGCCTACACTTTGTCACAAAACCTAACTCACTGCAATGAACAAAATGAAAGACTATTAATTATAACTATTAGGGTTGTAATGTATCACTATTAATGAACTAATGTATCGATAACAATGGTGTGATGTAGAGTTGATTATGTAGAGTCAATAATAATGAGAATGAATTACCTGTCGTCAAATTCTTCATTTTCATCACGTTTTTTTCCAGTTTTAGTTTTATTACCTTTCTTCTTCTTATCATCCGGTGATTTTCTTTCTTCTTAGCATTTTTCCTCTTCGCTCTCTTAACTTCATGTTTGGCTTCAGGTGGAGAGCAAGCATCTCCATCCTCCTTAGCATCACATTCCTCGGCTTCCTTAACTCCGTGTTACGCTTTAGGTGGAGAGCGAGCATCTTCATCCTCCTTAGCATCACATTCCTCAGCTTCCTTAGCATCATATTCACTACAATATAAATCAAATTAAGACAGTAATTAAGAATGTAGTTAAGTGTATTTAATGAAACATATTCACTTAATTGAACATTTCAGTTAAGTCATAATGATAACTTCCTTAACATCAATAACAATGCAATAAAGTATCACTAATAATTCAGTTAAACATCACTATCAACGCAATGAAGTATCAGTAATACTGGACAAGACTTGCATGTCAGATTCTTAAGTTTTAATGAACTTCCATAACAATGCAATAAAGTATCGATAATAATTCATTTAAGCATCATTATCAATATAATGAAGTATCACTAATAATGAACAAGACTTGCATGACATATTTTTATTTTTTGATCAACTACCATAAATAATGCAATAAACTATCACTAATAACACTACCAATTCAATAAAGTATCACTACTAATAAACAAGAATTACCTGTCATCAGATTTTTTTTCTTAGTTGATGATTTTCGTCTTTTATATGTAATCTTAACATGATCGTCTGTTTTTATATGTTCACTTCAATAGAAATGACATAATTTAGTAAAATTAACACTTTAATGAAAAAAGTATTAATAACAAAATAATTTCTAGCACAAGAATTCATAATTGATCTCATCCTATTTCCTCTCTTCACGTGTTGACGCAGAAGGTCGTTGCAATCTCTTTTTAATCATTTCCATGATTATAATATCTTTTTCAAAAATCAATCTGCAAGAATTAAAATCAGAATCGGAATTTAATCAACCAAATTCATAATGAAGAAAGGAACATATGTATACAGAATCATAAAACCATCCATTTCCTACAACTTAATCTGCACAAACTCTCTTCAATTACAACAACAATAGAGCTAATTATTATAAAATAAATAATTTCACAAAGATTACAAGAACATAAGTTTAACATGTTGGTTGATGGATATATGTACCACAGATTTCTACAGATTACAAGAACTGTCATAGAACGTATCATGCACGATCCATGACTACCAACCAGATATCATCAATATGAATATGATTCACAGTTTAGGTTGAAGTTGATATACTACTTTCTAAACACATCTCATCTACTTTTATTACCAATTTGGATTCATAATTAGAAGAACTTAACCCCTTACTCCCTCATACTACAATTTTTTTATAAAAAGAAATGCCTTAAATTCTGAAATAAAAAAAAAACCTGAAATTGTAAAATCACAAAGATCACAAATGTAGAAACAGAATTATCACGGCATTTGGAATATTACATTATGAAATTAAAATGCCCTAAATTATAAAATCAGAAAGCCCTAGACATACTTATAAATAATCTTCAGCGTCGGAGATGTTGATGATGTAGCGCCGGTTGCGGAGACGACTGCAACGCCGGTGGTGGCGATAGTTGCAGTGGTGGTGGTGGCAGCACTACTTTTTGCTGCAGTGGCACTACTTGGTGCGGTGGGGGAGATGATTGATATATGTAGACAGTGGGAAAAATGATGGAAACAACGGTTGTGGGTAGAAGCAACTGTTGTTGAAAGATGGGGGAAAACTAAGATAGGGTCGTGCAAAGAGGTATCACAGTGGTGGAGGAAAGGGGGGAAACTGAGAGAAGATGGGTTGATATACTACTTTCTAAACACATCTCATCTACTTTTATTACCAATTTGGATTCATAATTAACGGGCCAGCAGGGTTCAAATGTATAGGAAACTCAACCTACAGCCACATGAATCTTGACACATGAATATTGTGTTTTTTTTTATAAAAAAAAAACAAGTAAACACATGAATAACATAATAGACACAATATAATATTCATATGTCGAATATAGTACCCTTCAAAAAAGTTACCAACTGAATCTAGATTATGGGAATAATGTCACGTCCTCAATAAGCATAAACCCTATATCAACCTCATTTCTTCTCAATCTCAAAGAGATTAACAAGTCTACAACTGAAGTGAAGTGAAGTGAAGCCTATCTTCTAATCACTAAGAAAATGTAGACAAGTCTCAGCTTCTCTTCCTTAAAATGTATCAGCAAAAAGTGCCACAATCAAACCAATACCGCGAAAACTAGCTATCTGCTTGTACTGCCTCATTTCAGTTGCAAAATCACGCACGCCTCAAATGCATAATCTCTTCTTTCACCACCAACCGAATCCGCAGCTACTTTGTGTACAGATACACCAACGTGAACACAAAGAAACCCGACATCTGTATAATTTATCAAGATCAAAGAATCATAAGCAACATGGAATTTACCAAATGACTGATGGTTAACACCGCACAAAAGAAATATGACTATTGCCACACTAGACCAGAGATTGTAACCGCAGCAGAATGAGAGAATAAATTATTTTAGTGGGAAATGGAATACTTATTATGAGAAGCAAAAAGGCTTGGATCAATCCAGAATTGCATAAACTCAATTTATCAGCACAGAGATGAATGATCTGACCAAACTAATTAATGGTTTTATGCAGATCACTCAACCTTATTTTGATATTATTTGAATTGAAAAATCAGAAACATAATGGTGCCACAAACTAGTATGATTGCGTGAGAAAGTGAAACCAAATCAATAAAAATGGACTAAAGAAGGCTACATGAAAAGATATACATATATACATATATATATATATAGAGAGAGAGAGAGAAACATTAAAAGGAAAAAAGTAAATAACAAGGAAAATAAAATCCCAGCACAATTTTTTTGGGCAAAATAAGATCCTCCTGGATAATCTTTTAGTGTAATTATAATCATGAAAAATAAAGAGAATTTAATATATAAAAAAAAAAAAAAAAAACATAAGAAAAACATCTTGTTTACGTATTGCCTTAAACCAAGTGAAGGCAAAAGCTTGTGATGAAAACAGTTTAGGTTTTTGACATCAACAAGCAGAAAGATAGAGAGGAATATACCATTGAAAATGATGCTCCGTAATATGGAAAAGCAGCAGGTATGAATCTTTCATACTCATTATGTCTGAAAGGTCGAACTGGAATCTGCATATAACAACATTTGTAGGAATTCATTCAGATAACTACTCAGCAGATTTATCACGTGTAATAAATTGTTTGATGATGAGATATTAGATATGTAACATGAAAGAGGTGCTTTATATTAAAAATAAGCCGGTTAACTTCAAGAACAAACAAGAGAAAATTTGCACCCAGCAGGATAGCATACTACTAGATTCAATTACACATTTATCATCACTAAGCTTCAATTTCTTAAAACAGTCTTCTTAAAATCAATATGGAAGATTATTCACCAAAGGGCTATATTAGATCAAATGGAATTGCTGGAAAAAGTAGTACAGAATATTAGCCAAAAATCAACACTGGTTCATATGTGTACATGGTTTCAGAAGTCTAAAAGCAATTAAAGTTTGATGGTGATTAGGCATGTTCAGCAAAAGTATTCCCAACAAAATTTCCAAATGCTTCATATGACGCAACACCTTATTTAGCACCCTATAGCAGCGTTCTAAGTGATACCAGCATGTTCTTATTTCATCATATTACAAAACAGCAGAACAGCTCACTGTGTCCTACTTTGCATGTGGAAATAACATAAGAAAATTTAGAATTCACAATAAAGCACGAGATTAAAATTTTAGAACTCCCAAGTGGCGTTTGACTAAGATTAACCAAAACGCAGAAAAACATACAGGATGGACAAAAAATCTTAAATAGAACAACTCGATGTGGAATACATAATAAATCAGCGTATATTTGATCATGATACAAAGAGGAAATTACCTGCTTTGATAGACTTAAGGTAGTATACCCAAGTCTCTGGTACTCAACCTTGAACTGGAAAACACCATAGACATCAGGAACCTTGAAAGATGTATGATAAAGACCCTGCAGAGAATGACAATTGATAAATCATAAATGTAGCGTACACGTTACAAAGATACACATTATGGCCAAGTATTGCATACTACATTAAACAAAACAGCACCTTCTGATTAGTTGACAGGGTTTTCAGAACATATGGACTCATCATGTAAAACTGAACCTGCAGATCATCAGCCACATATGGTTCCCAGCTAGTACCAGACCACTCATATACTTCAACATAGTAATCCTTCAACCAAATTAAAGCGTCAAATCATCAGCTTAACCGAAACATGTTACTTCAATTTATTTATTTATTCAATGAAGTAAACATTCCAGCTACAGACTGTTACCAGGTCGTCTTTGATTCTGTACATTGAAGGTTCATCGGTTTCACCAACTTTATGATGTCTTACATTCACAGCCTGGAAACATGAGAATCTCCAATGTCAAAATTAAGAAAAGATATCTAAAATAACATCAGAAAGGCAACCTACGCCTCCAAAGAAAAAACAAGGACGGCATACTATTGCAATTCTCCTTTCGTGAGAAGCAGCAGCATAAATAATGTACCAGAATCCCCAAGAAAATACAAGTTTAGCCAAAACACTAACTTGTAGAATCAATCAGGTTAATTCAGAGAAAGAGCAAACCTTCAGATGACCTCTTTCATGGAAAACCCATTTGCTAAGTTCCGTGAAAAATTGCTCATTCCCACATTTCTCATGTCTGTTTATAAAAAGAAATATAGAATTGTCATTTTATCTTCAGATAAAGAAAAATTCAATTCTTCACAAGAGGAAGACCTTACTAACTACATTATAACAAAATATATTCATGATAACAGTACCGACACCACGACACCACACACCCCCCTCCCCCGAAAACCCCTTCTTCTATGAGATCCAAGAATCACTTGCCATTATATAGGTCTGATCTTTTGATACAAATCCCCGAGAAAAAGGCCTATACAACCACAATCTACGATCGAAATAAAGATAAAATTCCACCAAAATCAAATCAAAGATAAACATCATGCCTACTTCAGATATAGGATTGCAGTCACTCACTTGGAAGTACTTCCAGCTTTCAGTACTCCAGATCGGAAAAACCTGAACACAAAAATAAAAAAATAAAAATGTCATCAATTGTGTTAGTGCGTGATAAACTGACTAGTGATCCCTACTAACCTGTCACTGAACATGCTGAGTGAACCAGATATCAGAATCCGAGCATTGTTTCTTGCCTGAAAAGGGAAAGAACTATAAAATTCTCATAGGAAAATCAATAGTTCAAGGTGTCTTCAAATGATAATTCAAATTCACAAACCAGAATATGAACCAAATATTTCATTGTCCACCACATTGTTTTCTTTTTCTTTCTTCTATAGGTTACATATTCAGAGACTGTTTATGCACTCAGAAGGAATACTTAATAGTTGTCTACCTCTCGACAACACTCTTGGTGGCTGGTGAAAGAAACAAGTGCACAAATTCAAATACCAAGAAGCATATTAATTGCCAGCAAAAATAGCACATTGCACTATGAGTCAAGTTTCCATGGGATATTTTTTTCTGAAAAGTAGTTGGATGTGCTAAAGATGCACCATATAAAATAGGAAAAGAGTTGGATGCTGGTTTCTTCAAATAAAATAATTTGTTCTGTTAAGAGGACAAATTGAATCCAATCAGCTTCTAGAAAATCTATCCCACATCCATGTTTGGGACTTATCAGGCCGGGCATTGATGAAATAGTATACCTGCACAACAGAAACCAAAGAGATCGCTGGCCCAGTCAAAGTGGGAGGACTAGATAACTTGGATTTTGGATTGGCTGAGTACGCTGCTGGTGAGGCAGAGAGAACTTTTAGCACCTGCAATATAAAGCAGTTATATGTGATATATAAAAATTAGATAATATCTATATCCATAGATTCAGCTTTTATGCTTATCAAATGTAGAAATCTTACCAAGTTGTTTGCAGGATTTATCGAGTGGCCAATTCCCTTAAATAGCACGGGGGCCTGCAGTAGAATTGGATACAAAACCATAAACACCGGGGGATTAATTCAACAGGAAATGGAATTTGGGAATTTGATTTTTGAGTGTTTGGATGGCTTCCGGGAGACGCTTTTGAGAGAATAATTGAAAACAAGTGTAGAAAAAACTGGACACTTCGCACAAATTTTGTCACCAATAGAGCTTCAATATTTGAAAAGCAAAACATGGTCCAGAAGAAAAGTCTATTGTACTGAAAACCAAAAACAAGAATAAAAATATGGTAATAAAATTAATAAAATTTCTAGACCCACAACTACTCAAATAAATGGGGGGGGGGGGGGTAGGAGCTACTTCACCACAATAAGCAGAAATGAAAATCTAAGGTAATCAGAATTTTATGGAATATCATTTGATAATATCAGGGGGAAAGCTGTTGCAGTAGTTGAACCAGACCAGGTAACTAAGAGAGGACACAAGAATAGATTACCTCTATTTTCTTGCTCCCCAAAAGAACCTCGGATTTAATGAAATCATCACTGGCAATAAATGTATGATCCCCTTCTGTCTCTGAAACTGCATGGTTTGTGTGATCAATCACCATAGCTGCTGGGTCCTAGCATCCACACACAACAAAATATTAACACATTTTCCCATGTGACATGTGAAAAAGAACACTGCATCAGTTTTCATTTTGTAAATAAGCAGAAAAATCAAGAAAAATCGCCATTCTAAATAACAGCAAAAACACAAAGAAGATGCTAGAATTACCTCATCAAAGTCAACCCCGCACTCAACGGCTATCTCTCGAATCAATTCAGAAGCCGACGCATCGGCAGCCAGAATCAAATCATGACCAGAATCAACAAATTCTAGCAATGATGCAGCATCAATTGACCCTCCGAACCCTAATTTTGCAACAAGCATAGAGTAAATAACAAAGAGAAGCACGTAAAAGCTAAATAAAACAAGTATATTTGCACGTAATTGAAATGTCTATCACAAAAAACAGTAACTCCAGCATTTATATGAGCAATTTGAATCAGAATTTCACATTCGCAGTCGTGCGATTTGCTCACTTACGATCAATTGTCGGGGCGAAGAGAACAACAGCGTCATATGAATACTGTCCATATCTCTGCAGAGCGAGCTTGGGATCGTCGGCAAGCTTGAAATCGAGATCAAAACCTCTGGTTGCCAGCGACTTGAAGAAGATAGAATGCGACGACTTAATCGCGAAGTCGTCGAGCAGGACCAAAACACGGCGATCTGTTGGCCTCTCTTCAGAAAATGCGGCGCATAGAATCGCGAATAACGGAATAGAAATCAATAATAAACAAAGAGATTTTCTGATCATGGCGTTCGATCTCGATAATTTAAGGGTTTTAGCAATGGAGTTCCCGGAAATCACACTCAGTGTATGCGAGTGTGTGCGCGGCCCAACTCCCAGGCAAAAACTATAAATAAAAATTAACAGATGAAATAACAAATGGTTTATAGCATATAGATATCGTGGTTCAAATTTGAGAGAATTGGACGGGAGGGGACTGGAGAGAAGTCCTTGGGTTTCGGGTAGGACGGTTTCTGTCCGGACTCCGGACCCATATCCCTCGCTAGATGGAAAATTATGCGCTACCCCTCCGGACGCAAATTAATTTATTTTGATATTTGCCTAAATTTTAATTTTTTTAAAATTGGCGTCAATAACTTTCTCTTATTAGTAAAAATGTTATTATATCAAATATATTTTTCACTTTCAAAAGAAGCGTTCTGCATCTCTTCTCCTTCTCCCTTCTCTCTCTTTCATCTCGAGAAAAATTCCTCCGTTTGTTTGTAACCGCCAGTTCAGCTACCGTCATCTTCCGGCCCTTCTCTCTCTTTCATCTTGAGAAAAATTCCTCAGTCCGTTTGTCACCGCCGGTTCAGCTACCGTCATCTTCCGGGGGACTTCATAAGAGTGCACCATCGAAGTTCGCTTCTTTTATTAAAGAAGAATTTGTGATTTATTTTTATGTTATATCTCAGCCTCTGTCGAAAATACGTCAGCGACCCACCTAGGCTCAGACGACCTTTAGTAAATGGGTTAGGCTACAGATACTGTAAGTTTATCTCATTGTCTAGTTGCTTTATGATTCCATTGTAGGCTCTTTTTTCGGTTTTGCAATTGGAATGATGTTGAACACATAAAAGGATGGGAACTTAATTCTGGTATTGATTGCTGCATTGAAACGGTGGAAAAAAATGGGGTTTAATCTACTCAATCTGCAGCTACATGATTATTGGTCTAGTACTTTTAATGGTTGGTACTATATTGTGTTAGTCCTTTTGGATTAGCTTGTTATGCAGCTCGGAATTTTTTTGTTTGTTGCTACTTAGTCGAGTTGGTGGTGGTTATCAATTGAAATTTCTATGGTATCTGTGAATATGTCATGTTTCTTTCTTCTTCAATGTTTCTAATTCGGACAATAACTTGATCTGCATTTAGATTCCTTGTAGCGATTGATCCACTTATACTTGTTCTGAGTCACACTATCATTTTTTGTCTAAGCATTCTGGATTTGTGTTGTCTGCTTGGGAAATTTTGGTGGATAAGCAAGAGAAGTTTGAGCTATTCATATTGTGAGTATTTGCTATAACTTTTTGCTTGTTTTTATTCATCAGTGAAGGAGAAAAGGTGAATATTATTTAAAGGAAACTGGATCCACGTCCATTCAAGGTATGTTTTATATACCTTCATTTAAGCCATTTGAGTTGATAAACTGCTCATTAAGTTACTGAGAATTTTTTTTTCCCTTTTGGATTGTTAAGGGAGTCGGGCTTCTTGAAGTATCTGGTAATTGCACTTGAATATTGACTTAAGCATGCTTCTATCATTTGGTCCATGGGACTAAACTCATCGTTTGCTTTTTTTTGTAGTCTACTGCTCGTTGCTATATCTGGAATAGCTAGTGTTGCTTTTTTGCAATGCAAGTGATATTTTTTTTTGTTAAAATTTGCTATTTGAAACTTAATGTTCTTGGTACTCTGAACAACATTAGTTTGGGAATGTACTATAATCTGCCTTGTAATTTTTGTGATGTTGTAAGTTATGTTATTTTCTTTTGTCTGATATAGTGTAGTCATTCAGAAAAACTCGATATTTAAGCTTTAGACCAGAATCATGTGCCGTTGTCTAGAGTCTTGGATGTCTTAGTTGAATTAATTGTCTGATTGCCTTGTCCAGTGGAAACTGAGCTCATTTTTAGTGGCATTTAGCTGTCATTTCCCTAAAATCGTGATGCTGATAGGTTACTAGATGATATTCATCATTCACCTACCTTGAGTAATGGAAGATGCAAAACACCCAAGAAGACTGCATTTGGATAGAGTTTTCATGATTTTCTACCATTTTTTGTAACAGTCTGTATGTTTTCTAAGCTGGTGCATGCAAATTGATTGTCGATGGCAAACATTCGTTAGATCTTTGTTGCTGATTTTTGCTATCTTTTATTTTGTAGGTGAATGGGTTTCATGTTCGATTGGTGCTAATTTTACACCTCATATAATAACAGTCAATGCTGGAGAGGTACAAGGCAATCAAACACTCCTAATTAGTGGTTTATGTGTATAAATCCTTAAATGATAATGTTAACATTAATCTTAAAATCCAGATATTGGATCTTGAATGAAATTTGCTTTTTCACATTTGTAAGTGATTAAATTCTAATAACTTGGATATTAGCCAATGCAGGTCCAGATGGTCTATTTGAGGTGAAGCACCATTGAGAAGCCACATCTGTAAATTATGTTGTGTTCACAATTGATAGTTTCTGGAACTAGAAGTTGGGAAGGCAGTCTGGATGTTTTTATCTGCTAGTTTTTCTGCTTTTATCCCTTCAGAGCTAAAATGAAACCGAGGAATAAATGAATTACTATATTCTGCCTAATTATCCGAGCCTTAATAATTTACAGTAATTACTCATACAATAGGCGTGATTCACGATTCTTTTCACGAAAATCCTTTTATTGAATTCTTATGTTGGAATTCTGCCGATTCGTTCACTGAATCAATGAAGTATAGATATTTTTTTGTTATGCAGAAATGATATCAATATGTTTTATGTGTTTTGATATTTTTTGTGGTTGTTCATTGGAAAAAATATATCGTTACACATTGTTACTTCTCAGTAGCGTTTATAGGCAAATGATCGAAAGTTCATTGAAAAATACATTTCCTCTTATAAGGTTGAATACGATAATTACGTGCTGCTAGTTTTGGTATTCATAAACATAAAAACCAAGGCAAATTCATTGTTTGATGTAGGAAAATAAACTAGTAAGTGAAAATAGACGATTTAAATATTTTCCTTCTCCATCAGCAGAAACACATCAACAATTCAAAATGTTTGTTTGATTCTCATTGTTCAAAGCCCTTTCTCCGGTGTTGATATTTGCATAGCCATTCAAACCCCTAAAACAGAGTAGAGCAAACAAGATCAGTTTTCAAAGGGTAGAAGTGCAAGATAGTGTGGTTATTATACACTCTTACCATATGAGATCTTAATTAATATATGCAGATTAATATGCATTAAAATTAGTCTATTAGCAGTAGCGTCTAAAGAACTTTAACAAAGCATTACAAGAATTCTTAACCAATCAGATTTCTCATGCTTTAAAGGTAACCACTCTGAACAAGCAATCAAGCATAAATCATTTTAGAGCAGGCAGACTCAACTGAATTAACACTATCTATTTTGACAGATTATAGGCCTAAACAAACACCCTGAAGCAGCTCTATACGTCACAATATGGTGCAAAGGCACCCTCTTTTCTTCTGGGATTTTTCCTGCAATTTATCTGTTACAGTAGCATGTTCAGAAATCAAAACAAATAATGAGCAATCGAGAGGCTGTGTAAAGATCATAAACAAGATATATATCACACGATCATCAGCCAATCAACTTAAGAAGTACTTTCAATGTGTATGTGTATAGAAACAGTACCATATCGAAAGAACTGAAATCTCGAGTTGTGGATTAGGGAGCAGACCAGAGAGCAATATAACATTTCAAGACCACCATTTAAGGCTGTGTTCATAAAGGCATGTAATATAGAAGCTCCAGTTGTTTTATCAGACTAAAGATACTGGAAGAAGAAGAAGAAGAAGAAGGAATGTACATAATTACCAGACCGTGACATGACAGCAGAAGGGAGAGCAAAGCGGGTAAACTCCCTCATGCTTGACAATATCTCTTTATCAAATGGTGCTCGGGTTCTCTTGCAGGTTGGAGAGTAGTTTACATATAAAAGAAGCAAAATCACATTGAACCAATAAGATTTAGCCGATTGCTACTGCTGCTCCTGCAGTTCCTAGTTTTGTCTTGAATACTAAAGCCCAACAAGCAGGTAAATGGAAGAGAAGTGCCGCGATAGAGCTCCATATCATGGGAACAATCAAATAGTGTAGGGATAAGCCATATAGCATATCGGTTAGCTTCATGAGAAATGGAAAGATCTTGGCCGATAAATATCAGCAAATTTTCTATAAAGATCCATAAAAGAGAGAGTGGTAAACAGACTAGAAGTAGACATATAATTGAAGCATCGTTATAGACTCCTAGATTTTCATATTGTTCTGCTTCAAAGGCCTGACCGCACAAGGTTTCAAGTGCACTAGCCATCCCAAATTGTAGTTTTAATTTGCAAGCATGAAACTAAAAAATTACTCAATTATTTTATATCTTGGCAAACTTTCCTAATTAGCATAATCCAAGACACTCAGTTAGGAGGTGAAAATAAGTTGAGCAAGTAATGACAAGAGACATGAACAAAAAATATAGTAAGATAAAAGTCTTACCGGGTTTAGTAAGGCCTCGTATGGAGAATCATCTAATAACACGTGTTCGATTCATTATAAACTCCATTCTTCCAAGGCAAACTAGGATCGTCATTTTCCCAAATTTTCCTTAGCCCTTGAAGACCAAGGGCTTATGAATATTTTCAAGAGTATTAAACCCTGTTTGAGTACTATGAGACATATCTTACATTACATTATAACTCCTGTATTAGAAAACCTTATATTGGTTTTTGGTAAATATTAGTAAACTAACCAACAAGACCACATTAACTCTGTAAAAAACATGTAAACTAGGCAGTGCATTCATCCAAAGCTATTTAGCACCCCTGAGAGTTAAAAAACGTCTAATACGATTCAACATCCACGATTGAGTCTCTTTGGTTTGCAACAATATAGTTCACATTATACATACAGTAGGATACATATGTCAATTAAAATGCATAGAAAACATGAATAAAATTGTAATGGCATGAACTTTCAGGTTTGGTTTAGTATCCGCCATCTTTAAACCATTGATAAATTAGACACTAAAAACCTAAATTTTTTTTTAAAAAATGCCAAATAACAAAGTGTCAACATCTCTGTTAGGAAAAACTATCAAGGTTTTTCTTACAAGGGGTTTTGATGAGATGTCAAAATATGAAAAGAGCCTTGAAAGAACTGAAAAAAAATCAAGCAGAAAACTAAAGATGATCATACAGAGTCAAAGTTGTCAAAGCCAACAGATATGATCAATTCGTGTGAAAGAAGAGAGAAGAATAGAGAGAAAAAGAAGACTATAGCTTACTAGAATAATTAGCAAGGCAAAGTGGAAGTTGCAGGTACCCGAGAGAGAAGGTATCAACTGCCACCAGTCTACAGTGAAGAACTGATGGACATACTAGTTCAAGGCTGACACCAGCTGAAGAGATGTTCCAGCTGAAGTGAAGAACTGATGGACATACCAGTTCAAGCCCGCCACCAGCTGAAGAGATGTTCCAGCTGAAGAGAACTGAAGCACATGCCAGTTCTAGGCCGCCACCAGCTGAAGAGATGTTCTAGCTGAAGAGAACTGAAGCACATGCCAGTTCTAGGCCGCCACCAGCTGAAGAGAACTGAAGCACATACCAATTCTAGGCTACCACCAGCTGAAGAGAACTGAAGCATATGCTAGTTCTAGGCTGCCACGAGCTGAAGAGATGTTCCAGCTGAAGAGAACTGAAGCACATACCAGTTCTAGGCCATCACCAGCCGAAGGGAAGTCCCAACTGAAGAGAACTGAAGCACATACCAGTTCTAGTCTAATGCCGGCTGAAGAAATGTTCCAGTCAAAGGAAGATCCTAGCTAAAGAGAATACGAGCTGAAAGAGAAGAACTGAGGGACATATCAGTTCTAGATCATTCCCGACTGAAGAAATACCAGTTGAGGAGCACATCAGTTTGAACTGATGAATATGCCAGTCCACAATGACATCAATTGATGAAGACTGCCAGCCAAAGAGAGGACAATCATGAGCTGAAGAAAGTAACAGCTCAAGATATTCCAGCTGAAGAAGTGTACCAAGTCTAAAGATCCATACTGAAGGAAATACCAACTTAGGATATTCCAGTTGAAGGAACATGCCAACTGAAGAGAAGACTACAGTACAAGCTGATGAAAATACCAGCTCAAAGAATACCAGCTGAAGAATGAAGTTCTAGTTCGAAGAACCCCTGCTGAAGACGCATCAGTTCTGAAGTCCAACTGATAAAGCGCCAGCAACCGAACTAAAGACCAGTCCATGAAAGTTCAAGCTGAAGGGACATAAGTCCAAAATACCAGCTAAAGAATATCGGTTCAAACTGCCAGCTGAAGCAGAAACAAATTGGAGCTCAGAAGGCATCAAGCCTAAGCCCAGAAACGCTAGCTGAAGATGATCTCAACTGAAGCTTTCCAAACTGACAAGGGACACGCAGAACTGACAGACAAAGAAAATGAAGATTCCAGCTGCCAGACAAATCTCAGAACTGAAGATCAAGAAGGGAGCCGCAACTGAAATTCAGATAAGCCAAAGAAGATCTTGAAGTTAATGTAACCGAGATCTTGAAGCAAAAGCTCGTCAGAAGAGAAATGGCATCCCAACGGCCTTATTAAATGAAAAGCCTTGCAACTGGCTTTATCATTTATGATCCAACAGTGATCACTAGCGGTCACCAACTCACCTGTCTTTAAAAGGTGAGCTACCTCAGAGAAGACCGACTTTTGAGAATTTGGAGAGCACTTTAGTTAAGTCTTTCCGCAAAGACGTTCACCGAAGCACTAAAGTCTCATGCTCAAAAACTCAAAAATCAAAAGTTCTAACTGATGAGAATGAGCCTAAACGTTCTTTGAGCTAGCTGTTGAAGATTTTCAGCCAGAGCTATTCTCTCAGTCACCGTGCTTAAGTGATCAACTACCCCAGCTCAGACTCAGACGCGCAAAGGAGCAACCCAGTTGATACCAGTTTCAAGACTGTACTGTTGAAGATCGAGCGAGATCTAAAATTGTGAAAAGATGGGCAATAGCACCTTATCTCTCTAGCAAGCAGTTGGGGGATCGCAAGTGTGAGCTGTCGACCTACCGGTTGAGAAAGTTGAGAGTACAGCTTCCGGGACAGCAACTGTCTTCACTGTGTAACTGTAATAAAGGAACTTTACACTTGCATAGTGAATTTCCCTTCTGCGAAAGGAAGAGAGGACGTAGAAGTTGAGCTTCGAACCTCTATAAACTGTTTGTGTGCTCTGCTTTAAATTTCAGTTCAGTTACATGTTTTTAACTGCACACTAAGCACACACACAGCACTCCGAGCTAGCAGATCTTCTCAACTGATCTCTACATAGCACGGATGATATTTGCGAGTCAAAACGGGCCCTGAATATTCCGCATCTAAGTTCAATTTTGTAATCAGTTTATTCACCCCCCTCTAAACTGATTCTGACTCACCCCGGGACCAACAATCTCACAAGAAACAGAATAGAATGGCTACTGGAGGGAGTTTTCTCAAATTGAAATAGGGAAAATAAGCAAGGAGAAGAGATGCAAAACAATAAAAATTCAAATTCAAAATTTTTCCATATATGATAGTAAAATTTAAAATCCTCAACACTCACTACAAGAAAAATCAGAAAATAATGGAGACAACAATTGATGAATAGGATGAACTTACAGTGTCGGCAGCCTAACCCATTTGCTTTTAACGGCGGTCATCAGAGCTCAGGTGGGTCGCCGGCACATTGAGCAATCTCGTGAACGATTCGCTCACAGGAGGAAAATGGATCTACAACCATATTACTATCCACCCTAGCCGATGCAACACATAAAAAATCACAAAATCTTCTTTAATAAAGAAAGCGAACTTCGACGGTACACTCCTGTGGAGCCCCGGAAGACAAACGATAGCTGAACTAGCGATGACGAACGGACTGAGGAATTTTTCTCAAGATGAAAGAGAGAGGAGAGAGAAGGAGGAGAGATCATAACGCCGTCCGTGAAAGTGGAAAATATATTTGATATAATATCATTTTTACTGGTAAGAGAAAGTAATTTGGGCGCCAATTTAAAAAAAATTGGGGTTTAGACGAATATCAAAATAAATTAATTTTGATTATCAAATGATCTTCAAAAATCTGAAAATATGTGGATCTGGAAGCTCACATATCCCTCCAGATTTTGACGAAGTTGCCGACATGAAAAAATTCCAGCAAGGCCGTCGGAATCGGAAAGTATGAAGTTTGTCGATATCTGGCGACGTTGGAGGTGGGGCCCCGGGTCCTGTTGAGGCATTATTCTCAAAAGTGTCTCAATAGCTGGATGGATGTATTTCCTCCAAAATACGGTGTATTATAGGAATTTGACATATTAAAAATTAATGTAAAAGAAAAATAAAAAACTGGGACACGTGTCAGCAATGGAGCACCTCCGGATAATACCCTAGGGTAGCGTATAATTTTCTCTCGATAGTTACTTACCAAATCCGGGTAAGAACATGGTCACGGATGTGAAAGTTCTACTCTACGTGTATTATTTTTAGTGTCACGATAAGTTTATTGTGACACTTTCAAGTGTCACAATAGATCTGAAAGTGTCACAATAGATTTATTGTGACACTAAAAAAATCTATTATGACCCTTAAGGTAATACCTTACGGTAGCGTAGAATTTTCCGTCACGGATGCGGGTAGGGTTTTTCGGTATAAGTTGTATTGGTATTTGCATGAAGGAATTACTTTTTGTACTATACCCATTTTTCACGCTACTAATTTTACTCTGCACAATACACAAAATGTCTTTTTCATCCTTCACTTTAAAAATAAAAATATTAAATAATTATTAAAAAAAATGGATATCCATTGCGTTCTTCTTCTCCATCATCCTCCTCTCTTCTCTGCCGTACGTCATCATCATCTTTTCCTATGTCGTCGTCCTCTTTCTTTTAGTCGTCACACATCTCCATCTCTCCCAAATAACAAATCTATTATCGGCTCATCACCCTTCTCCCTACCGCCGAAATCAGTCGCTTCTTGAATCGAATTGAATTTTTCAAAGGTTTGACTTTAGTTCGAAAAAGATTTTTTTGAATATGATTAATTGCTTCAAAATATATTTTTTTTCGAATCAAATTACAACCATGTTTGAAAATATTTTTTCGAACTAGAGTTTCATTTTCAAACCAAACTCACATTTTTAAAATTTTATTTTCGAATCATATGAGAAATGCCCCTGGGACTTGAAGATAATTGTGCGGCGGCAGCGGAATATTTCCAATTCTCAATTTTTTGCAAAAATTGCGAAAGAGATGAGAGATAAATTGGGATGGGAAGAAGAAAAGCGATGTCTGCAAACTAGTGGAGAAAAACCAACTTCCAGCAACTAGTCCCAGATGTAAGAAGAGAGACGTTGAAGAACACGATGTTTATTTTGTTTACTGTTTTTTTTTGTTCATTTACTAATTATTATTTTTTATTTAGTAAGGATATTTAAGTAGTTTCACAATTAATTCTTTTTTAATTAATTTAGTTTGCGATATGGAGAGTAAATTTTGTAGTGCAAATAGTATCTCTCTAATTTTATTATGGTTTTTTTTTGGGATGTATGGTGTGAGGATTAAATTATAATATTGCATAATCTATGTTAGAATACGAATATTTTTTTTGTTTTAACTTGTTTCAACATGACTGTATAGTGTCATCTAAAAAAAAGTGATAATATAGTATTCGCATTTTATACATGTGTATGTCAGGGGCGGATGGGAGGGGGGTTTGGGGGCAGCCCCCAACATTTTTTTTATATATATGTCTTACAATTTTATTTTCGATCAATTTCATTCTTTTATACATACATATATATATATATGTTTGTTGGGCTGAATATCTAGAACTTATATTAGGTTGGGTTGTGGGCTACTGGGTTGGGCTTAGTAACTTAGGATTTAGAATTTGAAAAAAAAAACCTTATCAACCTAGTTACCCAATTCTGTCTGCTGACTGCTGCTCGTTGCTACATGGCTATGCGCCTTTGCTCCAGATGCCTCTACCGTTCTATACCTCCAGCTGCTGCACTGCTGCTCTGTGACTCTATTCCTCCAGCTGTTTCACCACTTCCTCAAATAAGCACAATTACAACCTCACCAAGTGTCAATTTTTAGCACATTTTTAATGTTCTAAATATTTATACAGTTCCATTTTATTTAAATTTGTGATTTTATTTGATAATATATGTGTTAATATATATTTACTTTCATTGTGTAGATTTTTTTTACAAAACAATGTCGCCCTCCCCAAAGATTTATTCCTGAATCCACCACTGTGTATGTGTGTGGAACTCATACAAAAATAGGGATAACGTTTTATTTACTTCACATAGTAGTAATAACTAATATGTCAATGACTTGCATGAAATACACTGATTGTTTTCATTGGGGAAAAAAACCAGTATTGCAATTATAGTTTGAGAAATTTATACATCTATATATTTTGTGAAAACAAATGTGAAATTAATTATTATATATACACAACCTGTTAATGGGTGCATTAGCCCCAAATTTCCTTGGCTAATACAAGCTATTCACTAAAAAAACACTTATTTACAACGAGGAAAAAAAAACTCATGTAATTCCTAATTCATCGGGGAAATTTTGAATTATCTAATAATAACATGATAACAATCTAACCATGACATAAATGTCTTCATGAATGTTATTTATAATACAATACTATATATGTATATTGTATATTTATTTGATGGCAGGTTGCAAATTTATGTTTGGACACACATGCCGCAAATATTTGAGCATTTCATTGAGAATTAATGATATATAAACTCATAGATTATGACACTATCGGGGATTTCTATAAAATTAATATTGACTTGTGCTTGCACTATTACCGTTTGTATGGAGAAACCCTAAAATATGTTCAACACTCACATCTCAACAGAATATCATTAAATACAATGTGTTTGCATTGACAGATCGATAACATGCATGATCAATGATTGTCTATACAATAAAACAAAAACAAAAATCCTGAATGAATTGATACAATTAGTTTTTATTAATGTAACAAGCCATCTATCATCAGCGACTCTATTGTCGAGCAACAACAGCCGCCTCACTACCTGCTGAGTTATCATTGCCGGTATAGATTCTTCAAGCTACAATGTAAGTTCAAGGCTTCAAACTGCATATTCTAAAATTGTTGAAAGTTATTATAAAGTGAGTCTGGTCGGGTTTTTTCACAGTTTACTTAAATTTAGATTTGTTTTAATAATGGTGTTAATTTGCATTAGTTTATGGTTTCTAAAAGTTCTTGATCATATTGGCAGACAAAAGCTCCAGCATCTTGAGATTTGTATATGGCCTTTGTATGTAGTACATATCTACTGCATTTCCAGATACCTAGAAAGGTGGCGAAAATTATATAATTGTGATGTTTTTATTTGTATAATCAATACTGTGCTTCTGGTAAAAACCTTTCACAATCAACTTTGCCTTGTAACGCCTACTTCCATCGACCTCTTCGTCAATTCTGTAGAACCACTTGTTATGCATGTAATGTCTTATTTTCTTTTGGGAGTTCAGCTAGATCGCAAGTTCCATTGGACTTCAAAAAATCTATCTCATCATCCATTGCAATCATTCACTTGTTTGCATCCTCTACCTGACTAGCTTCTACATAGCTTTCAGATTCACCACCGTTAGTCGGTAAAAGATAATAATTGGATGGCGTATACCTTTTTAGTGCTCTACACTCTCTAACATGTCTTTGTCATGGAACTTATGGCTGCGGTGTCCTCGGTTCTTCCTCAACAACATGTTCATCTTGAACATGTTTGCTCTCACCTGAGTTCGAGATATCTAACTCAATCACCTGGGTTACAGCAGTGTTAGAATCTAGTGTACCCAATTTGTCCTTGTACAAAACCTGTTCATTGAAGATGACATCTTGACTACGAATTATCTTCTGATTTTGGTCGTCCCAAAATCTATAATCGAATTCATCACCACCATAACCAATGAATGTACATTTAACCGACTTTACATCTAACTTACTTCTAGCAGCAATATCAATATGAACATAAGATACACAACCAAATACTTGAAGAAATGATAGGTTTATATTCTTACGACCTCTCCAAGCCTCCTCTGGTATGTCATTCTCCAAGGGAACTGATGGACCTTTGTTGATCAAGAATGCAGCACTGTTAACTGCATTCGCCCAACACATATGTGGTAACATGTACTTCAATCTCATACATCTAGCACATTCATTCAGTGCTCTGTTCATACGTTCTGCGACACCGTTCTGTTGAAGAGTTCCTATCAAGGTCTTTTCCATTCGAATACCATTCACAACATAATATTTTTTAAACTCCTTGAGCTTATACTCCCCGCTATTATCAGATCTCAAATACTTCACTTTCAAACCTCTTTCAGTTTCTACCAAGGCTTTCCACTTTCTAATGGTATCAAAAGCATCTGGTTTATTTTTCAGAAAATAAATACATACCTTTCTCATTGAATCATCAATGAAGGTCATGTATTAGGAAGCACCACTAAGAGACTTCACTGGTGTTGGCCCCCATAAGTCGCTGTGTACCAATTTCAGCTTCTGTTTTTTCAAATCTCTACCACCATTCGAGAAACTCACAATTTTATGTTTCCTGAAAACACAGTCCTCACAAAGACCCACTTGTCCAAGTCGATAATGCCACAAATTTGCAGTATTGTTTGCTCCTACAACAACAATACAATATTTGGTATTAGTTGTCATATACAATGTGCCATATTTCTTGCATCGAGCCACTACCATAGCTCATCTGGTTATCTTCCAATTGATGCAGCCAAATGTTACAATGTATCCTTCATCATCTAGTTGTTCTATTGAAAGTAGATTTCTCCTTAAACCAGGAATATGTCTCATATCATGCAACTACAATACAAAACCATTCGGTGTAGCAATTTGAACTTTTCCCTTTCCCTACAATTTTCAAAAGCTCATCAAAATCACCAGAAGTGTGTAACGTTCCATTACTTTAGCATTACTGCAAAAATGAAATGATGCTCTACAAATCCAAAACCCACGACTCCAATGGTGTAGTGATCTGGTTTTTTTATATTTAAACTGCTCCCTTTTTTCCTAAAAATATTTTATTCATTTTATTTTTTCCTATGTGTGATATTAATTTCTTAAGTCTAATAAGTTGCACCTAAGTAATTTTAATAATTAACTAAGCATTTATTTATTTTAGAATATGATTATTTCATATCATGAGCATGCATGTATGATTTTTCTTTTAATTGGAGTGCTTAACATGTTACATTTATTTTCTTTAGCCAAAGTTTATGTCTAGCCCATTTGAATTATTTGGAGCCCAAATTTTTACAAGCACAATGTTAAGGCCCACGTTCTAAAATTTTTCTTTCTTTCCATAAATTATGTTCGAAAAATAATAAGCAATAGAATTTTCGTATCTTTCAAAATTTCAAGACTTATCAACTTTATCATTTATTGCTCTGGATACCAACGTGATCTCATCTCATATCCACAACTCTAACCCTAATATACTAGTATAAATAGAGAGTTCCATTCATTTGTTTCTCCACACCAAAAATTCAAGGCCACAGAGAGAGATCTTAAGCTTGAAATTCATTTTTCTAAGTTTTCATTTCTAGTACGCATATTTTTTATAGTTCATTTCTTTTTTATTCTCATGCTTTTGCATTGCATAGTCATAAGAGGTTGGTATAGGAGAGAAAGAAAAATGATGGTGTTGTTTTTGTAGTGGCGACCGTGATGACGGGAACCTCGTATGTATGTGGTGGTTGTGGCAGTAGCAGAAACGGTTGGCGGAGTAGAGAAGGTGCAGTTGCAGCAGCAAATCGTGGTTGGTGTACAACAGTGTCAAACTGTGAAACTAGTTGTCATCATAACCGAGTTGACGACTAATCGTTTCAATTATAGTTTGATATCAGCATAGTACGGATGGTCGTCTATGTCTATGGTATAGATGACATGGTGGCTTGGTAGTATTTAATCCCGACATTCGACAACAGAAAAACATAGAAGATGAAAAATGAAGAACTATGAAGGTTGTTGTTATAGCTATCAAAATCAGCCCGACCTAATGGTCTGTCCGATTTTGGACCGGGTTGCGATTTTACAGGCCCGGATGGTTTTGGGCCAGGCCGACCCGATCCGAAATTTTTTTGGCCCAAATGGGCTAGACCGACCCAGAAAAATAGAATTTTAGCTTTAGGCTCACAGGTGACCCGAATTTGGGTTAGGCCGAACCTTAGTTTTTAGGCCCGAAATCAGGCTGGCCCATTTAACAGCTCTAGTTGTTATTGCCGTGAATAGTTGAAGGAAAAAGAGAGAAAGTTGATTTGTTTTCTAATTGATAAGTCCAATTTCTCTCGTATTTTTGGAGTCTTTTTCTCATTCTTTTGTCCTTGTTGTTGTTTTAGAGTCGGAAAGAGCCAAAAATACGAGTAGAGGCATGAAGAGAGCAAAATCATGCACTGTGGGCATTTTGGAGCTAAAATACGACAATGCAAGCTCAATGAGATTTTCATAGCACCAATCTCCATGAAAGGTGCCAGCTTGTAGAGTCCATCACATTCCAATGTTGCTGAGAAATGGTTGTATGCCTACAAGACTCGAGGATATTCTAAACCTGGTAGACTTGTTGTGGGCACAACATGAGAAGTTCGGCAGAAGTCATCCAAGATATTCCAGATTTCGTTCAATAAGGAAAGAAGATCATATCAAAGAGGATATTACCAAATTTGGAGAAGATATCTTGAAGCTTCTAGAAGATCAATCTTTTCCACAAGGAAACCATCCCCTGTGGGCGCGAGCTGAAGAGATAGAATCAGAATCTACTCCACAAGGAAAGTTAACATGTCCATACAAGGAAAGTGCATCCACCAGAAAATGAAAGAATGGGCACGCTAACAGCCCAGACCCAAATTAAAGCCTTTTCATGGGCCGATTTGAGCTTCAAACTTACTTATGGGCCAAGGATGCTAGAGTTTCGACCTACCTGTATAAATACCACTAGAGAGGATCATTCACACAAGCCATATACAATATTATTTTATTTTTACTTGCATTTTTAATTTCCGTTGAATAGTCTCGGGCCTTATGCCGCAGACATTTAGGATTTCCAGTTTATATTATTAAGTTTGACATTGGAGTCAAGACTCATTTCTTATTTATTTCAGTAAGTTTTTATTTAATATTATATCTTTAAATATTGTCTTTATATTTATGTCTAGCATGCATGGCTAGATCTTTTATTTCAGATTTAATGGAGATGATAACTTAACAAACATGTAGAAACCGTGAGGCAGTTTGGGTATAACATTGTGTGAATTTAGTTTCCATCGTGTATTGATTTCTTTGTTACACTAAAACATGTTAAGCTGATTAATATGGCTGATCACTCGCTAATTGAAATTGGGCATGCTAAATCTATACATGGTCAATGAATCATAACTATGTGTTGATCATAAAAGGACTGGGTACATCACGGGGTATTAGGGGCACATGAGAAATCATTGTCGGGTAATAGATCTGGGTCCGTCTAGAGCATAAAGCTACTTATTGCTTACAATCAAATGAGAAATCGGGGTTTGGTAACAAGTTAGTGATTAGGGGACGAGAAATCACCTCTGATCTAATCTAAATGGATGGATTGGGCACAAATGAAGAAATTTAGTGCCTTTAACTGGATGATTTAATTCACATAAGAAATCGGTGTGCCCATGATCGGGAAATGTTTATTAAGTTTGATTCGAAGTTCTAATCCGAAATGCTTTACTACTAATTGTTTTCTTTGCTTTTTGTTATTTCTATTTTTTCAAGATTTAGTTCATAGTATGGTGACCACAACAACCCAAACTCTTTTTAAGCTGGTGACATTGAAAGGTAGGATTTGCAGCTCCTCGTGGGTACGACTCTTTACTCACATTGCTGGATACGCTCGTTGTGGGCACAAGGATAAATTCAGAAAAAATTTATTCTGACTGCGAAACGACCGCCTGTCACTAATCCTTTTTTTCAGGTGGGCTTTAGTTGATAAAAAGATATTTGAGCCGTGGATTAACTAATTATGTATAGTGGGCCGAGAGGGTTGGGAGTCGGGATCATGCAATTGCTCTTGGTTTTGTTTTAAATCATATCATAGCATAAATACACACACACACACACACACACGTAGGGTGCTTGGCATCATATTGATTAAATTAGCCATGTATTTATTTGTTTCAAAGTCTTATAATGTTTCACGTAAATATTAATCATGCATCATATTTTTGTCTCATGCGTTGATTTTATTCGCATCATGTTACTTCATGTATTAATTTTAAGGTAATTAATTTATAGGCAAGGCGTGCACGACTTAATGATGCACTATATTTTTATATGCAACAACTGCAACTACACATGTCAATGCAATAAAGTAAGTGAATCGAGTATCGTATCCACAGAGACTGTAAAGTTGATCATACTAAGTACTAAGCCAACAGTTTTCTATTATTCAGACTACCTATTTTTTGGGGGTTGAATTAATCCTAGACGCGAATTCAAATTTAAACTAAAACAATTAATTAAGAAAGAGATGGAAATAAATTAAACAAACTAAATTACTCAGAAAAAAAAACAAATAATCAATTAAAAGATTAATCCTAGGGAATGCATTCACATGTATTCGTTATGTACTAATTCAATTCTAACAATTCTCAATTTTAATCCGATTATTGGTGGAGGATCAGAAATGTTGCTACCTATCTCCGCCAGGTCGCAAGGTAGTCGTGGATTAACAAATTAACTATCACTCTCGTCTCTATATTAATTTATTAACTCCATAAAGCATCAGATTTAACCTCCTACAGATTTCACAGAACATGTGTAACACCCTAGATTTTTGGATAAGGTTTAAGATAATTGTTAATGTTAATCAATTGGTTAAGGAAGAAATCTAAATAAGTTAATTAAGGTTGGATGTCAGTCACGACTTTAAGAGTCAGTTTTCGTAAAAATCGCCTTTTCGGAAAATATAATCTTAATTCTTTTATGACCATTCGTGGTCTCGTTAGAAAGGTTTTAACTCAAGGAGTATGCCGGTGTTTTCGGATTTTAAATCTAAAGTCATTTGAGTTCCCGGTGATGAAAAGCGTATTTAAAAGGCAAATGAATAGTAACTTTTGCGTGCGTTCGTGTTTTGAGAAATTTACAAAATCCTCCTCGTTTATTCGAGTCTAGTTCTGTTAAGCCCCTTTTATGGGAAATGACTCAAGGATTCCATTGGCGTTCACGGATCTCCATTCTGAGGTCAATCGAACGCTCGGGAGCAAAATCTGTCAGTCTGAGTGAATAGTAAAAAGTAATTCCAAAAAGGGAATCTTTGCTCATCTTTCTTCTGACGACCCCGTCTTCTTCACGAATCAAGT
Source organism: Perilla frutescens (assembly GCA_026008535.1). Lineage (NCBI taxonomy): Eukaryota > Viridiplantae > Streptophyta > Magnoliopsida > Lamiales > Lamiaceae > Perilla > Perilla frutescens. The sequence goes on along the minus strand of BRKX01000020.1, from coordinate 35,637,200 downwards.
TGGTTCACTAGTATTCAAGCCAACAAGTCTCTCGGTATTTTTAGATTTCGTGTCTTAAGTCATTTGGACCTCGACATCGAATAAAACAACTTTTAACCGAACCCGGGGCAACTTTTGCAGTATTTTCGCACTGCAATGGCTTCCAAGGGAACCCAAAGTTTCTCCTATAAATAGAGGGACATCCCTTTGCATTTCATTGTTCATTATTCATCCATTTCACTTCTAAATCGAGAGGGTGAGAAGCTTTAAAAGCCGAGAAAGTTCTGTCGAAGTAAAAAGCGTTCGTGAGTGTTCTTCAAGACGACGAGCGGAGTGGCGTGGAAGGGATGCGGCGAGTGAATGTGCTAGGGGTGCCGTTGGGTCGTAGCAGGCGGCTCTGCCGCCGTTGCGACTCGACGAGACGCCGAGCTAGCCACATTCCTTCGACGCACCTAACCCCGTCCATTCTTGTTCGTTGGTCTCGACTCCACTTCTTTTCCGTCTTTTAAATTCCGCATTTACTTTCCGTTCTTTACGTTCTTCGCGTTCTTCATTATTGCTCGTCTAAATTGTATTTCAATTTTTATTGAAGTTCCAAGATAATAACGTTTACGTTATATTTCCCGCTTTATTCCTGTCGTTATTATTCTTAAGATTAGCCTCGTTTATTCCGATAAATTTCGTTCAAAACTATATTTAAGAGATTTCATCGTTATTCTAATTATTAAGGAGGATTATCGTGTTTATGCCGTTATAATGCCAAAATTCTTTTTAAGTTAAAGCATGTTGTTGCATGTTAATTTCAAGTATGTTGTTTTTAAGAAATTTCAGGTTAAGTGTTCTTCGCGTTCGTCGAAAGAATCAACGAACACGAAGAACCCAGTTGAAGATCGTCCAGAACTGGGTTGAAGAGAGAGAAATGAGAGACCCCCGCGGGGGGGGGGGGGTGCGCGCCGCCGCACCACACCCCCCTCGGCCTTCAAGCCCGCCGGGGCTAGGGCGCCCCGCCGGCGCACCATGCGCCGCGGCGGGGGGCTGCCCGCCGGCGCCTAGGTGCGCCGCGGCGCCCCCCCTTCTCTGTGTTATTTTTCGCCATTTCTTTTCCGACTATTTTGTACCCTCTTCCCGAGTTTTTCGAGCTTTTCAAATCATGTTATTTCCAAGCTATTTTCAAGTTTAAATTTTAGAGAAGCATTCAAGTTATTCCCGATTTAATTCGAATAAGCTATTCAAAGTTATTTCCATCTAAAAATTGAGAAATCAAGTCGAAAAGTTCCTTAATTAAAATAAATCCTTCTCGGATCTTTATAAAGTCATAAAGTCGTGCTATACATGATTAAGTCCTAATTAGAAATATTTAAGATGGGTATTATTTAATTCCATGTTATTAGCTAGAAATCCTCATAGTAGGCCGCTAAGTCGATAATTCAACTTTTGTAGGAGGAAGTGAGCCTCGTGGGAATTCGAAGAAGGATCATCAACTCGTTGCCTCATCTTCTGCTCCATGATCAAGGTGGGTAAATCTATACTCATCTAAAGTTTGAGCTAATAAGCTCTAGAAGTATATAGGGCAAATGAGATATCCAATAAAGCATTTTTGCTCTGCCTGATTGATCTCTGTACAAGGAAGAAAGGAAAGGAAGATATTATGTTATAACTGAGTTCTCAAGCATGTTTAGAATGAATAGAAATGCTAGAAATGTTAAAGTTTTGTTTATACTTAGCATGAGATATTTAGATTTGTCTATAGTTACAATTCGTATTTATTTACATTCATCTCTCGTATTCGAATGTTTATGCCTTGATAAAGCTCGTAAAGTTAAGGATTAAGGATTGCCTTTTAAGGTAGCGTAAAATCCCTTATAGGCTAAGATCATGTTATATCAAAGGATTAGTATCTAGACGTGCTCTAGGATTGGTTTTGATAGCAAGGTTAAGGAAGGAAGGAACTTAGCATTTCACTTAGGCAGGATTTAAGTTCAGAACTCTTAAGGGAGTCACTGTTGGGTTATTTCCCTCGCAAACTCATTTGGATATTTGAGGTAACCCCTCTTCTATCCTATGGCATGCCTAAGGGTGCAGTTGACATCAGGTTTGAGCCAAGTTGGGCCCAAAAGAAAAGAAAAAGATTTTACGGATAGGGAGAGGGCTTTTGCGTTTTGCTCTCCATATACTGTCTGTTAATTATTGGATATCTTGAAGTTATTAAAGTATTTTTGCTAAAACCCACTGAGTACATTAGTGCTCATGCCCCCTCTTTTCAAATGTTTTCAGGTTGAGATGCTGAGGATGTTGGTGGCTGTGGATGTGGGTTGGCTGCCAAGATTGTTTTGCTATTATCTGAATTTCTTTTGAAATCCCATGATGTTTCTGCTACTCTGATACACTCTTTCTAATTCCGTTAAGTTCTGCTATGATCGTCAAGACTCTAAGAATATCCCCAAACATGATTAAATATTTATAAGATGCATATTATGTTTATTTTCATTTCTCGAGTATGATTCTCGTTCGCCTGTGAAGAGGCTTAGTCACGTTGATATCTGTTATTCATTTTGACCTAAGAATGGGTCTATGCTTGTTGGTATCTGATTAGTTAACCGTTTTATTCCGCTTAAGCATGTTTCCATTTTAACTCAAGTAAACCCGAGCATCACCACCTATCTCCCAAAGCATGTCTTTGTTCTTACACCTCTTTGTTAATCTTCCGACTTTATTCATTAATCCCTTAATAACACCCCGTCCCCATTTGTTAATCCCTATCTTGGGACCGGGCTGTTACAACATGTATCAATTATGTTCAATTGATCCCACTAGTTAATTATCTCCACCAGGTTTCAAATCAACTAGCTAGCACACATCGATTATGACCACTAATCTATGCATGAAATTAAATAACACTTAAACAAATTGAACAAAATAATCAAAATGGAAAAGCAACAAAATCAAAATTAATCCATAACTTCAACATGTTTGCAAACCCTATAATTAATAGGAGTTTAGTCGCTCATAGTTAAACTATAATCCAATGAAAATAAAATATGAATTACAAAAGTCATAATGAAATTGGACTTAAAATTGTAAAACAACTTATGCCAGATGTTTGAATCTTCAATTGCCATCTTTCTCTGTTGTCTGCTCTCTTCTCTGCTCTCCTATAGGGTAAAAATGTGTGTAATTTTGTCTAAAGAAGACCCTTAAATAGTTGGAAGAAGTTTGGATAGTTTTACAGTTAAACAAAGAAAGAGATAAAAATCCACAGAACACACTTCTCGCGCACGACCCGTGCGCTAGGGAGATTCTAACGCACGGTCCGTGCGGCATTCCCTGGGCATATTTACCATGAAGTCGCGCACGGGCCGTGCATTTCGACATTCCTTCTGATGGGCCGTGCGGTGATCCTTGGATGAGTTTTTCTTTTCTTGTGCTCCGCACGGTCTGTGCGCATGGAAAAACCTACTACACGGTCCGTGCGACCCTTGAATCAACAAGTTGAACAAATTGAACACAATAATCAGAAGGGAAAAGTAACAGAATCAAAATTAATTCATAATTTCAACATGTTTGCAAACCCTGGAATTAATAGGAGTTTAGCCGCTCATAGTTAAACTACAATCCAATGAAAATAAAATACGAATTACAAAACTCATGATGAAATTAAACTAAAAATTGTAAAACAACTTATACCGGATGTTTGAATCTTCAATTGCCGTCTTTCTCTGCTATCTGCTCTCTTCTCTACTCTTCTATAGGGTAAAAGTGTGTGGAATTGCGTCCAAAGAAGACCCTTAAATAGTTGGGAGAAATTTGGATGGGTTTTAGAGTCAAACAAGGAAAGAGATAAAAATTCGCCAAAACACGCTTCTCGCGCACGACCTGTGCACTAAGGAGATTCTAATGCATGGCCCGTGCGGCATTCTCTAGACAAATTTGCCATGAAGTCGCGCACGGGCCGTACCCTCCGACATTCCTTCCGACGGGCCGTGCGGTGATGCTTGGATGAGTTTTTCTTTTCTTGTGCTCCGCACAGTCCATGCGCATGGAAAAACCTACTGCACGATCCGTGTGGCCCTTAAATCAACGAGTTCATCATTTTCCTATCCTGTTTGGCTCCATTCTTACTTCCGACTTTACTTCTTTCGACTTTTGACTCATTTTTACCATTTATCTATTTCAAAACTTAACAAACTCGTGAAAACACCATTAAACGAGAATTAAACTTAAACACGCTTTTGTAGCTCACAAACTACATACAATGCACCAAGTTTAAGCCCGAAATAGATGAAAATCGAGTTTATCACTTAATCAATTAATATCAAGGTCAATGTCAAGGTGAGATTTTATGTTGATTTTGTCATTATTATCCTCTCTATATATCTTTATCGAGTTATGTGATGTCACAACATAGCATGGGCCTTCGGACTAAACACAGCAGAGCCTACGAGCTACACAACAGAGCTGACGGGCCGTTAGTTTGGTCTACTGACTGAACACCTTTAAATATTCACATTTCTCCTTTAATTGTATATAGCTTGGATAATTAGATAATTCCCATTGAGTTAAAAAGTACCCATCCCAAAACTTTCCTTTTTTAGATAGAGACTTGGGTGATGCGTAGTGGATAAGATGCGATGATGGTGGTCTATGGTCTCATGGAAGAATTGAAGTTTTCTTTTAATAAATATAAATTAGATAATGATTGTAATGCTTTCCATTGAACTCTGAAATTTCTTATGGTTCTAGGATTTATTTCTTTTAATTAAATAAAACGGCATGGTTAATGTTTCAATTTTATTAAGAATAAAATTGGGGCGTTACAAATAATTTGCTCGCACTCAATACTAATGCATCTGAAATACCATTTGTTGATGCATTTGCAGACTTCTTATTCTTCTGATCCTTATGATTTATTTTCGGTTCATTGTAGTGATTTTTGTAGTGACCAAACTCATCACAATTCTAACACTGGATCGAATTCTTATTTGTCTTTGGCTGGCTTTTGTCTCTTGAATTTGATCTACCCTAATTCGATTTTGATTTTTCTTTGGATTTGTCTCTGTTTTCTGTACTCAAAGCTGACCCTGAAGCAATATCCGATTTCTTCCTGCGAATTTAACTTGAGATAGCGGAGATTCAGCCAGAGAAAGTAAGATGCGGCTAAATACTACAGAGAAGTTGCCCGAGTTTTCTGAAGAAGATGTAAAAGTTAAAGATCTTTCCAAGAAATGAGTAAAGCCACATAATCCATCCAAGATAGCTAAAAAATGATAAATGGTGCACAAGAGTTGGAAAATGTATAATCTTAAATCTTACTGATGAAAGCAAAATTTATGTGCATGAAACTCCAATCTTATTGATGAAAGCAAATTTTATGTGCATTAAACTCCAAGAAAGATAGTCAAATCCAATATATCTAGGACTTGAAGAATAGAAAAAGAAGAGAAGCCACATGATGGGTTCTACAACATCGTTGGTGATGAAGTACACAAAATCCTCCAAGTCATATCTTGCTCGAAACATTGTATGACTCATTTGATTTATTGACAGGTTGGGCATGGTGCCGAATGCCCAACCTTAAGGGTGTTTCTTTTAAAAAAAAAGTTTACACAATCACAATATATTATTATTAATAACAACAAATATTTAAAAAAATGTTGGATATTAAATATATTTTAAAAAATGAACAAAACAGACACCTACCTATATAATAAAATTTCCTTCAAAATTTTTTTAATTCCAAAAAGATTAGATCATCTACAGGTATTATAAATAAAAATTTATTCATATTTTTTTTGTATCTCTTCGTCTTCTCTCTCTCATACACAAACATATGTCATACACATTTTTTTATCATAAAATTCATTTATGTCATATTCAATAAGATATTCTCTTATATGCATGACATTGAAAGTCTATTTGCTTGAATAAATAAATATGAATTTTCGTATATTGAGAAATGAGTGATAACATTTGACAAATTTTATCATGTCAAATAATTACCAATATACATCTATACTATATACTAAAGCAAAGTAGTCTATCCTATTTTTGCCGCTCAAATTGCCCGCCCAAATTCATCCTCACCATGCATGGAAGAACAATTCATTAAAGCCTCTATTGTTAGATATTTCATATTTTTTTATTGAAAAATACAGATGTGACATATTAGTTGACTAACTATGTATGCCCATAACTCTGTCAGCCTAATCTATGACAGCCCAGTTCAAAATTCTAATTTTAAACTTTTATAGTACAAATTTTGAAATATATATTTTCGAATCCAGCATTATATATAGATGTTGTATGCCAATTTTTTAAGTCCAAAAAAATGATTCAATTTTGTAAATTGCTATTCAATTTCTTCATCACTTTTTCGTCTTTCTTTGTTTTTGCTTCAAACTTAGAACAATAGTTTACTTTTCATGTTTTGTATTATATTTTTCAGATTTTAAATTCTCTTTTTTCTATATATTTGTTATAGGCATTTGAAGAAAAATATGGACTTGAAGATGCAGTGTGTGATTTGGTTGCAACAATTAAAGACAAATATGGAATTGAAAGTTGCGATCGGTTGATGCTTCACAAAGGTTAATGGTATAAAAACAGAACCATCTCCCATGAACATGAGGCTACATAATATCAGAACAAATGTTGAATATTTCATTTTTTGCATTAATATTTATTGATTTTTGATAAGGATTTTTTTTTTGTGTGATATATAGGGTGGTGTAGTCGCACGAAGATACAAGAAGATGAGTCATTAACAGAAAGCTCAACCCACAAAAGAGCTGACATCACAAATCTCACTCATATAGTAAGCATATATCTTCTATTTTCTCTACCCAAAACTCATTATTGTAGATTTCCAGAAAATTAAATAGCATACGAAGTAATTCAATTTAGGAAAAAAGAGATGATAGTATACATTTATTTCAGTTCTCATCAAAAGTCAAATTCATATATACTCAAAATATTAATTGCCGAAGAAGATCATGATGAGGGCTTCATCACTCTAACATTCTATGCTTCAAACAATCAAGGAGACCTAGAAAATTTTGGGTAAATTTCAATTTACATTCTAAATTTTTTTAATCCAGAGTAAATTTGATTTATGATTTGATCATTAATATAATATATTATTTAAAATAGATAGGTTCAAGCAAAACATATTATCTACTCCTCTTTTTGGTTTGAAATGTTACCAAACGTGTCTTTGCCAATGTTGCATGTCTTTACATAATCTTTATCCTCTTCTTTTAAAATAACAAATAATCTCTCCATGTTGTCTTTAATCTTCTTACTCTTCCGTTCCCCCCTCCCCCTAAAAAAAACTCTTCTTACTATTTTCAATTAAATTAAGAAATAGGTTGATTGCATAAACAAGAAATTGATACAAGATGGGAGCAGCGGATGTTGGGGAAGAAATGAGTGAGAAACCCTAGCCCTAAAGAAAGTATCTGAAAATTGGAAACTCACTCTGGCTAATGCTGATTATTTTTTATTCATTTTCTTTTCTTTAATGAAATTGGATTGGCCTTCAATTTGAAAAAATAATCCTTTGTAATGTTTTTAAAAATCTGTACAAAAATTTATGAATTATATACACACACGCACATATACATATATATACATTCTCTATTTTTTAAGTAAAAAATAAACTAAAACTAAAAGAAATATATATAATATGACTATATATATGTATACATAATTTGTTACTAATTGTTATTAGCGTTATTATTATTAGTTTTTGTGGAAAGACGAATAACTTATTTAATAATATTTATTTATATAAAACAAGTTAGATATTACTATTACAAAATGTTCATGTTTACTAAATTTATATTTTTTTCATACTCAACATTGAATTTTTTTTTAAATAATTTTTATGTTCACATGTTTGTTTCATTCGGTATTTAAAATTTGTTATAGTACAACAGAAATACATCTTATTTAAAAATGAATAATTATTACAAAAAAAGAAGATAGATTATGTATGGAATTAGACATAGAATGAGCACTAATGTTCGATCAGGTAACATCGCTCATATGACCACGCAACGCGTGGGGGTAATACTAGTTAAATAAAATAATCAACTAAATTATTTAGTAAACACATCATAACCTCTAGCATGCTCTATTATACTTTGTACGTAAATATAATTAGAATATTTTTTTATTCATATTGAACATTAAATAATTAACAATTTGACATTTTAATTAAATGAATAACTAAATCAAACAGAGAATGATATTTATGAATTCATTATTATATTTATTAATCTTATTTTGACTCCATTTATTTTACATGCAACATAATTATCAATTTTCTAAGAGTTAAGTTCAACGAATACATCTAAATATATAACCTTAAAAACTTTTTAAACGAAACATAAGTTATTGCTATAATTTTTATTTATATATCATTTTTCAGAAGTGTCTAGTCATGATCAGTTGTAAGTAGTTGTTTCATGAGTCACAAGTCGTACCGATTTGAAAGTTTTTATTTATAAAAATGATGATAGTATAACAAATGATACAAAAAACGTTGTATACAAACAAGTGTTGCATAATTTATAAATAATATTTTTATTGTAATAGTTTATTAATTATCTATGCAATTTCTCTTAAAAAAATTATTTATGCAATTATTTGAAAAAATATTATAATATAATATGTACGTAAATACATATGCATGTATGTGTAATCAAATAATTATCTTTTTTACCGATTACCAACTTAACTCTTTTTAGATTCAGAATAATAATTATTTGATATAAAAAAAGATCATCAGACAAATAAAAAAGGGTATTAATTTATTAACTAAACTATTAATTATCTATAAAATATGAAGATATAACACTTATATTAAAATTGTAATAATTGAGTTTGATGCCATGAATGACACGTCAATCGCACAAGCAGAATTCTAACTTGAAAAAAAATGAAGCAAAATTTAAAGACATCTGTGAGATTGAATCAACAAACTAAAAAGGCAAGACTAAATAATGTTTTTTCTTTTTTAAGTTGTGCCATATATATATATATGTATGTATATGTATATGGATTTATGGAAACAAATGTGAACACTGTTAGAGATAATATTGTCGGATTTATTTAAAAAATTTATAAATCATATACTTCCTAATTTTCATATAGATTAATGTTTTACTCTCTTAATTTTTTTTTTTTGCAAATTAGTTGATGCTTGACGCTTTTTAACACCATTCATCCCAATTTTACCCCTATATGAAGAGATGATATATTTATTGCATTTTTTAAATTTTATTGTAAAATATAAAATATCAATTTTATGAAATTGAGGGAGTGAGATCTCAAGTAAGGATATGATGAATTCGGTGTAATTATTTTATTTTAATTCATATTGTTGCATACTAACTGTGCAAATTTATGATAAATTAGGCAATTAAAAACATTAATTGGCCTCACCGTAACTTAAAAAAGAAAAAAAACATTATTTAGTCTCGTCTTTTTAGTTTGTTGGTTCAGTCTCACAGACATCTTTGAATTTTGCTTCATGTTTTTTCATACTAGATTTTCGCTCGTGTGATTGATGTGTCATTCATGGCATCAAACTCAATTATTACAATTTTAATATAAGTGTTACATCTTCATATTTTATAGATAATTAATAATTTAGTTAATAAGTTAATACCATTTTTTATTTGTCTGTTATCTTTTTTTTTTATATCAAATAATTATTTTATATTTTACAATAAAATTAAAAAATGCGATAAATATATCCTCTCTTCATATGGGAGTAAAATTGAGATGAAATGATATTAAAAAGTGTAAAACGTCAACTAATTTGTAAAAAAATTAAGAGAGTAAAACATTAATTTTTATGAAAATGAGGGAGTATATGATTTATATTTTTTTTAATAAATCCGACAATATTTCAACAAATATAGAGAAACTAATCTGTATTCTGATTTTTCACCTCAAATAGTTAGATTTCCCAAAGTAACTTGCAGCGCCCTCCCTGTGAGATTTTTATTTTTAGAAATAAAACTCAACGCACTGAAATATACTCCTCCAAAATTTTGGGGCATTGCGAAATCAAGAAAAGCGCTCGATTTATGTCGTGCGCTCTTATAAGTTGAATTCAGACTGTCACTTGCAACTTCCATAATTCTCACACACTACACGCGCAACCTCCATTCGCGACAGTCCGTTTCCCCCGATTTCTGCGCCCGATTCCGCCAAATTCCGCCGCCGACTTACAACTGTAGCGTTTTCTCTCGCTATCTATCTCTGCAATTAGTTGGAAATTTAATTACTCGCTACTACTTTTTTTTTGGGGTTTCAATTCCGATTCCGTTGCGTTATGCGAATTATTCTGCTAGAAGATTTGCGTTTTGGCACTTGCTGTTCGGACGGGATTTTTGTTGTTTTATTTTATTTTTTGTCAGATCGGGTCGGTTTACTGTGTTTCCGTTTCAATTGTTCTGGTAGCTTGCATGTTCAATTTCGAGGGTTTAAGGCAAAATGAGCGAATTTATGTTTTCATTCAACTGACAATTGTTAGAACGAATTACTAACGCACGCATTGCTCTTTTTTTTTGGTTAAGTTCCAAAAGAGCTGCCAGTTCGGAGCTCGTTACTGAGGAGGTATCTGATATGCGGTTCTAAAGTCTATTAACATTGGTGGAAGTTGAAGATAACTTGCCTGATCAGGAGGCAAATCACGGATGTGGACGAATATTTTCAGAATCGTAAGTACTTGGCATCCATAATTCATTACAGATCCCGATGAAGTTGAATTTGCTATCTTCTAATTTGTTCTGGTTGCATTGCATATAAGCAATATTAACGTGTTTAGGTTTTTTATCGCTTGGTTATTTTATTGCACAGTAGTCCCTGCCTCGCTCAATTATATTATTCAAAGTGCTTTTGTTATTGCCATCTGCTCAAATTTGGATATGATATTTTCGGATTTATAGTGCATTAATGCATCATGCAAATTATATATATGAGCTGCATCAGCCAACCCCTCCAAGATCAGTTAACAGTTATCCTCTTGTGGTGTGCTGCATGCCTGCACATATATCTATAAGACTATTACTGCTGGAAACAAAGTCAGTCTGACACCATCACTGCGCCCAACTTCTAGGCTCTTGGATTGATGTTACTCTCAAAGGGATCATTTCATAACATACAAAGATGACTATTTGCTTGATGTTATCTACCATCCTGATGCATGACTCAACTTGTTCCAATTGGGGATTCACTCTAGTTCAACGACAAAGGCACCACTTTCTGGTGGGATGTTAATGATTGTGTCTTTAAAAACATAGAATTTGCTACTCTAAGATTCACAATAGTGATAATCTTTTTAAGGATTACCTTTCATGGTTTATAGGTATGTGGGAATCATAAAAACTTTGTCGGTTTCCAGTCTCGTTCTTTGAGTCACATGAGGAAAGTTTATCTTTGCTCTCAGCTAGCATTCCATTTTGCAGTCCAGTATTTACTGCCTTATGTGGATAGTTTCAAAACGTAACTGTTTCCTTGCCTTCTATTGTGTACATTGTAGACTAGATATATTATTCAAAACTTTAGCATACTTAGTTGTTGGAGCCTGTTGATGTCTGTGCGATCTCTTCTTACATAACTTATGTCCGTGGAATCTGCTATTTACTCTCCTGATCATGGCAAGATTTCCAAACTTTGCTTCTGATATTAGGCATGTCACATGACAAAACACAATTTTGCTGAGGAACTGTTGAACTTCCCCTTCATCAATATTAGCATCTGCTGAACTTTCCCCACAGAAAGGCTTATTTTATGTCTTGGTGATTCCTATTTTTAATTTAATTTTATGATGATAGATCTATTATATGATGGAGAAAAAATTTGTTGTATTGGCATTTTTTCGTATTCACGTGTCATACATAAATAGTTTTTTTCAACCTTTTCACAGGGCGGTTTGCATCAGATATCATGGTTTCAGTTTCTTCCCAATGAATTTGATTTCAGCACTCCGCCTGATAAGAGGTGCGGTCGTGGTCCATTTTTTGCCTGTACTGTTGAATTAATTGCACGAAAAATTGGCATTTTTTTTATAAAAGTACACTTAACTTGACTTATCAAACGGCTCTTGTCATTGTTAGAAACTTTTACTTGTATCGGAGTAACTAAAGAAATAAAGTCGACTAATGAGGATTAGCTGACGTTGTTACTTGTTACAGACTTAGAGACGGGAGTAATGTGCTGTAGTATGTCTTATTTTTCTTGAGGGACCCTATGCCCCATTGTACCTTCTTTCTTTTTTGAATAAAGTTATTTTGTCTCTTTACCAGAAAATAAAATAAAAATTGCTCATGTCACATGGTTTAGTTCTTTTAATGCATAGTCTGTTGTTGCATGTAGAGATTGGTCTGTTCATATAATAAGAAACAAGAAACTCTATGAATTCTGATACGGACATGAAATGCACAAAGAATAAGGAAACATTATTTAGATATGCATTTATAATTTTTCTTTTCTTTTTATTCATTTGATTTAGGCACTTAAGTAAGTGGTACATCTTCTGTATACATTTTGTTGATCATATGGTTTCTCCTATAACTTTTTTGGGAAATAAATTGGGCACTACACATACACAGACAAACTCACATTTTGGGTTTAGATATGTGCTGATTACTCCCATTTTATAACTCCGAAGTACGAAGGTGGACCCGAAAGATGCAGCAACGTCAGCAGTGCTTTCAGCACATCTGCAGCTGCAGAAGGAAGGGTTTCTCAGCGCATGGACTAATTCCTTTGTGGGACCCTGGGATCCTTCTCAGGGTTTGCACAATCCTGGTAAATAATTATAAGTGGATTAATAAGAAATAACAACTATTTGTTCCTCATTTCTGGTGCGTATCTTATTAATCAGATGAAAAGATTAAGCTTTGGCTTTTTCTCCCGGGTCAACATGCCTCTGTCCTAGAGAAGGCACAACATGCTGTTGCCAGATTGAGAGGTATATTGTCTTTGGTAGTGATTTTATAACTTGTAACTTCCCTTTTCAGTTCACCCCATACTGTTATGGTTTATACTCACTCCTTAAATCATATAATGGTGGATTTGGTTGGTAAATTCAATTTTAAATATTTCATGTCAGTTCTGGCATCTGGACTTTGGGTTTCTCCTGGTGATTCAGAAGAAGTTGCAGCTGCCATATCGCAGGCGTTGAGAAATTGTATTGAAAGGTTGTACCATGTCTCTCTTGTGATTGGTTGACAATCATAAACATAAGTTGACAGTGGTTTATTTCTTTTGACAGAGCTCTTAGAGGGATTTCATATGTACGATTTGGAGACGTGTTTTCAAAATATCAGCCATTTACTCAGAATGAAGAACTGTTCAGGTTTGTGCATGCATTAATGTTGGTATTAAGGGTCTTATGGGTGTGATCTTGAAATTTTATTTGAATGAACATTCTATTTTATTTGCTAGCATAAGAATTTAATGTAGTAGATGTGGGTTTTGCTAGCATAAGAATTTGATGATGTAGGTTCGGGGTTCTCTTGTATTTTTGTATACTCCATGCACATCAGATTGGACAGCTTAATTATGATAAATACCATTCTATTTGCAATTTAGTGAAGCATTTAGATTCATAAATCTTAGTCATTATATTGGAAACTGGCTTTTCCATGAGCATTTTCTTGTTGGCTTAAATACAATTATTAGGGCCATATTGTTAATTGCTTTCATGTTTATGAGTTTGCCCCTTAGCAGGGGAAATCCTTAGGGAAGATATTAGTAATGTTGGGCCATTGCACTGGAAAATGACATTTATATTTTAGCTTGAAGTTTGCCAGCTCAGTAGTGTTCGGTTTTATTGTCTGTTGTTGAACACCCCCCACCCCTCACCACACAAAAAAGAGAAAGAAACACACACACATGCACTCACAAAAGGGGTTGTGCTGTTGGCTTGTTATAATGCGGTCCTGCTGGAAAATTCCAATCCGTTCTTGAAAGCTAGCATATAGTTGGAATTATTACTTGCTTAGTTGCTTTAATAATATTGAGTTGTTAATAGCCTTCAAATTTCCATTGCTATACCTGTTTACTGATTTCAAGATCCGACAACACTTTGTAAATTTGAGTAATCTGACCCCATTTCTGATAATTATGGGAATGGAAGCCTTAATAATTGAACATAGGGTACGGAGCAAATATTCTAAAAGAAAGGTCCTGTATTCAATATGGAACTTAGACTGTGTTAGTTTCCATGGTGTTACACTTAACATCATTGAAAATGAAAAGAGTATATGATGCTGACAAGGCAGCGAAGTAAATTTAAGTGGGCTTGAGATACTTATGCTTGATATTGACTTAAAACATGAAATGAAATGTACTGAGGGTATATCCTGTGTCATGACTTGTGCTGTAACTGAGACCAGCATTGAAAGGTTCACTCAAACTGGTCCGTTTCAAGTTTCTTATTTGTATTTGTGTTTTGCAGGAGGGGTCAACCTGTAGTTGAGTTCATCTTTGCTGCAACAGAAGAAACGATATTCGTTCATGTTATTATATCTGCTAAGTTAGTCTCTCGTGTCTTGGACTTTTTATTCTATCAGTATAATAATAGCTTTAACACTTGTAGTCTTGACATTTGGTCTGGACATGAATAAATGCCTTATTAGATCTTTTGAAACATGAATTCCTCGGCTCACTTTTAGGCATGTCAGAGCTCTTTCAAATAGTGACATTGAGCCTTTCCTCAGCAGTTCTTGCAGGCGTATCAACGACCGGATTTCAGGTCTGTTTTGGTATATTAATATGCTTTGTGTCCTTTTTGTGAATGAATTGGCAAAGCTGAAATAGGAATGAAAAGCTGAGTTCCGAGGATGTCTTGAAATATGTGTTATACAAGTTGTCTGGTGCTGTGTGAAGATAATACTTTTAGGATACTGCCGCTTCTTTGATAATCTTAAAATAAGTCGAGACTCTCATTTGATACATGCATTCTGCTCTCTTATGTTGCTTAACGGCATGGTTAGTGTGTTGATCTTGAAATGGAATATTTAATTACCATTTTAGTTCATTTATATTGGAGTAATTACTCTGTTGATGAGTCTAATTTATGCCTCTACACAGTTTGCCTGTGTATGCGGGTGTCACTTATTTTTAGTTCTCTCTCAATATGCTTCTTGATTGTTCAGGAGACAATTTAATCCCTCCTCTTCTCCTCTTTTATTCTTTTAGCACGTTTGGGACGCCTATATGGAGTTTTTCTGCATATTGGTGAATTATTAATTGATAAATGCATGCAAAATTGAAGGGAAATTTGAGAGCTTATAAAGAAATCATTCCATCTGTGGTGTTATAGACTCAACAATTTTTTCCCCTGTCATATCTGGTAAATTTGCTTTCTGCTTGGATGTTGACAAGGAAATTTTACCGGTCACTTTATTTTTGGTGACTATACATACTTATTAGGATATATTATCCTATTTCTGACAATAGTTAATAGATCAAGAGTTAGTTAGAGTTCTTCTATGCTATGTTTTTTCATAAAACTACAGAATGCGGAGTCTTGCTTATGTATGCTTGTGCAGTAATATCTCACTTATTGTTGCATGCCCGAGTTTGCTCTCACATCACATATGTTATTCGATTGTGATCTTGTAATATCGTCAAATAATAACTGCCTTTATTTTATTGGCTACACTGCCTGAAGTTATATATGGTTAGACACTTGGGCTGAAAGATGACATTTGAGGTTCTAGGCCCATAAGCCTGGTATTAGGGTCAGTCTATACAGCATATCACACAATTAATGTACTTTCCAAAGATGAGATAATCTTTGTTTGTCTTCCTAAATAAGAATGGAGTTGGAGTTTCTTTGTTTTGAGGAGTCCGCAGATATTTCTTGACTGGTTTACTTTGTTGTTATCCTTACCACATGTTCAAATGAAGCAGACACCACAATTCAATCTTGTATGCAACTTCATTTTTTTGCAGTTGTTGTCTCTCCTCATGGAATGCGTGGGAAGCTCACTGGATGTTGTCCTGGTGATCTTGTAAAGCAAGTGTATCTCAGGTTGTTCAATTACTTCCCTACATGACCCACATTTAATTCATTATTACTCTTTTAAGTTGCTTATTTTTGTACCACACTTTCTTAAGGGTTTTAACTTATGTTTTACCCTATTGTTTTGATTTTTTTTTTTCCTGGAAATTTGTATTTATATCTCTGCTTTCATTTACAATTGGATTACATCTTGTTCATTTTTTTTATTGCTTGTATTTGTACAGCTCTGGGAAGTTTAGAGATTCAAATGGAATTGTAGGTCTTCCTTACCAAGTTGCTCCAGGATCTGGACCACCAACTCAACTAAGAGGACAAAACTGCTATGTCGAAGTGACCCTTGGTTGTCAAGACCAGATGGTGCGGAATAATGCGATGCATAGCAACTTTTCTCAGCCTCATGGTGCTGAGTCCTCAGCTACCAGAATATGCAATCAGAGGTGGCCTTTAGACAAGCTTCCAGTTTGTGAAAAAATGTTTGTCTATCCAACAGAGGCTGTCCTTGTTCCAGTCATGCAGACATCTTTTGCCAGATCGTCTTTGAAAAGGTATTAACATGATTAATGAAGTGCAAATCTCTGGTGATTATCTTCTTTTTGGTGGATTGTATCTTGTAATCCTGCAGTGCCTTAGATAGATTTGTCTTGCATGATAGTACTATGGCCATCATTGATTTAGTTATCGGAAAAATTGGAACCTCATGAGTATGCAGCATATGGTTGGGTGGGGGAGGGGGGATAGACTTTAGAATTAATGGGAGGATGTGTAGCTTACCTTTGAATTGGATTTTAGGTTTGTGTTATGTGACTGAACTGTTATCAATTCCGTGGCCCCTATTTCCTACGTTTCTATTTTTCCTTCTCTTCATTCCCATTTCTCATTCCTCAAAAAATCTCTACCTAAAATGAGAATTAGTTTGTGATATTTTAACCATTGGAGAAAGGTAACACCTGTTGGTGTATTGCACCAGAACTATGATGAAGTCTGAAGAAAGACTTGTGGCTGATTGATTGAAATGGATCGACTTGACAACCATTTGTCTGGATATCTACCTAAATATGAAGATACCTGAACTTGGAAATGTTCGCGTATGAAGTACATATAATATTAGTAATATCATCAACACTTCCAAAGATGGCATCTGTCCATAAAGCATTCAGTTAATTATGATTCATGTAAATTGGTAGAGTTGCTCCAAATTGTTCAAGACCTTAGTACAATAATTGCACTTGCAGTTAACTGACACAGCTTTGTAATATTCAGATTCTGGCTGCAGAATTGGGCTGGGCCATCGTTGTCGGGTTCATCACTTGTTATGCATTGGTTAGGCCTAAAGTTTCTTATCTATTTATCATCTGACTTTTCATCTCTTTCATCGTAGATCCATCCCTGAATTTGTGCTTGTAATTAGTTTTGATTTTGACAGTGATGACAAAGTTGATTCAATGGATGGATCTTCCCTTGAACCAAGTGGAACTCGCTCTCAGCATGGCTATCGTAGCAGTAGTAACAGTAATAGTAGTAGCTATGGCAGCATAAGTAGTTCCTCCAGTGACAGTGACCGCAAGGCCCTGGGAGCTGGTGATCTTGAGGCAGATGCAGATTCTCTAATGTCCAGACAGTCTGGTTTATCTTCGTTGACAAGGCAGAATGATGGCCTTCAATTGGTAACTTTTTATATTTGAGGAACTGGAAAATGCAAGCATCTTTTATTTTATTTTTTTGTTACTTTCTTTGTTCAGTCTTTATTATCTTTATAGTTTTATGTTCTTAGCGTTGTATTATCTTTTTATCGTTTTACTTTCTTTGGGATTCCTGATCCCTTTGTACTTAATTTTTTTTAATGAATAAAATTTTCTTGTTTCTTATTAAAAAATATTCTTGTGTTAGTCGATGTAGATGGTTAACTTTTATTTATTCTAAAAACCTATGTGCTTTACCATCTGATTTTTTGTTTCTATTTCCTGCTTAGGGTTCTAAAAGGCCACGAACTGGGACATCAGAGTCGTTTGTTCAAGCAGGCATGGTTTTAAATCCTCTCATGACTGATTATGGTACCATGGAAGCCAATATATCTGTTAATGGGGCTACAAATGAACAAATTGGATCCCAGTGGGGATGGGATGATGATGATAGAGGCATGGGAATGGATATTCAAGCACTACTGTCAGAGTTTGGTGATTTTGGTGACTTCTTTGAGAATGATTCTTTGCCGTTTGGGGAGGTAATTCTTTATCTTTTATATGCTCTGTTGGATAAAGTGATCTCAAACTACCTATTTTATTCAGCAAATACGCTTAACCTTTTCCATAACAAAACTGGTCTTTCCTTGTTTATGTGATGAAGCCTCCAGGGACTGCTGAGTCTCAAGCTCTCACGTTTCCTGCACCTGATGGTGGAGAATTGTGTAGCAGCCCCAGCAACTCGATGATGGATGTGCCAGATCGGATGCTCGTATCTGCAGGTTTTCCATCTTTTGATAACTTCAACCACCTACAGGCTCCTGATTCTGTGGAAGATTTAGTGAGCAAAATTCAAGAAACCTCAAAGAGTTCTGCTCCTGGTCAAATTACCTCTATGCTGCCATCTTCCAGCGGTGAGTTTGATCATGTTGTAAAGGCTGAAGCACTGATGACATTTGCTCCGGAATATGGGGGTGTGGAAGCTCCTAAGAGTGAGTCCTCCTCAGTGATTTTCCGAAGCCCGTATGTTCCGAGATCTTGCAAAGTGGATTCTGCATCAAGCTCAAACCATTATGTATACTCTGCAACGCCTCCTTCCCCTTACCGTGATGGATCTAATGAGAAGTCCACCTTGCCAGCAAGTGAGAAAGCATGTGCAGAAAAGAAAGACTCAGGTTCTGTTTTAAAATCAAAAAAATATTACACACATGTTGAAAGAGGAAGACAGCAAATTGGTGGAAGTAATAATAGCCTTCGGAAAGGTGATGCTGGAGGAGCCTCAGCACAGTTTTTTGTTTTTAGTCAAGCAGATGTCAAACCTGTCTCAACTAAAGCAAGTGATGGCTCACAAAAAGAAGACAATTCTCTTCCAAGCGCTAGGACTGTCCTTGCAACTGAAATTGAATGCCTTGTGTGCCAGGTTTCCATGTGTAGGCTGCGACATACGCTGCTATCTTCCAGCAACCTCTCATCTGCTGGCTTGAGTGGATTATCTTGTAGCAGTACTCCAAATCTAGGTCATATTGATACAAGCATGGACAATATTTCAAGCAAATCTGAGTTGAAAAAGAAAGAAACCATTCCTGTTCGGATAGCTGGTGATGTAGATGGGGGAATGCTAGATGGGTCTTTGTCTGCACCTGTTGGTGTCTGGCGATCTGTTGGAATTCCTAAAGTTGCGAAGACAAGCACCTCAAGTATGGATGTCTGCCCATCCATTCCACATAATTCGTTCATGGAAGAAAGCATGCTTTCTTACGGACTACGACAGCCACTCCAGGAACTTCTTGATGGCATTGCATTTCTTGTCCAGCAAGCTACTTCATTTGTTGATGTGGCTCTGGATGCTGATTGTGGTGATGGTCCATATGGATGGCTTGCACTTCAAGAGCAGCGGAGGCGTGGATTTTCCTGTGGACCCTCTATGGTACACGCTGGCTGTGGGGGGCTTTTGGCTTCTTCCCATTCCCTGGATATTTCTGGCGTGGAGCTTGTTGATCCACTCTCAGTTGATGTAAGATTCTGTTATTTGTTTCATTCCATGCTGATTCTTTTAGCATTGACAAGTTTGATTAATCAAGACAAAAGAGAGCTGGCCTTTTTACCTTTACTATATTCTCTTTGTTGATGCTCCTAAATACTTGGCTGCAGGAAATGTGTATTTTTTACTATGTGTGATGCACGTGCATGAGTGTGTGGATGTTGTTTGAGTGGATGCGGTACACACATTTTGCAGTCTGAGCTGATGTGGTTCAGAACTAATCTGATTTCAACATAATCTTGTCTATATTTTGAGTTAACCTTCTGTTTCCCAGAACTCTCATTTTTATTGCTGAGTTAGTAAATTTTCTGCATTGTGAGAAATTATTAGGCTGTTGCTGATGAAAGCATCTGATCTTGGTACTGGTTTTCCTTTGAGCATGTCTTATAAATGGATGATAATGAACTACTTCTATCATAACTCTTAATGGTTACAAACACTTGAAGGTTTCAGTGGATTTTCATTCTAGTAAAATGTTGCTACTATGCACATTTGGTAATTGTTGGGTTTGTTATGGTACAGTTGAAAGATGGGCATTAAGTATATTGTAGACAGTTTTTGGATAGAGTCTTGTAATTATTGTTGTAATGTTGGTGCACTCAGCATCATGAAGTACAATTATTTCCTTTTGCTATTTGGATGCTATTTGTTGATTTGTCATGGGAGCTTCTGAGACAATATATGACTCTTATGAAAATCTATTATCATTTTCAGGTTCAGTCATCTTTAACAATTGGATTGCTTCAGTCTGACATAAAAGCAGCATTAAAATCTGCATTTAGCAGTGTAGATGGTCCTCTGTCTGTTACTGATTGGTGCAGGGGCCGTAACCCATCCAGTGAATCAGGAATGACTTGCGAGGGACTCTCTGCGGAATCTATTGCTAGTGCAAGTGAATGCCGCGATTCTTCTAGTACGGTGACATTATCTGTTGGAGAACCCATGAGCCCATCTCTGACCTCTGCTGGTGGAGCATCTGGTCTCAAAGGTATTATGCTTATAGTTCAATGGTTCTTTCACCTTATATTACCTGTTGGATAGTAATTCGGTTGCCATTACAGCTGATGGAACTAGAGGGGATGAGGGAGGTACTTCTATGTTGGAGGCGGATCAGCAACATTGCTCACGGATACGACCTACACTATCTGTTGTTCCATTTCCTTCCTTACTTGTGGGGTATGCATGATTACCTAGTACTTTTTAGTCTATGCTTCTCTCATATAACTGGTGTTTATTATAAAGACACATAAAGAAAAGGCTCTATGATCTTAATGTACTCGTTAAAATTGTCATGAATAGTGAATATTTTGCTGATATATTACAGAATATATATATATATATATATATATTGATAATTTTAAATATTAGTGACTCACTGAAAAATACAAAAATTTTAAAAAATTATTGCAAATAAAAAAATCCATTATTAATATATATTCCATCTTATGTATTTTGAACCTCGTAGTGCATCATCTCGGTGCTAGGTATTCTTGTAGCAAATAATAATGAAGTCTTATTGTAATATCAAACAATGTCTATGTGGTTATCGTCCATTTATTTGTCATAAATATATTTATTTTATTGAAATTTAAGTCAATTTTATGCGTTAAAGTTTGTTGAATCATTCCCTAAAGTTTCATTTTTTCAAACTTCTAATAGAATTGCCATCATTTGAATTTTTTTCACAGATATCTATATATCTGCTTCATTTCTATAAAATCAAAGTACTGATGTATCCATAAACCATGATATGTTTAGCATTGAATGTTCCATTCCTAGTTTTTAGCTGTATCTTACTTAAGTCAGTAAGTTAAACATTTTCATCCACGTGCCACTAGATTTTCAACTTTAGGATATATATACACATACACATATATATATATTCTACCATATATTTTATTGCGTAGAATATGTGATGAAGTTATTAAATGCAATAGGTACCAAGATGATTGGCTCAAAACCTCAGCCGGTTCATTAAAACTCTGGGAAAAGGCTCCTCTGGAACCTTACGCAACTGTGAAACATGTAAGACTAGTTGAAGTGTTTGTTTATTTACTTTTATGTCCCATTGCCGTTTCTTCCTTTCTTCTTTTCTTCTTCAGTGTTGTCAAGACTTGGAAACTGCATTTTTTACTTTTGATTTTTTTGTTTGATACTATAACTGATTGACATATTTCCTTGTTTCTCTTGTAGATGAGCTATTACGTTGTCTGCCCAAATATTGATCCACTTATCACAGCTGCTACTGATTTTTTTCTGCAGCTTGGAACTGGTTAGTATCCATTATATTTCGTTGAATATTCAAATTAACTTTTATAAGCCTATAAATACATACTTCTTTTACTTATTCTGAATTATATGCAGTCTGGAAAAGTATCTAAAATGACTACTGATATGCTGCCAGAAATTTCATTATCTTTTTTTATATCAATTAGATTTGATCTTTGTTTGTAAAAAAAACAAAGATAGCAGATTTTGCATTCTTGAGTCAAATTTTCTGTGTGCTCCTCGATAATAATTGCTCAATATGTTTGAAGAACTTACCCTCTGTATAGTTTCAGGTGATAATGAAGGTGAGGTGTGTTATCTTGAAACCTAGTTGGTTTCTGTATCTGGAGGGTCTTTATTTGAGCATTAGGCTTTTAATCAATTGAGGGATAATATCATTTTCCAAACGTGTTTAAGATCTTTGTGACATTGCATCATGAAATTGCTCATGTTCGAGTATCAGCTTTGTTTCCCTGGTTTTTACCTCTTAAGGAATATTTCATTAGGAGGAACTAATTTATTGACATGGACTCCAGTTCTGTGATGCACATTCCTTGGCTGTAATTTGGTTCACCTGCCTTTACATGAGCTTGCTCATTCATATAGTTAATCACATTAAATGTTGTAAAACTTTGTCTCACTAGCTTGAAAAGTCATCCTATTTATGTGTTTTCTGGGTTGAATGGCTACATTTTTCAATCTCTCCCTTTCAGTTTATGAAACCTGCAAGCTGGGAACACATGCACCCCAAAGTCTGGGGAATGAGATGGAGATAGATTCTGGGAAAATATCACCTGGATTTGTTCTTCTTGATTGCCCACAATCAATGAAGATAGATACCAACAATGCATCAGTCTTGGGATCGATCAGTGATTATTTTCTTTTCCTCTCGAATGGCTGGGACCTGACTAGCTATTTAAAGACTCTGTCTAAGGTTCTGAAGACCTTGAAATTTGGTTCGTCCGTGACACTGAATGCCAAGGAAGGAAACGGTGGGCCATGCACTGTGAGTTCTAAACTGCATCCTATGTTTTTTACAATAGCAACATCTTCTTTCTTTAACACCTTCGTCCTCACAATCCGACCCAGTTCTTCATCCTAGTAGTAGTACCAATGTATTGTCTGTTTAATACTGCAAATCAACAAAATTATTAGGCATGCGATGGTTCAACTACCTCTTATATATCTAGATGAAGATCCTTTGTGAATATGAGATCTACTTTTTGTTATTGAAACGTGTGAACTAGACATCAGGTTCTCAAACTCTTTGTCATGCTGCTGACTGATTAGACGGTCTCTATTAGCAAAAAATGTTGTATCAACTTTTAGTACTGCTACCATGCGTTATTTTGTACTCCTCTTTTAGTATACAATTTGATTTTCTTGCTTATACATGCCTCATGATCATCTTAAAAATTGCAAAAGGTTGATGCTTTAACAGTTTTACTTTCCATGCAAGATTGAGATGTCCCATAATATTAATGTCTTCTTAACTTAGAATTGCAAAATGTATTGTTGTTTTCTTTGAAACTATTATTTTGCTGCTTTTGATTCTTCCTCTCATTAAAATTTTACTGAGTGGGTAGGGATTTCCATAATGCCTTGACATTTTTTTCCTGTTCATTGAATCAGGTAGTCTATGTGGTCTGTCCCTTCCCGGAGCCTCTTGCAGTTTTACAGACTGTGGTTGAATCTTCTATTGCTATCGGATCAGTGATTCGATCTTCTGATAAAGAAAGGAGATCCATGATGCACAATCAAGTTGCAAAAGCTTTGAGTTACCCTGCTGGTGTAGATGAGTCATTTTCAAATGTTTTGACTCTTACAGGATTTAGCATCCCAAAGCTTGTATTGCAGATAGTGACAGTAGATGCTATTTTTAGGGTTACTAGTCCCACGCTGAATGAGCTCATCATTCTGAAGGAAATTGCTTTCACTGTTTATAATAAAGCGCGGCGAATTGCACGAGGAGCCTCTGGTGAGACAATTTCATCATTATCTGTGCCAGGAGGATCCCATTCAGTCATGATGCAAATGTCTTCAACCGTTCCTGGTATGTGGAAGGATTGTGTTGGTTCTCGAATTGGGGGACCTGCTCTACAGAGAGAGAGTGAACTTGACACAAGCCTGAGACCGGGTGCTTGGGACAACTCATGGCAGACAGCAAGGAGTGGGGGACTTGGAACAGATCCCAGCAGAACTGGAGATATCTTTCCTTTGGATGAAATTCGTTGTTTATTTGAACCACTTTTTATTCTTGCAGAACCTGGCTCCATAGAGCGTGGACTTTCACCCTTTTTGGGAAATTCAGCTGATTCATCAAAGCCATCAGATGATTGTGCAAGTACTAGCTTTGTGCAAAATTCTGCTTCTTCAGGAACCGGAGATAATGGGCCTGTTTCTCAGCACGATTCCATGGATTCAGATGGTTTGGCATCTGGCCACCAAAAATCACTCCCAAGTTTGCATTGTTGTTATGGGTGGACTGAGGATTGGCGTTGGATGGTGTGCATATGGACGGACTCAAGGGGAGAATTACTTGACAGTTATGTATACCCCTTCGGAGGAATCAGTAGTCGGCAAGACACGAAGGGTCTGCAGTCCCTTTTTGTCCAAATATTACAACAAGGATGCCAGATTCTTCAAGCTTGTTCCCCTGATGTTGGTATTGCTAAGCCTAGAGATCTCGTGATTACAAGAATTGGATGCTTTTTTGAGCTCGAGTGCCAGGGTATTAATTTAACTCTACTATTGCTGTATATTAGCACTTTGGCCAATATTGGGGTCTTCTATTATTATGTTTATGCTACTGCTTTACATATGTTGAATACCAGTAACGTAAATAGAATCATGTAGGGTGGAATAATTCCCACTTTGATAAACAGCATAGTTTCCTTTAAGTTGTAGTGTTTTGGTCCACCATATAGTCTTTGTGGTGGTATAGTTGGTATTATATTTCCATATTTCGTTGTTTTCTAGTTGGTTAAGATTCTGAAGGAAATTTTGAGTGAGGTGATTGCTTGACTGATAAATTTTTCTGAAGCCTCCAGCTGTTTTGACCTTAAAAAAACCATCTTCTTGCAGAGTGGCAGAAAGCTTTATATTCAGCTGGGGGTTCTGAGGTGAAAAAGTGGTCTCTGCAGCTCCGTCGTTCCCTCCCTGATGGAATGCAAGCTGGTAGCAATGGAAATTCTTTACAGCAGCAGGAGATGAGTTTAATGCAAGAGAGGGCAACTTCTTTGCCAAGCCCATTGTACAATACTCATTCTAAATCTTCTGCGTTCATGAAAGGTGGCATTGTACAACCTTCTTCAAGGAAGCAGCTAATGGGTGGGCATGCGGTGTTGGACAATTCGAAAGGCTTACTGCAATGGGTGCAGAGCATCAGTTTTGTTTCAGCATCAATTGATCATTCCTTACAATTGGTGTTCCAAGCAGATTCATCTCCTGGTACTTGTCAATTCACTTTGATAGTCTTCGAAACGAATTTGTATATCAATGAGATTCATTTCATTATTTTTATCGTCATGGCTCGCGTTTAAATGCATATTAAATGCCACTGCTATCTGGCATGCTAGGACTTGGAGTGTGATGTGATGTGCCTCAGCAACTCTCTAGAACTTTGATGGTTGTTAGGACTTGAATCTTGTCTCTGGCTTTGTGCTTTTGTCTGACTCATAAGTAGGTATTGCAAGACACATGCCAAACAGAATGCACTCTTTTATTTGAGGGATCTACTTAAGAATAAAAAATAGGAATAGTTTTCCCATCCTCAGCTATTTGGTTGCATTTAGTACTATAGTTATTAGGCTCTACATATAAGTTAGTCCATTACATGTCACGATAAATAGTTTGCTTGGATAATTGAAAAACTGAAGAATGTGAATACATCCCCTCTCAACTGATCACATCACATCACATCACATTCATTTCCTGCCGATGCATATAACACGTTGCATGGTCTTTGCCAAATGTGCAGTTATTACCATGGTTGATGTGTTTTTCTAAAGAGGGAGGTTGTTTTCTTATTTTTACTTTCGTTGGCGTGTGAATGCTCCTATATCTTTGTTAATCCTATTAAATAAAAGATTTCAACCTTAGTTATATCTTATTGACAATTTCTTTAGCCAAGCTATTTATTGTAAGAATTGCATTGTTGCAGGGTCAAGTCAAGGTAGTGCCACGTCAGGTCTGTCAACGTATCTTGAAGGATATACACCTGTGAAGTCCCTTGGGTCTACGTCGGCATCCTACATTTTAGTCCCTTCACCAAGCATGCGCTTTCTGCCTCCTTCCATTCTTCAGCTCCCTACATGTCTCACTGCAGATTCCCCCCCTCTTGCCCATCTTCTACATAGCAAAGGGTCTGCAATTCCCCTATCGACCGGTTTTGTGGTTTCAAAAGCCGTACCTTCGATGAGGAGAGATTCTAGGAGTCTGTCGAAAGAAGAATGGCCTGCAGTTCTTTCAGTTAGTTTAGTTGACTATTATGGAGGTAACAATTTCAGCCAAGACAAGTTAGCGAAGGGTGCCAGTAAGCCGGTTGGACGAGGTGCGAGCTCTGAAGCCAAAGATATTGAGGTGGAAACACACATTATACTAGATACAATAGCCGCGGAGCTCCATGCTTTGTCGTGGATGACTGTTAGTCCAGCGTACTTGGAGAGGAGATCTGCTTTGCCTTTTCACTGTGACATGGTTTTGAGGCTCAGAAGGCTTCTTCATTTCGCTGATAAGGAACACTCTCGGCTTCCAGAGAAGACACGTGTGTAGAGCCGATGTGACATAGAGGTATTGTTTATTTACACTTTCATAATGTGCATAATATAGTTATAGCTTGGAATTTTCATGTAATGAGGCCTGCTGATTAGCAGCCATCAGTTGTAGTAACAAGGATAGATAAGCATCTAAGCTAGGGGCGTCACCCTCGGAAAGTTGTGCGATCTGTTTTATTCGCTGTTGATCAGATCAGTCTAGTCTTAGCAGGAGAGCGGTGAAGTAGCGGTAGGGAATCCCATTGTGAGATGTGTAAATAATTTGTAGATGCAGTGCTCCAATTTTGGCTTTGGTTGGTCTAACATGATAAGATGTGAACTCGCTAGTTAGGATAAATTTATTTGTGCTAACTTCATTTATTTTGCATTCAAATGTGAATATTCCATGGTGGAGCATAATGGGTGTAACACCCACCATTCGTTGACTCTGTAAAATGGATTATGGAAGTTGTGTGTCTGTTTCATGTGGTGTAACACCTACCAGGATTGATGGAATGATTGTTGTTGATGTTGTAATCTTGATTTCAATTGTTGGAGTTGGGTGATAGTCTAATTTTATAGAGAAATATAATCATTAGTAATCACTTGTGCGAACATTTTATTATGTCGCTAGTCCTGACAAAGACGCTATCCTTTTCCCTTTTTTTTTTTTTTTTCTTTCCCTGATTAGTTATGTGATTATTTTAGCTTAGCTCACTAATTAGTCTCTTTGCTATATCGGTAATCATGATATTCATTTTTATTTTTTTTGTGAAATAGATTATTTTAGAATATTATTATAACTTTAAAAGATAAAATTTAAAAATTGTAAGATATTTGAAGTTTAATAATCACACAACAGCATCTTAACGTTCGACATACCATAACCATAAGCCCTAAGATTTAAGTAAGAGATAAGTAGATAATATAGAAGTAAATACGAAAGCAGAAAATGATGCTAAATATTCCTCATTCAGCATGCATGTTCAATCTTGCCTCGTAGTTACACTAATGTATAACCCATTCTTAAAGTGCAGCATGGGATTTTGGACGAAATCTCCTCCTTTCACTATAGTCCACCTGTTTGTTGCGCACCCACGAAAAGAAAACCACTTGAGAGAGAGAGAGAGAGAGAGAGAGAGAGAGAGAGAGAGAATGTGACGAGTAACAAGTAACACGCAATTAAACCTGTATTTGGAGACGAGAACATGGAGGAATATGCACATAGCCGCCCTAGAAAAATCGGCACCTGCACACTGCTTTTTGCCTTCTCCGAAGGGTGTCAAGTTCTTGCATATGAATTCAGCTTCATACTCCTGCATCATGTTTCATAGCAAATTAATTTATTTTAGTGAAAATTAAATGTCTTTTTGCATAATTAATTAATTAATTAAAACTACGTGCATACCTTCCAACGCCATGGATTAAATTTGAGAGGATCTTCGTATAAATTAGGGTCTAAATGCTGAGCCGACGTGCACGCCATAATTCCCCAGCCTGCTGGAATTGTATAACCTAAAACAAGTACGTCCATAAGCACTCCTATAAATCCCTTATTCATTGAATTCATACATTTAATTAATTATCAGCATATATACATATATATTTATATACCTCTAACATTGATATCCTTTATAGCTTTACGAAAGAATCCAGGAATCGTATTTGCCATCCTCTGCGTTTCATTAACAACCTACACTACATATGAAATTAATTAATTGCAGATGATTAACACAAAAATAGTCATAATTAGTGAACGCATGCATGCATGCATGTAATCTAAGAGATTAATATAATAATTAAAAAAAAAAAAACTAACTTGGAGAGTAAAAGTCATGGATTTATACTCCTCCCATGTGACTGATGAATCCGGATCCGATCTCTTCTTGATTATCGCATCATGCTCAGCCTAACAACAAAATTCCAAATTCACAACAGCTAGGAGAAAAATGCACTTACAGACAACACTAAATAGACAACAGTTTTACTGATCGTACAATTAAGTCGAGTAGTACGGCCGGATTTTCAGATAAAAATTTGACAGCAAATGCCAGCAACGGAGAAACTGATTGATATGTAGCAAATGAGAAAGAGAACAGCAACTGAGTGATCAATTCTGGCGTCAGAAAATCCACCGTGCCCATGTCTTGAACCGTTTTACTCAGCATATCATCATCATCATCGTCATTATTATTTCCTGATGAATCTTCATAATTACTGATCCTTGAATTAACAATGTTTCTAACGATGTTCATCACCCCCTCTTTCTCCTGGAAAATTCAATATTCACATTAATATATATATATATATATATATATATATATATATATGCACACGATTAATAAATTCTAAATTTAAAATAATGGATCAAAATTCTTCAATCTACGTACGTACCTTGAGACATTTATAGTAGGTAGTACCAGGAATGTTCAAAGGAAACGACATTGCAGCTCTAGATATATCCACAAACTTATGCGTGAACTCTTTTGACCTTTCTGCGTAACGGCCGTATAGCTTCCTCGCGCCAAATTCACCAAAAATCTGTTCACAAATTAAGATTATATATATGTATATATGTAGCAACTGCATATAATTAATTATTTGGGAAAAAATCGATCATATATATATATATATAATTTTAATTTAGTAATTAGACCGACGAAAGAGTTAGAAAAAGATGAGTAGGTATGTATAGTGTATACGTACAGCTACAGAAGCCGATTCAAGATCAACGGATTCTTGCAAGGACCATGAATAGAGAGTTTTTTGAACAACTTGTTCGAATTCGGACAGCAGATTTTGTTTTATACATTTGACACCAAAATGATTTAGCACCAAATTTTTGGCGTATTTGATTATATCACTGAAACCTCTAAACTCTCCTTCTTTAAGAATCTTCTCAAATAATTCTAAATACCAACGTACGACCATCGTGTCTTCTTGTTGGAACAGAAAATGGTTGAATTCACGATCAGCTGATATCACAATATTCGTACCAGCTACATTTGTGCGAAACAACGGCCCGTATCTGAAATTAAATAATTAATATATATCGTCATGCACGATCAAATAAATAAAATAAAATTTGAATAAATAGAAGAAATCAATTTATAAATTAATTACCTTCGGAGTCTGTTTTTGATGAAGGGAAGAACATCGATGGTGTTGGCCGGAATGATGAGCTGGAGGCTCTCGCCGATGACGGGGAGGCCGGAGGAACCAGGAGGAAGTGTGCCGTTGCATTTAGGGTTTCTCCATCTGTATATCCATTTTGTCACAAATATTATGATCAAGGTTACCACGCTTACTCCAACACTACTAGTACTAGACACCATTTTTAGACCTTACTACCTACTTTAATATTTTCATCTTTCAGATTGGCTTCTATATATAGATGATCGAGTTAATTAATTTATATATATATATATATATATATATATATATAACATCTTCTGAATTAATAACACTGCATATTTACTACACTATGTGTGAATAATTATTTAGATAGGAAAAAGTTAGATTCTTTTACTTATATTAACCTTCACAACATTCTATGGTCATTAATGCTTGAGTAGTTAATTAATTTGAGGGTTTTAGGCGCCAAGTAATTTGGTATATACTACCCTTTCCGTTGCACAATAAGTGTCATTGTAGCACTTTAATTTTGTTTTAATTTCATATGTTTCTCATATATACCCTCATTTAATGCATTCAAATAACCATATATAACTCATTTAATGCATTCACATAAGAGTGTATAAGCTAGTTTGATTATATCTAATTAATATGTGTACGTGCATTCATCCAAAATGACACTTATTCAGACACGAAGGGGGCAATTTTTTAGAACAATTTGATATATACTATTAATTAGGTGATAATAACTACGATTTAATTGATCTAGGGACTAATTAATAAGATATATAATTGATTGCTCATCTTATTATTTTGAACTATATATAGATATATAAGTAGTTTCAAAATATAAATTCTCCATATATCTTGATAAAAATTTTAATCTCGAATTATATTTGAAGAAAAAGTAACTTGTACGAAAAGTCGATAATCATGATAAAATGAATTAGAGCCATATATGTGTTTCATCTAATGAGATAATCCCTGCTCACCCTTAAAAATATTTTATATATTTATTTTTGGATGACATGCGGTGCATTATATCCTTTCCATGAATTTTGATAAGTTTTCATGGCCCCATCATATTTGATATTTGTGCTCTAATTTTTTTTACTTTGACGACAATACAAATTTTGCAAAAAAAAAATAAAAATCGACTATAAAAAAAATAAAAATATCACAAAAATGTCTGTAAATAAAGTGGGGATGCACTGTAGAATTGAGTCAATTTACCTATATTGGCCACAACTTTCAAAGTCAATGTAGTCAACATCCAACGAAACTTAAAGCTGTAATAAATGGTCAACAACGTTGACGACGGGGCAGAGGCTGATAAGTGACAAGACTGGTAGTGGAGCCCACTACTTTTATTTTATTTTAGGTTGAAAAATGAGTATTCGATTTTTTCTATTTTTGTTTCTAATTGAGGGGACGGTGCCGATGAATTTCTAATCTAGGATGTTTTCTATTTTGCAAATGTTCCCATCAAACTTCGAAGCTCAAAATAAAACCCATAAAGTATCACCCTACTTCTTTAATTATATGAAATTTATTACATTTCAATTATAGTTTAATACATTTAAATTAAGGTTTATTAATAATTCCAAATGAGAGTTTATATTTGTTTTGAAAAAATTAATTGTCGAGTGCAATGCATGATCCCATGTGTTAGTATCGGATGAATGTACTGCGCGAGTCTTCGAATCAAAAAAATTAAATTAATTTACTTTAATTTTAGGGTATATATTTTTTATGGAAAAATTACAAAAAAAATACTAAAAATAAAAAAGTTGAAAAAAAGAAAAGAATAGGAGTGGCTCACGCGCCATGAAGGATGAAGTGGAAATTTCATGTACAACAAGCTTCTTATCTAAGTGGGCATCCGTTTCAGTTTGGAAATTATTTTTTGGTAGACGTTTACTTTGACTTATAAGTACATATGGAAAATAAAATCAAACTTATGTTGATGAATTAATAGACCAAATATTTGGAAAGTTGAGAGGAAAATTCCATCCAAGAAATACATGCACGCAATGGATCTTGGGGATGGGATCCTCTAATTCAAATTTGGTGTTTCAATTCGTATTCCACGATCAAATTTATAAATTTAATTGTAACATAAAATTTTGTATTTAATTTGGTAAAACACAAAATAGTGTACAATTCAGATGATTTTCAGATCAAAATGTAATTTCACGGATCAAATCTCTATTTTTCTTCTGATTCTTCTCTTTAAAACTTGATCTTCAAATGGTCTTCGAAGCTTTCGGGGAATATTTGCATCCTCGATCTTCTTTGACTTGGTATTTGGATTTGGTCTTCGAAGTTTTTGGGGAAGATTTGTATCCTCAATCTTCTTTGACTTGGTATTTGGACTTAATAACGTTAATCGGGGGCCGACGACCTTGATTTCGGATTGAACGTTGGATTTGAGGTGATTCTGACGAAGAACGACTTGAATCTTGCTAGAACACCTTGGATATTAGGACTTTATAACGTCGTATAGAGGGTTTCAGAACCTTGATTCCGGATCGGATGCTGGATTTGAGAGGACTCCGGCGGAGAACGGCTTGACTTCCGGTGTGATTTTCAACTGATATGGAGACCCCTATTTATAGTTGTAGGGAGAGAGATCTAGAGCTGATGTGACACTATCTCATTGGCTGTTGGAAATTGATACATATCTTTTGAAAGATATTTATTTGTTGTCAAAGACTTTTGATGTTTATCATATAATACTATCTTTATTATTTAAATATTTTATTTAATTTTGGATTTGATATGATTCCAAAACTAAATAAATATATAAAAATCAATAAAAATATTACTTATAATATTTGATTTTTCACCATCTACAAATGCCCCCTTGAGACTTGTTCATGGAAGACTTGTCGTTTGAAATGAATGAGTCTCGAAAACTGATTAGAGTTAAACTCGTATCAAGGAGTCTTGAACTTGAATTTAGTAGATAGTTTATACTCGTATTAAGGAGTTCTTGAACTTGGATAGTTTATGCTCATATCAGGGAGCCTTCAACTTGAATTTGGACTTTGTAGACCTTTTATACTCGTGTCCCTGAGTACTTGGATTTGAATTTGGATTTGTAGACATTTTATACTCGTGTCAATGAGTCTTAGATTTGAATTTGTAGACATTTTATACTCATGTCAAGGAGTCTTGAATTTGAATTTGTAGACCTTTTATACTCGTGTCAATGAGTCTTAGATTTGAATTTGACTTTGTAGACATTTTATACTCATGTCAAGGAGTCTTGGTATTTTTGAAGAGTTTAGATAGTTTTGGCTCTTATCAAGGAGCTTTAGAAGATAGTTTAGGCTCTTATCAATGAGCATTGCCATTTTGAAGACTTTAGATAGTTTTGACTCTTATCAAGGAGCTTTGGAAGATAGTTTAGGCTCTTATCAAGGAGCATTGATTTTTTTTTCTTTTCATAGATCGTGACA
The DNA here is from genome assembly GCA_026008535.1 of Perilla frutescens. Taxonomy (NCBI): domain Eukaryota; kingdom Viridiplantae; phylum Streptophyta; class Magnoliopsida; order Lamiales; family Lamiaceae; genus Perilla; species Perilla frutescens. Next base: position 35,603,832 of record BRKX01000020.1, on the reverse strand, counting down.
TGTATTGGAAGACTTGAATAAGCACGTGGTGAGATTTATAGCCATTTCTTCTTCTTCTTCTTCTTCTTCTTCTTCTTCTTCTTCTTCTTCTTCACTTGAAGATTCCTCGAAAGGTTTGCCCCCATCATTTGTTTCTAGCTCTTCTTCAAAGTTGTGATGCTTTTGCATTGACAGTTCTTGAACTTAATTTGCGGCCATGCTTAACTCCATGTCGTAAGCTCTAGTGGCCAATTCCTCGAAGGTCTTTGGTTGAATCCCTTTTAAAATATATCGAAGATCCCAATACATGCTTTGGATGCACATTTCAATTGCTGAAGTTTCTGATAATTGATCTTTGCAATTCAGGCTCAAGTTTCTCCAACAGTTGATGTAGTCGATGACGGACTCTTCTTTTTGTTGGTCTGTATTTATTAGTTCAACCAAGCTAACCGTCCTTCGAGTACTGTAGAAGCGGTTAAGAAATTCTTTCTCCAGTTGCCCCCAACTATCAATTGAATTTGGCTCCAAATCGGTATACCAATCAAACGCGTTGTCTTTTAAAGAACGAACGAATTGCTTCACTAAGTGATCTTCGTATGTCCCAGCATCATTACAGGTCTCTACAAAGTGAGCCACGTGTTGTATTGGATTTCCTTTGACATCAAATTGTTCAAATTTTAGTGGCTGGTAGCCATCTCACATCTTTAAGTTGTCAATTCTTGGAGTATATGGCTTGTTGTAAGTCCAGAGTGATTTAAGGCTCTCTCCAGACTTTTCTTTGATTGCTTCCAGTAGTAAATCTTTGAGTTGATCAACTTGTATTGAACCATCAGACGATATTTCAATTTCTTTGGCTGTAGATTTTTCACTTTTATTGGCATGTAGCTTTGTAGATATCTCAGCTTCAGTATTTTCATTTGCTTGCTCGCCACCAAAATCAACAATCCTTTCTTTATTCAACTTCAAGATTTGAGCATCCCGTTCTTGTATCCGTCTGGCAAGTCCTTCGGCAAGCTTCGTCAAATTTGCAATTTGCTCTTCCAGAATTGTAGACATCTTGATGCTTGGGGAATTCGATGAAGAGAAGAGATGAGAGGTAGAGATGGTTCGACCGAGCGTGCTAAAATTTGTAACATAAAATTTTATATTTAATTTGGTAAAACACAAAATAGTGTACAATTCAGATGATTTTCGGATCAAAATGTAATTTCACGGATCAAATCTCTATTTTTTCTCTGATTCTTCTCTTTAAAACTTGATCTTCAAATGGTCTTCGAAGCTTTCGGAGAATATTTGAATCCTCGAACTTCTTTGACTTGGTATTTGGATTTGGTCTTCGAAGTTTTCGGGGAAGATTTGTATCCCCGATCTTCTTTGACTTGGTATTTGGACTTGATAACGTTAACCGGGGGCTGACGACCTTGATTCCGGATTGAACGTTGGATTTGAGGTGATTCTAAGAAAGAACGACTTGAATCTTGCTAGAACACCTTGGATATTGAGACTTTATAACGTCGTCTGGAGGGTTTCAGAACTTTGATTCCGGATCGGACGCTGGATTTGAGATGACTCCGGCGGAGAACGGCTTGAATGTTGGAGAGAACTTCGTAGAGAATTTTTCTCAACTTCTTAAGCTCTTCAATTTTGATTTTCGGTGTGATTTTCAACTGATATGGAGACTCCTATTTATAGTTGTAGGGAGAGAGATCTAGAGCTGATGTGGCACTATCTCATTGACTGTTGGAAATTGATTCATATCTTTTGAAAGATATTTATTTGTTGCCAAAGACTTTTGATGTTTATCATATAATAATATCTTTATTATTTAAATATTTTATTTAATTTTGGATTTGATATGATTTCAAAACTAAATAAATATATAAAAATCAATAAAAATATTATATATAATATTTGATTTTTCACCATCTACATTAATAATAGATATTACAAAAATAAAAATCAATTATAACATAATCAACTTAGTCACATTTATCAACAAAAGATTGAAATTTTAAAAATTATAAATCATATTTTTAAAATAATCAACCATAATAATCATTTCTTTGAAAATTAAATATTAAAAAATAATTATAAATCATAATCGGGTGGGGTGAACCCTAAAAAAAATTATAAAATTAAACTAAAACATAATAAATTAAAATTGATGGAAAAAATAAAAGAAAATTTTATAAATTAAAATCCACTAAAAAAATTTAAATACACATAACATGAATCTAATTATTGGAATACAAAATGAAACATGAAATTGAAATAGAGAATCTCGTCTGGTTATTAAGCATAATAAAAGTAGCATAATTATATTATCGAAATTTCTAATGCATATCATAGATAAAAAAAAATATTTCTCTAAACTATCTTTACTGTTCAAAATCAAGAAAGATGTCTCATATATTCAAAATCATCCTACTCATGAGTTCACTATAATTTTTAAACAATCTTGAAACATAAGAAAAAATTACTTTGAACAACATCTTTTAAATATACTTCTTTGAGTATTTTTTTTAAAACAAACTCGCTTATAAATTGTTCACAATCAATATTTTATAGCAAATCATGTTCACGAATATCAAAGCAAGTTCATTCAATCTTTGTTGTGACATGATTGAACACAAATAAGATTTCAGTATCTTCAATTTTGAAAAACTTACTTTATACATAACATATGATTAATAAAATTTTAGGAGCAATACATACATTATGAAAACTATATATTTATCCTCTTTAAATAAGTTAATATATCTAGACTTGTATTTTATTATTTTAATAAAAGATATTGTAATCCGTTTGAAACAACTCTTAACCATCAAGATAATTAAACTCTCCATGCTTTAGAATATTATCAAGATTTTCAAAATTTACTTTTAAAGTAACATCATGTAGTATATTTAATTTATTAGAAGAAGGAAAAAAATCCAAAGTTCTTTTCATATGAAGTGAATTGATCAATTTTTTTTTTAGTAATTCAATTACATGATCTACTGTATGAGTGAAATAATTGATTTTGAAAGAGTATGAATTCAATTGGAGAGTTAAAGAAAGCATATTCTTAATTTCAATTGAAAGTCTAAAAAAATACATATTTTAAATTAATACCTTAAAAATCTAAAATAACGTAGGATTTTTCAGTTAATGGGCTACAACTATTTTGATTTTTATAAACGTAAAATGTTAAACTTAATTGAACTAAAACATTTTTTTTTAAAGTGGTGGGTTAAAGTTTTAAAATTATACTAGACTTAGTATTACATAATTTTTTTATTGAAAATTAAAATTAAACTAATAATACTACATGTATATATAAATTTTGGTGCCCTTATAATTCGGGAGGCCCTATGCGGCCTACCTTGAGCACGCCGTCAGAGCCACCCTTGCGTACATTCACGTACTTTATAAATATGATATTATCATTTTTGTAATTAACCAAATTGATGTCATAATATAATTAAATACTAGTATTTCTCTTGTGCGATGCACATGCATTGAATACTTAGATATGAAAATAATTTTTGTGCAGTTACGACAAACAAAATAAAAATTAAATTTTAAGAGCTAAATGAAAATTCATGTTAGAAAGATTGACTTGAAATATTTCAAAATTATACGATTTTATAAATAAAAATTTCTTTGAATATATGACCGATATATATAAAAAAGGGATAAGGGCCAAATAGATCACTAAACTAATTTGGGGGCTCAATTGAGCCACTATAACTTTTTTTGGCTCAATTGGACCACCCCATTTTTAAAATCGTGTCAATTGAGCCATTGTATGATGGAGTCCTAACGGAGGATGTTAACTCGGCTCGAAACAATGTCGTTTTCTTTAAGTTTTTACTCTAACCCATAACCCAACCCACCCCTAACCCGACCCACTCGTCTCTCACACACACTACCTCACACTTTTTACACACACATCCATGAAGTTCATCCTTATTCATGTGTTTTCCCCCTTAGATCTTCTTTAGTCATCATTTTTCTTTAATTTTCTGTTTTTTCCAGTTTTTTATTTTTATTTTTATTTTTTTCCAAATTTTCATTCATCATCCCAAAATCTGATTCTGGTCATGTTTTGGTTCCCAAAATCGTTCATCCTCCCAAAATCTGCAAAAAAATCACCAAATAATTCAGTTTCTCATCCTAGATCTTCAATTAAAAATCACAAAAAAATCAAACAATGCAGCCCCTTCTTCTAGTTCTTCTACACCAGAAAATGACCCCTCCAAACTTCATGAACAACAGACCTCTGCTCACCGGTCCAGTCAAAATCACAACACAAATCCCCTCACACATCTCCATCTCCACCCACAATCAAACAAAAACCCAGAAATCACAAAACAACACAACAACCCCTTACTCATAAATCCACCAACATCACGGTACCAGATATTGCAGAGAAAAAGGATTTTCTTCATCTAAAGATGAGGAAGATGAAGATTCAAGAGAAGAGGAGGAAGACTCAAGTGAAGAGGAGTCAAGTTATAAGGATTCAGACGAGGACTTCTTACCTGACATAGCTCTGGCAGATTTGATCTCTACAGGATGGTCATCTTCTGATGAGGGATCGGAGGGAGACCATCTCTCTTTATTGTCTGCGATGGCTCAAAAATTCCCAGATAAGATACGAAGGAGTGAGCCCTCTGCTGACTTTGAGATCTCGGCCTTCGATGAGGTGGTTGGCCTCATTTCTGGAACGCCGCCGCCGACCTCTCAACCCCAGCAACAAGCCTACCGTGCCCAGATACTCCGAAAGCGAGCTCGCCTCAAATCGTGGGGTAAAAATCGGAGGTGTTCTCCCATCAAATTCAATGTCGCTGGGGTAATCTCCCTTCTTTCTCATCGTCGGCGCTCAAGCTCAAATCGACGCTAATCACCGCCGTGAATCTCCTCCTTGCGACGACAGTCGCCGCCGTATTTTGTGTGTGAGAGATGAGTAGGTTAGGTTAGGGGTGGGTTGGCTTATGGGTTAGGGTAAAAATTTAAAGAAAACGACGTCGTTTCAAGCCGAGTTAACGTCCTCCATTACGACTTCGTCATACAATGGCTCAATTCACACAATTTTAAAAATGCGGTGACCCAATTGAGCTAAAAAAAGTTACAGTGGCTCAATTGAGCCCCTCAAATTGGTTTAGTGACCTATTTGGCCCTTATCTCTATAAAAAAATATAATTATTTATTTTAAGTGATAAAATTGAAATTGAAATAGAAAAATAATAAATTATTACAAATTATGTTATACTTATATTATTATTATAATTATCATAGTATAGCACATATGAATAATATTTTAAGTGATAAATGTAGAGTACAACAAATTCTCCACCCATATATAAAAAATTAAAATAAAGAAGGTTGCAAATCTAAAGTTTTCAAGTGAAAAAATTAACAAAAACAATTACAAACAATTTTAAAATAAAAAAATGTTACAAATAAGTAAAAAAAAAATAACAAAAAGGATTGAAAAACTTGTTAAAAGACAACGATTGTAATCTAAACTATCGTGAAAATATAAAAGAAATTGAATATTTACAACAATTAGTCTCATTACCATTGTCTATTAACTCAAAACTATTGTCTAAAAAATACTCTTTCCGTTTCATAATGTTTGTTGTTTTAGAATTTTAATTTAGAATTAATAATTAATTTTTTGGATTAATATATCACTTCCTTCTATATCAAATAAAATCTTATACCTTTATATTTTCTTAAAAAATTGGCAAAATTTTCTCTCTTCATATATTCACAGGTTTAAATTTGGGAGAAATGATGTGAAATATTTAAAACAACAAACATTTTGACTCAAAAATAAAATTTCTAAACAACAAACATTTTGACACAAAAATAAAATTTCTAAACAACAAACATTATGAAAAGGAGGGAGTACATATCAATCTGTGAGATAGACAACGGTTTATATCTATTACACAATTTTACCATATATGTATAGATAGATAATGAAGCTCACCCCACATAAATAATGACAAACATTGAATTGTCGGAACCTTGAATCTTGAATCTTGTAAGATTTTATCAAAATCTGCACATACATTGTCCAAACAACAAGTACATGAAGCAAAAGGAGAAATACACACATTACAGAACAGCGGAAAAAAACAAGTTAAGACAACGATTGTTTTACTGTCCAAACTTCATTCAGATAACTACATCGAAATATGATTTTGAACCCAATAAACAAAACAATCTAGGAATCCACAAGGAAAGAAACAAAAAAATAAAAATAAAAATAAAAAATCCTAGTTTCTAACCTTCCTTCACAGATTTAGTACTTCTGGATTTCTTCAACTCCCATGGAGGCAGACAACCTTTGTAGTGTGAGTGTAGGCACAACGAGGATATCGATACTTCTTTCTCCTTCTGGTGCATAGAAATTGAAGAGAAGCAGCTCAAAGAGCTCCTCAGACTCTTCTTTTCACTCTCTGAATCTTGATAGCTTGCATCATGATGCACAGTGCTCGTTTTTAGAGCCTCCGGGAGTATGCAGTTGCAGTATGAGCCTGTAAGGACGAAGAAATAAAAAATGCTCTAAGAAGGAAGTTTCAATAGACCAGCATGAAGTTTTATCATGGTTATCAAATCTAATACCGACATTTACACACATTTCTTCATATAAAACACTCATGGGCTTCTCCAAGATCGTCTACTCTTTTATATTACCAGAAAACAGAGAAATTGCTAGTTATGATGCATCAGAACAAGATGGAAATATAATGAGGGATAAGATATAGGTAAGAGAGTAAGAGACCTATCCTTGCCAGCCGGTTCACCCATTTTGGTATCCGGTTACCAGTCAGCTTGTAGCATATATCCTCACAGAAATGGTTGCAGTTTTTTACAACCAAGTGATATGTATCACCACAGTAATTAGCAGCTTGGTGCTCCATGAAATCTCTAACTTGATGAGGGTTCAGATGGGTCGTACCAATTAAAATTGACTTGCGAAACCTAAATCCAGGGCATATCCGGGGTTCAACTTCAAATACGCCACTAGTAGGGAAGTCGTGAGCTCCGAAAGCATATTCAATGTCATACACTGCAAAATTAAATTTCTAGGCATTCAGTGAATGAATGTTGAAATATTAAATGAAGCATAACAAAGACAAATATCTAATAAGTAGAACTTTGAGCCTTTTTGGATAAAATCCTGCATTACATCAATTTTAACAACCACTGTACCAATTATAATTTATAAGTATATGACTGTATTGGTGCTTGCATATATTGACGAACCCCAAGAAAAGATAATGAAGTTGGTATCTGCTACAAGCCTACAAATATGCCTAGTCTTTTTGCAAAAAAATATATGCTTGTGAAACAAGCTGCAACTTCTCTTTGCATTTCGTTTTGTCTAGGTTGATGAAATGAACATTTGTAAATTTCAAATTATTAAATCACAATCCATTCCCAGAAATGTTCAATATACTCGTGCAACACCAGTGTGCTCCAACAAATATAAGTAATGTGGCACATCAAACTCAGCAGATTTTCAATATAAAATGGCCACAACTCTAGTATCCACAAAGCAGCGAGATCTCAATAGAAGATTCAAAACTAAAGAAATGTAGAAAAGCACAATTAAGCAAACAGACATCACAAAGTTGAGAATTTGTCTACCTTCCACCCCAGAGTGAAAGACACCAACTCCAGCCCAGTAGACATAGCCATTGATGGGAGTTAAGTCATATACATTTAGATAAACAGGGGTTTTTCCAGGGCTATATCTAGCTGACTTAAATTTAGGAAACACACAGAACCTTGTGGCTGATTCGCCTTGCGTCTGAAGAGGCACAATTGATCTCCAACTATCTTTGAATTTTGATTTCATGTTCAAGGGTGAAACTAGGAATGATTCAATACCCAGTTTCAACCTGCAACATTATTTAAGATGTCAACAACTCTGCATGAGAATTGTTTAGAAAAAAAAAATTCTGAGCATCCATGCTTTATATGAAAAGATCCTCCGTAATTAAGAGAGCATGCATTAATTACCTTTTACTGATTTCTGTTATACTTGCCCTTAAACATACATTTATTAGTTAATTATTTTTAAAGCCACTGCAAGCAGAACCCAGGTAGTAGATAATAGCCATAACAAATTAAACACATTCAAGGTTCTCCAAAGAAGCTATTTTAACTACTGATAATACCTCTTAAAAAGAAGTCAACTTGGCTGTCATGATATTTTTACTTCAAATCAAGGCAGGACATGATATCCTGTTTAGTTATGTAGTTTAAATGCCTTTCACACGTCAGCATAACAGGACTTCAAAGTGTCGGGAATATAGAGGACCTTGTCAAACCCAGATCCAGCAACCAAGTTGTTCAAAAGAAACAATGAATGGCATTACTTTTTTGCATAAAAGAAAGCCTACTCTAAGAGGAACTAATTTTGATGTTTGCCTATGATTTTTTATGCCATGTGAATGAAATCAAGTTTGTGGTTCAATAGTTAATTCAAAAGACGAAGCTTCGACTAAAACATTCAGATGTACCATTACCCCAAAGTGCGGTATAGATCTCAGCTAACAGGGCCTTTATTACATAAAGTGTCATTAACCATTACCAGGTGCTGCTTTTTGTATCTTAGAAGTTCTCAAGAATTGGCATTTACTACTGCATAATAGAAAGTCTTATCCTACAAGATTTAAGCTTTTTTTTTTCTTTTACAATAAAAAAAAGTAAGACTAATAATTGAGTGCCATAATTTTTTGTTCCATTTTCTTCATATGTCGAAGATGACCAATAGCATATGTTCCTCAGTAACTGATAGAGTAGGTGTAAAGGGTAGTAAATGAATAACTTGACTTTAGATGCATGGATATAGGTAAAGTTTTTTAGAGCTATAGGTATCTTGCTTGTATAAAATAGAGTTCCTATTAAGCATATAAAAAAAAATGAGAAATGTGCAAGAAAAGGACTTGGCAAATGAAATAGACCATCAAGATGAAGATGCTGAATTTGGGAGGCAACATTTCTTAGGCAGACATGGATCAAACGAGTAAACATAAACCTTATATACACTTAGTGAATACTATTTGGCCCAACAAATATGATTTGATGATTTCCCAAATTGAATATTTTTTATTAAGGTGCTTTGCATTCGCTTCAGGATATGCCAAGCTACACTAATGCATTTCTAAAAAAAGTATGAAGAAGTGAGGATAACTCTCATTTTTTTCGCATTAAGATGTGACATTAAAACTAACAGGATATAGAATTATATTCCAAATGTGGAATTTTGGAAAGTTCAACTCCAGATATATATATGGTAACCTATCTACATATTTCCAGACCAAGGCAGATGGAATGTTAAAAAAAACTACAGAACGAAAATGAAGGAGATAATTTAAGGCAGAATGGCAACTTCTTTAGGTGCATTGCCATTTTCTCTCTTGGTAGTGAGCTAAATGATCACAACTGTATACCGAGACACTAATAAAAGCTACCTTTCTAATCAGACAATTAAGAGTAGCATCATTTTCGCTAAGATCTCTGAAAATACAGAACATTCTCATACATCTATGAAAACAAACAAATCCAGGAAAAAACTAATTTGTTATTTAATTAAAAAAATGATGATTAACTGATACAGAAAACACAAGAATCCCACCTCTCACAGACTCAAAATCGATTAAACAATGAGGGAAAAAAATTGGATCTAACATCCAAAACCCAGATGAAAAATCGCATCTTTCACCGGTTCAGCCATAGATTCTAGAAAATTAAGAAATAAATAAGAAAAGAGAAAAAGACGGCTCAGAGCAAACCTTCCGATACAAGAAAATCACATTCAGAAAAACACAACGACAGAGAAAAATACTAAAGAAAGGAACCAAAGCAATGCAGCCAATGCAAGAAAAGGGAAATTCTTGGGCACCAAAGACATTAAAAACTAACGAGAGAGATCAAAAATCTCACAGTTACAGCTCAAGAAACAGAGAAAAGGCTTAAAAGTAAACCCAATTCAATTGGTACCTTAATAAAGAATTGCACTCATTATCAAGAACTGTTTCCTCCTGAGCTGCAGAAAAGTCGCCACCACTTTCACAGCAGAAAACTCACCTGAAAGTGCAGTATATGTGACTGAACCATGCGCATTATTATGTTCCCTTTGGCTGCAGAGTCTGATTCAGAGAGAGAGAGAGAGAGAGAGAGTACAAAATCAGAGTCCACAGCTGTCTCTTTTGTTCATTCAAAGCCTACTTGAAATGAAAGAAAACAACAAAAATTTAAAAGGGAGTTAAAAAGTTGACCTGTAATGCCAACTTGACTGCTGACAACATTCCTATATTCAAAATTTTCAGGTTGTGACAAATACGAGTATTTGTAATTTTGTACACCCCCAAAATTGAAGAATGACGGATGGGATTCAAGAAATTATAGAAATGGGAAAATGGGTTATTCAATAATCAATTCGAAGTCTATTCTAGAAAATATTACGGGAGTTGATAAATGCATTATTATTTTACTCCTTGCACCATAAATTATTTTTTATTTTTTATTAGTTATAAATTTATCTAAAAAATTTTATTAATAAAAAAAAATATCGTGTTTCGTTCAAACTCATTTGTTTGAACAAACATGGTATGTTTGAAATTCTGTTTTAGAACGGTACTTAAACAAAAATTCATGGAGTCCGTTCGAAAATTCATTTTCAAACGAGATTATATTTTAAAAATCTTGTCGGTTCGAAATTCGAATTTCGAACAAACATGGTGAGTTCCAAATTTCATTTTCGAACGACTCTTGACTTTTTTCTTTTAAGTAAAAGACATTTAAGTAACTTCAATTTTTTTTTTCTTTTATAGTGTAAAGAATAAAATTAGTGGTGCAAATAGTTGCTCCAATATATTATTTGAATCTTATTAAATTAGTACATCGTACATACTTTGAACTTATTTTCTATATTTAATGAGAGGTAAAGCCCAATTCAAATTTGAATATATTAAGGAAAGTGCAAAAAAGAATAAATAGTTCGAGATCGACTTATATTATGATCAATTAAAAATAAATTTGATTGGTAAGTTTGTTTGTTTTTTTTTTACATTTTAATAAAAATTCAAATAAATATGAAAATGCACTCCATTAATTCCCCAGCAGTAATTTAATTTTGATTTTGATAACGAGAAATAAAGAAAAGGTCAAAAGCGACCGTTTTATTAATTGAGGTTAAAGTGTAGAATATTAAGTTGGTAAATGGAATAAAAATGAAAGAATCCTATCCATGGATTCATTCCATTATTTGTAACCAGTATGACGTATTACTTTGCCGTCTACGCGTTGCCAACTATTGTGCAAACTGCAAATTTAGAATATTTAAGTAGTATTATTTTTTGTTTTTTGTTTTTAAATTAGTGGTACTATTATTTTGCATACCTATACTGTATTATGATTTAAAACTTCTCAAACAAACATAATTTGAATTGGATGTTCCATATGTGTTTTTAACAACCTTAGCTTTTCAAAGGGCTTTTGTGTCCATTTTTTGTAACATGCATACCTATTACACATTTACACCAGATCCGCGAAGAATAATTAGAATATACAATTTGGAAAAATTAAATAATTTGGATTTCCTTTTCGTAATATGCTCTGCTCTGCTCTGCTCTCTCTCTCTCTCTCTCTCTCTCTCTCTCTCTCTCTCTCTCTCTCTCTCTCTCTCTCTCTCTCTCTCTCTCTCTCTCTCTCTCTCTCTCAATTATTTAATTTTGAATTGGAGAGGGAGGAGGAGAATCAAACATTGATCACTCATCTGTACAAGAGTGAGCCATTAAATCGAGCTACAAGGTTTGATGGTTGTTCCGTTGAATAGATTAATTGGGGGCATTCCTGTTCTAGAAATAAAAAGTAAGGTGTATTAACTACAAAACTGTTCACATCATCACATGCATATGTTTGTTCTCCCCCCGATCTTTTTTTTAGAAACTAAAAGCACCGACAATTTAGTTAGTTGCTTTTTTGAATTAAACAATAATATTATTGCAGAAATAATAGCATAATTAGAAGCAGTACATTGAAAAAACAAAAAAAAACTCGTGTATTGATGGAAATTACTAAATTCCTTCAGAAGCCAATGGAGATGAGGTGATATGCGAAAAGCGTTTCAGAGTCCTACAAGCGTTACCACGAAATTTAATTTGACGTTCCCGCCATGCAACTAATTTCTTTAAAACGTGAGGCAATTATTTTCTCTTTCCCTCACAATTTACCACTAAAACCAGCCAAAACATAATCATATTCAAAATCTAATCACATTTTGATTTCACAAACCATGAAGAAGTGGAGAGGTTCATATCAATCAACACCAGGTTCATGAAGCAGAAAGTTAAGAATATAGACAGGATAACGCTTGAACACATTAACGTTCTTTACTGCTAGGCTGCTGAAATTCTAACCAGAAAATGGATGAGAAAGTAAAACTCAAGCCATTTTTTACTCGGGAAAAAATCATGATTCCTTGAAAGCTAGTTAAGTGAGTCTTCTACTGGTGTAATCATATCTATATCTGATTAGGAGTCACATGGTTATGCATGATGAGCTAAAGAAGATTTGTGAACCACGTGTAATGCAAATTCTTGAAGCTAAGAATCCAGATAACAATCCTCAAACAGGTCCAGAAAAGGAGCAAGTCAAAATAGAGTTTCCTTAAAGAAACTGATGCACAAGTCACTGGGATGGTTCTTATTTTAAAACGAACCGAACCAAAAGAGATCTCATGGTAGTTTGTCTGTATAGTGAAGTGATGATATCACATGCCAGTAAAAAACGTTATAAACTTATGACCTATTGTATATCCACCTGGAGTAGAGAGACTTCGTGGTGAAGGATGATTGAACGCAGCTTCTGTGATATAGAACCAAGTCATGGAATCACTTCAACTCTCAACTGTTCTTGAGAAACAAAACTCTTCAAGCTAGTCATCAATCAGTTCTAAGCGAACGAGAATGCTAAGTAACATGCAATCTGCAGAATGACATCAAAAAATTCTCAGCTCAATCGGCAAGATCCAATTTTTCTGAAGAAGCTACAAAATCCTCAAATATGTAGTGTTCATATATATATAGATTGCAATAGGAGTGAAATAGGAAGTTTCCTTACCAAGATGAACCATCAGGGAAGGGTTCCAAAGCATTTTGCTTCCCATTCACATAGTAATCCACAACTGCTTTCATTCGCCAAAGCTTATCAGGGTGATAATTTACATGGATTATGACTGGCTTAAGCTTGCGGAGTTGTGGGTTTTTCCTAACGGTTTTGAAGAGAACTTTACTGTTCATGAACATGTAATAATCCATAGTTCTTCTGGATGCATGAAGCCCCTCATAACCAGGATGTGATGGGTAGAAAAGCTCTTCGTTAAAAACTGCTTGGTCCCAAGCATTCTCTCGAGCCAGCCGACCAGCCACACGATCCAAGAGCTCAATAGAGGGGATTGTAGGTCTTATGTAAAAGAAGCCAGAGTTGTAAACCCATATCCTCATTGTATGAGCATACCTAGCCCAACCCATTTCAGGTTCATCAAAAACATCATTGTATCCATAAGCTGTCATATTATTGTGGCCGTCAGTCATGGATTCCACATCTGAATCCCTGTACAGATATTCAAATGGATTTTGCAAGTAGACAATGTCAACATCTGAGAGTAAAACACTATATCCCATCTGCATGAACTCCCTCAAGATCCGAAATTTCAATCCTGAGACAGCATGATTTCCTCCAGTTCTTGCAATAGATTCAAAATTCTTATCTTCCTTTATTTCCTCTACGTCTTTTTTATATACTGGAACATCATTTGATTGGCAGAAACTGTAAATTTCCTCATCCAGTGCAAAGACTAAGTAATTAGATATACCAACTCTTTTGATATTTGTGAACCACACCTCCAACATGTCCTTAACATTTGAATTGGCAAGTGTAACAATGAGTTCACGATTCACAGCAACCTCCTCCAGTATTTTGCCCAATTTTGGGTTGACAGATTCATCAGGTACAACTGTAGGGTTGGTTCGCAATCCCTTAACAGTGCCAAAAGGCCCAGCCTTTTGCTGTTCGCCTAACACCATCACCTGTTTCTGAGCACTATCCTTCCCTTGCTCAGCAAGCCGAAGCTTCTCAGTCAACTCCCTAATTTTCCTTTTCAACTCTGCATTTTTCTCTGAAGCAGCAACAAATTTTGATTTTAACAAGTTGACACGTTCTGATGACTCACATGAAGAGGTAATAACCTGGGAGGAAGATCATCCATAGGTTAAAAATTAAGTAGAGGATGTTCGAGGAAATGGTTTTTGCTCAAGGTATCTGGTAACCCGAAATACTGACGATGAATATCAAAAGGATACACTGATAACTTCCCTCCCATAACATGTTATTCAAATGGACGAACAGTTTGTGATGCTTGTGGATTATCATCCCCAAAGCCTCAATTCTATGATTCACAAAACACCTTTGCAGCCAGTTGGAACAAAAGGCCTTGACCAAAAAAACAAAAGCACTCTACAGCTTAACCAAAACTCCAAGATATCAGCATGCACTTAATTTAATATAAATCACTTTTATGGTCTTTTTTTCATGCTTTGTGGTTGGCCAACGGAAGCTCACAAGAAAGCAAATATTCTTGTTTTCTTGAAAAAAGAGATATGATGTATATTTCGTATAGTCTGATTTTTATCATCAAATTACTAGAAAAAAATTATACTTTTATCTTCCAAATGGCATCAAATAACACTTCAAAAACTGAAACACCGAGCAGCAATGGAAGCTTATATTCCTAGTTTTCTACGATTGACAAGTCCAATATTCAGTCAGCTCATGCAGAAGGAACGGAAACAACACTTCACAATAAATCATTCATCACACCAAAAAAAGGGCAATAAAATATGAGCATCAAGGCCATGTTAAACTTCATTTACATCTCTCCACGATGCAGAAAATCCGATTCGAAATCAAACACGCAATCCCTAGTCAACGCTTGGTAAAAACTAAAATCTAAAATCAACATTCAAACACGAGTATGAACAAATGAAGAGCAAAATAGTACATTCGAATTGGCGTCGGCGACCTGGCGGCGACTGAGTGAAGATGAGACAATTATTCCGTCCGGATAGAAGAAGGCGAAGACGCATCCGAGTAATACTCCGACGAAGATCGCGGCGGCGATTTTCGATTTGAGCGATTGGCCGCCGTCCTTCTTCATAAGCGCGGTCTCTCTACGACCACCAATCATCATTTCTCACGGCAGATTTGCAATAAGCAATTGTTATAGCATTATTAATTACAAATATAAATATAATTATCAGTTGATAATTTCAACTAAATAATAGTCTGCATTATTTCGTTACAGTAACTCAAACAGGTAGACTCTCAGCAGGGGCCACCGTTGAAAACTCGAACGTAATTTTTTCTATCGTTGATTTGCATTTGCCTTTTTTATAATGCGACACAACCCGTCAGACCGTCCGAGGGATCTCGATTCGTCACACGAATTTAACAAAAAATATGAGATTGTCTGACAAGGCGTCCTGCATTATACAAGTCAAATAAGATCCAAACTCGTTCAAAATTTTTTGCATCCAAATTCCTAAAAACAGTCAGGCGCATGGGCTCCACGCGTGTATCACTACATATAAAATAAAATATCACTATATATGAAGTAAAATATCACTAATTATATGTCGAAATATCATTTAATATAAATTGAAATATTATCAACTATGAAGTATTTTCACATGTTAAGAAGAAAATAAATAAATTATTTTCTGCATAAATCATGATGTGTGGTTTTAATTTAGTTGATTTATTTATCTTCTTTGTTTTTGAATATGTTTGTTGATTCTCCAGACATCTATGTATGAAGTAAAATATCACTAATTATGTGTCGAAGTATCACTTACTATGCATTGAAGTATCATCCATGTTAAGAAAAAATGAATATGTTGTTGATGCTCCAGACAAAAGTACCACCACGTATGAAGTAAAGTATAACTAGAAATGAAGCGAATTATCATTGCCTATGAAGCATCTGACAACCCCCCATTTTCTTTTCTTTTTTTTTTTTTTGAATTTTTTTATTTTTTCCTTTTTTTTTATTTTTTCAATTTTTTTTTAAATCTTCATTTTATATCAAACCTAGTGCATGAGCCATGCGTTAGCGTCGGGCGAAAGCATTGGGTGAGACATTAGATACAAAAACTAATTCAATTCAATTCAATTTTAAGATATATTAATTTCATTTTATGGTATATATTTATTTCAAAAAAAATTAAAAAATGAATAAAAAACTAAAATAAGGAAAAAAAGATGGAGAGGGGAAGGGAACTGTTGAGCATGAAGTCAGACATGGAATACAAGCATGGATACACCCTACCTCACTCAATAATATTCGCATAGCCTACGTGGCATAGATATTTTCTTTTCTATAGATATTTTGCTAGCTTAGGGATCAAGCAATGTAACTGCTCGCAGCTATGCTTCATCATCTGTATAAATAGCTGCTCACTTTGTATGAAACATTTGATGTGAAATAATACAGATTCAATATTCAATGCATGGATACGCCCCTTCTCTATATTCTCTACATGGTATCTAAAGCAGGTTATGATCGATTGTTCTCGATCTTAATCGTGTAATTGATCAGCATTGGTTGTGATCGATCGATTTACCGATCGTTGTTCACTCTCTGGTGGTTAATCACATTCGCGATGACAAAAGGAAGGAAATTCAATTGAAAAAAATGCTCGCGACGAAGAGCTTGGATTTGCTATGGAGCATGGAATGAGCAGCAATTTGCATGACTCGTCTCATGAAGAAACGCCAGTCGATTACTCCAATATGGTGAATCGCACTGAACCTCAAGGTATGGATCTTCATTCCCTTGCTCGAAATGAAATTCAAAATAACAGAATTTTGGCGAACGATGAGTTATATATCGCGCCTCATGAACACTCTGGGCTAGTTCTTACTACTGATGTATTTGATGGTAAGAACTTCCACAGTTGGTGTCGATCGATTAAACGAGCTCTCTTTACTCGAAATAAGCTTGGATTCATTGATGGCAGCCTAGTAGAGCCTAGGATAAATTCTATAGACCACATGCAGTGGGTTAGAGCTGACTTCCTTGTCTTCAATTGGCTCAGCAACTCTATTATTAAGGAATTATCTTGTGGTTTACAGAGCTTTGATACATCAAAGCAACTGTGGGATGAATTACATAAACGCTTTGGTAAGCGTAATGGTCCTATGCTTTATAAGCTGCGTCGTGAGATTGCCTCGTTTGTGCATAATACTCAATATGTCCTAGTTTATTTTAATAACCTCAATGCGCTATGGGATGAGCTTGGTTTGCTCAAGACATCAAGGAATTGCATCTGCGTTGCTGCTGAGGATGCTAAGGCAGAATTGAAAGAGGAATGCATGATGCAGTTCCTAATGAGACTCAATGATGTTTTTGAACCAATTCGGAAACAAATCTTGATCCTTAACCCTCTGCTGAGTGTTAGCCAGGCATACTCCATGTTGTTACAGGTGGATGAGCAAATGCAAGTGTCCTCCCAGTTTTCAGAGAGTTTGGAACAAAGTGCTCTATACACTGCACAATGTAGAGGTTTTGGGAAGGAGGGTTTCAAAAAGAAATTGACTAAATGAGAAAAATTGAAGCTAAAATGTGACCATTGCAGTTGTACTGGGCACCTAAAGAAGGATTGTTTTGAGATTATAGGTGTTCCAGATTGGTATAAAAAGATAAAAGATGAAAAAGGCTCAAGGAGAGTGAATTTTGTTGCTGGGAAATTGAATCCTTAGTGCAACTGTGCAAGCAGGAAATGAGCAGAAGCCTCCCTTACCAGATTTTGAGAGGGTAATACAAACTGAAATAGCCAAGCATTTTGCCACCTATATGGATCAGCGGAATGAGGCAGAAAAGCATAAAGGAAAAGAAGGTCACCAAACTGCTCATATGGCAGAAATTGGAGAATGAGAGATCAGTGGTTATTCTGATCATTTTTCCTTTGGAATATCCACAGATATTAGGAAAGAAGAATGGATTATTGACTCTGGGGCCAGCAATCACATGTGTTGCCAGACTTCATTACTCAAGAATTTCAGAAGGCTGCAGAATCCAATCAAGATATACATGCCAAATGGTAGCAGCATTTGGGCACTTATGACAGAAGAAGCTCAAGTAACACCTTCTATACTCCTACACAATGTATTATATGTCCCTGAGTTCACTCATAATTTGATATCTGTGGGACAGCTTACCAAGACATTGAATAGTAGGGTGATTTTCCTTGAATCACATTGCTTGGTGCAAAGAAAAGGGACATATGTGATTCTGGGCATTGGAAAGATGAGAAGGACTTTATATGTCTTCATACATGAGTATCAGTTTATAGTGCAAATCAATGCAGTTGTGGTGCCTAGCTTAAAAGAGTTTCACAATCTCCTTGGTCATCCTTTTGTTACAACAATGAAGCACATGACTGCAGTAAACAAAAGATACAGATCAGAGGACTACACTGAATTAGAAGAATGTGATGTTTGTCACAAGGCCAAACAACAGAGGAATCCTTTTCCTCCTCTTACTAGAAAGAGTGAGAACATGTTTCATATTATTCATGTTGATCTCTGGGGGCCTTATGCTGAGTCAGAGCTCACCCAAACACCCTATTTTCTTACAGTTGTTGATGATTTTACCCGAGCTACTTGGACTTTCTTGTTTAAACACAAAAGTCAAGTATGGTTGCTCCTCATAAAATTTATCTTGATGGTAAGAACTCGGTTCCAAACTTCAGTTAAGATCTTGATATCAGATAATGGTACAGAGTTCACAAGTAGACAAACTCAAGATATGCTTACAGACTATAGAATCTTACATCATAAGTCTTGTGTGTACTCTCCTCAACAAAATGGTGTTGTTGAGAGAAAGCATAGACATTTGCTTCAAGTGGCACGGTCTCTTATGTTTCAGAGTAAACTCCCTACTCAGTTCTGGCCTTATTCTATACTTTTAGCCACTTATCTCATTAATAGGTTGCCTTCTGCAGTGCTACACTGGAAGATACCTTATGAACTGCTACATGGGAGTCCAGATTCATTCACAGCTTTACAACCTTTTGGTTGTTTAGCCTACAAAGTAAATACACTACCCTCTAAGCAAAAATTTTCTCCAAGAAGCTCCCAAGGTGTCTACTTAGGACCAGCTTCACAACATAAAGGATTTCTTATATTTGATATGCTTTCAAAACAGGTGTCTGTAAGCAGAGATGTTCAATTCTACCCTCACCATTTTCCTTTGCAGACTACAGACTGTACAACTACATTACCTTTCCTCTCATTTGATATTCCACAACATGAAGAACCTGTGGTGATTCCATCTGCCACTTCAGCTCCTTCCTCACCCGATCTTTCCACCATAGACTATTCCTCTGTTTCTCCATCCTTACCACCCACACACTCTAATGATGATGACAGTAGCATTCCTTCTCCTGTCAGTTCCACACAACAGGATTTGGAAATTATTTCTACTCATCCTCCTCTACCTAGAAGAAGCCAGAGAACTACCAGACTACCTGGATACCTTGAGGATTATATGTGCTCAGCAAATTTTCCTTCTTCTGGGATTATCCCCAGAATGCATATGCCTCCTACTTTTCCTTTCTATACCTCATTTGCATTGACCCCATCTTACACTGCTTTTCTTTTGAATATTGATACAAATCGGGAACCTTCTTCCTATCAAGAAGCTTGTCAACACCCTGATTGGGTTGCTGCAATGCAGAGAGAATTGGAAGCCCTTGAAACCAATCAGACTTGAGAGGTTGTTCTTTTACCTCCTGGAAAGCAAGCTATTGTGAGTAAATGGGTTTACAAGGTAAAACTACACTCTGATGGCAGTGTTGAAAGGTTGAAAGCCCGTTTGGTTGCAAAAGGGTTTCACCAAAAATTTGGTATAGACTACCATGAGGTTTTTTCCCTAGTTGCCAAGATGGTTACTGTACGTTTGTTTATTGCTGTTGCCACACAGTTGCAGTGGTTCTTATATCAAATTGATGTAAATAATGCCTTCCTTCATGGCTATTTGTCTGATGAAATCTATATGCACTTACCTCAGGGATATCAAAAGGGGCAGCCAGGTGATGTTTGTAAGCTTGATAAGAGCCTTTATGGTTTAAAGCAATTAAGCTTCAAAGCTTCAAGGGAGTGGAATTTGGAATTTTGTAAGCTGCTCTTCACTATTGGTTTTCTTCAATCAGAAGCTGATCATTGTTTGTTCACTAAATGGGCAGGTGATCAATTTGTTGCATTATTGGTCTATGTAGATGACATTCTCCTCTTGGGGCCTTCTCAGGATGTCATTCAAGGTTTTAAGGATGCTTTGGACCATGCTTTTACCATTAAAGACCTCAGAGAAGCTAAGTATTTCCTAGGTATGGAAATTGCTCGCTCCTCTTCTGGCACTTATCTTTGCCAGTGAAAGTATATACTTGATTTGTTAACCACTGCTGGTTTACTTGGTTGCAAAGCAGCTTCGACACCATTTTCTCCTAACCTTACTCTTACTAAAGATGGTGATCATCTTCCTTCAGCAGAATCATACATGAGACTGGTAGGGAAGCTTCTCTGCCTCAATCTCACCCGGCCTGACCTATCATATGCCATACAACAACTCAGTCAATTCATCAATGCCTCTACTCAGTCCCACTGACAAACAGCCCTAGATGTCTTGCGTTACCTCAAAGGTAGCCCTTCTTTAGGACTACTATCAGCTCTAGTTTTGATCCTCACACATACTGCGATGCAGATTGGGGCAGTTGTCTAGACACTCGCCAATCCTTGACTGGTTATTGTGTCTTCATAGGTGACAATTTGGTTTTATGGAAGTGCAAGAAATAGTCAACGGTCTCTCTTTCTTCCGTTGAGGCCGAATATCAGAGTCTCAGCTTTACAGTGCATGAAGTTCTGTGAATTTCTTTTGTGGTGCATCTCTTCCACCTTCCTTTCCTTACCCCAGTTCCTATCTACCATGATAATTGCGCCGCGATTCAAATAACACAGAATTAGGTATTCCTCGAACGCACTAAACACCTCGACCTTGACTGCCATTTCTCGCGACTTCACTACAAACAAGGTTTTATCTTGCCCCTCCATATCTCTACGATCGCTCAGCTCTCGGATATATTCACCAAGTCTCTACCTCGCACCCGGTTTCTTGATCTTCTGTCCAAGCTACACCTTGGTGACCTTCACCAAGTCTAGCTTGCGGGGAGGGGGGTGTTGAGCATGAAGCCATGCATATGTGGAATACAAGCATGGATACACCCTACCTCACTCAATAATATTCCCATAGCCTAAGTGGCATGGATATTTTCTTTTCTATAGATATTTTGCTAGCTTAGAGATCAAGCAATGTAACTGCTCGCACCTATGCTTCATCATTTATATAAATAGCTGCTCACTTTGTATGAAACATTTGATGTGAAATAATACAGATTCAATATTCAATGCATGAATACGCTCATTCTCTACATTCTCTACATGAACCACTAAAAAAAGAAAAAAAAGAAGAGGAACCACCTCATGGGTCAAATAGAGATACATATAACGTAAGAGATTCGTTAGACGGTCATACACAAGTGTGCCTCCATGAATTTTATATTTGACTTCGGGGTGTTTTTCTCTTTCTTTTTATTTTTGTTTTCCAATGATCCCCTCTTTTTCTTTTTTTTTTAAAATTTTTTTCACTTTTTTTTTTAAATTTTTTTGTTTTGTTTTTACGAATATATATTTAATTTTTTTGAATTTATTTATTTTTTTATTCTGCGTCTCACGTAGTGCATGCGCCCGACATTAACTCCTGAGCTCGTGCAGTGCACTTGATAATTATTTTTTTGAAATAAACATATACCCTAAAATGTAATTAGTGAATCATAAAAATAAATTGAATTAATTTAATTTTTTTAGACAAAAAAAGAAACAAAAAAGGAAATTAAATGAAAGAAAAAAAAAGAAAGAAAATGAAAAAAAAACAAAAGAAAAGAGAAAAGAAAATGACAAAGCACAAAAGAAAAGGCAAAAAAATCAAAATTAAATTAATTGTGTGCTCCGAGGCGTGTGGGCGCGTGAAATGGGCTGGGGACGAGTTAAACTTCAAGGCCATGTTAAGTTGTTAACTCCAAAGATATATATGGTTGATATTTCCAGACAAAGACAAATGAAAGGTTAAAAAAAACTACTGAGAAAATGAAGGATAATTTAAGGCAGAATAGCAACTTTTTTAGGTACATTGTGCAGGGTGTTTTGCGTATCTTTTTTCTCGGGAACGGGATAAAAATTAGGCTTAGTCGAGTCGAGAATTGGATTCTCTCTCCATAAGACGAGATTGTCCCATAATTGTACAAACGGACTTCGACAATCGTCTCTAAGATAAAATGATTAATAAAATTAGAATTTTTGTACTCCAAATCTAATCTTCGGTGAACAACTCGATATCCAAAACAGGAGAACGACGTTCCTAGGATGCACTATATGATATGACATGCATTTAATGCTTGTGAATTCAAATCTGACATGTATTTAGTGCTTGTGATTTCGAATCTATTCGAATGACTTGTTGTTGTTAATATTGTGGTTTTGATATGTTTGTATACCATTCTGGGACTTAACGCCTTGATATGACATGTATTTAATGCTTGTGAATTCGAATATATTCGAATGACTTGCTGCTGTGGTTTTGATATGTTAGTATACCATTCTGGGGGCTTATATTTATAGTGGGTTGGTGGTTGTTGGTGAAGGGAATCTATTCGAATGACTTGCTGTTGTGGTTTTGATATGTCCATATACCATTCTGGGGGCTTATATTTATAGTGGGTTGGTGTTTATTGGTGAAGGGGTGCACCCTTTGAACATAAGTGGTTTCCAGCCAGGGTGCATTGATTTTGATTCTCGTCCCAAGGGCTGCCACGTCATGGTACTACATCCGCCAATTTATAGTGGGTTGGTGGTTGTTGGTGAAGGGAATCTATTCGAGGCTTATATTTATAGTTGTGGTTTTGATATGTTCGTATACCATTCTGGGGGCTTATATTTATAGTGGGTTAGTGTTTGTTGGTGAAGGGGTGTGCACCATTTAAACATAAGTGGGTTCCAGCCAGCGGCCAATGCGGTTCCATTTGTCAAAAGTTTTGGGCTCCTTACTTGTTCCATCGTGATCGAGTGCAAAGTGCACCATCAAGTGCCCTTGCGACAAATGCAACGTGCTCGAAGCACCATCCTCACTACGTGCTTAGTACTAAGTGCGCCATCAAGTGCCCTTGCGACAAGTGTAATGTGCTCGAAGCACAATCCTCACTACGTGCTTAGTACTTGATTGACAATAAAAAGTCACAGGTCCACCACATGTGCAACATAGAGAGGAGCACTTGATTGCTCTCTCTTTGTGCCTTTTTCCTTATTAAATGCTTCCAACTTCAATCTTTTTCCAATGTGGGATGGCATTTAATTCCATTTCCCCATTTCCATTTTATTGCAAGTTTCAAGTTCCAAGTAGTCAATTTTGAACTATAATTACTTATTCATTTGACCTTGGAAAAATTCAAGTAAATATACTACGTTATTATACTTGAAACAAACTTTTCATATCTCCGATTTATTTCCACAAAAAATAAATCGAGCATTGCCAAATAAATTTGGTAAATTGGAAACTTAATATTTTAAATCAATAATTTTTCCAACACATTGCCATTTTCTCTCTTGGTAGTGAGCTAAATGATCACAACTTTAGATCAAGACACCAATAAAAGCTACCTTTCTAATCAGACAATTAAGAGTAGCATCATTTTCGCTAAGATCTCTCAAAATACAGAACATCCTCATATATCTATGAAGACAAACAAACCCAGTAAGAAACTAATTTGTTATTTTATTAAAAAAAATGACGATTAGCAGATACAGGGAACACAAGAATCCCACCTCTCACAGACTCAAAATTGATTAAATAATAAGGGGAAAAAATTGGATCTAAAGACAATTGTCAGTTGATAAATCGAACTACATTAACATCTAAAAATATCTAGCTTCAAACAAGGTGACTATATCCATTTGATTTAAATATTTTTGACTTTTTTGCTAATATTTTATTGGTGCATGATACGAACAATTGAACCATTTGTAGATATTTGGACATACTGGTTTAGTGATTCTGGACGACTTTGTATGAACAATGTTAATGCTTTACATGATTAAATTTTCAGCAATATTCTTGAGCTTGTTAAAAAGTCGTTTAATACTTCATTATAATATTTATGATGCTAAATAGAAAGAGTCATATATTTTTTTATTTCGTTTATGTGAATGACATGATTAATGACACAATAATATTTAAACTAAATTTGATGCTAAATAATAGTGCATTTGGTGCTTGATATGATCATGACTGTGAACAATGTTAATGATTTGCATGACTAGATTTTCCTTAATATTTTTGATATTATGGAGAATTCGTTTAATGCTTCATTATAATATTTTTGGTGCTAAATACAATGTGTTATTCATATATGTTTTACTTTCTTTATGTGTACGCCATGATCAATTATATAATAATATTTAAACTAAATTTGATGATGAATAATAGTGCATTTGATGCTTGATATAATCATGATTGTGAACAGTGTTAAATATTTGGTGGACTAGATTTTCTTCAATATTCTTTATATTGTTACGAAGTCATTTAATTCTTCATTATAATATTTGTAGTGTTAACTACAATGAGTCATTCATTTATATTTAATTTTGTTAATGTGAATGACATGATTACTGATGTTTTGATATTTAAACTAAATTTGATGCTAACTAATTGTGCATTTGGTGCTTGATATGATCATAACCATGAACAATGTTAATGATATGCATGATTAGATTTCCCTCATTATTCTTGATATTATTAAAAAGTATTTTAATTCTTCGATATAATATTTCTGGTGCTAAATATAGAGAGTCGTTCCTCTATATTTTATTTTGCTTATGTGAGCGACAAATTAATAATGTAGTAATATTAAATTTGATGCTTACTAATTATGCATATGGTGCTTGATATGATCATGACTGTGTGGGTACATTGCTTACATATATAATGCATAATTTAGTTATATTTACATACAATTAAGGGATGAACGTTTGCATTGATTATAGTGTTTAATGCAACATATATGTCATGTTGTATTTTTTATGTTGCAGTTCTTTTTCTCTGTCTTTGACAGAGAATACTACTACATCATCTGTTTTGGTGTGAGAAAAAATGAGGCTAGTATGATAGACAAACTCTGATAAATGTGAGAATATAGACTTAAGACCCAAGTATGGAGTCACATCTTTTCTTCTGGTAAAATTTAGATACAAAAAGTTGTATGAATGTGTTTTTATTCATTACCCAAAACATCTTTGACATGTGTGTATTGTGGTTGGTTATAGATATTGAAGTTTTATTATTTTTCTGTGTAATTTGGTGATAACATAAAATAACACTAATGTAGAATTAGAAAACAACATATAACATAAGCATAATAAACTACATATATATCACCAATATAGAATAAAGAAATCATTGAAATTATAGAAAATAAACTTGTGTACTCATCCCCACGATGCACCTATCCCAATGTGAACCAAAACCTATTAAGTTGTTTACTATGTAAGTTGTTGTGGCAAATTGTTATTTTTGGTGTTTGATTAATGTAAAATAATTGCATTGTTATCATGAAGCTGGAAGTGATTATTGTTTAAACAATATTGAAACAATGCTATGAATCAAATACGTTGGTGCTTTATTAATATTAATTTATAGCTATAAATATTTATGATGATTGATAAAGGTACATTTTATTTATAGTTTGTGAATTGTTGATTGTGTTTATTTGAATATGTTGCAGTAAAAAGTGTTCAGTAATTACATAGAGATTGATGGATTGAATGTGAAGTCGGTAGCTATACGATGAACATACATAGAGAGGTTGCAAATGTGATGGAGGGATGAGAAAAAAGTAATGATTGTGGTGTATATATTATGCGCCGCACAGAGACATATATGGGGCAATCAGTAAATTAATCTTAGAATTGCAACCTGTAGAAGGGATTTTGTTGGAAAAATGAAGCCTGTCTACGCGAAATATTGTGCAGCCATATTAACAACCAAATTGAACATCCATGGTGGAGAGATTGTAAATAAGACTCACTCTATCTTCTCCACCACTCGTCTGAAAAATAATTTAATTAATGTTTCGTCTGAAAAAATAATTTGTTGAAGAAAGTTGTCTAGTGTTGAATATTAAACAATGCATATTATTTTATTTTGAAAAAATAGAGGTAAACACGTGGTTATGTTTTAAGACATGCGTGATAATTTTTGTTGATATATTTGTAGTATTTTGATAATGTTCACATGATGTCTTTTGGAACATAAATTTTATTCATGAATTGTTGTGTTGCAATAAGATTATTCTTTAATTTCATAAATAAATATGGTATTGCTTTGGTACGTTTATATTGTGGTTTGAAACAATTATTTTTTTATGTATAATTGATAGATTTTTAACGCATACATTATATCAACAATGCTTCGTACTACATTTGTTATTGTTTTGGAAAATATACATTATTGCTTTGCTATACACAAGGATGAAAATATTGCTATCGTATCAAATATCGCAACTGTAATTTTATGGATATATCACATGATATATTGATATCGCATATCGATATCACAGAAAATTAAAAAAAATGATGAAAACTATAATAAAATCTTGGAAATTTAACAAGAAATTTTAAGAATCATTATAACATAGTATTATGCACATATTCTACTAAATTTTTTTATAGAATTGTATTTTGAAAGCAAACATATGAATAATAGATATAAATACTATCCGAGACAATACATTTAACGAAATAATACATAATACAATATAAAATAACTAAATAAACATTATAAAGTACAATTAAAACCAAAATGAGGATATATGAGGTTCAAATATAATAGATGGAATGTCATCTTGTTCCAAACAATATTTATACCAACTCATCACATTAGAGTAATTATGGATATAATTATGCACATACGCTTGATATGATTTTTGATTTCTTCCAACTGCTTTACCATATATTGGATAATGTCCACTGATTCAATTATTGTGTTGATGCGCATTTTGACTTACATACACATTTTGAGTAGTCCAATTAAATTATGAACTCCCATATGTGTAATTAATTTAGAGAAGGACAAAGATCTCAAAGGAAGAAAGTAACAAGTTTTCCAACAATATTTTACATTGGAATGAATGATTGCTATCAAACACTAACTAATTAGTAAAAATATTAGGATTATCATATGTTATTATATTTATCCATTCCTTCCTTTAAGGATTTTAATTTGTTCTTGAATAAATATAGACAGTCAGAATTCCTCTATGCTTTGTATTATTATTATTATTATTATTATTATTTTTTTTTTTTTTTTCAAGCCCAACTATGAATATCATTAATCAATTTAATTGAAAACCATCAGAAAAATAAAATGAATTTGCAGCTAAATTACAAGTTTACAACTACAAGTAAAATATTGCGTAAGATATAATTACACATTAACTCATATAACATATGTACCAATTTATAAATAAAAAATTACAAATTTGCACACCCAATATATTATAGAAATATAAATAAAAATCATGATATACTACGAATATATTGCGATATTTTGCCGATATCCGGGAAAAAATATATTCTCTCTAATATCCGTATCGCAATATCAAAATATGCGATATATCCGCGATATTTCACGATATTTTCATCCTTGGCTATACAAAAACATTTCTTTTAAGTTCTTTCCATTACCAATAAAATTGAAGAACTACATAACTGAAGTATAATAATTATTAAGAATATTGTCATTTACAAAAACATTACATAACATATAAAAATTAACGTATATAATATTATTTTGATACATGATAAACATGGCTTTTACATGCATTTGAGTAGTCTTATGGATCATATTTGAAGATGAATGCATGTGTTGGTTGAGTTTTTATACTAGTTTAGAGTTTCCGTGTGCACGTTGATGTTTTGCTGTTTCTTATGGAAATTTGAGCTGAAATAGGGAATTATTTGAGATCCAATTCAAGTAGGAGTGTTTCTAGAAAGATAGAGGATCAAGAGAGGGTCGCAACGCAACTTGAATCGGGTCAATCGGACAAGAAACGAGCGAGAACGGAGCGAAACGGTGGAGGCGCGCAGGAACCCACCGACCCAGCCGCCGGTCTGCGGCCCAAGTGCAATAGCTCGGCAGATTCCGGCAGAGAAATCCACTGATCTGGCTCCCAGTTGACGGGAATTGTCCCCCGGACCTATTTTCGGCCCACGAACTCATCTTTCGGCCCGGATTTTTGATACCTTGTATAAATATGATTGTTTTGGACGATTTTTGGGGACTTTTCTCATTATTTTAGAGCTCTATTTTTATTTTACATTCGAGGTTTGCCTGCAATATTCAACATTGAAGAATTCAAGTTTTAATCAACGAATCGTCATTCCGATTTTTCTAATCTATCGCATATTTATATTATGTTTATGATTATTCTTATTTTCGTTATTTCCATGGTTTTAATTATGAGTGAGTAGTTTTTTTTATTAATTTTAGGGTTTGCAAAGCGTGTTGAAGCTATGTGTTTAATTTAATCTTGTTATTTTTCCCGTCTTATTATTGTGTTCAAATGTTCAAGTGCTTTTGATTTCATACTTGATTACTGATCATAATTAATTGCATGCTAGCTAGTTAATTTGAGTCCTGGCGGAGATAATTGACTAGTGGGATTAATTGAATATTTTGATACACGTTCTACAGAATCTGTAGGGGATTTAATCTGTTGATCTATCAGGAGTTAATAAATTAATCTAGAGACGAAAGTGATAGGTAATTTATTAATCTACTTCTACCTAGAGACCTGGCGGAGATATGTAGTTATATTTCTTATTCTTCACCAATAATTGGATTAAAGTGCGATTTATTAGGATTGAATTAATACATAGTAGATACATGTGTACTGCATTTCCTAGGATTAATATTTCATTAATTGATTGAGTTTGGTTATTTGTTTAATTGATTTATTTGTGTCTTTTGAAGTTTGTTTATTTTCTCTTATTTAATTTAAATCCGTGCCTAGTTTTAGTAAACTCATAAATTGGTAGCTTGGATAATAGAGAACTGTCAACTTAGTACTCA
Source organism: Perilla frutescens (assembly GCA_026008535.1). Classification (NCBI taxonomy): domain Eukaryota; kingdom Viridiplantae; phylum Streptophyta; class Magnoliopsida; order Lamiales; family Lamiaceae; genus Perilla; species Perilla frutescens. The sequence goes on along the minus strand of BRKX01000020.1, from coordinate 35,574,548 downwards.
GTGTGGTCATATTTTCTGTCCATGTGAATACGATACTGGATTCACTACTATATTGTAGTGACCTGTGTTAGTTGCAGATTAGTGCATAATAAATATTGCATCAACTTAAATCAACCTTTGCTAGCCAATGTTGAGCCATAATTGCCTTTTATCCATCAACTTGGATGATAGGGGGTTCTGAAGGTGAATAAGGGTATCTTGTTGTGAAAAATAATATTTTTGTGGGGAGAGAATGGAGATGTTGAAATTGGGGTGGAAAATATTCTCATAGGTTCGATTTGGAAAAGAAAAAAAGAGAAAAAGAAAAAAAATGGAGAAAAAAGAATAAGAGAAAAAAGAATTGTGTGGAAAAGAAACAAAATAGTCAAATACTGAAAGGTAGCAATTGAGAATGTTTCTTATTTGTTGGCTTATTTGTATTTTTGGTGTTGAGATGAGCATAAGAGAAGAATATTTTGAAGTGCAAGGGAGTTGGAAAAAGTTGGAAGATGGTTATGAATCCATACTTGGGTTTGGAGTACAAAAAGGTTGTTAGTGGGTTGAAAATTTTGAGTCACTTAGCCAAAAATGCCTAACCTTAACCAATGTCCCGATATTACATCTCAAGTCAAAGACCTCATTGATCTTTATTCTTGTATGATTGAGCATGAGTATTTTAGATGATCGGTAAGCCTATGGATAACACTTTTGCATTGCATTTGATTCGATGAGCGTTATTTGATACACTTGTGAGATGAGCGATACACATGCCAGTGAGGTTCATGCTTTATTTATGGATATTATTTGTGCTGAAATTTGGATGAGTTAATGAAAGTTGAATTGGTGCAATTAAAACTGTTTGGAGCTTGTTCGTGAAGCATTTATGATCGAGTTTACTTTTCTTCCCCATGTTTATAATTTCTTAGTGTCCTTCTCATTGCTCGAGGATGAACAATGGTTCAAGTTTGGGGGATTGATAAACATGGCTTTACATGCATTTGAGTAGTCTTATGGATCATATTTGAAGATGAATGCATGCGTTGGTTGAGTTTTTATACTAGTTTCGAGTTTCCGTGTGCATGTTGATGTTTTACTGTTTCTTATGGAAGTTTGAGCTGAAATAGGGAATTATTTGAGATCCAATTCAAGGAGGAGTGTTGCTAGAAAGATAGAGGATCAAGAGAGGGTCACAACGCAACTTGAATCGGGTCAATCGGACAAGAAACGAGTGAGAACGGAGTGAAGCTGTGGAGGCGCGCAGGAACCCACCGACCCAGCTGCCGGTCTACGGCCCAAGTGCCGATCAGCAGGGCAAGGCCGCCGGTTGGCGGGAAGTCACTTATGGGTCGGCGGCGTCAACGGGAATTGTCCCTCGGACCTGTTTTCGGCCCACGAACTCATCTTTCGGCCCGGATTTTCGATACCTAGTATAAATAAGATTGTTTTGGATGATTTTTGGGGACTTTTTTCATTATTTTAGAGTTCTCTTTTTATTTTACATTCGAGGTTTGCCTACAATATTCAACATTGAAGAATTCAAGTTTTAATCAACGAATCGTCATTCCGGTTTTTCTAATCTATCGCATATTTATATTATGTATATGATTATTCTTATTTTCGTTATTTCCATGGTTTTAATTATGAGTGAGTAGTTCTTTTATTAATTCTAGGGTTTGCAAAGCGTGTTGAAGCTATGTGTTTAATTTAATCTTGTTATTTTTCCCGTCTGATTATTGTGTTCAAATGTTCAAGTGCTTTTGATTTCATGCTTGATTACTGATCATAATTAATTGCATGTTAGCTAGTTAATTTTAGTCCTGACGAAGATAATTGACTAATGGGATTAATTGAACATTTTGATACACGTTCTACGGAATCTGTAGGGGATTTAATCTGTTGATCTATCGGGAGTTAATAAATTAATCTAAAGACGAAAGTGATAGGTAATTTATTAATCTGCTTCTACCTTGAGACCTGGCGGAGATAGGTAGTTATATGTCTGATTCTTCACCAATAATTGGATTAAAGTGGAATTTATTAGGATTGAATTAATACATAGTGGATACATGTGTACTGCATTTCCTAGGATTAATATTTCATTAATTGATTGAGTTTGATTATTTGTTTAATTGATTTATTTGTGTCTTTTGAAGTTTGTTTATTTTCTCTTATTTAATTTAAATTTGTGCCTAGTTTTAGTAAACCCATAAATTGGTAGCCTGGATAATAGAGAACTGTTAGCTTAGTACTCAGTGTGGTCATATTTTCAGTCTATGTGGATACGATACTCGATTCAATATTATATTGCAGTGACCTGTGTTAGTTGCAGATTAGTGGATAATAAATATTGCATCAATACGCATAAATTTTATATAGGAAAAACACATAATAATTGAATAGAACACATTGTGTTTGGAAAAATAATGTGAAAATTGATTCCTTATTTTGCATAAAAAATAGAACGCCTAACATGTTACTACATAAAAATGATAAATAATATTTTGTAATATATAACTTATTGCTTTGTGGGAATATATTATTGTTATGGAAAAATATAGGCATTATTTTTTTTCTCTTTGTATGACCAATATATTTGTAACGTGCAACATAACTCAATGATACTAATTATAAAGAACGTTGTCATTAACTAAAATATTATATAACATATGAAATGTAACGTATATCAAATCGTTTGATCAAATTAAAAAAATGCGATTATCATTGTGTGATAAGGTAATTCAACTACACATTCGCTTGAATTAATGTTATCTACACACATATAAGAATATACATTGTTTATCAATAGTGTTTTCAATTAGAGGTGCCCACGGTTCCGGTTACAAACCGCCGGTTAGACAGTTCCGGATGACACAAATCTGAATCGCACCGTCCGGAGGAGGCCGCCGATTACGGTTTGGAACCTTAACCACCGGTTTTTCCCGATTAACCGGCGGTTACTCGGTTAACCGCCGATTTTTGATTTTTTTTAATCGAACGGACGAACTATTAACCAGTATCACGTTATAAACTTATAATTTGCATAAATTAACTAAATCAACTGAATTACAAATTTATGAGTTAAAAACTATAAAGTATGACAAAATTATTTTCATTAATAAAATTGAGTTAAAAACTATAAAGTATGACAAAATTATTTTCATTAATAAAATTGACTTTATAATTTATATCTTATAATTACAACTTACAACTTACAAGAATATTGAGAATACAAGTTTATTTGATAAATAAAATGACATTATAAAATTACAAATTGTAAATCAAACTATAAATTACAATTTTACAAGCTACAATTTAACATTAAATTACAATTTACAAATTAGGGGGGAAAAGAAATAATTGAAATTTGGGCTTGCACCTCAAATGAAGCTACATACGTATCTCTTACCTTGGAATCAAAGTCCTCGTAGTTCATTTTACTTTTTTTCCTGGCGAGTTTAGAATTCGAAGTCGTCGTCCTATTCCTCGCCGGTTTGGCTCTCGCTCCATCCTCCTTCGGCTTCACTCTTCGAGCTAACTTCAATCAGCGGGCCATCCATCAATTCGTCCCAACGGTTCTCTTGCTCTTTTAGATCCGCTTTCGATTCATCATTCAACATCATTTGTGCTTCAAGGTGATCCGGTGTCAAGTTTGATCTCCGTTCGTCTAACATATAACCGGATTCACTGACGGCTTGTTCGACCGCAACTGTTGATGATGGGACTTGAAAATCTCTCTTGCCATAATTGCAAGCAAATGATACCGCTCTTGATTTCGGGACCACTTGAGAACATCAAAATTATTGGGATCTGCATTGTCAAGATCTAGCACAATGGGGTCTTGCAAATATAGTTCTAATTCATTTTGACTACACATCGAACTTCTTCTACTTTGAATTTTTTTTTTTTGAAATTCTTGTAAAACACTACCATGTGAAGTATTTAATCCTAATGAAAAACTACTAATAGAACTTGAAGAACGACCCGTTTGACGAGGTAGAGTATCACTATATTTTTGCTCATATTCTTTATAAAGTGACCGTAAAGATTCATAAATATCTAATTTAATTTCTTCAGCGGTTGTCAAATTTAAATTGATATTGTTGGGACCTGAAAAACTCATATTAGATAAAAACTTATAATACCTATCAATCATATTGTTAGTACCAGCAAGTTTAAAAGAAAGATCTAAGATTTTAGCAACCAAAAAAATATTAGGAATATGATCAAAATATTTCAGCCATTTTCATATCATGGCTTCAATCATCTCCTGCAAATCTGATTTATGACTACAAGAATTGAATTTCGCAGCAATTAAACAACAGTGATACATAAATTTACAAACACTAGGATATTAAGTACCGGATAAATCTTTTGTTGCATATTGAAAAATTTGTAAAAGTTCCTTCAATTGATAACAATTATCCCAATATGAAGATAATAAAATAAAAGAATCAACACTTGTAGCAAAAAATGAAACTAATAATTCTCGATATTCTAGTGTTGAGCATTTCATAAGTAGAATTCCATATATGAGGTACATCTAAGTTAAATATTTTAGGATGTGCACCATTTTTCCTACAAAATTTTTCCCACCTACGTCTCACTCTCACCCTATCATGAATATAATCTACAGCATTTCGAATAGGTTGAATTGAAGTATTTAATATTCTAAGTCCATCTTGAACACATAAATTTAAAATATGAGCAATACATCTAGCATGAAAATATTTACCATGCAAGGTTGGATTACATGATTGATTTAGTTCTCTAATACTAGCCGTATTCACACTCGCATTATCAAAATCAATGAAAAAAATTTTATCTAGCATTTTAAATTGATTGCAAATTTTTATGATAGCCTTAGTAATATTAGTAGCAGTATGTTGACAATTAAATCTACAAAAAGCAATTGAGCATTTATTTAAAGACCATGAATAATCGATCTAATGCAAAGTAACAACAATATAATGACGATGTATATGTTGATCAGACCAAATATCAGAACAAATAACAACTCTAAAAGGTATTTTGCTAACAATACTTTTTAATTTGGACTTATATCTTATATGCAATTTTTCTAGAGTCCTAGTCATGGTCATTCTAGGTATTCTTCTAGCAGTGCGATTATAAGAAGCTTTTATACGATGTTCAAAATTCATGCTATCAGCAAATTGAAGCGATAAAGATTCTTCACAAATAAAATAACACATTTGTTCCCTAGCAACAAGAAAATCAAACCTAAAGAGTTGAGATGAGTATTGCGTACCTTCACCTTGCTTTCAACGTTAACATTGCTTACCGGTTGGAAGTTGAGTTGCGATTGAGCCTGAGCATGACCAAGTTCGACTTGATGATGGTTGGTGATGTGCACCCATTACGTCTCGTAGCCTCTTCCAGTGCGAAATTTATATTTCTTAGAACAATAGTTGCAATATAAATCAAAAACTCCTTCTTCATCCCTCCTTGGCACCTTTCTGAAATGAACAATGAAGAGAGTGAATTTCAGCATCGAGACTCTCGCTTCACGAGGAACCTCCTTCTTCGGTTCCTCGATCTCGAACTGGTCAGCACCAGTAGCTCGAGATTATTGAGAGTGTAGTTCTTAAAGTTGAATCCATCTGGCTACTTCTTCATCAACTGTGATTTGTGATGCTGGATCATTATAAAAAGCACTAGCGGCTCCGCCTACATAATCATAGTCTTGATGCGGTTGTTGTTGCCAAGTCGACATCGTATCAGGACTATCAGAAATATATATGTACTCTAAAATGAGTACGACGACGATGACGTGGACCTTCAGAACTATCAGCAACATCTTTGCCTTTGCCCTTATCGGCTCGGCTACCTCGGCTAGACATGATGATTAATGGATAATAAGAGTAAGACAAGATTGAAAAACTTGAGAGATAAATATAAGTCGTAAGAATGTAAGATAGCTTGATAATTGAGACTTGAGAATGAGAGAAATGGGTTGATAGAGTAAGGAATAAGAATGATATTGAATATTGGTAGAGAAATGGAGAATTAAAGAATAGAGAGAGATATTGAGAGTTTGGTGTAAGTGAAAATTGTAGAGGAGATGGGGTATTTATAGGTGAATATTGGGGAGTTGAGGAGGGAATTTAAAATTTGAATTTGAAACATTTAAAAAAAAGGTCCGAACCGGTGGTTTGGAGCGCAAACCGCCAGTTTTCGGCACTTCCTAACTGCCGGTTCCACGTCAGCAATCTGGCGCCAATCATTTTCACCCGTTGATCGAGATCACGTGGATCGTGATCTCGACCATAAAAAATATAGGACAAACAGTCGATTTAAGGTTTGTGAAATACACCGCTCCCAAACGTAATCGGACCGGGGTTTGTCGGTTGACGGTTATGGTTTACAAACCCTAACTGTCCCGGCGGTTTGTAAATCGCCGGAAATCGGCAGTTACAAACTGTCGGTCCGATTATGTTTGGGCATCTCTATTTTCAATGCTTAATAAGCACACAATAGATGCTTCTGATCTAATGAACAACTCCAAATACATATTCTTATGAGCACAATTGTAAACTACGATATTTAAATATAATGTTTTCAAAGCTTGCATATTACAAAAACTACATGAATTTCACCGGTTTTGATTCACAAATGACTTCAGTAAAGAATCACATTGATAAACATAGTATTTGATCATGCACCAGGTGAAAATTCAACCACGCAATCACTTGAATTAATGCTATTTGCACACACATAAGAATACAATGCTTAAATATAATATTTGCAATGTTTAAGAAACACAAATAAATGCTTCTAATCCAATGAACACATATTTTATGGCGATGACTGTAAAATACGATGATTCAATAAAATATTTCCATCACTTGCATATTACAAACTATATGCATTTCATCATTTTCGGTGTAGTGCAAATGATGAAGTTTATTAAATTAATGCAACACACATATCAACTGCAAAATTATTCATAAATCCCAATATGAACTCATCAAATTCTACAAAGAATAGAAATCATAATTTTTTTCATACATTGTCGCCTATTTACATCATCTTTGGTGATGAATAAATTATTTCAAACTACAAACATAAATACATAATTGATGAAATACAGAAAACCTGAATTATCCATTCCTGATGACCCCGTCGACATAATCGAATCCAACCCGTTAATTTTTGGAATATATCAATCAATACACTGAGATTAAAGCTAGAAAAATTGATCAATTGATCTCTGCTAAATAAATATGGTTCTTAGTCGACAACAATTAATACAAAAAATCACATGAACTCTCCTTCCGATAAAGTAAGTGTTTGTCATCTGACGAACAACCTCATGCAGTCATTCTTAAGGCCACAACTGTAAACCTAATGCATGAGACACCAAACAACAAAATCAACGTAACACCAAAATCAATTATTCTAAGTAACAAAATCCGATGCATGAGATTCCAAGCACCAAAATAAATTTAGCACCAGAACTAAACATTCTAAGCAATAAAATTAAACATCGGAGCAACAAACTTAATGCATGATATTTCAAGCAACAAAACAAACTTAGCACCAAAACAAAGCATTTTAAGCAACAACATTAAACATCCCAAGCAACAAACCTCAGCACCAAATTTCGAGTGATAAAACCAATTTAGCACAAAAATTAAACATTCTAAGCACGATATATAACCTAATCATTCTAAACAACAAAATCGATACATTAGGTAAAATGAACAGATCATTGTTATATAGGATATAAATCATTTATTTATGACCAAAAATATTATTGATTTGCTAAAAATGAACAAAGTACATACTTTCGATGGGATTGTGACAATGCTTGCAAACGTACTTGAATCACAATAGGGTCTTCATAGGTAGTCTAAAAAACTTCTCATCGTTATTTTACATCTGAAGACTAAAGATTGTTGTGGTGTTGTTCCATGTTATGTTGGGTGAAAATTGAGCATTTGAAGGATTTGTGAACCGCGTGTAATGCAAATTCTTGAAGCTAAGAAGAATCCAGACAACCACCCTCAAACAGGTTCAGAAATGGAGTTTCCTTAGTGAAGCTGATGCACAACGTTCTTATTTTAATAATAAACCGAACCAAGATATCTCATGGTAGTTTTGTCTGTGTAATGAAGTGATGATATCACATGCCAGTAAAAACGTTATAAACTTAAGACCTATTGTATATCCACCTGGAATAGAGAGACTTTAATTTGTTATTGTGAAGGATGATTTAACACAACTTATGTGATATAGAACTTCAACTCTCAACTTTTCTTGAGAAACAAAACTCTTCTTCTTCAAGCTAGCCAATCAGTGCTAAGCGAATTAACAAGAATGCTAAGCAACATGCAATCTCTGCAGAATGACATCAAAATTAAAATTCTCAGGTCAATCTACAAGATTCAATTTTGCTGAAGAAGCTACAAAATCGTCAAATATGTAGTGTTCATATATATATATATAGAATGCAATAGGAGTGAAATGGGAATTTTTCTTACCAAGATGTCCCATCAGGGAAGGGTTCCAAAGCATTTTGCTTCCCGTTCACATAGTAATCCACAACTGCTTTAATTCGCCGGAGCTTATCAGGGTGATAATTTAGATGGATTATGACTGGCTTAAGCTTGTGGAGTTGTGGGTTTTTCCTAACGGTTTTGAAGAGAACTTTACTGTTCATGAACATGTAATAATCCATAGTTCTTCTGGATGCATGAAGCCCCTCATAACCAGGATGTGATGGGTAGAAAAGCTCTTCGTTAAAAACTGCTTGGTCCCAAGCATTCTCTCGAGCCAGCCGACCAGCCACACGATCCAAGAGCTCAATAGAGGGGATTGTAGGTCTTATGTAAAAGAAGCCAGAGTTGTAAACCCATATCCTCGTTGTAAAAACATACCTAGACCAACCCATTTTAGGTTCATCAAAAACATCATTGTATCCATAAGCTGTCATATTATTGTGGCCGTCAGTCATGGATTCCACATCTAAATCCCTGTACAGATATTCAAATGGATTTTGCAAGTAGACTATGTCAACATCTGAGAGTAAAACACTATATCCCATCTGCATGAACTCCCTCAAGATCCGGAATTTCAATCCTGAGACAGCATGACTTTCTCCAGTCCTTGCAATAGATTCAAACTTGTTATCTTCCTTTATTTCCTCTACGTCTTTTTTATATACTGGAACATCATTTGATTGGCAGAAACTGTAAATTTCCTCATCCAGTGCAAAGACTAAGTAATTAGGTATACCAACTCTTTTGATATTTGTGAACCACACCTCCAACACGTCCTTAACATTTGAATTGGCAAGTGTAACAATGAGTTCACGATTCACAGCAACTTCCTCCAGTATTTTGCCCAATTTTGGGTTCACAGATTCATCACCTACAACTGTGGGGTTGGTTCGCAATCCCTTAACAGTGCCAAAAGGTCCAGCCTTTTGCTGTTTCTGAGCATTATCCTTCCCTTGCTCAGCAAGCTGAAGCTTCTCAGTCAACTCCCTAATTTTCCTTTTCAACTCTACATTTTCACATGAAGAGGTAGTTATAACCTGGGAGGAAGATCATCCATATATAGGTTAAAAATTAAGTGTAGGATATTCAACATGAAAATGTTAGACTGATAGAGTGATTATACATATATTTTTTATTAAGCCTCGTATTAAATATTTTAAAAACTATTTTTAAAGGTAATTCTAAAGATCGAAAGCCCATAATTTTCTCATTGCAGCCCCTAAAAAAATAAAATAATAAAACTATTGAAATTCTCAACTTTGCCCTTATAGCCCCATTATTTTTCAGGTGTAGATTCCAACATCGTAAGATCCATATTCTTCAAAAGTGTTTGTTTTTGTTTACAATTCCAACATTCAAATTTCAACAAAGAGAAGTTGACAAAGATTTTGATTGGTGTAACTGGTAGTGTAATAAGTTGTCTTATTTATTGCAAAATTGTTACCCAGTAGTGGAAGAACTTGATCTTATGGGTTCATCTCAGCCAAGCGTTCATGACATAATTTTGAGGTGTGGCACACGGTTGGCACACACAAGTTGGGACTAGAGGATCTCAAGTGGGGTATTGGAGACTGTTTTGAAGAAACAATCCTCCATTATTAACAGAATTTTTTCCCAACTTTCTATATTTGAACAAACTACAGCATAATCTGTATGATATTTTTTTAGGAACTCAAGAGAAATTAATTCGTAAAAATATTAATTTCTTAACCTTTTTCCATGAATCAACATATTGTGCCCTAATTAGTTCATTTTTCATTTCCTCTCCTAGCGCAAAAAATCAAATTTGGTGTTGTAAATTTTGGCAGTAAATTAGGTTTGACAACTATCCTATGTTGAATTTTTTTTATTGCAAGAACCGATTTGAAGAAAGTGTGTAGAAGATCAGAAGCAATCTAGGGAAAATGGGGCTAGTAGGTTAAAGTAGAGAATTTAAATAGTTTTAATATTTTATTTATTTTTGGGGGCTACAAAAGAGAAATTTGGGAGTGTGTTTAGAATTACCCTTTTTAAAATATAGCATTAAAATAAAAATAAAAATGGGCCCCGATGGAAGCTCAGAAGAAAGCAATTATATTCTTGTTTTCTTGGAAAAAGAGAGATGATGTATATTTGGTATAGTCGGATGATATCATCAAATTACTAGAAAAAAATGATACTTTTATCTTCCAAACGGCATCAAATAACACTTGAAAAACTGAAACACCGAACAGCAATGGAAGCTTATATTCCTAGTTTCCTACGATTTAACAAATCCAATATTCAGTCAGCTCATGCAGCGGTAACGGAAACAACACTGTGAATAATTATATATGCAGAAAAACCAATTCCTGGTACAATCAAGTATGTACAAACGAATAGCAAAATAGTACCTCCGAATTGGCGCCGGCGACCTGGCGGAGACTGAGTAAAGATGATACGATTATTCCGTTCGGATAGAAGACGACGAATGCGCATCCGAGTAAAAGTCCGACTAAGATCGCGGCGGCGATTTTCGATTTGAGCGATTGCCCACCGTCCTTCATCGGCGCAGTTTCTTTACGATCACCAATCATCATTTCTCAACGCAGATTTGCAATAAGCAATTGTTGTAGCATTATTAATTACAAATACAACTATAATTAGCAGTCGATCATTTCAACTAAATAATAGTCTGCATTATTTCTTTACAGTAAGTCAGTAACTCAAACAGGTAGAATTTCACTCGAACGTGATTTTTTCTTTCTTTGATTTTCACTTTCCTTTTTTATAATATTGTTATGATCTATTCAAAAGGTAACGAAATCAATAAATATAACTTCGAAGGTAATTGGTGGAGCTTATAAGCTCTTTAATTAATACGGTATAACTTTTATGATGATTTAGAACTTATGAATGGCTTCAGAGTGTTTGGCAACCATTTAAATATGTTTAATCTGCTCACGAAATCATATGTTATGAGGTAATATTTTTTTTTAAGTATAAGATCCAACCTTTTTTTAAAATTTAAAACCTCCCAACACACTTTTTAAAATTAAAATCTAATATCTTAATTTTTAAATAAATGTAGTCATACGCTATGTAAATAAAAGTTTAAAATCCCAATTTTAAAAACGTCACCAATCCATTGGAGAAAACGTAGAATTTTTTATTTATTTTTTCGGTAAACCGTTAAAAGAGATTTCAGTTGTGAAGAGTTCAAGTGTTCAACCAACTAACCAACAAAAAAAAGGGGTGATTTACGCAACGTAACAGCTTCTTGAACGGATTTGATATTGACTTGGGACTTGGGCGTAAGCTTCCACTATATAAAGTTTTCAGTTATGCTTACAAGATGGCGTAACGCACACAAAATAAACTATGCTCGATTAATGAATATTGATAGTCTTGGACCAAAAGATGACACACCACTAACTACTAACTAGACAATCTCCAGTAAAAATACCTTGAAACATACAAATCAAAAGAATTTGTCAGCATGGATGTATATGTAAATATATACAACCATAGGAAGATTTACGGAATACTGCAAAATTTCCACAAAAGCGAACTTTTTAACTGATCTCGTGCTTTCCTTGCGTACCTAATGTTAGACATGGATCCTGAGTAATACTAAAACAACTTCTCAATTCACATCTTCTAAAAGAGTTTTATGTTACATGCTAAAAAAAATTATACGAATCGGGACAGATGTGTCATTCTTCATCTTCAGACTCTGAATCTGAAGTCTGCACATGTTGGCCAGGACCTCCAATTTGCCTTTGAGTAGGGTGCATTATTTCTCGCACCATTTGATTAGCTATTGAAAAAGAGTCTCATCAATAACATATATACAATCAAGACATCGCAAGTTAATGGTCATCATGCTTTTGGTGATTGAATGAAACTAACAGCAGAATTTTCCAACTATCATTCAGTTTAGTTACTTTAGTATTCTGGAATGCTATTCAATCATAACAGAAAATCACCTGATAACAAAATCTTTGCAAACACTGCCCTGGTAACTTGGATTTCTGTTTCATGGTTACTGGCAAATTTCACCTGCAGGAACAGATTAATATAATATCCAAGCTAAGAGAATGTTAGAAGTTTCTGGATTAGGTTGTTACCATTTCACCATATAAGAAATTCACAATTTGATCAAGTCTGGACTGATGCCTCCGGAGGAAAGGCCGCAGATGATTCATGTACAATACCCTTGCCCCCTACCACAACAGGACATTAAAGGGCATGAACATTCATAAATCATCACCAAGGTATAAACATCATGACATCTAGACACCCACAAGGAATTGAATAGGTACTATATAAGATGGCATGGCAATTAATACGACAATCAGATCATACTGACTTTAGGTTTATCATGCTCTCAGTTTTTTTTCCCTTCAACTTTTTATATCCCAAACAAAGTTTGATGAAATTATGAGTGATTATACCTAATTAATAGAAAAAAACAATCATCAAAAGCAGAAAAACAACAAGATAGATCCATTCTCATTGCAATTGAAAGACAAATGGATTTAAGAAGGATATGATCAAGACCAGAAGTTGACCCGCCTATGATTAGTTGATTACAATACCTTATAATTCAAGATTCAGTATCCAACCTACAAACTAAATCTCCATTACTGCAGAAAATAATTTAGTCTAAAGCATCATTAGAAAGTAAACATAATTTATTAGCTTTGAATAGATTATTTATAGGCAAACTGAAACGTCTCTCAGCCAGAAATAACTTTTATCCTCTGCTACCAAACACATTCATCATCAACAAACATGGTCTAACACAAAAACTGCCAAGTCATGTATCTCAAATGACATTGCGAGTAATTTAAAAGGTTAAAAGAGAGGGGGGGGGGGGGTGACATTTCAAGATATAGATGAGCAATTCAAAAAAGTTAATGAATCAAACTGAACTGAATTGACTGGTTGTGTTTATCAAACCTACCTCAACAGATGGCAGTTGAAGCCAAACAAGAAACGCAAACTTCAAATGATAGTAGAAAGGACACCTGATTAAAACAGACAAAGCCAATTCCAATAGTATTAGTAAAGGCTATAGATCAAACCTGGAAGACCAACAGAGAGTAAATTCATAAATTGGAGAGAGAGTGTGTGTGTTATTGTCTTCCTTTTCTTCTCTACTAGGAGGGGGAGAAGGACAGGAGAAGAAGTTTGTTCCATATAGTACCAATGGAGAAGCTTATCAGTGAAGATCTCAGCAACAGTAAAGGATCCATAAGCTGCAACCATACACCATGATCAGAATGTCATAAAAGTAACAGTGACCTCAGCAGACTGAAATTTCATGCAACTTCCGCGAAATAAATGAAGACATGCAGAATGTGTTCATTATATTCCATTTTATCCGATTACTGTCCATAAAAACATACCAGTAATTTATGTCAAAGTATTAGGTCATTTATTTATGAACCAAAAACATGAATAGTGTTATACTTCATTGGCACAGGTATGCATATAAAAAATAAGGCTTCTTCAAGGTTTTTAAAATATCGAAGAACAAAAAGTTCTTATATCATAATGAACATTTTATTCAACATGAAATATAGTATTTGAAGGCAGAAGATGCGATATGCCATCACTCACCAGCCCAGTATACAAGCCATTTATGTTGATCATCTTGATTCTTCGTCTCAATGGCCTTGAATGTAGAATAAACAGGTAAGACAACCCCCACAGAACAGCTGCAAGAGACGTGCAGATTATCAACGACTTATCAACATTCAGATTCTATTCACCAACGACAAGACTCAACAGCGAAAATAGTGGGAAAACATTAGCTTCAGTGCTGATTTATATGCAACAGAGAGAGCGTTTCCATCCAAAATATAAGTGAAATGATTAACCCTATGCCGAAGTAATGCACAATCGAATTAGCTGCAACTGCCGGCTGTCATCAGAAACAAAACACGACACTCATCTGAGAATTTAATTCAAAACTCACCATGCTGTACGAAGTACAACATTGGAACCAAGGGGACAAAGGAGTAATCGCAGCCCGACCTGCAATCAATATGAGGCAAGAATGAGCAAATGCGATTCCATTTCCAGGTATTCAAATGCGGATAAATTCAGTTCACATATAAACAGTGCAACACACAAACACACACACACACACACATGCCTATGGAGATAATTACTTATCTTACTGTGTGCAGACTCCACGGATGACGATCTCGATGTAATAATCAATCATCGTGACCACAAACGCATACATACAAAAATGTTCAGTAGAGCGCCACACAATACAATTTCAATTTTATTCCATTCTTCACTACTTCAAATTCCGAATTCAAAGAAACATAAACCGTAGATTTTCAACAAGGAAATCCTCACAGCATAAATTTCCAATATTTCGACAAGAATCAAGACCTAAAATAAAATCAAATAAATTCCGATTCCGAATAAAAAGCAAAGATGAACAGAGATGAAGACAAGCGTACGTCGGGGGAGATGTTGGATCCGAGGAAAGCCATCCTCAGCAAACAGAATTGTTCACGAAATTGCGATTGATCGTTCGAGATAGGAAAACACAGCGAAACGGAAGTATTAACAGAAATTACGTAATTTCAACACCCCTCTCGATTAGGGGAACATCCCTGGCTAAGCTTTCCCCCTCTTATTTATTGTTTCAATTTCCAAACCATTTTTTTTAATTAAAAAAATTCTGAATAGAATTTGATCAGAACTTGACCTATTGTGTTGTGTGTGTGAGAAAGAAAATAGATCGCAAAATTCATATTTATACTTACGAACGACTCAAAAAAAATTATTAATACTAACTTAATTTTGTAAAATGATATAAATAGTATACTGTATTAATAACTATACGAGATCCTACAGTATTGTCGAAATCAATAATTCTAAATATTTGAAAATAGTAAATATGCAAACTAAGATTTAAAGTAATATGTAGTATTAATTAAGCTATATGCTGTAAAAGAAAAAAAAAACGTTAATTAAGCTATATATTCAATGGTTGGAACAGCAAAAAAATAAATGAACTTATTATGAATTCATTTCAAATATGAATGAGACATGTCGAGATATTTAAAATAGGGGAATTGATACAAAACAGACGACTACATAATCTGGTAAGAAAAATAGGAAATTAATTTATGCCATTTCTAAGAATAAATATACTGACCAACTTTGTTGGAAAAAAAAAATCTTATTAAACTGGACTTACTATTCAACTACTAAGTAAATATTTCTATTTTCTTATAAGCAGTACACCAAATAAATTACATTGAATCCAAATCCAGGAACAATAAGCAATGAAGCAACGTGTTTCTCTCTAGTATCCTCTTCGAAAATCTTGTGGCAAATAAGCAGTAGTCAGTTATCTTGCTCAACACATTTGTATCATTGAATCTGCAGCTGTTTTCAGAATCTATAATATTCCATATAGAGAATATGGGGGACAGCATACCTTCAGCTTTCTGGAGAGAACAATGACAGCAATTTGGTATTCAGATCTACACCAACTTTATCATAGAGTTCATTAATCAAGCACCCTAGAGTCGAATATATAGCCATTGCTTCTGAGTGGGATCTATCACCTGACGTAAAACTATGAACTCCGTTACCAAGCTGTATCCAACTGCAACCAGCAAGCTTTTTAACTTCCTTCCCTCTCATCGTCCTCATCACCCTCCCCTTTTCGTCCCACTTCCCTCCCGATGCATACACACTAGCTAACTGGAAATACCTCGATCCATTATCTCCATCAATTTCCAGTAGCTTGTCCTCTGCCATCTTTGCAAGTTCTAGATTTTTGTTTGTTCTGCAAGCAGTCAAAAATGCGCTCAGTATAACAGAATTGGGCTCTATAGGCATCTTTTCCATGAACGATACAGCCTTTTCTAGTTGGTTTGCCCTTCCATACAAGTCTACCATGCATGCATAGTGATCAATTTCAGGCGGTATTGCATAATCTTTACTCATTGATAGAAAATAATTTTCACCTGCTTCAACTAAACCTCCATGGCGGCAGGCTGATAGAAGTGCAATAAACGTGACAGCATCAGGATGGAGTCCACGCCCTATCATTTCTTCAAAAAGATGGATAGCGTCTTGTTCAAATCCATGGTGAGCACAACCAGAAATCATAACATTGTACATGATAGTATCTCTGATGCTAACTCTTTCGAACAATCTCCGAGCATGGAGTATAAAGCCGCATTTCGAATACATGTCAATCAAAGCACTTATTGCCTTCGCATCCATTGTAATACCAATTCTTAACATGTATGCATGAATTTGTTTCCCAGGATCAACGCTGGCTTGTACAGCACACGCTCCAAGCATACTGACGAGGATCACAGCATCTGGAACTGTCATCTCCTCTGATGCATACTCATGGAACAGAACAAAAGCATCCTCACATTTTTGCAATTTTACATAGCCAGAAATAATGGCAGTCCACATCACAAAATTTCTCTCCGCTACTGAATCAAAAAGTTTTCGGGCTTCTGCCATTTCACCTCTTGCTGAATATCTCACAATCATCGAATTAATGGCAAATATGTTGCTCATCCCAATTCTTCTAAGAACATTCTCAGCAGACCTCATATCACCACATTTGGAATAAATATCAACAATGCCACTGCTTATAAATGGATTTAGACACGTCCCATCTTTCAAAACCCATGCATGAACTTCCTTTCCTAGCTTCAAGCTCTTCAATGCAGAGCAAGCTGCCAACAAACTAGCAAACGTGTGTTCGTTCCAACGGAATCCTTCCTTCGCCATACACTTGAACAACTCCACTGCTTCCTCCTCAAGCCCATTCTGAGCACAGCCCGATATCATTGTATTCCACGACACATCATCATTCAACTCCGGATCATTAAAAAAAATCTCCCGAGCTATTTCCATCTTGCCTTCTCTACAACAAGCAGCAAGCAACGCATTTTTAACGACACAATCTACCATGCCTTCGCCACATTGCCCATTAACAACACTGCAAGCATCCCAAAAGTTCCCACACTTGGAGTACATATCTATCAGAGAACTCAGGGAAAACCCACTCTGATCATTCCCACTCTTGACCATAAATGAATGCACCTGCACACCATAACGCAAAACCCGTAATTTGGCCAGTAAATTAAGCATTGTGGTCAGCGTAAACTCATCAATCCGAGCTCCATCTTCCTCAAACTGCATTTGGATAAACAATTCAATAGCATCACGTTCACAACCATCACTGCGTGCATAGCCCGATATCATCAAATTATATGTAATGGAATCTTTAAGCGGGGAAGAATCAAAAAGATCTTTTGCTTTAGGGAGATTTCTGCTTCTGATATAAGCGTTTATAATGGTGTTCCAAGAGAATACATTTCGGTCGGGCATTCCATCGAACAGCTTATGGGCGTCACTCGTAAGGCCGTGTTTGGAGTACAAATCAATGAGTTGATTGGTGGTGATGATTCTTGGGAGAAAACCAGATTTCACAGCGTGTGCGTGGAACTTCAGCCCTTCCTTGAGTGATCTCATTTACATTTAAAAACTGTACAAATTGAACTATGAAATGCTCAAATGCAAATTTCTGAACAATTGCTCGAGATATAGAAAGTAGGGAGGAGAGAAGTCATGGGCCTTTGTTGCACATTAAATAAAATCCTGACTACTGATACGGGCTTAAATTTTAAAGCTTAACAATGAGGGAGTTACAAAGACCAATTCTTCAAACTAAGGCTAAGCCATGGATCCGGCTAGGAAAATTCGAATTTTCCTTTTTATTTTTTTAAATTATTTTTAAAAAGTTTTCTAAATATTTTTTTTATATATCTCATTTCTTAAGTAGATGTTAATTGCGTTCGCCTCGATTTTTATAAAACGACAATATTCTGAAAATTTTTCACACGATATCGTAAAAATACACACCTATATCGTGTGTAACTTTGTATAATAGGAGGTGGAAAAAAAAACGCGACGAACATAATTAACATCTACTAATGACGCTATTTATATCTAAAAAAAATTGCAAAAACATTTTAAAAAATAAAACCCCAAATTCAAGCATGTTACCCGCATCGAATTTTCCGGCTAAACCATCTCTGATGATTTGCACGCTTGCTTTTGTAGGGTTTTGTAACGCCCCAATTCCTGAAATCTAAAGCGCTACACAAGATTAAATAAAATTCCTATTTTCGTAACCATTTTACCTTTAAAAAGAAAATATTTTTATGGTAACTTCTTTAGAAATAAAATCCACCAATCATCATTTGGGAATACTTTTCAAATAACCAATCACCAATATATTTCACAAACGATCAGTTAATATTGAAAGTCTAATTTTTGAACAAGTCCAAAATGACGACCGAACACGTAATATTTTAATATTTTTAATATCCAAAACATTCAGCGAAAACATAATACGGCAAAATATTGACCAATGTCAACATTCAACATTCAAGAGATAATTTTCAACCTAGTCAAAAACTTAAAGAACTCATATGTCCACGTCAACTGCCAGCATCACCTCGTACCTGAAAAATATTTTAGAAAATGAGGGCTAAGTGCCAGAAAATACTCAGTGGATTTATTGTGTTCGTCCAAACACATGCAATGGTTTTTCAAAAAGTCCAATAATTCAATATTTAAAATCATGTCCACGCGCTTAAGGATATTAACGCGCGGTCGTTTCACGCTCAAAATAAATTTGTATTACTCATGTGCCCACATCGAGCGTAGCCAGCTAATGAGTACGGGTCGATCCTACAGAGAGCTGTTGTGATTACACCTTCGAGTAACCAATCAAAAGAGGGGTTGGTTTGTTGTCACTTTATGATGTAATCCTGACAAATTGTACAGGATACGAGAATGCGCGGAAGACTTCTAGATCGAAACACGTCAACTTGGAAGGACTCAATCCTACTTAATTACTCAATCAAATGACAATAAACTGAAAATAATAATAACAAGACTCGAAATATTATATACGAAGAACTAGACCTAATTAAGACCTCTAGACTATGACACAAAAATAGCACACAATTCTAATGAAAATGGAGCTGAATTGGGACGGTATTATGGCTGGAAAGAATAGATGTTTTAGGTCGAGAATTATGGGTTAAGAATGGCTAGAGAAGATAGGATATGTTAAGGATGTAAAGGACTTACGGTATAGATGGAAAACACGAAGAATTGAACGTGTATGGAACCGAACCCTTGTTAATCGACACACGATCAGGTCTTGGATGGTTGAGGAGGCTACGAACAACGATGAAGGATGGAAGGATGTTGTGGATAATGGTGGACGATGATGGTGGAGTTGAATTGCAACCCGATTAATCCCCATTGTATCTTGTACGATGAAAATGAATCTCTAAGTTGTTCTTCGGTAGCGATTTCACCCTAATTCCTCGTGTGAATTAGAACGTTCCCTTGGAATAAGACTTGAAATTTTCTAGGCTTCAAGAATGATAATTTTCGAGAAAAACAATCAAAAGCTTTGAATATTTGAGACACAAATTGAATGCAAATGCAAATTTAATCAATAATGTCTAAAATAACAATATGATATGGTTCCCCTATTTATAGGACATAGGGTGGACGGAAATTAAGTGTAAAAAGGCCTAAAAATTTGATCAAAAAAGAATCCCTAACTATACTAGAAAAATACCTAAACTAGAATTCTATTCAAGGTAGGAAATTGCCTTAAATACAATTCTAGTCAAACCTAATCAATATAGAATGAAAATGACATCAATAATTAAATAAAAATATAATCTAACTATAGTCTAAATTAAATAAATTAATACTATAGTCTAAATAAAATTCAACCCTTAATTAATTAAATCAAGGGCCGAAAATTCCCATGCATGCACGTCGCCAATCTTCACGTCGATTCTCTTTATGCACACGTGCACACTTCTTCATCTTCAACTCTTCAAGTTGTATTCTCCATGGTGTGATCTTCATCTTCAATAGTTAATAAATTAACTACTCTTGAGCTACACTTCTCGCCTTCTCCAACTTCAAGTTGTCTTCGAATTTTCACTTGTAAATAACCTTGAAGCTTCTTTGCTCGTAGGCGTGTAATTGGTCCACGAAATTGTAGCTCCGGTTCTTGTTCTTCATCACCTATCATGGCCTCATCACTTTACTGGAAATTAAATCTGCAAAATAACACTTAAAGAAAATATCAAATAAAACAGATTCTTGTATTTGAACTAGAATTTGGTTTAAATATTAATGACTCGATCATGGGCACACCGATTTTCATACATGATAAATCACCCAGTTATGGAGACCGGATTCCTCTCTACGTTTCCTTATTCATCCTTACATTATAGACTTAAAAGCGATTCCTCATCAATTAAACCCTGTTGTGAAGACTAGGCGGCTATTGAGTTGGGAGAAGACGGAGGAAAAGAGGTGTTAAAGGCCATTGCAGATGGTGAGGAGGTGGAATAAGCAAAGGTTCCATTTTTTAGGGTTAAAGGATTGTAACACTCAATTTGAGGATAATTTAGGATCGGGATCTACAAGTCAAACCCTGGAACCGGATCGGGTCTAACCCGGAGAAGGAGACGGCATTTGGGCTGGAAGTTATTGGGCCACATTGTTACTGGGCTTCTTTTATTTTAAATTAAGGACATTGGTCCAAATCTGCAATAGTATAGTTTGTTATTCCCTAAGTGGTCCCTACTCATTTTGTATAGCTTAAATAGCGTGTTGCCCTAATGTCAAGTAATGAAGAATTATATCAACTTTCCTCCCTCTCATTCTCTCACCTATCTCTCCCTATTTTTTCATAATTTCCCTCATTTCTAATACAAGTTTACTATCAAGATAGCTACTTTACTCCAGATCTATTACATAAATCATCATATACATATAAATTAGAAAGAATTGGTCGTAAAAAGTCCAAAGCTGCTTGAGACAAAACTGAGAACATAACACTTGGTATCCAGAGCCACCAAGCCTTGGCCATGGCTGAGAACACGCGGTTGAAGGAGCTGCAAGAGGCACAAAGGAAACTGGATCAGGCAAGTCAAGCAGAAATATTAAAAAGTGACGCATCTGAATCCAGACTCAAGGAACAAATCCAGTATGTCACTACGATGCAGGAAAACATACTGGGTAAGTTAGATCACTTATCTGAATTGTTTAACTCTTGGCAAAATCAAGCAAAAGGGAAGACACCTGCAGAGAGTGATTCTATTTTGGATAAACCCCACAGCCCCTTTATAAGTGAGAGTTCATACCCTAGAACTCAATTCATTATGGGTTATAGGCAGCTGGGTGACCACCAACCCCTACATGCTATCACACCATTGCCTAAAATTGATTTTCCTAGATTTGATGGCTTGCATCCCAGGGTTTGGATCCTGAGGTGCAATAGTTATTTTAAAATGATCCCCAACATCTCTGATGATCAAAGAATAGCACTAGCCACTATGAATTTTGAGGAGAATGCAACTTTATGGTACAAGTCGTATGGCACTAAACTAGCTGAGCTAACTTGGAAGCAGTTTGTGGAAGTGGTGGCTGCTAGGTTTGAGGATCTAAGGGAGACAAATATAGTGGTAGAGTTCAACAAATTGAAACACACAGGTAGCTACACAGACTATGTTGACAAATTTATGAAGCTCAAGGACAACATGGCTCTATTTGACCAGACTGCCCACTCTGAAACATACTTTGTGGCCAGCTTCTTGAGTGGACTAAGTGAAGAATTAAGGGCAGTTGTTAAGGTGTTCAACCCATCTACCCTTGAGCAAACAATTAAACTTGGTCAGAACCAGCTCATCTCTATGGAGGCACTAACAAGGAAGATCAAAGCTGGGAATAGACCTCACCCAAGGAGCATCAATAGATACCACCCACTATGGCCTATACTCCATATTTCCTCCTCTGTAAAGGGGAACCAATCAACCAAGGCTCCTATGAAATTCCTCACCTCTGAGCAGATAGCAGAAGGAGGACACAGGGCCTCTGTTACAATTGTGATGAGAGGTATGCAGTGGGTCATAGGTATAAGAATAGGGTTAACTACATGATGATGACAGAGGAAGAAGATGAAGAGTTAACTCAGCTTAACTCTATTCCTCATCCTGAGCAGGCACCAAGGATAGAAGAGACTATGGAGGAAGTGTCAGTCACTCTCAACTCACTGAAAGGGGAAAAAAGAGCTACCTTTATGAGGTTTGTAGAGAGCAGCCAGGGGAGTCCACTACAGATCCTCAGAGACACAGAAAGTACTTTAAGCTTCATTAAAGAGTCCACTGCACAATCCTTAGGGTGTGGGATTGCTGCAGCAACTCCATTACTAATCAAGGTTGCCAATGGACAAAGGTTGGTTAGCTCCTCTGAAGCCACAGGGTTTGGATGGGAAATTCAGGGACATCAACTCACACATACACTCAGACTATTGTAACATGAGGGTTGTGACATTATATTGGGTAGTGATTGGCTAAGGGCTTGCACACCTATAGAGTTGAATTATGAAAGAATGGCAGTCACTATTAAATGTGGGGGCAAGAAGATTAAAATGTTTGCTAGTAAGGCTACTCCAGATTGCCAGCTCATTTCACACCACACCCTGTACAAGATGTTGCATACTAGGGGCAGAGAAGAGATTGAAGAGGCGTTTGTATTATCCATGCAAAACCCAGACTACTCTGATAACCCAGAGCTGGAGAGTCTATTGGCAGAGTTTGATGAAGTCTTCAAAGAACCTAAATGTCTGCCACCAGTAAGGGGTATAGAGCATCAAATACTGCTTAAACCTGAAAGCCAACCTAAATAGCTATACTCTTATAGGACCTCTCATCATCATAAGGATGAGATAGAGAAGATAGTTGGAGAATTGCTTGACATAGGGGTTATACAGCCTAGCAGAAGTGCTTTCTCCTCACCAGTTCTCCTTGTGAAGAAGAATGATGATACCTGGAGAATGTGTGTGGATTACAGGTATTTGAGCCTATTCCAGTTATAGATGAGCTACTAGATGAATTGTGTGGGTCAAGGTTTTTCTCCAAGCTGGACTTGAGGTCTGATTATTTCCAGATCCTAATGGAACCAACTCACAGGTATTTAACTGCATTTAGAACACTCATAGTGGCCACTATGAGTTCTTAGTCATTCCCTTTGGATTGTGCAATGCTCCTGCCATATTCCAATCACTCATGAACCAAGTCTTTAGACATTGCTTAAGGAAGCATACACTGATTTTCTTTGATGACATATTGGTATACAGTAAAACCCAGGAGGCACATTTGGAACACCTAAGAAAAGTAATGGTTACACTCAAAAGACATACACTATTTACTAAAAGGTCCAAGTGCTACTTTGGACAACAATAAATTGAGTACTTGGGCCACATCATCAATGGTGATGGGGTGGCAACTAACCCTCAGAAGGTTGAGTGTATGATGAACTGGCCTAAACCACAAACAGTCAAGCAGCTAAGGGGATTTCTGGGATTGACTAGCTATTACATGAAGTTCATCAAAGGGTATGGAGGTATAAGTAAGCCCCTCACCTCCCTATTGAAGAAGAATAGCTTCAAGTGGGGACCAGAAGCTGAAGCAGCCTTTAATGACTTAAAGAAGGCCATGACACAGACACCTATTTTGGCTCTACCAGATTTTACTCAGCCTTTTACACTAGAGACAGATGCTAGTAGCACTGGTATAGGGGCAGTACTGATGTAAGGAGGAAGGCCTATTACCTTTCTCAGTAGGATTCTCAGCCTAAGGAACCAAGCCCTCTCTGTCTATGAGGGGGACTTTCTGACAGTTTTGATGGCCATCCAGAAATGGAGGTACTATTTGCAGGGCAGTAAGTTCACAATCAAAACTTACCAACAGGCTCTCAAACACCTGTTAGATCAGAAGATCATGTCCCCTCTTCAACAAAAGTGGATTACTAAGTTACTTGGGCTGGATTATGTGATACACTACAAAAAGGGAACAGAAAATAGGGCTGCAGATGCCCTATCAAGGTTGCAAGGGGAAGAGGAAGGCTGTATGGCACTCACTATAGTTACACCTATGTGGGTACATGAGGTGTTAAACAGCTATGAAGGGGATCCCTACATTGCTCAGGTCTACAACTCCCTCACCACAGACTCAACTACAGACCCAAGGCTCACACAGATTCAGGGGCTTTTGTGATATAAGGGAAGAATGATAATGGGTTCTGGGCAAGGCATCAGATCTAAAATTCTATCTACCATGCACAACTCAGCTTATGGGGGGCATTAAGGGGTGCAAGACACCTATATGAGGCTCAAAGCCTCCTTCTATTGGCCTGGAATGAAGACACAAGTGGCAGAGATGATAAGGGAGTGTGACATCTGCAACCTGAACAAGTCTCAGATAGGCCCCTCCCCAGGTCTCCTACAACCTTTGCCCATACCAGACCAGCCATGGAGTCACATCACATGGACTTCATTGAGGGCTTGCCAAAGTCTGGAGGAAAGGATGTAATTTTGGTAGCCATAGACAGGTTAACTAAGTATGGGCACTTCATTGCCCTCTCACACCCTTTCATAACCCAAACAATTGCTAAGCTGTTCCTAGACCATATATATAAGTTGCATAAGCTGTCTGTCAGTATAGTTACTGACAGGGATAAGGTTTTCACAAGTCATTTCTGGAGGGAGCTATTCAAGGTAATGGGAGTCACTCTAAACTTTTCCTCAGCCTACCACCCACAGACTGATGTCCAAACAGAGAGACTCAACCAATGTTTGGAGGCTTACCTAAGGTGTATGACTACTAACAATTCTAGACAGTGGTTCAAGTGGTTAACTCTAGCAGAGCATTGGTACAATAGCAATTATCACTCTGCCCTCAAGCTTACCCCATTTCAGGCCCTCTATGGGTACTCTCCCCCCTACTTGGCCACAGGACCTTACTTAGATACCCTCTATACTGAAGTAAAGGATACTCTGCAGGAGAGGATAATTGTGGTACAACATTTAAGAGAGAACCTATAAGCGGCACAGAATAGAATAAAGTCATACGCTGACAGAAACAGGAAAGAAAAGCAATATGTCGTGGGTGATTATGTCTATCTGAAGCTACAACCCTATCATCAAAACTCAGTCTAACTACGAAAGAATCTCAAACTATATTCCAAATACTATGAACCCTATAAAGTTTTGGAGCGGATTGGGCCAGTGGCATATAAGCTAGATCTACTCGAAGGGTCTCGGGTTCACCCAGTGTTCCACGTTTCACTACTGAAACAAAAAATAAATAAGGGTACAATGCCTTTACCTAAATTACCTGAGCTGGCTCCATATGGGTTTTTCCAGATCCATTCCGTAGCACTCCTTGATTTCCGGCTAGTTCAACGCAGCAGAGAGACGATTGATCAGGCGTTAGTGACGTGGGACAGGAACAGGCCTGATCTCACGTCGTGGGAAGATGTGAAGTTTTTACGGAAAAAGTTTCCAAATTTTGATCCTTAGGGACAAGGATCAAAACTTCAGGGGGGGTAATGTTGTGAACTTGGACCAGGCGGCTATTAAGTTGGGAGAAGACAGAGGAAAAAAGGTGTTAGAGGCCATTGCAGATGGTGAGAAGGTGGAAGAAGCAAAGGTTCCATTTTTAGGGTTAAAGGATTGTAACACTCGATTTGGGGATAATTTGGGATCGGGAACTACAAGTCAAACCCAGGAAACGGATCGAGTCTAACCCGGAGAAGGAGACGGCATTTGGGCTGGAAGTTATTGGGCCACATTGTTATTGGGCTTCTTTTATTTTAAATTAAGGACATTGGTCCAAATCTGCAATAGTATAGTTTGTTATTTCCTAAGTGGTCCCTACTCATTTTGTATAGCTAAAATAACATGTTGCCCTAATGTCAAGTAATGAAGAATTATATCAACTTTCTTCCCTCTCGTTCTCTCCCTTATCTCTCCCTATTCTCCCATAATTTCCCCCATTTCTAATACAAGTTTACTATCAAGATAGTTACTTTACTCCAGATCTATTACATAAATCATCATATACATATAAATCAGAAAGAATTGGTCGTAAAAAGTCCAAAGCTGCTCGAGACACAATCGAGAACATAACTGTAGAACCAAAATTCTGTAATTAATTTCGTTTGGATTCGGGCTCCGTCGATCTACAAAACAAAGACAAAATCATGAGGCCGAAGGACCGTCGGAGGGGTGACGATCGAACGGACTCCGACGCTCAAGTCAGAATCGGATTAATAAAGAAAACGGAGGAATTGAAGAAAGTGATTAAATTAAGTAAAGTTATTGAGTTGAAGAGGGTAATGCAATCTAGTTCTAGTATGCTTCTGCCATTTTTTGTCTCTCTCATGCCAAGGCTTCATTTAATGATATATATAGAGATCTTTCAACTGCATTTCCGATATTTTGGGGATATCTTTTATCCCTTTTAGGGTTTTTGAAAGAGTCTTCCCCTTATTTGTAACGGGCTTTGACCTGGTCGTCAGGTTTGAATTTTGCCTGACCTTGACTTCTGCCATCGACCCCTTGACTTCGGCCATAGAGCCTTCGGCCTCTCGACCTCGGGACCTCGAGACCTCGAGACCTCAGGACCTCGTGACCTCTCGCCCTCTCAACCTCTCGAGCTCGGATGAATATGGGCCTGGGTTCTGGGCCTTGATAAATAAGGCATTGACTTCGAGGTGTGGACTTCAAGATATTGATCACGAGGTGTCGATCTATTCAGTTCTTTAAACCTTCAAATGGCCATGGGCTTAGTCTTTAGGCCTATGCAGAAATATGCCCTCTACAATAACAAACCCCTAATCTATCACCCACTCCCTGGTTCCCCAAATAGATGTAAATGAACAGACATCAGTGTGCCCTAGACGAACCCAAGTTTATTGTATTTACCGATTCCTCGTGTGCCAATAATAACCCATTGATTCTCTTATTACTATATGAACCAACACACAGTCACGATTCGCCAATTTAATTAATGGTGGTGTGCCCTCTACACCTAATGAGTGATCAGTCACATTGGGCATTTCAGACACACACTCACGTGGAATAAGGCACAAGAATCAATAGAAACCTATCATGTATTACTATGCCCATTTTGGTATGATTTCAGGACATTTTAAACACTAAATCAATAGCAAAAGCCGAGCCAAGGGCTGCCTCTGGAGTATAATCATTTTGCATCCCTCATTGGCAGACGAACGTGATTTCAACTGATACCAGGTAAGTCAAAACATGCAATAGAGGCAGACAGGGCATACTAAATAACAGATAAAAAAATCATCCACTCCCCTTTTTCGATCATTGTCGGGGAAGCAATTATCTGAGTTATTTTTATTCAAGAACATTCGACTCCCCTTTTCCGATATCGTCGGGGTAGTCTTCTATTTCTTGCTACGTTTTAACATGCCAGTTAAGCAGCTAAAATCTAGTAAGTGAAGGCCATACCTTGATTCATTCACGAAATCAATAGTGTACCTCAGTTTTATTTGAACTCAAGAGCCCTGGGGGTCGGCATAGGTCAGTCGATGTGGTAACAATTCTGAACTCCATTTCATGTCACCGCAGAGTAGAACACCCAATCACTTTCATTTTTTTTACGATTGAGGTGAGGGACAACTCACCTATTTAGTTTCTGGAGTGAGCAGATATGGATGACATCGGGCTTTCTACTAGACGCTGCCATTGAAGCAAGGAGACCAACTCAGTGATGAGAGGATGTCCGCAGAGTGGGGGCTGATATTTTCTAAGATGAGACACCTTCCTCACTAATATACCTAGCTTTAGAGGTCGCCGGAGCATCCGAGTGGGAACGCCATGCTTGCGCCACCATGGGAGACTTGTGAAACTCTATGCATGATCTGCACTGCCATGGGTGGAATGAAGAACCCTAGCATGTCGCAGGGTAGGTTTTTAGGGAAAATGAAGGTTCCTTCGACCTTGAGGGAGTGATTCAAGACTCTGGAGGAGACCAAGGTACCGGTACCATCATTAACAATCCGCGACCCTTTCTTTGTGAAATCAGACGTCGGAATGGTTGATTTTTTGAAAAAATCACCGCTGCTGAAAAATGCGGGAATCCCCTTATGTGTTTTGGTGATGGGTTTTAGATTAATGGTGAAAGTTAGGGAATCTGGGGAATCCCCTTCAAGTGAACACGCCCTCAATCGTCGTTGCTAGTCACCAGAGAATAAGCCATTGCCTTCTAGTATTGATCGGAGCCCCACGGTGGGCGCCAAATTGTAGAACCAAAATTCTGCAATTAATTTCGTCTGGATCCGGGCTTCATCGATCTACAAAATAAAGACAAAATCGTGAGGCCAAAGAACCGTCAGAGGGGTAACGATCGAACAGACTCCGACGCTCAAGTCAGAATCGGATTAGTAAAGAAAACGGTCGAATTGAAGAAAATGATTAAATTAAGTAAAGTTATTGAGTTGAAGAGGGTAATGCAATCTAGTTCTAGTATGCTTCTGCAAAGTTTTGTCTCTCTCCTGCCAAGGCTTCATTTAATGATATATATAGAGATCTTTCAACCACCTTTCCGATATTTCGGGGATATCTTTTATCCCTTTTAAGGTTTTTGAAAGAGTCTTCCCCTTATTTGTAACGGGCTTTGACCTGGTCGTCCAGTTTGAATTCTTCCTGACCTTGACTTCTGCCCTCGACCTCTTGACTTCGGCTATAGAGCCTTCGACCTCTCAACCTCGAGACCTCAAGAACTCGGGACCTCGTGACCTCTCGACCTCTTAACCTCTCGAGCTCGGACAAATATGGGCCTGGGTTCTGGGCCTTGATAAATAAGGCGTTGACTTCAAGGTGTGGACTTCAAGATATTGATCGCGAGGTGTCGATCTATTCAGTTCTTTAAACCTTCAAATGGCCATAGGCTTAGTCTTTGGGCCTATACATAAATATGTCCTCTACAATTACAAACCCCTAATCTATCACCCACCCCCCCCGGTTCCCCAAAGAGATGTAAATGAACAGACAGCAGTGTGCCCTAGAGGAACCCAAGTTTATTGTATTTACCGATCCTCGTGTGCCAAGAATACATGAAGTACTTAGTTTTAATAGCATGAATTTTACCACTGAGTCTAAGCAGCATGTATGCAGTAAACCAGAATGCATATTAGACGTTTTAGAGCAGAAATCGATATTAGAACACCTTCTGAACGCTTTTGGTATGATTTCAGGACATTTTAAACACTAAATCAATAGCAGAAGCTAAGCCAAGGGCTGCCTCTGGAGTATAATCATTTTGCATCCCTCATTGGCAGGCGAACGTGATTTCAACTGATACCAGGTAAGTCAAAACATGCAATAGAGGCAGACAGGGCATACTAAATAACAGATAGAAAAATCATCCACTCCCCTTTTTCGATCATTGTCGGGGAAGCAATTATCTAAGTTATTTTTATTCAAGAACATTCGACTCTCCTTTTCCGATATCCTTGGGGTAGTATTCTATTTCTTGCTACGTTTTAACATGCTAGTTAAGCAGCTAAAATCAAGTAAGCGAAGGCCATACCTTGATTCATTCATGAAATCAATAGTGTACCTCACTTTTATTTGAACTCAAGAGCCCTTGGGGGTCGTCATAGGTCAGTCGATGTGGTAATGATTCTGAACTCCATTTCATGTCGCCATAGAGCATAACACCCAATCAGTTTTTTTTTACGATTGAGGTGAGGGGCAACTCACTTATTTGGTTTCTGGAGTGAGCAGATGTGGATGACATCGGGCTTTCTACTAAACGCCGCCATTGAAGCGAGCAGACCAACTCAGTGATGAGAGGATGTCCGCAGAGTGGGGTGATATTTTTTGAGATGAGACACCTCCCTCGCTAATATACCTAGCTTTAGAGGTCGCCGGAGCATCTGAGTGGGAACGCCATGCTTGCGCCACCATGAGAAACTTGTGAAACTCTATGTATGATCTGCGCCGTCATGAGTGGAATGAAGAACCCTAGCATGTCGCAAGGTATGTTTTTAGGGAATTAGGGTTCCTTCGACCTTGAGGGAGTGATTCCAGACTCTGGAGGAGACCAAGGTACCGGTGCCATCATTAACAACCCGCGACCCTTTCTTTATGAAATCAGACGCCGGAATGGTTGATTTTTTGAAAAAATCACCACTGCTGAAAAATGCGGGAATCTCCTTATGTGTTTTGGTGATGCGTTTTAGATTAACAGTGAAAATTAGGGAATCTGAAGAATCCCCTTCAAGTGAATACGCCCTCAATCATCGTCGCTAGTCACCAGAGAATAAGCCATTGCCTTCTAGTATCGATCGGAGCCCCAAAATTCTGTAATTAATTTTGTCTGGATCCGGACTCTGTCGATCTACAAAACAAAGAAAAATCATGAGGCCGAAGGACCTTTGGGAGGGGTAACGATCAAACGGACTCCGACGCTCAAGTCAGAATCGGATTAATAAAGAAAACGAACGAATTGAAGAAAGCGATTAAATTAAGTGAAGTTATTGAGTTGAAGAGGGTAATGCAATCTAGTTCTAGTATGCTTCTGCCATTTTTTGTCTCTCTCCTGCCAAGGCTTCATTTAATGATATATATAGAGATCTTTCAACCGCCTTTCCGATATTTCGGGGATATCTATTATCCTTTTTAGGGTTTTTAAAAGAGTCTTCCCCTTATTTGTAACAGGCTTTGACTTGGTCGTCCAGTTTGAATTCTGCCTGACCTTAACTTCTGCCCTCGACCCCTTGACTTCGGCTATAGAGCCTTCGACCTCTCGACCTCGAGACCTCGTGACCTCTCGACCTCGAGACCTCTCGAGCTCGGATGAATATGGGCCTGGGTTCTATGCCTTGATAAATAAGGCGTTGACTTCAAGGTGTGGACTTCAAGATATTGATCGTGAGGTGTTGATCTATTCAGTTCTTTAAACCTTCAAATGGCCATGAGCTTAGTCTTTGGGGCCTAAGTAGAAATATGCCCTCTACAATAATAAACCCCTAATCTATCACCCACTCCCCGGTTCCCCAAACAGATGTAAATGAACAGACAGCAGTGTGCCCTAGACGAACCCAAGTTTATTGTATTTATCGATTCCTCGTGTGCCAATAATAACCCATTGATTCCCTTATTACTATATGAACCAACACACAGTCACGATTCGCCAATTCAATTAATGGTGGTGTGCCCTCTACACCTAACGAGTGATCAGCCACATTGGGCATTTCAAACACACACACTCACGTGGAATAAGGTACAAGAATCAACAGAAACCTATCATGCATTACTATGTCCATTTTGGCCTCACGAGTCCAGTTGCATACTTAAACCATTTTCATGTGTTCAAACACCGGAATAAAGGGTCTAACCAAGCATGCTAGATATAAATGAAATTGCAGAAATTCAAGACATGATATTAACGAAAAACTTACTGAAATTGATAGGCAAAAATACTCAACACCAACGTTGAGTTTATGAACATAATCCTACTTCCCAAAGGCTTAAGGCCTATAGATTGATTCTTGCTGCCGAGCAGCGTATGTAAAAATAAATGCAGAAAATAGAAATTGTAGCAGTGTTTCTGACTATCCAAACTTGTTTTTCCAGCAATTAGAAATAGCTTAAATAGTTACATTTCTGATTTAGAGTTTCCCCAACAAACTGGGGTCTTCACTGGCTTCTGGATCCGGCGTGCCCTATCCTGATCTGTCTGGATAAGCCTTATCTCAATCAAATCCCTATTTTTTAGGGATCAAGTTTATCTCTTTGTTGCCACACCTCTTAGGAGTCCAACTTATCACCAACTCTTCTTCGGATATGCAGCTATTCTTCACGCCTCTAGCTTTCAACAGAATCCTGAGATTCTCACATGTGCCCCATACTGGCCTGTGGTCGAGTCTGCACGAGCAAAGTGGGCACGACATCATACAGTCAGCTTCTTTCATCACTGATATGCCCATTCTACTACCCAAATGTAGGACAAACGCTGAAAAAAGTCCCCTATGCCTCTAAATGATTTTTATAGCTTGGATTGTGCTTGAATAAATGGGCCTAAAATGCCCTTTTTGCCAGACTCAGCCTCCGAAATACCCTTTTGACCTCAATCTAGTTCTTTCGACTAAAAAACGGACTAAAAAAACATTTATAACAAACAAAATGCCCATAAAAATACAAAATAAATAGACTTATCACACCCACACACTTTAGGCATGATTATCCTCAAGCATGGGATGCGATGCGTTCAAAAAAAACAAAGATACAAAAGGAGAAAAGAAACAGACTCAAGACAAAAGCATGCAACTGTGAATCAGTGTGGGCACATCAACATTTAATATTCCAATAAAACTGCAAAGTGTCAGCATACCAAAAATAGGTCAAAAATTAGTTAGCTTGGCAATCCTCACAACTCTCTTCACTGACTGTTTAAGCTTAGTGTAGATACTCAATTCAATGCAATTTTGTACCTATTCGTCCTATAGGCTTGCTAAAGTTCTGCTCTCAAATTCCAGAAACCATGGATGCGTAAGTATCAATAGGGCTTTTTAGGCTACATTGGGCATTTCATGTAATGTGGGGCTTTATTTCTGTACAGACCCCCCTATTTTTTCTTAATCAACTACCCTTCTGTGCCCTATTCAGATAATAAATATTTCTTTACTCTGGGCATTCTGAACACTTAAGATTAGGAAGAATTTTATTCTACCTATTTTTTCTTTTTCTACTCATTATTTATTTATTTATTAATATCTCTTTTCTTTTCTCTATCTTTTCTGGCTCCTCTTTTTTCACATATCACCCCAATAATCATGTCTCCTCCATTTTTTCTTTTTCAGGCTCTTGTGATGCCCTGGCTATATATTACCATCCCAAACAAGAAATCTGTCAGGGCATTTCATAGGCTCAAAGGAGCTGCAAAGGCTATGCTAATGGTGGGTCAATTTACATCATGGTGGCTCAGTAAAAGATGGCCTATATCATCTACATATGCATCCAAAATTCCAAATTTTCAAACAGAACAATGGCAAGTTCTAGCACTCCTAAGCACATATTGTCAACACACATGAAGTAAAGAAAAGTTATGTAGTGGGCATACAGTGTATAGGCTCATTTCTAACGGGACATGCTGAATCATTCGTCATCCCTATTTTACTGGGGGCATGTTGATTTTGTATAAAGTAATTTTTTATTGAAAAATCAAATGCAATGGCCACACAAATGTCACAGGAGCATGCTTGACTCAACTGACCACCTACACACTTTGCTTAAGGCAAAGTGTCGAAACAGACTCAACAAAAATAAAGAAACACGAACTGAAGTGCCCCTCCACACACTTTGCACAAGGCAAAGTGGGTGAAATAGGGGCAACACACAAACAACAAAGAACAAGAACACAAATAAAAAAAAACTAATCTAAGGGATAGAAAGAATCAGGAATTAGTCGGTTGAGGGCGTTGGGTAAGAAAACCCGAAGTGTTTGAAATAGGCTTTCAGGGCTACCTCCATGCGGGTCAGTTTTTCATTCACCTGAAACTGGGCATTGTCCATCACTTCTAGCTTCCTCATCATCACCGCAACTGGGTGCTCTCCTTGCTGTGCCCTCCCTGCTGGTGGTTTCTTCGATGAACCTGCAGTTATGAGAAACATGCTCGAAGGGTCTGCCCTCAGCACAAAAAACACAGACCTTCCTTTCTCATCGTCAACCACATCTTGCATTCTTCTCAAACAACTTAAATCAAAGTATTCACGGGGGATGGGAATCATAGAAGTATCATTCAAATCAAGCAACCTTGCCCTAATAGCAACCTGAGTGATTAATTGGGCACAAGAGATACCAGTGTCTGGGGTGTGTCTTGATTTTCCTGAAATGTGCTATGGCCACAGAACTAAAATTGATTTTTATTTTCTTCACCATGCACCATAAAATGTATAGCTCCTAGTTTGTGATTGAATTAGAGCTATCCTTTCTTCCAAAGAAACTATAAGCCAACACCCTATGACAGAACCTCAAGGCATCACTATTCAAGCAGTATACTTTTGTGGCTCCACTCTGATAAGTGGAGCCATCCCCTATATCAACCCATTTTGCATCGACTCTCTCAGCGAAGTCGGGCACTATAGTCACGGCATCGACATACTCGTCCTCCTAGAGGCCCAAGTATGATAAAATGTCCAGCATGATGTTCAAATCATCAGTAGACATAGAAAAATTCCTACCCATAATTTTAAAAGACATAACCTTAGTAGACATAGCAAGCTTGTTTACAGCTTTAATTTTCAAACTTTGGACAAACTCTCTCGAGAGAGCAGCAAAAATCACACATTCCATATCTAAGAAAAACTCCCAACTAATAGTAGTAAATAACTCTCTTACCTCTTGCTTTATCCCAAGAGCTGCGAGCGACTCTCTGTGAACTCCCTTAGAGTTTATAATACCCCAGACTGATGGTGGGCCACTCCCTGGCTTGCTCGGTATAGAGTTCCCTACCCCTCTGCCCTTTTTGGGTTCAGGGTTTGGTGTGCTCTCTTTAGTCCTTCTTTTTCTTGAGAAGGGCTCCCCAGCCAGTTTGGCCCTAGCCTTTATGGCCACCGCTTTTCCCACCCTTTCTTTGGGTGGTGAGTCCTCTGATGGCTCATCATCAAGCATGTGTACCTGTGATGGTTCGCTCTGTTGCCGCTGCTGCTCTTGTTATTCAGAAACCTCCTCCTCGATTTCATCTTGTTGGGACTCGGCTTGCTACTCAGGTTTTTGTTCCAGAATGGGCTCTCTGACCTTCATTTTTCCCTTAGCCTTCTCTAGTGCCTGCTTCTTGATCTCAACAGGCTCTTCTTCTTAGATTTGCTCTTCCACAGGTTGTTCTTTCTCATCTTCCGCAAGCTCATTTAGATAATCGTCTAGGGCTTCATCATCTTCTTCTTCCACGTTTCTCTTTTCTTCGACGATCTCTTCAGATGGCGGGGGTATTGGAACCCTAGCCGATTTCCTTACATTTTTTTAGGCTTCCTTCTCAGGTTCCTGCGTGGGCTCCATAGCCACCTCTTCTTCTTGTGTGCCCCTAGCAGTAGCGTCCTCATCATGCTGCTTATCTTGAGATAGTGTAGCAGAGCTCGCTTCAGCTATGGGCTCTTTTTCCGATGGAGTTTCCTTTATCGGTTTGCTCAAAGTGGCCGCTGCAGGCACGACCTTCTTCTTGGGCTTGACAGCCTTCTTTTTCACCACTTTAGCTGGAGTGGGATCTGCAGATGCAATAGGAGTATCAAACTCCAACCGAGCTTTAGCTCTAGCTTTTGGCACAACTTTTTTTCCCGCGAGTGTTCACCATTTTTTGAGCTTGAAGGTAGCAGAGAAATACTGTAGGGTTTGGGAAAGGAGGAGAAGAAAGCTTCAATTTTATTTTTGCTTTTTGTTTGAAAAGATGAAAGTGAGAGTTTAGATTTTGTGGGGTTAGCTTTTTATTAAAGTGTTACTATTCCTAATGTAACTGTGACTCTTCGAATTCCAAAAGATTTATTCAGATCAGCGTGCCCACATCAACGGATAAGCCTTATCCTGTGAAAATCAGAACAACTTAATCTCTTTAGAATGCCCTGCTTCAGAATCCCTATTTTTCTGGGATTTATCTTTATCACTTGCTTCTCTCTCTTTATCCTAACCTGTAGATCACATACTTATCCAAAACAAGCGTAAAATTGCCCCTAAACTAGTTTAATTAACTGAAAAATTTATTTAATTAAAATAAAAATGACTAAAAATAAATAAAAACTTGGGTTGCCTCCTAGTAGCACCCCATTTATTATCGTGGGCACGACACCATCCATGTTCAGTCATAGATGGGCTCCCCAAGTCAAACCACTCTGGTATCCCGATCAGAATGCCCTAGGTATGGTTTGAGGCGATGACCATTTACTTTGAATTACCCTCCAGTTTTGGGATTTTTAAGCTCAACTGCCCCATTGGGGCATTTCGCATAGACTTCAAATGGACCAACCCACTTGGTTCTCAGACTTCCTCCCATTAATTTGAACATTGAATGGTACAAAAGCACTTGCTGTCCTGGGAAGAATCTTTTTCTTCTAATCACTTGATCATGAAGCCTCTTTATTTTTTCCTTGTAAAGCACAGCATTATCATAGGCTTCCATTCTCATTTCTTCCAGATCTTGAATGTGAAATTTTCTAAAATGCCTGGCTGCATCCTTGTCCATGTTTAGCTTTTGAAGTGCCTATCTTGCCTTGTGCTCCAGTTCTACTGGCAGATGGCAACACTTCCCAAATAGCATTCAGTATGGGAACATCCCAATTGAGGTCTTGAATGCAGTCCGGTATGCCCACAGTGCATCATCCAGATGAGTACTCCAGTCCTTCCAACTTGGATTCACTACTTTCCCAAGGATGGCTTTAATATCTTGATTTGAGACTTCAGCTTGGCCATTCCCTTGTGGATGATAGGCTGTGGTGCCTCTATGATTCACCCCATACTTCTTTAATAGCATTTCCAGTGTTTAGTTGCAAAAATGGGTCCTTTGATCACTAATGATGAACCTGGGCACACCAAACCGACTGAAAATATGAGATTTCAGAAATGTGGCTACTACTTTTGCATCATTGGTAGGAGTAGCCTTGGCTTCCACTCATTTGGACACGTAATCAACAACCATGATGATATAATGGTTTCCCTTAGAATTTGCAAGGGGTCCCATGAAATCCATTCCCCAAACATCGAAAATCTCCACTGGCATGATGGGTGTCATGGGCATTTCATTCCTTCTTGTGATGTTCCAAAATCTCTGGTATTGATCACACCTTTTGCAGATGTCATGGGCATCCTTGAAAATTGTGGGCCAAAAGAACCAACAGTCCAGAACTCTTCTCGCAATTCGGTTTGGTCCGAAATGCCCTCCGCAAGCATAATTGTGGCAATGCTTCAAAATCTCCTCAATTTCATGGTTAGGGACACATCTTTTTATGATTTGATCAGCACATCTCCTCCATAGAATAGGGCTATCCCAGGCATATAACTTGCTCTCATGCCTCAGTTTATTCTTCGGGTACCTTGAGTACCCATTTGGCAGCTCTCCTGACTCCAAATAATTCACTATATCTACATACCAGGGCTCTCGTGTGCCCCGTGCTGAGTATAAATGTTCATCAGTAAAGTGATCTGTAATGGGCATTGCATCACCTTTTTCATTCAGTACCCGGCTCAGATGATCAGCTACCAAGTTTTGTGCCCCACTCTTATCCTTTATCTCAACATCAAACACCTGCAAGAGCATGATCCATCTAGTAAGTCTTAGTTTCATCTTCTTCTTAGCCATCAAGTACCGTAAGGCACCGTGATCAGTATAAACAATGCTTTTGGTTCCCAAAAGGTAGGACCGAAACTTCTCGAATGCAAAAAATACTGCCAATAACTCCTTTTCAGTGGTGGTGTAATTACACTGTGCCCCATTCAAAGTTTTGGAGGCATAGTAAATTACATGGCTTTCTTTCCCTCTCTTCTGACCAAGTACAGCGCCCACACCGTAGCCACTAGCGTTACACATAATCTCAAAAGGCATTCCCCAATCTAGTGGTTGGATAACCGGTGATGTGACCAGTTGCTTTTTTAGAAAATTGAATGTCTTCTTGCAATCTTCATTGAATTCAAAGGGAACATCTTGCTGCAATAAATGAGTAATAGGTTGGGCAATTTTTACAAAATCTTTTATGAACCTTCTGTAAAATCCAGCGTGCCCCAGAAAACCTCTCACTTGTTTTACCGAAGTAGGGTATGGCAATTTCTTGATTATGCCCACTTTGGCTTTATCGACTTCAATGCCCCTTTCGGAAATCACATGGCCTAGTACAATGCCCTCTCTGACCATAAAATGGTATTTTTCATAGTTCAGTACTAGGTATTTGTCCACACAACGCTACAACACCTTCTCTAAATTGTCCAAGCATCGATCAAAGCAGCTCACATACACCGTGAAGTCATCCATGAACACTTTAATGCAGTTCTCAAGAAAATTAGAGAATATGCTCATCATACATCGCTGAAACGTGTCAGGAGCATTGCAGAGGCCAAAGGGAATTCTGCGATAGGCAAAGGTGCCGAATAGGCACATGAATGTTGTATTCTTCTGGTCCTCTTGATTCACTACAATTTACATGTATCCAGAGTATCCGTCCAGAAAACAAAAGAATTTGTTCCCTACAAGTCTTCTAGCATCTGGTCAATGAACGGAAGTGGGAAATGATCCTTCCGCATGACCGTGTTCAGCTTTTGGTAGTCAATGCAAACTCTCCAGCCAGTTTGCAGTCGTATGGGCACAAGCTCTCCCTTCTCATTTTTCACAACTTGAATGCCCGACTTCTTGGACACAATATGGATTAGACTGACCCACTTGCTATCTGAAATGGGGTATATAATGTCCTGGTCCAGTAGCTTAATTATCTCATTTAGCACCACATCCTTCATTACTGGATTGAGCTTTCTTTATGGATCACGAATGGCCTTTGCATCATCTTCCAGCAAAATCTTGTGCATGTAAACCGCTGGGCTAAGGCCATTTATGTCTACCAACGTCCATCCGAGTGCCTGCTTGTACAGTCTCAATAATCTCAAAAGTCAGTCCTCATCAGCTTGATTCAAACCCACACTTATGATCACATGGAGAGTTTCATTATCTCCCAAATAGGTATACTTCAAATGCCTTGGTAATGCCTTCAATTCCAGCATGGGCGCTTTGACAATGGAAGGCATCATCTTGTCATCATTTTTCCGAATGGGCACACCGTAATCCACACAGCCGTATAGCATTTATTCCAATGAGTACAACATCATGATTCCTTCCTCAATGTCATCATCTTCATCCAGGGCATCCTGGTCAGTCAGTCCATCCTACAATGCCCATTCCAATGGCTCTCTATTGCTCACCATGGATAGGATGGATCGGTTCGGTGGCTGGAATGAATTCACAAAATTGCAATTCTCTATATCTGGGGGTGCTTTAATGCTTCAAATATGTTGAACGTCATCTTCTCCCTATCAAACTCACACATCAGTGTGCCCTTGTCCACATCAATCTTGGTCCGAGTTGTCTTCGTGAAAGGCCTTTCCAGCAACACTGAAGATCTTAAAGTCATTGTGCCCATGTCAAGCACATAAAAATCTATTGGGAAGATAATCTCGTCCACTTTGACCAACATGTCTTCAATGAGGCCCTCTGGATATACATTTGATCGGTCAGCTAGCTGAATGACCACACGGGTCTCCTTTAGAGGTCCAATCTTCAATTTTTTGAACACCGACAAGGGCATTACGTTGATCGATGCCCCCAAATCCAGCATGGTCTTCTCTACTTTCTTATCTCCTATGATGCAAGGAATCATGAACATCCCTGGATCATCACACT
Organism: Perilla frutescens; assembly: GCA_026008535.1. Taxonomy (NCBI): domain Eukaryota; kingdom Viridiplantae; phylum Streptophyta; class Magnoliopsida; order Lamiales; family Lamiaceae; genus Perilla; species Perilla frutescens. The sequence continues at coordinate 35,534,727 of BRKX01000020.1, read as the reverse complement.
TCTTGGATAACTTTCTCTGTATCATAGCCGATACATTCTCTCTAACTAAGAATCTTGCATCATCATGAAATCACACATTTTTGGTGTAAAGTTCCTTCAGAAACCGGGCATACTGTGGCACCTGTTTGATTGCCTCGATTAGTGGAATATTAATTTTCACTTTGCTGAATACCTTTAGCATATCCCTAGTTTCCTCTTCTTTCCTATTTTGTGTCAATCTCCCTGGAAAGGGGGGCTTCCGTCTCCATGGAATGGGCACTTCAGCAGGCTGTTTGACTTTTGAAATGGGCACAGTATCATCATGTTCAACTTTTTGTGCCTCATCCTCTGTGGGAATTTTTTCCACTTCTTCTTCCAAGGTAGCTTCCCATTTTTCTTCTCCATCTTGTGCATGGCTTGAGCTAATTGATTGATTTGCTTGCTCATATGTGAGAGACCAGCTCTGGTTTCTTGCTTAAATTTTTCATTCTTCTCAGCTATGGTGAACACAAGATCCTCCAACCTGTACTTTCTCTTCTCTTCTGATAGCTGTAATGGGCGTGTAGGATGCCCATCCTCTGGCCTTCTCCATCTGAAGTTTTCATGATCTCTCCAGCCAGGGTTATAAGTCTGGGAATGGGGGTCATATCTTCTGGCATACCCATTCTGGCCACCTATAGCATTTACTTTCTCCATCTCTTCTTGTAGAGTAGGGCACTCATCAGTAAAATGAGATACACTTTTGCATACTCCACAGGTTTTGGGCTTTCTTGTATTGCTCACCCCGGACAGGATCTTTTCGATTTTGTCGCACAACCTATCAATTCAGTTGTGTTGGTCCGGTGCCTTTTCAGATTCACTTACAACCTGAATGCCCTCTCCACCAAAGTCTCGGTTGTTTTTAGCCATTTCAGTGAGAATCCTGAATGCTTCAACAGGTTGTTTGTTCAAAATAGACCCTCCACATGAGGCATTCACAATCGTCCTCTCATGAGGTCTCAATCCTCTGATAAAATACTGAATCAAGTCATGTTCAGTAATCTGGTGTTGTGGGCATTTCACCAGCATCGCTTGGAATCTTCCCTAGTAGTCATAGAAATTCTTATTAGTTCCTATCTTCAGGCTCTCTATCCTTCTTCTTATTTCTTGTACTCTGGATGCTGGGAAATATTTCTCCAAAAAATTCTGCTGAAGTTGTCTCCATGTGGTCACAGCACCAGTTGGCAATGTGTACAGCTAGCCATGTGCCCCATCCTGAAGGGTGAAAGGGAACGAGACCAACCGCACATACTCCTCTTGTCTATGGTCGGATGGTTGAGTTTGGCAAACCATCTCAAAGTTTTGCAAGTGTCTTTGTGGATCCTCTACAGGAATTCCGTGGAACTTTGGCAAGATTTGGATAAAGTTTTCATGAATATCCCAGTTCTGAGTCATAGCTGGGAGTGTAATGCCCATCGGGCGCAAATTCATGTTGGTCGGGAAGACCAACTGCCTTAGAGTCATGTTGTCATCTGCAATTCCGTTTACAGCATTTTCATTTGCTGCGGCCATGTTGTTGATGTGGCCGTTCTCAAACTGTCCTTCCTCCTTATGCCCTTCATCTCCTTGATCTTCTGGTGGTGGTGTGGGCTTATGAGGTCTACGTACGGCTTGGTGTGCCCTCTTCACTGCTGCCTTATTTTTCCTCGAAGTTTTCTCTATCTCCGGATCATACAATAGAGTCTCCTCTGAAGAGCCTCTGGGCATCAACTTTCAAGCTCACCAGTGTGGAAGGTAAAATCACTAAAAATCAGCTCCCCGACAACGGCGCCAATTTTGACACGCGTTCGTTTCACGCTCAAAGTAAATTTATATTACTCATGTGCCCACAGCGAGCGTAGCCAGCTAATGAGTATGGATCAATCCCACAAAGAGTTGTTGTGATTCCACTTTCGAGTAACCAATCAAAAGATGGGTTGGTTTGTTGTCACTTTACTGGAAATTAAATCTGTAAAATAACACTTAAAGAAAATATCAAATAAAACGGATTTCGGTATTTGAACTAGAATTTGGTTTAAATATTAACGAATCGGTCATGGGCACACCGATTTTCATACATGATAAATCACCCAGTTATGGAGACCGGATTCCTCTCTGTGTCTCCTTATTCATCCTTACATTATAGACTTAAAAGCGATTTCTTGTCAATTAAACCCCTAATCTATCAACGACCCCCCGGTTCCCCAAAGAGATGTAAATAAACAGACAGCAGTGTGCCCTAGACGAACCCAATCTATTGTGTTTACTGATTCCTCATGTGCCCACAATAACCCATTGATTCCCTTATTACTATATGAACCAACACACAATCACGATTCACCAATTAAATTAATGGTGGTGTGTCCTCTATACCTAACGAGTGATCAGCCACATTGGGCATTTCAGACACACACTCACGTGGAATAAGGCACAAGAGTCAATAGAAACCTATCATGCATTACTATGCCCATTTTGGCTTCACGAGTCCAGTTGCATACTTAAACCATTTTCATGTATTCAAACACCGAAATAAAGGGTCTAGCCGAGCATGCTAGACATAAATGAAATTGCAGAAATTAAAGACATGATATTAACGAAAAACTTACTGAAATTAATAGGCAAAAATACTCAACACCAACGTTGAGTTTATGAACATAATCCTACTTCCCAAAGGCCTAAGGCCTATAGATTGTTTCTTACTGCCGTAGCAGCGTACGTAAAAATAAATGCAGAGAATAGAAATTGTAGCAGTGTTTATGACTATCCAAACTTGTTTTTCCAGCAATTAGAAATAGCTTAAATAGTTACATTTCCGATTTAGAGTTTTCCCAACAAACGGGGGTCTTCACTGGCTTTCGGATACGGCGTGCCCTATCCGGATCTGTCTGGATAAGCATTATCTCGATCAAATCCCTATTTTTTAGGGATCAAGCTTATCTCTTCGTTGCCACGCCTCTTAGGAGTCCAGCTTATCACCAACTCTTCTTCGGATATATAGCTATTCTTCACACCTCTAGCTTTCAATAGAATTCCGAGATTCCCGCATGTGCCCCATACTGGTCTGTGGTCAAGTCTGCACGAGCAAAGTGGGCACTGCATCATGCAGTCAGCTTCATCCATCTCTGATATGCCCATTCTACTACCCGAATGTAGGACGAACGCTGAAAGAAGTCCCCTATTCCTCTAAATGATTTTTATAGCTTGGATTGTGCTTGAATAACCGGGCCTAAAATGCCCATTTTGCTAGACTCGACCTCCGAAATGCCCTTTTGACCTCAACCTAGTTCTTTTGACTAAACAAACAGACTAAAAAGGATATTTATAACAAACAAAATGCCCATAAAAACATGAAATAAAAAGACTTATCAGATATCTATTCAAAAGCCAATAAATAAAATATTTATTCAAATTAATAAATACACATAATATGTGCATGTGATGTCGATGCATGATGTGGACATCAGACAATGGATTAAATAAAATATCACACATATTTGAGAAAATTTTAACAATATTTCAAAAATGACCCCGCAGGCCTACAGATTCGTAGACCCGCTCTGATACCATACTGTAACGCCCCAATTCCTGAAATCTGAGGCGCTACACAAGATTAAATAAAATTCCTACTTTCGTAACCATTTTACCTTTAAAAAGAAAATATTTTTATGGTAACTTCTTTAGAAATAAAATCCAACAATCATCATTTGGGAATACTTTTCAAATAACCAATCACCAACATATTTCACAAACGACCAGTTAATGTTGAAAGTCTAATTTTTGAACAAGTCCAAATGACGACCGAACACGTAATATTTTAATATTTTTAATATCCAAAACATTCAGCGAAAGCATAATACGATAAAATATTGACCAAAGTCAATATTCAATTCAAGAGATAATTTTCAACCTAGTTAAAAACTTAAAGAACCCATATGTCCATGTGTAACGCCCCAATTCCAAAAATCTGAGGCGCTACACAAAATTAGATAAAGTCCTTGTTTTCATAACCATTTTACCTTTAAAAAGAAAATATTTTTATGAAAATTTCTTTAGAAATAATTAAAATCCACCAATCATCATTCTAGAAGACTTTTCAAACAACCAATCACAAATATATTCCACAAACGGCTACTCAATGTTGAAAGTCTAATTTTTGAACAAGTCAAAAATAACGGTGGAACATGTATGATTTTAATATTCATAAATATTCAAAACATTCAGCGGAAGCATAATACGTTAAAATATTGACCAGAGCCAACATTCAAAATACAATTTTGAATAGTAAAAAACTTATAGAACCCATATGTCCACGTCAGCTGACTGCATCACCTTGTACCTGAAAAATATTATAGAAAACGTGGGTTGAGTGCCAGAAAATACTCAGTGGGTTTATCGTGTTCGTCCAAACACATGCAAGAATTTTTCATATCAAAATCAATATATATAACCCTGTCTATGCGCTTAAGAATATTTATTCAAAAGCCGATAAATTTATATCCATTCAAAGACACATGCGCTTAAGAATACTTATTCAAAAGCGAGGAATTCTGTATCAATTCTCATGTCAATGCGCTTAAGAATATATTTATTCAAAAGCGAACAATCCAATCAAAAACTGATGCGCTCAAAAGACCATGCGCGGATACAGACCCTATGTGATCACATAACTATCTATCAATATAATTGACCATGCCAGAATTCATCATGTAGGTCAAATCATATCCACGAAGAGCGGAAACAGTCGTAAATCATATATGGACGAAAGCATTTAAAAACAAAGGTTTTAGTTAGCAAAACCCACCTTATAGCTAAAATAGCTGAAGCTTTTACCACGATCCTTGTAGTTTCTAAGTCGGAATTTCTCGTACATGGCCTATAAGGAGGGTTACCTCTTAGTATTATTGTAACGGCCAAAAATTTGTTCTATAACGTAAACACAAGCTTAAAATACGCTTCTCATACAACTTGGGCTCATACGGAAGTCATCAACACTTAAGGCCTAAATTTTCATTTTGGGCACGAAAACAACCCATTGGCCTAGAACCCGCTTAAATAAGGAACATTCGCAATAAAATCTTATACTTATAGGTCACAAATATATTCTTATACGTATTCCTAAAATTTGGAATAGTTCGGAATTTAAATGAACTCGATGTGACGTAAATTGGAAAAAAAAATGATGCACTGCAAACTAATAAGTAATAATGCACCGATTCAAGGATCAATCGATCTTTAGGAATTTAATTGAAAGGAATAAAAAAAATATAGGCTTAATGGAACATTTTGGATGAAGCATTACACATTATTTTTATAAAAAAAATACTTGGATTTAATCATATTTTGGTAATTTCATTTTAATCCATCATTTTATCAAATTAACTAATGTTGACACAACCCGCCCTTTTAAAATATAGAAACAACCCCAAAAAGACTTGGAAAAAAATATTAAGGTTCTCATGCATCACTAATAACAGCAACTCAGCCAAAAGATAATATTTTTTTTAAATTTACACAATACAAATTCAAAACTTTAACTAATTCACGAAGAAACCATTTCGTTCAAAATTCATCCAAGACCACATTTGCAATCCACCCATATTTATGCTTCATCTCTCTAATATATTAATAATACTTTAACGTACCAAATGAATTGATCAATAACAGATTTGAAACAAGCATTTTGATAAATAAATCATATTTTCAGATTTTAAAATGTGATTTTCCAACAACTTGCAACACAAACTGAAATGGCAATTAAGTTTCGATTAAATATCTGAAACTATATGTGAACAGCTTGAAATTGGAGGTTTATACCCGTATATGGCATGTATAATTTATCCAGACGAAAAGGCTTGACACGAGTTGTCGAAGTTACAGTAGCAACACACGTCGACGTCGGGCAGTGATTCGACGTCCACTTTCGGCATAAATACGTAGGACCAAATAGCGGCTGATTGATGATCCAAGACCGGATACTTGTATCCTACATGAAGAGGTTCCCAGAGATATAAACTTTGAGCAAATCCTGCAGTCGAATTGACCGGAAATTACGTCGCAAGAAGGTAGCGGCGCAGATGCAAACTTGGCAGCAAAACAGTAACTCTTGACTGCTTTTGCTATCGTTATTCAACTTTTTGGGCACCTAAACAAATGGTTTCTTGTATAAAAGTAATCTACTCAAGGAGAGGAACACAATGATATAATTTTCATGAGTTTTAGTTGAGATTTGGAAATGGAAACGATGAAGGAAAGAGGGAAATTGGCGGAGATGGTGATAATGGAAACGAAAATGTTAAGAGTTAAAATTTATTATTATATCCACAGCCTTTTCTAGATCCAACAGCTGTACTCCTTTGATGCCACACGTATAAGACATGCAATCCAAATCTTGGTGTGTTGGTGTGCATTTGGATTGATATTGGGCTTCGAATTGATTTATAGTGTTGGACTTGTCATGAAATAAATTCCGTTGAATATTCAAATGATATCCTATTTTAGTGTTTTTGGCACCTACATATTCGTATCGACACGAACAATGGTTTGGTGATATCAACCTGTTGATTTCATGCTAGTTTCAAGATGAGGATTTTTAAAAACATGATGTTGGGCCCTAAAACCCACTACTTTGGGTCATTGTCATTTTGATTCTTTTGGGCTATATCTTATTTGACTTAATTAATTTTACTTAAATCCAATTCAAGATTTTAGGGTATTACACCATGTCAGCTGCCAGCATCACCTCGTACTTGAAAAATATTTTAGAAAACGAGGGCTGAGTACTTGAAAATACTTAGTGGATTTATCGTGTTCGTACAAACACATGCAATAGTTTTTCACAAAGTCCAATAATTCAATATTTAAAATCATGTCCATGCGCTTAAAGATATCTATTCAAAAGCCAATAGATCAATATTCATTCAAAAATACACGCGCTTAAAAATAATTATTCGAAAGCGAGCAATTCAATATCAATTCTCCTGTCAATGCGCTTAAGAATATATTTATTCAAAAGAGAACAATTCAATATTCATTCCCATGTCAATACGCTTAATAATATTTATTCAAAAGCCAATACGCTCAAAAGACCATATGTGGATATAGACTCTATATGATCACATAATTATATATCAATATAATTGACCATGCCAGAATTCATCATGCAAGTCAAATCATATCTACGATGAGTGAAAATAGTCGTAAATCATATATGGATGAAAGAATTTTAAAAACATATATAAGTTTTTAGTCAGCGAAACCCACCTTATAGCTAAAATAACTAGAGCTTTACACGTGCTCTGCAAATTCTAAGCATGAGGTCTTGGGTTCGAGCCTACAGAAGGAGAACTATCTATTAGCATTGTGCTAGGCCCTAAACATATAATATAAGGTACCTTTGGACTTAAAGAATGAGTACTCAAAATTTGGGCTCAAACAAAATAATCCCCGAAGAGGTATAGATTTAGTGGCCTAACAAAAACCCAATTGGAATCTTAATCACCTTAAAAATATTTAAAATCAACTCTTAGCATTAAAAAAAACATATCTAACATATAGAATAAACATAATTACAACTCTTACAAATTTCAGAACTTGCAATTATTTTATTACATTTTTTTTAAATCCTAATTAATTATAACTCTTATTAAAGTAAAAGAAGAAAATAAATGAGAAACAACCACACACCAAAGCTACTGCCAACTATGTACACATTCGATCTTTATCAAAATCCAAAACTCAACAAGAAATTACTTTACAAATTTTCAATATCTATGAGCAGAGAATAAATGAACTTTGAAATAATTTCAAGGTCATTCAAATCATTTATTTAAAGATTTTTGAAAACATAACAATTTAAAAGTGCAATTTAAAAGTGCAAGCTTCGGCTAAAAATTTACATATTTTTGCCTAGTTCAAATATCATGATTTTTCTTTAAACAATAATTAAAAATATCATAAACCTAAAAATAATGAAATTCAACACCATTTGGTCAAGTTTCCAGATTTTTACAACATTAAAACTTGCATTTTTTTTTATTTTGTAATTAAAGAACAATGGTCCAAAAAGCAACCATTTTGACTCTAATACATATTCATATCCATTGATACAGTAGTTCAAGTAATGCAAGAATAGCTTTAGAATTGAAGAAAATGTGCTGGTGAATGCAATTGGTTCAACTATGATTTTCTGAGAACTTAAGATATAAATTCGATAGACCATCTACATTAAATTTAAATCTGAAAATATACATAGATATCTTGAAGAGATAGGATTCTAAAAATGTATTATGTGAAGAATCTCAGCTGATGGAAATGACTGAAATATGCCACCGAAGAAGTTGTTGCTGCAGATTTCGGCGTTTAACAATGGTTTCATGTCAACTTTCGGCATAAATTTAGATGATCAAATGAAATTGGATCAGCGATCCGTGATTGAATTATTGTAGCCAGCAACCTAGGGTTTAAAGAGTATAAACTTGGAGCAAATCCAACGAACGGATTAACCGAAGATCGCGTCGCAAGAGGGCAGCGGCGCCCCGCGGTGGAACAGCAGCTCTCAACTGTTTTAGCTTTCGTTTAACAAATATCTCAGCACCATAGCTCAAGATTTCTTGCATAAAGTAATCTACTTGAGGAGAGTAACACAATGATATAATTTTTGGTGAGTTTTAGTTGAGATTTGGAAGTAGAAATGACTAATGAAAAGGGGTTTGATGGCAGAGAGAACGAGAATGGAGCAGAAAGTTAAGCTCCAGCTCTCATTTCATCTATTTGAATAACCGAAAACTGTCTAACTATCATAAGACACATATAGGGCATGCAACCAATTAAGTGGAGCATATGATGGGCTGGTCAGATGAACTATGGGTCACAGATGGGCATTGGTCTTGAATAAGAGAAATTACATGTTGACTTCAAAATGATTTAATGAATTGATCTCGTTAAATAATCAAACGATATCTGATTTTAGTGTTCTTAGTGTCTATGGATTCATATCGACATGATCTATTGTTTGGTGAGATCAACGAGTTGATTTCGTGCTCGTTCTTAAATGAAAGTATTTAAAATAAACACAATGTTGGGCCTTAAAATCCACTAATTTGGGCCCTTGTCACTTAGATTCATTTGGGCTATATCATGTTTGATTTAATTAATTTAATTAAGCCTTTTTTTTTTATTTGGGTGCTACATTCTTTCCTTTTTAAAAGAATTCCATTCTGAAATTCACGCACTTGAAGATGGTAATAAGTTTGAGTACCACATTATAATTTCATCTTCTTCTATTTCACATGTAACTTCACTTTTTCTGTGTTAGCTCCACTAGACCTTCATTAACATTTTTTTTGTGATAGATGACCACATCGGGCATCTCTTGACAAATAAGGCCTAGATTTACTTCTATGACTTTCTCATGAACTGCATGGCTTGGGTCAAACATAAATTTTCCAAGCATTCACTCGTGAAATACATTATGTGTACCATCTTATTTTGCTGGTAATGCAAGCTTATAAACTATTTTTTCGATTCGAAAAAAAAATCATATGGTCCAAAGAACCGTGTCCTCAATTTCACTTTCCTACTGGAATGAACTTCTTCTCTTAACAAAGATAATTTATGAAATATATCATCCGTAATTTTGAAATGTAAATCCCTCTGGCGTTAGTCCGTATAAGATTCATGTCTATCTTTTGCTTCTTTGATCAATCCTTTTGTTTTGTTGGCAGCTTTCTCTGTTGGTAGCAACAAATTTAGATTCCAAGAATCTTCCTTCTCTGAGTTCATCCTTGTATAGAGTTGATTTACATTTTTGACCATATAGCCTCATAAGTGTCATTCGACAAATGACGCCACTTTCATTTTCAAGTTTATTTATCATAAACTTCTTTATATATCGCGATATATCTTCGTATTTCTAAAGTGGCCTGTGTAAGACGTGTTATGAGTTTCACTAATAATATTATGCTTCTTCAGGTTCTTGTTGTAACAAAGTCTCTATCTTTATTCATACAAACGCTTTAACGAGTTCCTCTTACTGAGTCAGTGTATATCAAATCACTTATTTGTTTTACTCAAAATGTCAGTCGCTACATGGCTCTTCTTGGGTGGTAAAGAATAGTACAAAAATTTACATATAAATTAATTCATCATACTTGTCATGCTTCCGAGCTCCCGATTTACTTGTTGGTGTCCTTGATTTTTTTTTATTTCTTTGTACCTGGACAATAGAATATGAAGTGGCCTATTTGCTTACATCGGTAGCAAACATTCTTCATTACGTCTCTTGTTGTGAAATTTTGCACAATAGTTTCTTGTGTTAACTTTCCATATTGGTGTTTTCTCCATTTTTAACATGCTAGTAACCTCTAAGTTCATCTAGGTCTCAACTAATCCTTTGACCATTCATTTCATGATGATTACCTTGGTTGTTATCTTGCTCACACTCATCCCTTAGTCAATTTTAGATATAATGATCTGGCTTCTTGCATTTGGAACATGCATTCTTTCCTTTAAGTTAATCTTCTTTGAATTCTTTTTCCACTGGAATGGCATAACAGCTTCTTTCACATAACTGCAATATGTTTTGCCTAAACTATTCTCTTTTAACTTCTTCCCTCGTGTTTTTTTTTCTTCACCGGTCTGCATGCACCTCCACAGTCAAGTTGACTTGAAAATTCATGATCTTGGGTTTCCTTTAGAATTTCCTCCACTCCGGATTAAATCGTTAGTCACCGGTACAACTATAGAATGTAGGAGTATCGATGAAATACTATGATTTGCCTAATTAACAAAAAGATTCTTTGAGAAGTCGGGGTAGTTAATCTTGAGCGTCCATGTGTTCTTGGATTTACTTTCACTTATTTCTTAAATATTTTCCTCGCCCAGTGCGCTCATTTGTCTCTCAAGTAACGATCCAAGTTATTGTAGCTTCATAGTCGTTCACGTTTTCTAGCATTTCTTTAGCTTTCTAACCATTTGTTCATCATTTGCGAAATATGCATCTCTAAGTGGTGCTCAGGATTTCGTCTGTAAGACTTAGACTCACGATCTGCCGAGATGATCTATTGGAAATATTATAAATCACAGAAAGCAGTCGTGAACTAATTCCTAAATTCTCGCCATCTATCGCAAAACACTTAAATGAGTCTGGTTCTTATCATCTGTAAGCAAAATAGAGTTATAAAGTCATTTTAAAGTTCATAAGAATGGGTAAGAACTTAAAAGCATACTATCTAGTAATTGGTTCATCTATGTTAATGTTTTCGTGGAAATATACACATGCTCATTATATCTTCGAAATAAATTTATTTCGTAAATATTTCTTTCCTTTAAACATATATAGAGATAAAATATATATATTTGTACTTGTCAAGTCTCTCATCTCGAGCTTTTCATAGATTAATAAATACACATAATATGTACCTGTGATGTCGAGGCATGATGTGGACATCGGACAATGGGTTAAATAAAATATCACACATATTTGAGAAAATTTTAACAATATTTTGAAAATGACACCGCAGGCCTACAGATTCGTAGACCTGCTCTGATACCATACTGTAACGCCCTAATTTCTGAAATTTGAGGCGCTACACAAGATAAATAAAATTTCTATTTTCGTAACCATTTTACCTTCAAAAAGAAAATATTTTTATGGTAACTTCTTTATAAATAAAATCCACCAATCATCATTTGGGAATACTTTTCAAATAACCAATCACCAACATATTTCACAAATGACCAGTTAATGTTGAAAGTCTAATTTTTGAACAAGTCCAAATGACGGCCGAACACGTAATATTTTAATATTTTTAATATCCAAAACATTCAGCGAAAGCATAATACGACAAAATATTAACCAAAGTCAACATTCAATTCAAGAGATAATTTTCAACCTAGTCAAAAACTTAAAGAACCCATATGTCCATGTCAGCTGCCAACATCACCTCGTACCTGAAAAATATTTCAGAAAACGAGGGTTGGGTGCCAGAAAACACTCAGTGGATTTATCGTGTTCATACAAACACATGTAACAGTTTTTCAGAAAGTTTAATAATTCAAAATTTAAAATCATGTCCATGCGCTTAAAGATATCTATTCAAAAGCCAATAGATCAATATTCATTCAAAAACACACGTACTTAAGATAATTATTCGAAAGCGAGCAATTCAATATCAATTATCCTGTCAATGCACTTAAGAATATATTTATTCAAAAGTGAACAATTCAATATTCATTCCCATGTCAATGCGCTTAAGAATATTTATTCAAAAGTTAAGGCGCTCAAAAGACCATGCATGGATATAGACCCTATGTGATCACATAGCTATATATCAATATAATTGACCATGCCAGAATTCATCATGCAGGTCAAATCATGTGCACGATGAGCGAAAACAATCATAAATCATATATGAACGAAAGAATTTTAAAAACATATAAAAGTTTTTAGTCAGCAAAACCCACCTCATAGCTAAAATAGTCGGAGCTTTATACATGCTCTGCAGATTCTAAGCATGAGGTCTTGGGTTCGAGCCTACAGAAAGAGAACTATCTATTAGCACTATGCTAGGCCCTAAACGTATAATATAAGGTACCATTAGGCTTAAGGAACGAGTGCTCAAAATTTAGGCTCAAACAAAATACTCCCCGAAGAGGTATAGATTTAGTGGCCTAACAAAAACCCAATTGGAATCTTAATCACCTTAAAAATATTTAAAATCAACTCTTAGCATTAAAAAAAATATATCTAACATATAGAATAAAGATAATTACAGCTCTTACAAATTTGAGAACTTGCAATTATTTTATAACATTTTTTTAAAATCCTAATGTAACGCCCCAGTCCCACTAGGACCAAAATGTCACCAAAAGACATGCATACATGCTTACGTGATAAATATTTTTCAAGAAATTAAATTAACTTTATAAATAATTTATAAACAGACAGTACCTCAACTTAAAAATGTTCAAACCACACACTCAGGTGCTTTCAAAGTCAACTTTCAACAATGCTTTTCGAAATCACTAACTCACATATAACCAAATGACATGTCAACAAGAAATATATATATAGCCAAGCAGGCTACACATTTAAAAACACCACGATCAACCCTTATATACATTCAAAATATGTATATACAATCAAAAATTTACCATTAGGGTTAACAACTTCCAAACTTAAAAGGTTTGCAGAGTACCAACGGAAGCATTTAACATTTGACAAACAAACATAAGTTTAAAAAATGGTTTTAAGCAAAAACCACATAAGGGTCAACCATCAAAACCCAATCCAACAATACGTCATCTACCAGCTCGATCTCCAGGACCTGAAAACATTTGAGAATATTTGGATTGAGTGCCAGAAAACACTCAGTGGGCATTAATATTCGTCCAATATATACTTTCATGCTTTAAAATCAATCATAAACATACTTTATAACATAGTTTATTCTTCTTCATTGGATGAGAGACCCAATGTGATCACATGAATACTTTACGGTTACTTATCTAGACATTTAGTCACAAAGTAAATCGTCTATGCTTGTAAGTCGGAATTCCTCTGTGCATGAAGTCTCATAACATTCAATCATTGTGTAAACAATGCTATTAAAATATTTAACATGTTTTTCATGGACGAATTTAAAACATAGTTGTGAGTTATAGAAAAACCCACCTGGATGATCTCAAAGTGTAGTGCAATTTATGCGTGAAATGCTACTATGCTCTTTCGTCGTCTTGACCTACAAAATTGGAATTTCTAACTTAGAATCCTCAAATAGGTCCATAAGGTAATAAGTTAGGTCATAAATAATTTAAGTAGGCATTTCCTATGTCCTGGGATCATTTGGGATTGAAATGGTGTCAAACGGACGAATAATGCGCATTTGACAGAATGAATTAATGTAGATTGAGAATTTATCGGACTTCGCAAACAGAATTGAATGGATAAAGATGAATTGAACCGAATTCAATGGCTATGAATTTTGATTTAATTTTTAGAAGAGAATTATAATATTTAGAATTTCTTTTGGGAAAGAATATAACATCTCGAAATTATAGGGCTAAATAACATTTTCTAAAAATGTTAATTTAATTGCCAAGAACTAAATTAGAACTGGAAAAATATAAACTTGGGAGTTGGATTCATTTAATATTTTATGACCAAATCAAAAATTAAATGAATCAAATAACATTAGATTAAAATTTTTAAAAAAAAAACTTATGAGGTAAAATCTTACCTTAATTTTTCTTTCCTTTTCCTCCAATTCTCTTTCCTCGGTTCTTTTCTTCTTCGTTTATATTTTTTTACTCTTCTTTTTTTTTATTTAGATAATCACAGCCGAAAGCCCCCAACTATATATATATATATATATATATATATATATATATACATAATCAACATACACGTGTACTTTTATGTACACCAATCTTACTTTAATAGTTGCCAAATAGTCCATTTCTATTGGTTAAAATTTTATTTTATTTTATTATTATTATCATTATTATTCTTATTATATTAACATTATTTATTCATTTTAGGCATGTTTCGTAGCAATTAGCTTTCTGCTATTCATATTATCGCACAAATCTGATACAATGACTTATTATTTATAATGCTTTTGCATTACATATTATGATTATATTAGTTTATAAGTATTTAGTAAATTAAATTTTAACGGTTATCCAAATTGACAAATTAATTCTTCCTTTTATATACTATATACGTATGTACTTATATATATAATATAGATAGGTAGTACACATATATCTACACGTGTGTTTCAACTTTAATACTAATCTTTATTAAACATCTTCTAGATGGCAAATTATGATAGGTGGAATTTTAAATTTATCCAAATGAATAACATGCACAATTAATGATATAAATTTATAACTACTCTCTCATGAATTCTCCTAATGGCTTAGCCCAACAGTTGACATATATGTTAAATGGTTGGAATTGACAAAATTGGATGGGCCAAAAAGTGAGTAATTAATTGGGCTTGAATTTATAAAGTTGGGCCTGAAAGAATAAATTAATTTCAAAGTGTTTAATGGAATAAATTTCATTGGAAGGTCAAATGAAGTCCGAGTTGGATGAACTTGATATCAAAACGATCCCACTAATATATTATTTTTATACTATAAATTCTAATTTTAACTTAGATGTTCAATAACTAAGGCCTAGAATGTTCCTCTATATAATAAATTTAAATACTATATTTTTCGAGGTGTTACACCTAATTAATTACAACTTTAATTAAAGTAAAAGAAGAAAATAAATGGAAAAACAAACACACACCAAAGCTACTGCCAACTATGTACACATTCGATCTTTATCAAAATCCAAAACTCGATAAGAAATTACTTTACAAATTTTCAATATCTATGAGCAGAGAATAAGTGAACTTTAAAATAATTTCAAGGTCATTCAAATCATTTATTTAAAGATTTTTGAAAACATAACAATTTAAAAGTGCAAGCTTCGGCTAAAAATTCACATATTTCTGCCTAGTTCAAATATCATGATTTTTCTTTAAACAATAATTAAAAATATCATAAACCTGAAAATAATAAAATTAAACACCATTTGGTCGAGTTTCCAGATTTTTATAACATTAAAACTTGCATTTTTTTTATTTTGTAATTGAAGAACAATGGTCCAAAAAGCAACCATTTTGACTCTAATACATATTCATATCCATTGATATAGTAGTTCAAGTAATGCAAGAATAGCTTTAGAATTGAAGAAAATGTGCTGGTCAACGCAATTGGTTCAACTATGGTTTTCTGAGAACTTAAGATATAAATTCGATAGACTATCTACATTAAATTTAAAATCTGAAAATATACATAGATATCTTGAAGAGATAGGTTTCTGAAAAAGTATTATGTGAAGAATCTCAGCTGATGGAAATGACTGAAATATGCCGCCGAAGAAGTTGCTGCTACAGATTTCGGCGTTTAACAATGGTTTTGCGTTAACTTTTGGCGTAAATTTAGATGATCAAACGAAATTTGATCAGCGATCCGTGACTGAATTATTGTTGCAAGAATAGCTTTAGAATTGAAGAAAATGTGCTGATGAACACAATTCGTTCAACTATGGTTTTCTGAGAACTTAAGATATAAATTCGATAGACAATCTACATTAAATTTAAAATCTGAAAATATACATAGATATCTTGAAGAGATAGGTTTCTGAAAAAGTATTATGTGAAGAATCTCAGCTGATGGAAATGACTGAAATATACCGCCGAAGAAGTTGCTGCTGCAGATTTCAGCGTTTAACAATGGTTTCGCGTCAACTTCGGCGTAAATTTAGATGATCAAACGAAATTGGATCAACGATCCGTGATTGAATTTTTTTTTTTAAATAAAAATCTATCTGTTTTTTTTTTCGATCCGTGACTGAATTATTGTAGCCAGCAACTTGTGATTTAAAGAGTATAAACTTTGAGCAAATCCAATGGATGGATTGACCGAAGATCGCGTCGCAAGAGGGCAGCGGCGCCCCACGGCGGAACAGCAACTCTCAATTGTTTTAGCTTTCGTTTAACAACTTTCTCAGCACCAAAGCTCACGATTTCTTGCATAAAATAATCTACTTGAGGAGAGTAACACAATTTTTTTGTGAGTTTTGGTTGAGATTTGGAAGTAGAAATGACTAATGAAAAGGGGTTTGACGGCGGAGAGAACGAGAATGGAGCAGAAAGTTAAGCTCCGGCTCTCTTTTCATCTATTTGAATAGCCAACAACTGTCTAACTATCATAAGACACATGTAGAGCATGCAACCAATTAAGTGGAGCATATGATGGGCTGGTCAGACGGATTATGGGTCACAGATGGGCATTGGTCTTGAATAAGAGAAATAACATGTTGACTTCAAAATGATTTAATGAATTAATCTCGTTAAATAATCAAACGATATTTGATTTTAGTGTTCTTAGTGTCTATGGATTCATATCGACACGATCTATGATTTGGTGAGATCAACGAGTTGATTTCATGCTCGTTCCTAAACGAGAGTATTTAAAATAAACACGGTGCTGGGCCTTAAAATCTACTAATTTGGGCCCTTGTGACTTAGATTCATTTGGGCTACATCATGTTTAACTTAATTAATTTAATTAAGCCTTTTTTTTATTTGGGTGTTACAAGTTTCATACTAAAAACAGTTTTACCATTGCTTTTTACTCCAAACCCCTGCTCTTTTTATCGAGAATATTCAAGTGATGGAAATCTTGTGTAAATGAAAAATAAAAAATTCAAATCTTTTTCCCCTTCTTCCAACTTAATAGATTAGTAAAAGTTTAAACATCGAGTCATTTGAGATTAAAAAATATATAATAATAATAAAAAGTTTTTTAGTCACTTCTATAAAAACATAATTTTTTTAGCTATTGTTACTAAAATACTCAAGTATGACCAACAATTGTTGTATTTTTCCCAACTTACACGTTACGCAATAACTTGCATACTAACATTACTCATTTACATGATAATTACACGTAACATAATAATATTACATGTTATCCAATTATTTACTCTGTAAGATCTTCATACTAGTTTGAAAAGGTGCAAAGTACCCAATTTTTGGACTTCAACACACGCTAAAAATATTTATATATATTCTTATGGAAGCGACTAAAAAACACATATACTCCCTCCGTCCTATTTATATAGTCCACTTTATCCTCGCACGTAGATTAAAAATATTTATGAAAATAAGACATTAAAGCTTAACTTCCATTATTACCCTTACTTAATATTAATGACTCTAAAAAATTTAAGTGGTTGAGTTTTAATTTCCAATACATAGTAAGGGTATATTTGTATATTACCATGATAATTAATACTATTTATAGTTATAGGACTATATAATTGGGACGTCTCAAAATAGTAATAGGGACTATATAAATGGGACGGAGGGAGTATCTTTTTATTATCTAAACTCTAAAATGACAAATTTTATGGAGACATAGAACACAATAGATTACGTGAACTAGGCAACAATAATATTTGACCTTATGTTTTGTAACTTAATCTTATCAGCAAAATACCGGATTCCAAATTCCAATTAGTCAAGATAAATTCAATCATTAAGTAAATTTCCAGCCATATCCCCTCTTTCTATAAATCCCACCACACAAAACACCAAGGCCTTCTTATCCTAACTATGTAGTATGTACGATATATATGTATAATGCCCCTCTTCTTGGCCGCCCCAGCTAACAGCCAGTAAAACAGCAGTCCTCCGCCTCACTTCGCCGCTATCATGGCTGATAAGACGTCGGAGAATAATGGGGCTACCACCCAATCTCATCTACCCACCCCCAAAAAACCCAAATTAAATAAATATGCTTTGGCCTGTTCTTTCTTGGCTTCCATGGCCTCCATCTTGCTTGGATATGGTATGTTCATTTTTTTTCAATTAACTAACATATATTATACGTACGTACAAAATATATGGAGATAACAATTAATTATTACTAATTACCTCAAGACCGTGTAAGAATTTTACTAGAATTAATATAATTATAACTCGCTAAATCCATCTAGACGTCAGAAAAATTAAAACGCTCTTTATACTTTATATCAGTGGCTCTGCGTTATCCCTTTGTTATTTTTGAGTCCAAAAAAAAATACTCTTACGAACATGATATACATACAAAAATAAAAATTGAATTTGTTACATGCAGATATTGGAGTGATGAGTGGAGCCATAATCTACATCAGGAAGGAAATACATATGACGGACATACAAAAAGAGGTTATAATGGGAATCCTCAATATCTACTCACTCCTCGGCTCCGCCGCCGCAGGCTTGACCTCCGACTGGCTCGGCCGCCGCTACACAGTAGTCATCGCCGGAGCTATTTTCTTCGCCGGCGCTCTGCTAATGGGCTTCGCCACCAACTACGCCTTCCTCATGGTAGGCCGCTTCGTAGCCGGCATAGGCGTCGGCTATGCGCTCATGATTGCGCCTGTATACACGGCGGAGGTGGCGCCGGCCTCTGCCCGCGGCTTCCTCGCTTCTTTCCCAGAGGTGTTTATCAATTTTGGTAATTATTTTACTTTTTTTTTACTAATTATTTTGAGTTTTAATAATTTTAGCATTCGTGTTTCAACCTATATGTCCTATAATTAGTAATCCTGTTATATTTCAATTCGTTTTTTCCATGCAATTAGAATCTTAAGTAGGAAGATTTTGAACATGACAAAGAGTTATATTTTATGATTTTATCTAGTTAACTACTTAAAATATTTTAATTTTCTTAACTAATGCATTTATTATCTTTAAAAAAAAAAAAACTAATGCATTTATTCATGGTGACCATAGCTAGTAAATTCGTATAATATCCAGTAGAGTAAATTACACTTTTGGTACATCACGTAAGAATAGGGTCCAAACACCTTTAGTTTCAAAATGTACAATTTTGGTTCCACAGTTTATATTTTAACATTTTTATCCCAAAACCTATCGGACTATATTTAACATCTGTTAAGTACCTATTTTGGATTGAAATTTTCACTGCATTCCCTCTATTTTAACCCTTAATTAGGTGGTGCAACCAAGATCAACAAAATATATATTAATTTCCCTCCAAAATAGGTACTTAATGGATGTTAAGTATATAGTCCGTTAATTTTTTAGACCAAAAAGTGTTGAAATATAAACTGTGGGACCAAAGGTGTGGAAAAAATTAACTTGAGACCAAAATTGTACATTTTAGAACAAAAAATTTTTGTACTTTATTCTTAATTGCGGGACCAAAAGTGTAATTTACGAATATCTATTAATGAATTATTGTAGGTTCAGTTTTCCAAATAACTCGGTCGAATTAATTTGTGACTATTTTTTAACCAGTCCTACGTCCCATGCACCTAGAAATCATGATAAGAATCGAATGATCAAATGCACAAAAATATATCATTCACATACTTAGCTTTATATTACGTAACATAGAATATATACATAATTTTGTTAGTAAACATTTTAATGTGCTGAATTGCATATTTAATTTTCTATGCTTTTTTTTATTGAACTATGTAATTTAATTTATTCAATTTTTGGGAAGTGCAGGCATATTACTCGGCTACATTTCAAACTACGGGTTCTCGAAGCTCCCTGAGCACTTAGGGTGGCGATTCATGCTGGGAATCGGCGCCTTCCCCTCCATCTTCATCGCCATGAGCGTCCTCGCCATGCCGGAATCGCCGCGTTGGCTCGTCATGCAGGGCAGACTTGGCGATGCCAAACGAGTCCTCGACAAAACCTCCGACTCCATAGAAGACGCCAAACACCGACTCGCCGACATCAAAGAAGCCGCCGGCATACCCGACCACTGCAACGACGACGTCGTATCCGTCCCCAAAAAGCACCACGCCGTGTGGCGGGAACTTCTCCTCCGCCCCACGCCGGCCGTCCGTCACATCCTGATCTGCGCCGCCGGAATCCATTTCTTCCAGCAAGCGAGCGGCATAGACTCCGTCGTCCTGTACAGCCCGGACATATTCGAGAAAGCTGGTCTAAAAACCGACACGGATCGGCTGCTCGCAACGATGGCCGTCGGATTCACGAAGACGGTCTTCATCTTGGTGGCCACGTTTCAGTTGGACAAGATCGGACGGCGGCCGCTGCTCCTGTCAAGCGTGGCGGGGATGATAGTATCCGCAGCGGGCCTGGGAGTCGGGCTTACTGTTATTGAAAACTCGGACCGTAAATTGGTGTGGGCCTTGGCGCTGTCCGTGTCGACTGTTTTATCCTACGTGGCGTTCTTCTCGATCGGGTTGGGCCCGATAACGGGGGTTTATACGTCGGAAATATTCCCGTTGAGGCTGCGGGCCCAGGGGTTCAGTATAGGCGTGGCAGTGAATCGCGTCACCAGCGGTGTGATTTCAATGACGTTTTTATCCCTGTACAATGCTATAGGTATTGGGGGGGCCTTTTTTTTGTACGGAGGGATTGCAGCGGTGGCGTGGGTCGTGTTTTACGCTTTATACCCCGAGACGCAGGGAAAGACGCTCGAGGAAATCGAGGGCTTGTTTGGAACTTTCTTTAAATGGAGATCCAAACACAAGGGACTCACTCTTCCAAATAGGAATCAATGTTAGGGCCCAGGGGTAGGGGGGAGAATTATACGGGCCCTTCATATGTAAGGGCTTTTATGTCATTTAATTCAAACTCCTAAGGATAAAAAAAATTGGACAAATTACACATTAATACCTCACTTTTTTATTTTTTAACAAAAATGTCCCGATCTTTAAATATTTACAATTCAGTATTTGACCTTGTAAATTTTTATCAAATCTATCATAAAATTAATTTTCCGTTATTCTATTACCTACGTGGATCGTCAGAAATCTGAGGTGGATTTTTATAATACCACGTCAGATAAAAAAATTAAAAATGTAAATTTCAACTATAAAAAAAATGTGTTGACAAATAAAAATAGGAACATTTCCAATTTTAACTCTACCTACTCATCCCATCTTTAAAAATTAAAATCGTCTCCTAAATATTAGGATCCATTGTCTCGATTTTGAAAGTAGAATTTAGTTGTGATCAACTGATCTGGACCATTATTGATTTAAATAAAATAAAAAATATTTCCTGCTTAATTTTTTTAAAATAATAATATTGACAAGAATATGAAAATATACAATAAATAAATATGTTGAAATATTCGACATCATCATACACCAAAATAATTCTTGTTCAACTAAAATAAAACTTGGACGCCACATTTCCCAAATACAAAAAATGGCTACTAATATAATGTCCCTTTGGGGATGGCCTAGTGGCAGAGTGGTGTTTCTTGAGGCCAAAGGTTTCAAGTTCGACCCACCACCAACACCACTAGGTGTGAGCCTGTCACACCTGGCTTGCCAAGTGTGGTTGTGGTTTACCTCCCCTGTATATGTTTGCAGGCTATTACACAGGTGCGGGGTTTACCCAGTGCGCACCACGGTAGCGGCTGCGGGTTACCCTCGACATCAAAAAAAAAAAAAATGGCTACTAATACCATATACTTCAGTGTCCAAGTAAACTAGAATATTTCAACATATTTATTTATTGTATATTTTCATATTCTTGTCAATATTATTTTATATCGAGACTGTGTGAACAAATAAAAAATAATAATGAAAATTTGCAGTTTTATTAAAATATGAGGAATATAGAGAAAGAAATGGGGCTACGAATATAATTTTCTTAAACTTTTGAGTTAGAGTCCAGACTTTTCAAACCCAAAGCCGAAATTTTATTTGATTATAATGTGTTTATTGGTTTTTTTTTTTTTCTTTTTAAAATCTTATTTTCTTTACACTCTTGTACCTAACGGTAGAATGGTGTAGAGATTGTGGTCAAAAAGATCATGAGTGCAAATTTCATCAAAAAATTTAGGTCAAGATGTTGGCTATCAGGACATCATGTATGATTTTTCTTGTGCAATTTATCTCTCATGAGCCACACTAGCCCCCGGATTTTTTTAAAAAAATAGGGACATTTTAGTAATTTCATGTTTTAATTATGAAATTAAAAAATAGCTTTTGTTTTCTCCATTTCCTAACCATATAGACAACAATGACAAAGAGAGAGGTCCTCAATTTCATTTACTTTCATTCTTCTTCTTTTTTATTTTTGTTAAAATTCATCAAATATCTTTATATCAAGTTTAAAATTGTTGATATTATTTATTTAATTTGTCATTAACTCTAGAGCTCCACCTTTAAGTTGAGTATGTTTTCTTTTCTCCAAAATTGAATATAAGATTTATTATAGTAGCTCTCGTATAAAAATAAATTACTTTTTTAAGGTTAAATTATTTTATTTCACTCTTACGATTTATTTTTTTGTTTTTTTTACTATTATGGATTGCTTGCTTTAGTTTATTTTTAATTGTATTTGTCCATTATTAATTGATTTTTATAATTTGGTGAATTATTATATCGTATTTGCTAATAATTTGATTAAATGATTGTAGTTTTTAAAATGATTGTTAGCTTTAAATAAATATGTGTTTGTAATTGTAATATATTTTATCAATTTTTAATTTAATTTTTAACTTTCTATATATTTGTATATCATAATTAGTTGAACCCCTCGATAAAATTTCTGGCTACGTCAATGCTCATGTGTGATTTGCACACTTATTACCATTTACCACTATTACCCAAGAGCGACGGCGACCGATGTGTATCATGGAGTAGCTGCAATTTAAACGATATGAATTAATAAAAAAAGAAGTTAAGATCACGAAACTTTTTTATTTTTACCATGAATCAATGACATATGTTGCATTTAATTTACTCGTTACATGTCATATTGCATACCTCCAAATCACTTAGAATGTGTAGCATATTGATGTTATTAAAATATAAGATTAAAAAATACAAAATTCTAGATTGAGTCAAAACGTGTTTGACGGATGTACATGAACTGATTTTAGTTAAGCTGAACATCATGCTTTTTTATATATTTAATTGCACGTGATCTTCTCTTTAAAGAGTTTAAACACGATTTGTGTTTAGCCCGATCGACAAATTATGATTAGTTGCATAAATAAATATTTCCAAACTGTGAGATTTAGTAAATCAAAGCTGGATTCAAAAGTCAACTTTCAAAAAAACATTATTCATCCAAAAGAGTAGTAGATGACCACACCTGTGGAAAGATGGACTTCTGCCATGTCCCCAAGCTATTTGAATTTGATCACTTTGAATTAAATTTGACTTTTATTCTTCCACATAATAAGTGAAAAAACCGAACTCTCGGTTTTGACAGAGTTCTGTTCAATAGTTGTGTCTGAAGTTGAGACAACTTTGAATATGCAGCCGAATTTAAAAACAAACAATGGATTGAAAAAATTTCACGAGATTATATTTCTATAATCTCGCGAAGTGCCTCAGGGCAAAATATTCACTATATGAATTGTGAATTACAAAAACACCACAAGTAAACTCTTACTAAACTTAAGACACTTTATCTCTTCCTTCACAGAAGGTCGTGACTAAAGTTGTCTTAACTAATACTTGTAGAAAACTAATATCTCTAATACAGATCTGGTATATCTCTATCAAAATCGTGTATCTAACTCTATACAATTGATCCTTATTTATACAAAAATAATAACTTGGTCTCTACTCCAAATAACAGCTTTATCTCTCCATGATCTCCATTCCTAGATTCTCGGCGAACCACCCTCAACTTCAACAACAGCTTTATCTTGACTCTATCAACCTTTGACACGGTCAAACACAACAGATTTTCCTAGAACATCTCAACCAATTTACTTCCTGCACAATCAACCAAGAAAGACAAAACAAAAACTATATCCAAACAAACCAAACGGTTTCAACAATCTCCCCCTTTGTGTCTTTCTTCCCAAAACAACTTCGAGCATGCAACAAAAACCAACCATAATTGAACTCCCCCTAAACATATACTCGGAACAAAAACAAGCATAATCAAAATAGTACACAATTGCTCCCCCTGTCATGCAAACTTCCCAAATCAAAGTGACTCCAACACTATTCATTCAACAAAAAATATCAGCAAAAAGGAAGATCTTATCAAAAGATCAACAGTCAGATCTGCAGTCAGACAAACATCAAAAACATAAAAAAACATAGTGTTAAAACACAAGAAATTGTTTGAGAAATTGTTTTGATAAACATCAGCATAACAAAACTGCAACAGTCTGCAGTCTTCCTTCTTCTTTTCTTCTTTTCTTTTACTCCTCCTCCTCTTACTCATCTTGCTCATCAGTTTCCACCTCTTCACTTGCTGCCCTTCTTCTGCCTCTGCTAGTCCCCTCTCCACAAACACCTCCCCCTTTTTGGGAAGAAAGAAGGCGTTGGAACACCTTCCTTTGTTTGTCAAAAATCTCAATTTGGGCAGTGTAGAGCTCAATTTGTTCCTACAAAACAAACACAGGAATAGAGCAGCGAAGTCCAGGAGATTATGGAGGAACCTCTTCCTCATCCATCCAAGGCAGATCCACAACTCGGGAATCTGTGAGAAAAATTTTCTGCACGGTCTGAAAAGTGAGCCTGGGAGTGAATACATCTCTCTTCTTGGGCTTGAACCCTTGTTCAACCAACATGCTAAAGATAAGAGATGGCAACACAAGTTTCTTGTTGCTCTTAGTCATGGCAACTTCGGCAATAGCAGTGAACATAAGGTTGCCCAAATTGATTTTTTCTTTCATGTACAACTTGTATAGAAGAGAAACATGCTCAAGAGGAACAACAGTGGAGTTAGAGGTAGGGATCCAATTGCTTACAGAGATTTTATGTAACGTGGAGAAGAGGGAGGTGAGAGCAGAGGCAATCCGATTCACCCTCTTACCATGCCAGACCTCAGCTCTTCCCCCAGTTAACAGATTAGCCATCCTAACTTCAAGTTCATCATCAATCTCATTATCATTTACAGATACATTTGGGAGACCTAAGAATTTGTTTATCTTTGCAGGAGTTAAAACATATATACTCCCCCTAACAAACACTTTCTCGAACCTTTTAGATGAAGGATAAAATAACCGTACTATCTCAGCAACATAGGGACGAGCATAAGAAACACTACCCCAAACCCTCCTCTTTTTCAAAAAATCAACTAAATTATGTTTACCAAAATCTTTGAAATCAACAGCCCTATCATTCAGAATCTCCCTATTTCTAAAAAATTCCCAATTCTTCTTAGCAGCATCAAAATAAAATAATTGTGATTCAGTTTTTGATACCTCTATATCAGATTCAGAAAGAGCTGCTTCTTCATCGGGATCGAGACACAACTTGGCTCGCTTAGAGGAACGATTCTTGCTTTCTTTGGCTCTTGAAGAGGGAGAAGTCAACACCTTCCTTTTTCCCTTCTTGGATGCAGCAGAGGCGATTTCAAGCTCAGCTTCAGTCTCCATTTCCTCCCGATTTTCCTCAGACACATCCTCGACTTGTGTCTCAGGCTGTCTCTTTTCTGAAGACCATTCACTAGCCTCATCATCTGGTTCGGAAGTTATTTGAGACCGGGAAGAACTGCCGGCAAAATGCAGGCGTCGTGACCGGCGAGGCGGAGGAATCCGTTTGGCTTTAGCAGACTTCTTCTTCGGAGGGGATTTTGATTTTTTCGAGCCCTCTTCTTACTGTTTCTGTTCCACTTCCGAGAACGGCACTTCAATGGGTCCGCCGTTATGAGGGTTCCCGTCGTCGAAAGGTAAAAGAGGATCAAGGGGTTCCTCGGCAAGCATCGGAGTGTCGAGTGGCTCTTCGGTGAACACGGGAGTGTCAAGAGGTGGCATAATTACGCCGTCAGGAGCCAGAATTATGGCTTAAGATGAGGAAATCGTCGGAGATGAGGCCGGTAATACAAGCGGTTGCGACTGAACCTCTGAGCAACTAGCCATTTCTGGAGAAATCTCCATCGGCGCGTTCCCTCTCGAAGGAGATAAAAGCACTGTAGGTCGGAGGATTGGAGTGGAATCCGGTGACAAAAATCGAAAAGGGTTAGATATAATAGGTTGCGGCGGAGAGAAAAATGAAGGCTGAGGGGGAAAGGTAGACAAATGTCGAAGGTAGGCCGATGCTTCAGGATCACTAAGAAAGTCTTGAATCTTCTTCATTTTGTCAGAATCCATGGCGACAGAGATGAAGACGAAGGGCTTGGAGGAGACGAAAAGGTTTTTGGAAAAAGATGAATGGGTCGAGAGAATCTAAGTGAGAGTGACCTTATAAAAGTTAATATGGAAGGATATATATATATATATATATATATATTTCTGATAGATACCCACCTCCATATAAATAGGAATCAATATATTAAAGATATAGTCAAAATAGGTATTAAAGATAGAGTAAGATACATTTCCAGATACATTCAACTGACTTTAAATATTTTTCCCTTTTTTTTAATTTTTTATATATAATTAACCAACTATTGTTCAAGAGATTTATATTATCAGCTTACTTTTGATACATCATAGAAAACTTTTTAAGAAGAAGAAACAGATGATGAATAGATGAATAACCAAAATAATCTTATAGATACCATTTATCTAAGATCTTTGATCTAGTTATGTGGTTTTATAAGAACGATCATGGTTTCACCTTAACACAGGTTTTTTCATCCTCGAATCTGTCCAGCTTCACAGTTAACTATGATATACAAAAAGTGTGACAACAGTTGGACCAATCTCAACTTTTCATATAGAACATAAGCCAAGAGATTTTCTCAAAATTGAGAATTTCTCATAGCTTAAAGCTTTTGTAAACATATCAGCCAGTTGATTATCTGTACTAATATACTCTAACTTTAATAGCTTCTTTTCAACTAAATCTCTAATAAAATGATACCTAAAGTGGATGTGTTTGGATTTGGAATGATGAACTGGGTTCTTTGCAAGGTTGATGGCACTTGTATTGTCACAGAGCATCACCAAGGGGTTGCTTTCTAATCCATAATCATCCAACATTGACTTCAGCCATATCAACTGTGTCGAACAGCTCCCAGCGGCCACATATTCGGACTTGGCAGTAGATAGTGAAATGCAGTTTTGCTTTTTACTGTGCCAAGAGATGAGATTGTTTCCTAGATAGCAACATTCTCCACTTGTACTCCGTCTATCGTCTATCTCTCCAGCCCAATCGGCATCACTGTATCCAACAAGATCTGTAGTTGTGTCCTTTGTGAACCATAGACCCAATTCACATGTGCCGGCTACATACCGAATGATCCTCTTTACCGCCTTAGGTGTTCATCCTTGGGACAGGATTGAAATCGAGCACATGCACACACACTGTACATGATATCTGGTCGGCTAGCAGTCAAGTAGAGGAGACTTCCGATCATTGATCTGAATAAAGTTGGATCAACTTCCGGTCCAACTGCATCCTTCGAAAGCTTCTCAGTCGTGCTCATGGGGGTTCTCATATGTTTTGCATTTTCCAATCCGAACTTCTTCACAAGGTTCTTGGCATATTTTGTCTGGGAGATGAACACTCCGTTTTCTTTTTGCTTGACTTGAAGTCCAAGAAAATTACTAAGCTCACCAACCATACTCATTTCAAAAGATGTGGACATCGCCTCCACAAACTCCTTCAAAGCCTTCTCACTCGTTGATCCAAATACTATGTCGTCGACATATATTTGAGCAATTGTGAGAAAGTCTTTTTCTTTCTTGAGAAATAGTGTTCTATCGGCATGACCCCTGAAAAAACCAAATTCAAGCAAGAACTCCGTTAACCGACTATACCAAGCTCTAGGAGCTTGCTTAAGTCCGTACAAAGCTTTGTGTAATTTATACACATGATCGGGTTTTGACGGGTCTTCAAAGCCTTTGGGTTGCTCAACGTATGCTTCCTCTTCCAATACTCCATTAAGAAATGCTGCCTTAACATCCATTTGATGAAGAGTAATGTTGAGATAACATGCAATAGCAAACAATAACCTGATGGACTCAATTCGAGCAACGGGAGCAAAGGTCTCATCATAGTCAATGCCCTCTACTTAAGTGTAACCTTGGGCAACTAAGCGGGCTTTATTTCTAATGACATTTTCAAATTCATCAGTTTTATTCTTAAATATCCACTTAGTCCCTATCACGTTTATCCCAGAAGGTCTAGGCACAAGTGTCCAGACTTTGTTTCTAACAAACTCAAGTAGCTCGGCTTGCATGGCACTTATCCAGAACTCATCGTTTAATGCTTCATTCACATTTTTAGGTTCAATCATGGATAAAAAGACAATTGTACCAACTTCATTGATAACACATGATAAGCATACCATCCTTACCATTTCTTTGTAGTTGACAGGAGTTTTACCTCTAGTTCTGACCCCTTCACGAACATCTCCAATGACTTAATCAATTGAGTGATCTTTGCGAATCTTGCTTGGTGGGTCTCTTCTAGTGCTTCCCTAAACTACTTCTTGAATCTCTGAATCATTTAAGTGGGGGTTCGATCCAGATCCTTCTGTAAGTGTATCCTCACCTGTCTCTGAAGTGGGCTCAACTTCAGGGTTGACTCTTCCTTCTA
Organism: Perilla frutescens; assembly: GCA_026008535.1. Classification (NCBI taxonomy): domain Eukaryota; kingdom Viridiplantae; phylum Streptophyta; class Magnoliopsida; order Lamiales; family Lamiaceae; genus Perilla; species Perilla frutescens. Next base: position 35,505,701 of record BRKX01000020.1, on the reverse strand, counting down.
TTTCAATGGTTTTTCCTATCCTTCCCTGTATCTCAATCAACTCGTTAGTATCTTCTTCAGGAGTGTATAAGCTGACAAAATCATCAAATCTTACATTTACACTTTCCATAACAGTTTTTGTTCTGAGGTTATAGACACGGTAAGCATGACTATTAAGCGAATAGCCAATAAACACACCTTTATCACTTTTGGGATGAAATTTGAACAAATAATCCCTATCATTCAAAATGTAGCAAACACAGCCGAAAACATGAAGATATTTTAGGTTCGGTTTTCTACCATTTAGAATTTCATATGACGTCATGGTGGTTCCGGTTCTTAAGTTTACACGATTACTTACATAGCATGCAGTGTTTAAAGCTTCAGCCCAAAAACGTTTGGACAACTTCTTAGAATGTAACATGACAGTGGTCATCTCTTGCAAAGTTCTATTCTTCCTTTCAACCACACCGTTTTGCTGGGGTGTTTTAGGGAAAGAATATTCATGATGAATACCTTCTTTAATGCAAAAGTTTAGGAGCTGAAGATTTTCAAACTCTCTTCCATGGTCAGATCTAATCCTTTTAATGCAAGAATGGTAGAAGTTTCTAACCTTAGCATATAATTCTAAGAAAGCATCATAGGTTTCACCTTTGTCACTTAGAAATTTTACCCAAGTGTACCTGAAGAGGTCATCGACAATTACAAAGGAATACCATTTACCTCCAAGGCTTTCTACTTCAGCTGGCCCTATAAGATCCATGTGAAGCAATTCAAAGCAGCTTTGAGTAGCAAAAGGTCTCTCTGAAGTTGTCACAACTGGATGTGAGGCTTTTACTTGCTTTCTTTTTTAACAATCTCCACACAGACTTGGATTTGAGATGTTCAGCTTTGGCACTCCAAGAACAGCATTGAGTCTCTGAAGATTCTCTATGTTGTGAAAATTGGTATGCCCCAATTTTTGATGCCAAAGTTGTACGTCATTTACCTGCGCACTCAAACAAATTTTTCTTTTAGTTTCATAAATATTATTAGAAGATCTTACCCCAGAGATCACATGTTTGCCTTCATTGTCTACCATAGTACAGCTTTGCTTATCAAAGATGATAGTAAAGTTGTCATCACACAGTTGGCTGATACTGATGAGATTTGTAGTAAGGCCTTGAACGTGTGACACATTAGCCAGCGTTGGAAGACCAGGACTGTTCAAGATTCCATGTCCTACAATTTTGCCGTTTCTTCCTCCCCCAAAGGTAACTTCGCTACCATTGATCTTTTGGTAATTAGACAGATAACATTGAGATCCAGTCATGTGACGAGAGCATCCGCTGTCAAAGTACCAAGTTGTTGAATCATCAGCTACTGATGCAGTGAAGATAACTTTGCAGGTGTCGTTGGAGACAGTTTTGGGTTTCCAAATCAAATTACTGGTTCTGTCACCTTTGACTGAAAGGCCTGATTTTGAGGTTTGTGTCCTCAAAAGGATCTCATTTTTATGTTCTTACAAAAACCTATGGCAGAAAGGTTTTATGTGCCCAGAGAGAAAACAATAGTGACAAACAAATCTCCTACGCTTCTTACTCACTGATGAAGTGGGATGTGCTTCTTGAGCTTTCACAAACGGTTTGCCATTGGTGGACATGATTTGAGTAAAGGCAGTCTTTACAGTTTTGTTATAACCTATGCCATGAGAGGTTACCTGAGTATGTGCAAGAACTTCATCAAGTTTGGAAGTACCCGTGTTGAACTTTTTGAATGTTTCATTTACAAGATTGAGTTGAATCCTCATATTATCAATCTCTGCGTCTTTCTTTGTCAACATTACCTCCAACTTTGCGAGAGACGCCTTCTGGCTGGTGGATTCCTCATTAAGTGACTCAATTTCCTTACACTGTTTGATCCACTTAGCATACAGCTCCTTGTAGAGTTCCTGCAACTTTATTAGCAACTCCAGAGTTTCTTCCTCAGTAACTTCGTCTTCCTCATCTGCAGTAGTTATTACAGTATTGAAACAGAAAAGAGTTTCATAATAGGACTCATCTTACCTGTCAGAAGTTATCTCAACTTCAGTAAACTTTGAATTGTCCAGTCCGGCACATACTGCAGTTAAGGCTGCGTGTTCGTAACTTGCATCATCTGAGATTTCTTCCACAAATATCCCCGAGGTGTCCAGCTCACTGTCGCTAAGGGATAGGAATGTGACAGGCTTTTCAAGTTTTCTAAAAGTGTTTGCACATTCATTTGCAAAGTGCCCATAGCCTTTGCACTCATAGCATTAAACAGTGGAGAAATCTTTCACTTCCTTTGGTCTGAAGTGTTCTGATGCAGCACGCTTCATGATCTTGGGTTCTTTTCCAGGTGAGTTCATCTTTTCATAAATCACCAAAGGTCCGGACGAGTCATGACGAGGCTTGCGTTGTTCAGCACCTCCCTTCTGTTGTTTTCCTCTGTTAGCTCGGATGAGAGTGTTTAGTCTCTTGGTGAGAAGAGCATAATCTGGATTCTTTTCACTGATCTCTTCAAGATCCTCATCCTCTTCTTCGTCATAAGCTGAAGTTGACTTTGAAGTTGACCCGACTGTCAGGGCAATTTCCTTTTTCTTTGACCCGCCCCTCTCATTCATTTCCATTTCATAGGTCTTCAGGTCATTCATCAGCTTTGTGAAGTTCAAATATCCAGTGGTTGACGCCGTGTTAATAGCAACAACCTTCATATCAAAATGAGGTGTTAGAGTTCTCAAAGCTTTAGAAACTAACCTTTTGTTGGTGATTGGATCACCAAGATCAGTGCACTCGTTTGCAATCTCAAGCAATTTGTTGCAATATTCTCCAACAGTTTCATCTTCCACCATCTTCATATTCTCAAATTTTGTGGTGAGAATGCGATGTCTTGATTCTTTAATTCCAACATCTCCTTCGCAATGTTGTTGAAGGATATCCCACGCTTCTTTGGCCGACTCACAATTTCTTATGAGTTTGAACATCTGAATGTCCAATGAAGACTGAATTGCATTGAGTGCCTTGTCATTGAAGGTAGCATCTTCGTTTTGTGACCTGGTCCATTCTTCTGGAGGAGTACGAATTGTATCTCCTTCAGCATCTACGGTCTTATGATGCGTCCATGCCTTTTGAACAGCATTCCATGCTCTTGCATCAATGGATTTGGTGCACGCTCTCATTCGAACTTTCCAAAAGGAATAGTTCATGCCATCGAGAACATGAAGTTTGTTGAATAACGGGTTTGTGCAATCCATTGTACTCACGAAAACAGGATCACCACTTAGTGTGTCAAGTGTTCGCTCTTGATGCCAATTGAAAAAACCGAACTCTCGGTTCTGACAGAGTTCTGTTCAATAGTTGTGTCTGAAGTTGAGACGACTTTGAATATGCAGCGGAATTTAGAAACAAACAATGGATTGAAAAAATTTCACGAGATTATATTTCTATAATCTGGCGAAGTGCCTCAGGGCAAAATATTCACTATATAAATTTGTGAATTACAAAAACACCACAAGCAAACTCTTACTAAACTTAAGACACTTTATCTCTTCCTTCACAGAAGGTCGTGACTAAAGTTGTCTTAACTAATACTTGTAGAAAACTAATATCTCTAATACAGATCTGGTATATCTCTATCAAAATCGTGTATCTAACTCTATACAATTGATCCCTATTTATACAAAAATAATAGCTTGGTCTCTACTCCAAATAACAGCTTTATCTCTTCATGATCTCCATTCCTAGATTCTCGGCGAACCACCCTCAACTTCAGCAACAGCTTTATCTTGACTCTATCAACCTTTGACACGGTCAAACACAATAGATTTTCCTAGAACATCTTAACCAATTTACTTCCTGCACAATCAACCAAGAAAGACAAAACAAAAACTATATCCAAACAAACCAAACGGTTTCAACAATAAGTAATAACAAGAGATATGTATTATATTGTACATAAAATAAAGATGCAATATCCCTCTTTGGACTGATGACATGATCGATTGAATCGTGATTGAAAAATCATAAGTTCGATTCTACCAATATGCACTTCCTAGATTGAATCTTCGAGCACAATTTACTTAGAGTGCACCCTATAGGGTTTCTTTAGAAAGCGATTTCTTAAATTAGATAGAGATCAGTTGGTCAAATTGATTCAATCTGCAGCATGAGCCTTGTTACTCCATTTTCTTTCAAAAATGTGTTCTTTCTGTTTTAGTTGGTGACAGGTTTTAGGGAAAGCAACTTTTCTTTGCTGCATTTAGAAAGCCAAAACCGATGAGAATACTACAAAGTCTACAATTCTAATTGGACTGCTTTGGACTTTGGAGTGTCAGAGAAATTTTTGCCAGAATTAATACAAATTAAAAGTATTCGGAATTAACATGATGTATTGATCGAGTAATTAAAGAAAGTATATATATATATATACAAGTATGAATATTTTAATTGTGTTTTCAGAGTATATGAAAAAGAAACTCTTTCTCAAAAGACAAAATTGACGAACAAATTCAACATGTATATAGCCCGGATAGCTTCCTCTTTGCTTTCATCGTTCTCCATCAACGTTTGTCATTTGTGGGGTTTTTTTTTTTTTCGATTTTTCGTGTTCACATTTTTTTCTGTTGAATTGTAGTGACTATTATTTTTGCTTTCATGTTAATACAAAATTCACGCTCGTTTTTATTGGAAAAACTTGCATTTGGATTGTCGAGTTAAAATTAATCATGAGAGAGGATTTTGGAAAATATTTTCAATGAATTCATATTTATTGAAAAACTAATTCATTAATTAAGGTGATATAAAATAACTCATCAAAATAATCTTAATTATTTTTTTTATTTGATGTTCGATCAAATTCATTTGTTTAAAGTACCTTAATCCATATGCAATTAATAACATTGAACTATCTTTGCTTCGTTGTATAATTATTCACTTTAATTACTCGCTCTCTCTATTGCCTGCGACTTGTGTATATTTTCATTGTTCCAACTCTTTGAAATATATTCAGTAATAGTATTGCATGAATTGTGTTTAAGACTTATTTGTTGATTTTGTTCCTGAATTAGTCAAAGTGGACAAAAAAAAATTAAAGAAAAACAAGAGATACGCTTCTAATTTAAAACCACTTTTTTATTCAAATAAACACTTGTCGCAATTTGAAAATGATGACACCATTTTTATTGAATTAGAAATGCATATGTTAGATAGTATCGTGTCAAACTCTTTTCCACAATTTATATAAATTGAAACGTCAAAAGAGTTTGGCCCAGAAATCAACGAGGCACACAAATTTTTGTGGGCACATTTTGTACAATAATTGGAGTATACAGTTTAATGAAGCTGTCGCTATTATCAAAATAATTAAAAAAAAATTAAATCTCTAATAATTAAATTATGAATTAAGAATCAAACCCACGTGAAATTGACTCGGAGACTAAAAGATCGCACCGCTTCCTAACTCTTAATTGCACCTGGTACCCACAATTAGGGAAGGATGTCGTTTCCACTTTCCCCCCTGTGACTAAATTTTAATTTGACATATAAAATAGGTAAAACACGTTCTAGGTGGCTGTACTTTTAATTTTTTTGAATTTGGTCTCTATATTTTATATGGTTAAAATGAGATTCATAAACTATTAATTTAATTAAAATGAGGTATCTGTAGTATTAATTTGGATAAAATCATATTCCCCGTGACTTAATTTTATCAAAATTGATTGTAAGGGAACTTCATATTAATCAAATTAATAGTATAGGGACTCAATTCGAAAATGAAATACAAATTGAACAAATAATTAAATTAAAATAAAAAATAGAGCAAGTCTCATGTACATAAGATGTACATCAGAAGGTCAACGCGTTGACTGGGTCAATGTTTTGACCAAAAAATCCGTCAAAATTAGTATCATTCATAATACTGAAAAATATCATTTCGAAGGCTCAAAAGTATCATCTGTATCAATAAAAAGTATTGGCCTAGAAAAAAAAAATGAAGAAAAAAACTGTTAAGATCAGTATCAATCGAAACACTAAAAAGTATCATTCAAAATTAAAAAAAGTATCAGTATATCCCTAAAAAGTATCACCCGTTTTCACTCTTTTTGGTCAACGCGTTGACCGTCTGATGTACATCTTATGTACAAGAGTATTTGCGTAAAAAATAAAGACATACTAAAGTAAAAAAACCTATTTAAAAAAATAATTAATTTTTTTCAAAACCACTATAATTTTGTTTTTTTTATTTTAATTTATTATTTTTTGAAAAAATTCAAACAATAGTTTTAAAATTTTTATTTTTATTTTATTGAATTTTTTTATTTTATTTATCTATTATTTGATTTTTTTTTTAATTTACTTTTTTAAAATAAAATAAAATTACAACGTTTTATAAAAATTAATTTATTTACTTTTTTGCTATTTTTTATTTATTTTTAAAATTAAAAAAAATTGAATAAAAAATTAAAGTATTTTTTCAAAAAAAAATAAAATTATAATGGGTTCAAAAATATTAATTAAATTTATATTTTATTTTTATTTAATTTTTACGTAAAAATCAATTTGTATTTGTTTTTATTTAATTATTTTTTTCAATTTTTATTTGTTTATTTAAAAAAAATGATTTTTTTATTTTTATTTTCGAATTGGGTCTTTATACTATCAATTTGGTTAAATCAAGTCTCTCTATTATCAATTTGGATAAAATTTAATTTTATCTAAATTGATAGTACGTGAACCTCATTTCAACAAGATTGATAGTGAGCCAATACGACAGAATGATTGATAGTGAGCCAAATCGACAAAATTTAAAAGTACAAGGATCCAAAATAGTGTTTTGTCTATAAAATATAATGAGTTGAATTATATATACATATAAATATGAAGATAATAAATTTACAGTATATTTTTTTAAGACAAAAAATTTAAATGAGATCATTTAACGAGTCTCTTATGTTAAATAGGTCAATTAAAACTCAAACTCGCATTAAAAAATCCACCAACCCGCCAGTTTTAGTCTAGGCACGGACGCGTGCCTGAGTACCCAATTATGTTGTTGTTGTTTTTTTTCTGCTGTTCTTCATCCATTTCTTCCTTTTTTCAATTTTTCTTTTTTCTTTTTTTCGTTTCATTTTTATATATATATTTAAAAATTATTATTTTATATCGAGCGTAGTACACGAACCCATGCGTTGGCGTCGAATGAGTGCAATGCACGAGACACCGAATAAAAAAATAAATTATTTCAATTTAATTTTAGGGTTCACGTATTCCGTTTTAGGATATACAACGCCGTATAAAAAAATTAATTTAATTCAAAAATTTAAATTAATTCAATTTAATTTTAAGGTTTATTAATTCTATTTTAGGGTATATATTTATTAAAAAAATAATAATTATCAAGAGGATTGCATGAACCCACGCATTAGTTTCGGGCGAGTGCATTGTGCAAGACGTCAGATAAAAAAAATTATTTAAAAAATTAAATATATATTTTCTTTTTAAAAAAGAAGAAATTAGAAAAAGAAAAAAAATTGAAAAGAAAATTGTAACGACCCGGCTACCGAACTGACGGTTGTCCCCACAAACCAACACAAGTCTTTCCAGTGTGCTTTGTCCTCACTCACACGCTCCCTGAGAAACTTCCCAGGGGGTCACCCATCCCACCGTTACTCCAGGTCAAATCCTTTAAGCTCTCCTCAACTTTGGAGTTCTATCAGTCTCATTCCTGTATAGCCTTAGAATCCATCTCTTTCGGGTGGATTCGGTTCATTCATGTGCCCCTTCGCTTGGAAGTCTTATAGGAGTCGTTCTTTGTCCGTGTCTTGCACCGGCGATCACTCCATGCTTCGGCCCCGGGCGTCACATGTCCACCAGCTTCCGCTTGGTTCGTCCCCAAACCACACCTTACTGCGAGAGGTTCTGCTCTGATACCACCTGTAACGACCCGGCTACCGGACTGACGGTTGTCCACACAAACCAACACAAGTCTTTCCAGTGTGTTTTGTCCTCACTCACACGCTCCCTGAGAAACTTCTCAGGGGGTCACCCATCCCACCATTACTCCAGGTCAAGCACGCTTAACTTTGGAGTTCTGGTGGAACGAGCGCCAGAAAAGAAGATGCACCTTGTTAGTATGAGTAGCACCAATCAAATCCTTTAAGCTCTCCTCAACTATACAATCCCATTTCTGTATAGCCTCAGAATCCCTCTCTTTCGGGTGGATTCGGTTCATTCATGTGCCCCTTCGCTTGGAAGTCTTATAGGAGTCGTTCTTTGTCTGTGCCTTGCACCAGCGATCACTCCATGCTTCGGCCCCGAGCGTCACAAAAATGAAAGAGTGAGAGGGGACCACTAAAAAATAAAAAAAAATAAAAAAAAGATAAAAGAGAGGGAATTATTTTGTTGGTTCAAACAATATCCGTTTAATATAAGAGATTCGAAAGATAGCCTCACACATGTGTGTCTTTGTTTTTAATTGGATTTTGCTGTTTCTAGGTTAGGCGTTCTTGAGGCAAATTAAAATGATTATTTTTGTCTGTAAAAGTTTATTTATCAGTCTCTCAATACGTTTCTTTTAAATTAAATATATTTGTTTCATATTTTTCTGCACGTCGCTATTTAGACAGTTTTTGATGAACGGTCCAAAATTTCACATGGAAACATGTGTAAAATACTAAAATTTGTCAAATCGTTTTTCTCTTTATATATACACACACACACACATTGTGGCTGTTTTCTAGCAGAACCCAAAATAAGAATCTATATCATATATCTAAAAGTAAGATAGTGTATATTAATAGAAACTATCCAGTTTTCCCGTCTAAACTACATTTCCAAAAAAAAAAGAAATATATATTATTTAATTAATTAGAAATTTATTTACATTAATTAATTACTTCAAATCAATAAACAAAATATGGTATACATATCATAAAATTTATTTACATTAATTAATATATAGCTATTTACCCTTAAATAAGAGATTAGTATTTATATGGTTATCTTGATTAACTAAATCCTATGAAATCATAAAAGGTAAACACTTTAAATATATAAACATATAATACCATTCGGAAAAAAAAATGTTTCCACATTCAATACCATTCGAAAAGAGATTAACACTTTAAATATATAAACATATAATTACGTTAAATATTAAATACTATTGGAAAAATATATGTTTTCCACAATTAACATTAACATAAACTAATAATTAGTACATAGTTTGTGTATTTTTAATTAAAATCAATTGAATAGTAATATTTTTGGTATTTTTAATTCAGCTTGCATCATGTAATAAATCATATTATCATAAATCAATTAATCTACATCGATCATTGTTATTCAAGCATTGACTATGATTAGAAAATTTAATTATAAACTAATTTTTAGAATTTATATGTACGAATTTATTGATAGTGGTATATATATATCTTACAAAAAGTCAATTCTTAACATTATATTATACGTATATTCTTTAATATATAGATTGCAATCAGTCTAGCAAATTAGATTAATTACCATATATAATTTCTCTGCAGTAAATTATATAAATAACTCATTTATTTAGGTTCATATGAAACACAACTTCTTATAGAAAAATAATTGTACTTGAGAGCCTTCTTGTGCATTTTAATTTGTATAAATCAGTAGTGATGATCTTCTATATTTGTATTCACACCATTAATGTGTATGTCTCTTTTTTTGTAGGTATTTCGATAAAAGACAAGAATATTACGGCTTAGTTCATAGATGAATCAAACCATGAACGAGTTTTCAAACCGTGTCTTGTGATGAAAGAGACTAGCTTACTTCATGAGGTATGTACATTCGTATTCATGTACATCATTAGTTTGCAAGTATTTAGGATTTTCAAGTTGATTTATTGGGTTTTCTTCATATATACAATCATTTTTATCATGCAGGGAACAAATTAGATGGATGTACAAGACAACCAATAAGATTTGGTGATGAAAGGCTCATGATTTGTTTATAACTATTCTTTAAAAAAATAAAAATCATGAAACTATTCTTGGTATTCATATTTGGAATTAAAACTATTTTCTTCATTTTCAAATGTAGTACCATGAATTTTATATACAAGTTTTCCTATAGAATTAAAAATCGCATATTGTAATTAATTAAATAATTTTATTACCATGTATTATTTGTGTGATATATATGATGCATGTTAATAATAGCCTGTTGAATAATTTATTACAGACCCCAAAAAAATCAATTTGATATTTTTAACAAACTAATAAAATATGCATTTTAGATTATACTAAGCTTACTATTTTTATTTTATTTTTTGCCTTATTTCATGATAAGATGTCTTATTCAATTGTAGATAATTTATTTTTTGTATTTTTCAATTTCTATACATAAGTTTTTTTAGTGGTTTTGTATTTTCATCAACTTTTTTCTTTCCTATTGATGATACAATAGCATTTGGATCTATTTTTCAATATTTTAATACTAGCAAATTAGCAGTGTTCCCCGACACAAAAAAATTGGAATATATGGTCGAAATCCTAAAGAACAGTTAAAGCTACGCATTCAATATTGCTGAAAATTCAAAAGCGATTTGGATTGTGTCATAGAAGTGAGGCAGCAGAGACTGGGTTCATGAAGTAGCTTCCTCTCAAAGTTACACCTATGTTTGAATTTCTTACATTTTATCTTCAATAATTTAATATATTATCATGTATATAATCGATTTTTTATCTTCTCACATCAATGAGGTTTTTTTAATTGAAATGTACACAATTTTTTTTTCACTGAGAGTGCGGGCCCACATACACATACACTTCTAATACTGAAGGGATATTTTGCATGTATAGTTTATGTATTATGAGATGATCTTAAATGTGTGGATTCCAAATTGATCTCCACCTAATTATCCAAAGAAAATAGATATCCCATTTAAAAAATGAACTAAGGGAATTTGAATAATTATTTTTTTAGTTATAAAATGGAGGATTAATTCAATTCATACTGACCATAGTTCCATAATTTTATTTTCGTTTGTTTGGGTTAGATTTATTATATTTTTATCAATAAAGTGATTAGATTGGAAATAGATTTTATCAATCAAGAAAATCCATGCACATGAAAAATCAAATTTTAGTATTATTGAAGTAGATTTTCAAAACTTTCAATTTCTGCTATTTTAATGGCATCAAGATAGTCCATTTTGAATGGTAGTTTGTAGATGTTTATTTTGTGAATAAAAAATTAGTACTATTTTGTTTAATAAACTATGAAATTATGTTAATTTAGTGAAAATGATAAATGACAATTCTTTCCTCACTTTATATAAAATTAGGAATTTATGAGGAATTAAGATCGTACATATAACTACAATATTAAAGAAATTAATTCAAAACTAAATAAAATTACATGAAGTAATAATGAATTTACTTATTAAAGTAACAATCGTGTAATGGGTACATAGTATATATACTAAGTATTACACACACAACAATTATATATAGAACATTAAAGTTAAGTGTTAGAAATGGATATCGGGCCTAACTCACCCTCACAAAACCGGCTTGTAAGGGGAGGGTTGCCCTCACCTTAATAAGTGGCACATGCCACTTTCCCCAACCAATCCCCAACCAATGTGGGATATTTAACACGCCCCCTCACGTGCAGCGTGGAACTAAGCCACAAATCGCTGAGAACTCGATATTGGGGGCCCCAACATTGAAACTGGGGTTGGCTCTGATACCATATTAGAAATGGATATCGGGCCTAACTCACCCTCACAAAACCAGCTTATAAGGGGAGGGTTGCCCTCACCTTAATAAGTGGCACATGTCACTTTCCCCAACCAATGTGGGATATTTAACATTAAGGATTAATTCAACTTTATAAGTATCATTTATCAATGGCTATGAATGTCATCATATCTCCCACCGTGCATCGCACGGGTGTAATGCTAGTTTTTTTTATGTTTGGATCTTGGATTTTAAGGAAAAAATAGGCAAGTTCTGAAATTTGGAGAACTGGTTTTTGTAAGAGGTATGGGTTTTAGAATTTAATGTTTGTTTAAAAATTTTGGGAGAAAACTTTGAAAAATGCGGAAGACAATATTTTTTGTGGGAATCAAATTATGTCTAAAAACGAGGTATATGATTGAAATAATTAATTTTCAAATTCTTTAAATAAACAGATTGCGCAATTGGAAATTATATGATTTTAAATAAAAAGTTGGTCAAGATGAAAATATTATATAATAAATTAGACATTGAAGCCCACACGACTTTGAATGCGAGCCTCAAAAGGTAACGCGCGAATTCAAATCACATGATGCTTTTGTCTTGTTTTTCAATTACTTGCCTAAAGGAAGAAAAAAGAAATAAAAAGCTAGCAGTGATATTAGTACGTTTTAATTCAATGTAATTTATGAAGAAAATAATTCAAAACGTGTAAATATATAATCATACATACGTAAATTTTGCACTTTGCAGTATACTGGAAACCAAAAATCGTGCTAGTATAGAAAATTGAAATGTTTGTTCTTGATAGATTTTATTAGGGAAAATGCTAAATAACACAAATTATTCCAACACAGTAGTGGTAAAAGCGTAATATAAATTAAAATAATTATGTTAAATGACTAAACTATTCTTATTACACTATTGATTTTAAAAGAATTTAAAATTTAAAAATTCTCTCTCATCATTAACAGTCTCTCTCCCCATTTAATAATTTATGAATTATTCAATGAATTGAACTCTAATTCTCCTATTAATCAAATGTTTAATCAATTATATTTATGATGATTTGATTAATCAAACATTTCTTGCAAAATATTTTTAAAAAACATCTCATTTGTGTATGATGAGAAAATATATTTAATTAAGACAGATAATGAAGGCACTTATCATTTCTATTCACAGCTTATCCTACTATATCTAAAAGTAGGATAGTCTAGGCTTTTTTTTCCCGCCAAAACTATCCTACTTATTAAAATAATAAAAAATGGAAAACGAAAAAAATAAATGGATGAACAATAAAAAACGGCGATCAAGGATAATCATCAATCATTAATATATAACATGCCCACTTACTATGGAATAAACAAAAAAATTAGTAATCAAGAATCAATGCAAAGTTATTACAGAATAAAAAACGGTAATTAATAATCCGGCTATAATATTAATTAGTGAAAAAATCGGCCAAGAATTGTATTATCAAGATATTGACATTTACATCCAAATTAATATTAAGATTACCCTACAATTGGTTCCATATTTCCCATATTTAATTATTAAATAATTATCATATATAGTTGCATATAATTTTACGTAAATAAAATTCTACTTTATAGATAACTATGATTATAAATATACTTTTTAAGGTATGCTTAATGTATATATTTTATTCTATTCAAATTAAGATTAAGATATCATAATGTTTTATATAAATGTAATCAATCGGTCGTATTTCTATATTTAGTCATGCATTTTTAATAATTAAATAAGCAATTAAGCAAACGTTACAAGTATTTTAAGTTGAATGGCATGTGCTCAAATTAACCAAATGATAATTAATTAGTGTAAATTGCCTATAATTATATCATTTAAATTTAGAAATATTCAAAATTATCATCTCATTCTAATCTATAAATACTTGTATCCTATGAACTATTGCATCCATCACACAATATCTTAGATAATCGTTTAGCTAGCTTTTTAAGATTTTGTATTTGTTTTTCATAATACCATATTGAGTTACGTTTTATTTTATTATTGTTGTGTCATTCAATTTTTTATTTATATATTTGAGAACTATTTTTTTTTTTTGTTACAGAGTAGAATCTGTAAACAAAAATACATTGAAGGTAATGAATCGAATACTTTTAACGTCGTGATATAAATTGAAGAAAATTTTCAATTGCTTTGTCTTGCTTCAATCCACATCAAAGACTTGCATCAGTCAAAGGAAGAAATGAATCAATGGCTCCATTTCACATTTCATTATTAGAAGGTTGGTGCATATTTATAATCATAAAATAGCTAGCATATTACCTTCATTATTTAAACATACATGCTTGTATATATATATATATATATATATATATATATATATATATATATATTTCTTTATAAAAATATCATGTGTTGTTTTATATTATAAGAAAATATTGAATCACTTTGCAGTTCCATCAAACATTTTTCAATTATGAATTCCACTTATGGTTATTGATTACGATAAATTTTGATTAACAAATTTGTGTGTATATTTAATTAATTGTCATAGTTTTTTCCACGTTCATTTCAAAATGTGTCTTGAGATGGATCTTTGAGTTGAGGTCTATAAATATCGATTGTTATTTCACAATTTCTTAACTCCGATTTGTGTGTTCATAATTTTCATGATCTACTTTATTTATTTGTTCCAATATTGTTATTTTGTAATTTATTTATTTTTTATTTTTTTAAGTAATACTATGTTGTAGAGAATACCGCAATTACTTCAAGTTCTTGAGGATATGTCACTATCCATTCTTGATTGAGACCTTTGAAGTTAATTTCATCAAGATCTATCATCTATCCGCACATCGATACAAAAGGAGGCAATTTAATTCTAAGTTTTTGTAAAAGTAAAATAGCATTGTATTCATCTAAAAATTTTGTAGACAGAACGATTGTATCGTAATCACTATTGTATCTATTTTTAGTATTGTTTTCTATTTGTTATTTGTTATTTGTAGTGATATCTTGGCGGATAGCTCTTGGTTATAAATAATTTGTTTGCTTTATCAACTTATATTTTCAAATTGTGTGTATTCCATTTTTTTTATTTTATTTCATCGATTTTTTTAAAATTTTAAATATATTTTCCTAATACAATATTTTATTATTTGTAATTTTAATTTTGATGCAGAGATATATTATGATTTCATTATGTTACATCAATGAGATATGTCAACACTTTGATGCATTATTGTGGAGGTTTTAGAGTTCTAATTCGTCTAACTACGGATGGAAATGAAGTGTTTGTCCAATTTAATTCACAACATGTTTGTTTAAAAGAGTTACATTTTAATTATTGAAATCGTATGTACACATTGTGTTTATCATATAGTAGTTATAAGTTCTATTAATTATTCTTTTTTGTAATTTATTTATTTGTTGTTTCTCTAATTTGATATTTGTGTTCAAAGTAATGTAGAAGTTAATACCCATTTTCATACCCAATGGAGATTTAATGTTATAGAAATAAAAATATAATATTTGAATGATTCTAAATGGAATTTGTTCAATATTTATTCATTATATAATAATTAAAAATAATAATTAATATAACTATTTGTAATTCTTTAAATATGTTATCTTTAAACTTTTAATTTTGGATGTCGATAATTGAATTTTTTTAAAATATATCCGGTTAACTTAAAGAGTCATATAAAAAAAATAAAGAATTATATATATATATATATATATATATATATTAAAAACTCATTATGGACATCCAAAATATTAAATTAAATATACCTAAATTTAAATACTGACGTCCAAAATATTAACTTGAATATTTGTTTTAATTTGGAATCTAGAACATTTAAGTTATTAATTGTAAATAGTTGAAACTTATATGTTTTAAAATTAGAAACAAAATTTAATATACATCGAAGAACTAACAAATATTAAATATGATTTAAATTTGTAAAATTTAAATTCAATAAAATTAAAATTTTGAAAAAAATATATTACGAAGTTTGAATTAAATATATTCAATTTTTTAATTAAATGTATTCATTAATTTTACCAATTTAATGTTAAATATTTTTAATATTTTGACGTGAACATACTTAACTATCAACAATATGTTTAATTTTTTAAATAATATTTATCCTGCATTGAAAATTAAAAAAAATATTTGTATAAACGAACAAACTATAAATTATAAACCACAACAATGATTTTTTTATCTTTATGGGTTTTTCAATTGAGATAAATGTAATATTTTGATATTTGATTTTATTAATTTAATGTGAAATATTAAATAAATTTTAAAATTATAAAATTTAAATATTTGATAATATAATATTTAATTAAATATAATAAAATTTTCAAGTAAAATAACTTAATTATATATTACTTTAATTTTTTTAATTAGTTAATTAAATCTATATCTATTAAAAAAATCAAGATCCATATCCAAAAATTTAAATTAAATATACTTAAGTTTACTAATTCAATGTTTAATAATTAACCTTATCAATTTAATTTTAAATATTTTAAATTTTTTGAAGTTAACATATTTATGTTCTCAAGTTTAAATATATTTTAAATAATTAAAACTTACATGCTTTAATTTTTTAAACTCTATTAAATCCACATTGAAGGAATTACATATACTGTTTTTCATAAGTAAACTATAAATTGTGAAACCTGAAAATGGTCTACCAATCTTCTTAGTCTTTCAATTGAGATCAATAGTAATATTTGATTTTATGTAATTTAATATTGAATATTAAACATATTTTAAGTTTGTAGAATTTAAATATTTTAAATTTTAATTTTTCAATTAAATATATTAAAAAATTCAATAAATATATTAAATAAGTTAATTGAACTTATTTTTCATTTTTTAGTTAACTATAACTATTAAAAAAAATCAAGCCACGTCCAAAAATTTAAATTAAATATATTTAAACTTTTGAATTAAATGAATTGATTGGTTTTATCAACTTAATGCTAAATATTTTTAAAATCTTGAAGCTAAAATATTTAAGTTATCAATTATATATATAATAGAGATAAAACATATATATTTTAATTTTTTCCAAAAATATTTATCTAGCATCAAATAATTTATAAATATTAAATTTATATAAGTTTAAATACCAATATTAAATATATTTTATATTTATCGAATATATAAATTTGAAAATTAAAATTCTAAATTAAGTATTTAAAAAAATTGAATTAAATATATTCAAAATTTTGGATTAAATATATTAATTGTTCTTATTAAATTTGATGTTAATATATTTAAGTTATAAAATTTAAATATATTTAATACATGAAGCAAAATTTATGCACAGTGAGAAACTAACAAATATTATTGTGCATGAATTAACTATAAAGCAACATACCCAACAATTAATTTTCACATTTCTCAGTCTTTCAGTTGAAATTAAATGTAACATTTGATATTTTAAATTATTAATTTAATATTAAATATATTTTAATTTATTTGAGATCAAGTGTACATTTATGATGTCATCAAATACATAGGTGTAAAAGTTACTACACGTGTCATCCATTAATGATAGTGGAACATGAGATGTAACACGAAATATAATCTGGTCCGGTATACTTTATGGATTGAAATTTTTTATATTTGGATATAAATTCATTACTGTATTATTTTTTTTTTTAAATTAAATTTATTAGGTACATTCAAATTTATTTTAATGTATCCTACGCATTACAATGTTGAAGTAAATATATTTTTGAATTAATTTTTTATCCATTGAACAAATAATTTTTTTTTTCATTGGTGAAGTTAATGTGATTAATTTTATTTTTGTATAGAAAGTTCTCAATGATTTTATTTAGCATAAGTAATTAATTTCTTATTTATTTTTTTATTTTATTATTTATAGTATCATATAATAATGATTCATTTCAAACAAATAATTTCTCTTATTAATATTGTTTCGTGAAATGGTTTGTGGCTCTCAAATCATAATTGAGTTTCAGTTATATGCGAGATTTCAAGTCTATTTTTAGAATTTTGATTGGTGAGCAGTCAAATTATGCTAAATTATGTGAAAAATGAATAATCTTTTTAGTTAGAAGATTTAAATTATAATGAGCTTTAAATATGCGAAACCTCGTGTTTGAATATATATGTGTGTGTGTGTGCGCGCGCGCGTCGATCCATAAAATTATTTATATAACACATTTTAAATTATTTAACATTTTTCTTTAATAGTTAGATATCACATGTATATTTTACATATCATTCATAAAAATGACAAATGTTTAATTTGACAATACATATATATAGACCAATATTTTACAATAATATAATTTAATACGTTCATATATTCGTGTCTAATGAGACATGAAATGATATGATGTTAAAGATGAAGTTTGAGGTGTTCTCTACAATAAAAAGAGATGATGATGATGATGCATTAATCAAATTGTGGAAGAACTGCTTAAGTCGTGACAATTGTCCCTCGATAATGTCCTAAATATTCACTTCATATAGTATGAAGGGATGGCGATGATGTATTATAATTTTCTTAAATGTATTTTACGGTATTGTATCATTTTCTTAATGTTTCTCATTGTACTTAAATTATAAATTATTTCAATTATGTTTGTAATAGATTTCAGGCGAATCAATTATGTTATTTGTGTTTATTATAAAAAAATGAATGTAAATTATAAATTTATTCATTAATATGAATTGTTTGTCGATAAAATAGTGAATAAATTTGAATATATATATATATATATATAACATTACATTATTTATATGTACATTTTATAATTACTTCTATTAATTACTTAACCATAATTTAATTATTAATTGTATGTGTACAAATTATTTACTATAAAGCTTTCGCCGTGCATTGCACGGGATGTAATACTAGTTTTTAGGTATGCAACAAAAGGACACATATTTTTTTTTTCATTTAGTTGATACAGATAGTGAAGGTAGATTGATAAATTTATTATGAGTACTCAATTGTGTACTTTAATATTTATTTAAAAAATCATTATTCATATTTAAAAAATATAATTTTTTTCAAGAATCATTATTGGGAATTGGTGTAGAAAATGGGAGGATGAATTTTATTCATATTCATTGGAATCAAAATTATACCATGAAGGGTGATATTGCTATTTTACATAAACTTCTATGTAATTTTTGTTTTGTGCTGGAATAATTTGTGCTAATCAAGTTTTCATTTTAAGTTATTCCCAAGAATAATATTTGATATGCAAATTCTTCTGTGAAAATCTGATATCAGTAACTTAAATGAGTCAACAGAAATGACTAGAAAAATATGTATCTGACTGAAAAATATACCCACTTTGACAAGCAGCATATAGGCTAATTTTTTGTAAGTTAGACAAGTCCAAATTAATAACCTTGCTACATTGCATTGCCAGTAATCGATCAGTATATATACTTGTACTGTCATTGTCAAAATATAATTCAAATAAATCAAGCTATAATTAAATATATATGAAGCTGAATCTATCTAACTACACATTTTAATTTCATTTAATTTGTAAAGCGAAATGTGTACTTAGATATAGATCGATTAAGACATTAAGCATTTGGAATGGTCTATCGCATATTTGGTGTTGCATTCTTTATTGCACACTTTATTTTTTTAATTTTTTTCAATTGTTTTCCTTAATTTCAATTTATTATGTTTTAGTTTAATTTTACACTTGTTATTTAGGGCTCATGCTACCCAAGTAGGTTTTAATATAATTTTTTAGTATTTAATTTTTCAAATAATCAATTAATAACTAAAAATTTAAAATTAAATAATAGAAAATTAAAATGCATTCTAATTGGGTTGGATGTATCATAAACAATAAGTATAAAATTAAACTAAAGTATAAGCGATTGAAATCGAAGAAAAAATTAAAAAAATAAAATAAAAAAATCTAGTGTGCAATAGAAAATGCAACATTAAAAGTGCAATAGAAGATTTCAATTGTCGCTACATATTTGTTTGTGTATATATATGGAGGAATGAAATATGAAGTCGCGATTGATTGTATGTCATATTAATTTTTTTTTTTTGTATGAACTTAAAACACTAATACCATAGTTAGAAGACACGACTATAGTTCTCTTGGAGATGGCCTAGTAGTGGAGTGGTGTTATTTTAAGGCCAAATGTCTCAAATTCGAATCCCACCATTAATACCACTAGATATGAATCTATCACACCTGACTTATCAAGTGTGGTTCACCTATGCTTTTATTTTCTAAAGATAAAAAGGGTTTTAAAATCGAAACTGAAGGAAGTGTGAATGCCCAATTGCCCAAAAGTGAAGTGAGCCCCACCCATCAGTTTTCATCTTCAGCCCGTCGATGTTGACCGTGGGATCTTTTGTTTGATCTAATTGATTGCGTGGAAATTGTAGCTTTTGTTTCTTAGCTTATTAAATATTAATGTCACATTCCACACTCAAAACAATAAATATAAAAATATTAATGTCACATTTTAGTCAGCACTTGATTGCATTGACCTAAATAATTTACCAAAAAAATGCATTAATTAATCATCTATTTTCAATATTCTCACTAATGCAAACACGTATATAGATGAAAAATTGAAGACACCTCATTATTTTTTTGAATAAACTGCATTTTGATACTTATATATATATATATTTTTTGTTACAAGATTTAATTTTTTCCCCAGGAGTGCAAAAAAAAAAAAAAATCATTCAATCAAGAAATCTTAAATTAATGCAATTAATTATGTAGAATTTTCGGATCAAAAATTTGATTGGATGTTAAAAATATTGCAAAAACTTTGAAAAATAGGGTACTGTTTTATTAATAGTTTTAATTTGGATTATTTATGAAAAAAACTTATAATGTAAATACCAAAGTGTAATTTACTCTCAATTTTTTTAGTTAGTAGTCAATTTTGTTGGCAGAACTGTGTCTAACGCATAAATTCGGTATAAACTGAAAACATTTTTATACGTACAATAACAATAGTTGTAAAAGTTTAAAGTAAAAATTAAAAAGAAAAAAGCATGCAGCCTACACTCGCATTTATCTGCATGTTGTACTATTAAATCGAGAAAGAGCTGCACTTGCGTGCAACACAACCTTCCGTGCAGCTATTTCAGACGGGCGCGTAAGGCCCACACGCCCGTTTTTTTTTTTTGTGATTTTTTAAATTTTTTTATACATGTTTTTATCATATTTGATACATTTTTTCTTACCACAAGGTACTTTTTATTGTAGTTGGAATGATGATAGTATTAATCTCAGGTTGATACCTGTCTTTATCGTACTTGATACTTTTCTTCTTAGCACATGGTACTTTTTATTTTACGGAACTCGTGGTTTGCTTTCCTTTGCAAATTCTTGGAATGATGATTGTTTTAGATTAATCTCAACACATACAATATAAAAACTGAAAAAAAAAATCAGAATTTGAACTAAATAACCTAGTATAAAATAACTAGCAGACCCCTTACTTTTTAATGATACAGATGATACTTTTCGAATGTTTTGTGATACTTTTTAATAGGAAGGTTGATACTCACTTTGGAGAGTTTTTTTTTATGGGTTGACCAGTTAAAGCGGGTTGACCCGCGTTGACCGGGTCAAAAGCGAGTTTGGCCGACCTGTCTCATATAGTGTTATTTGCATCATGATGCATGCAAGTTTTTGCGATCAAGGAAATGGTCCAAATTTTTTTTGGGATAACCTAGTGGTGGAATGAGGTTACTTGGATATCAAAAATCACGGATTCAAATCTCCTCAATATCACAGGTCGGGTGTGTAAGTAAAAAAAAATTAATAAATCCTAAATATGAAAAACAGACAATAATTAAATTAAAACTACTATATCTAAGAAAGTTCGAACTCCAACTTTCGAGATAGAAATAAGACAATTTAAAAAGGTACAAAAATAACATTATGTTTTCCAATTTTAGCCATATCTTATCATAATTATTAATATATATATATATATATATATATATATATTAATAGACATGCATACCACTATAATTTGCAATTATTATATAAAATTTTGTGTTGATTAAAATACAGTTTTTTAATTGGTACGGTCAATTTAAAAATCATGATATCAATTATTTGAGGATGTAAGTCACAATGAAAATACCCACTTTATGGTGTAAAATGCCAAGATTTTAATTTTAGATTTTAATGATTGAAAATATAAAGTCATATTTTTTTATAAAATGTGTCATGTATATGTCATTGCTTGTACTCATAGATGTTTCAGAATTAACAAGACAACTGAATGATATTAATTCTTAAGAATGTTGTCATTAAATTAAAAATTACAAAACATATAAAACACAAAGTATATCTCATCGTTTGATATAATAAAAAAATACAAGCACATATGTTGCACGTACATCATTGTTTCTCAATCAGGACAATTCCTAACATCGTGCTTAGATTTCTCCCACATATATTGCACATTCTCAAATGGTTTTTTACCATGTTAGATTGTTTCCCACATATACTGCATGTTCTCAATTTGATCGTGCCACAAGATGAAAATTCAACCATGTAGTCACTTGAATTAATGTTACCTACAGATACATGTAGAATATACAGTGCTTAATTGAGTTATTTTTAATGCTTAATAATCAACCTAGAAATGCTTTTGATGCGGTGATATACAATCTTCACATACAATTTTATCATAACTATGTATATCGCAATGCTTAATTCCGAAGTTTTCACTATTTGCATATTACAACCATAAACATTTCATCGTTCTTGGAATCTTGGTATTGTACAAATAGTGAGACTTATAAATTAAACTAAAATATTGCAATATAATATAAACGTCTCAAAATAAATTTGGTAAATTTTAATAAAGTAACAAAATCGTAATATTTTCAATAGTGTCATGATGAATAAATTATTTAAACTACAAACACAAACACATTATGGATGAACAACATAAAAAAATCTGAATCTTCCATTATCGATGATCCTGTCGACTTAATAAAATCGAACGTGTTTGTTTTTAAAATTGATTGTCCAAAACATCGGTATAAAATATTAAAAAAATCTCTACAACTCTGCTATAGATGTATCATTCCCAATCGACGAGATATTACTGCAAAAACCCAGAGAATGGTTTTTATGAGGAAAAAAAACAACGCATTAATTGGGTGAGTAGTGGGATATTTATCAAAATACAAATCATAATATATGGAAGATATAATATTTGGATATAACTAATATTTTCAGATTTCTTCAAAATGTCCTAATTACCCTTATCCCTTAAAAATAGTCAAAACTACCAAACATACATAGGGCCGATTATTTAATCTCTCCCTTAATTCATCTAAATCTATGAGCTGATATTTGTTCATATTTCTCACACCAATACCTAATTTCGATTTGAACCATATCCTATATATATATATATATATATAAGTGTAAATGGGCCAAACTAGCCGGTCAAACTTTTAAAAAACTTAATTTGACCAGTAACTTTTAAATATATTTTATTTAGCCAAAATTACTAAAATACCCCTATATTCATTTTTAAACCATATTTCAATCCTCCCATCATTCAGTTGCCATTCACATTTCACATTTTGAAATGAGATTTTGAAAAAAATTCTCTCTTTTCTACATCTCATCTTCTTCAACACTAATGGAATCTGCAACACTGAAAATTCAAGCGAAGATTTCTCCAAATTCAAGTCGTCGACCTCCGAAAATTCAAGTGAAGATCTCTCTCTCCAGATTTCTCCACCAACGAGCCGTTGACCTCCGAAAGTTCAAGCGAAGAAATAAAAAAATCATTCACTAACGTGTGCATGTTTCAGATCTAATTATTAATAATATTGTTAGACTGTTAGGTGTTGTTTGTTTGTGAAGTTTGATTTGGGGGAAAAATTGATTCGAATAATTTTCTACACATAATAGACATGCTTGGACAATAGAAGTACTTAAAAATCATCGCTAATATAGTTGATGTTTGAAATCTGGAAAAAATGAAGTATTTTTACAATTTTCGAAAAATTTGGAAAAATGAATTTCTTAATTGCGCGCGAACCCCAGTGCGCAGTTGATGTGCATGTACGCGGAGCCTAGCGTGCATGTCTTGTGTGCGCATGCTTTATGGCCACATGTGCGCACCTGAGGCCAAATTATCAATTGTTGTTCTGCCGATGCCTGGAAACTATCAACCGATGTTAGGTCGATGTCTGCTGATGTGTTCTGCCGAGGTCTGCACACACGCGCATGCTTTGTGCGCGCAGTTAAGAACAAAATCGCACGCACCTAAGTCCAAAGTATCAACAGTTGTTCTGCCGATGCCCGAAAATTATCAACCGATGTTATGCTGATCTCTGCAGATGTCTACCGATGTGTTCTGCCGAGGTCTGCGCGCACTTACTTACTTTGTGCGCGCAGTTAAGAAGAAAATTGCGCGTACCTGAGGCCAAATTATAAACAGTTGTTCTATCGATGCCTAGAAATTATCAACTGATGTCATGCCGATAGTCTGCCGATGTCTGTGCACGCGCACATGCTTTGTGCGCGCAGTTAAGAAGAAAATCGCGCGCACCTGATGCCAAATTATCAACTGTTGTGCTGCCGATGCCCGAAAATTATCAACCGATGTCATGCCGATATCTGCCGATGTGTTCTGCCAATGTGTGCGCGCACACGCATGCCTTGTGCGCGCCGGGTCTTGAGCGCACTTAAGAACAATCCAGTGCGCAGTTAAGAATAAAATCACTTTTTTTTGTAAAAGTTGAACTTCAGTGCTCACTGCACTAGCTCGGCGTGGACGAACTACGACGAGAACTATGGTCCAAGAAATGAAGATCAATGATGAAGATGAAGATCGACGATGAAGATAAAGATTGACGATGAAGATGAAAAGCAGATCTGAAGACGAAAATCAACAATGAAGATGAAGATGAAAAGTAGATCTGAAGTGTGATGGGTAGGGAGTAGATGGGGTTTTTTTTTTAAGAGGCAAAACTTATTTTAGCCACTTAAACTTTAAAACATATTTATTTTAGCCAATAAGTTTTAAACATATTTATTTTAGCCACTTTGGACAAAAATACCTTGTGCGCGCTGGACTCAGCGCGCAGTGCGCACGCGCATCAGCAGTCCAACACCTGCTCAATGCACACTCGCACTGAGCAGGGGCAATATAATAATTCTGGCTAAATAATATATATTTAAAAATTAGTGACTACATTAAGTTTTTTAAAAGTTTAACCGGCTAATTTTACCCATTTCCACTTTTGTTAATGTCTAAAGGACATTTTGGTCCAAAGTGGCTAAAAAAATTATGTTTAAAATTTACTGACTAAAATAATTTTTTTAAAAGTTTAAGTGGCTAAAATAAATTCTCCCTCTATATATAATCTACTGTTGATAGACCTGCATACCACTTTAATTTACAATTATTATATAAAATTTTGTGTTGATTAAGATATAGGTTTTTAATCAATACGGTCAATTAAAAAATCATGATATATCAATTATTTGAGGATGCAAGTCATAATGAAAATACCAACTTTATGGTGTAAAATGTCAAGATTCTAATTAAATTATTTGAGGATGTGAGCCACAATGAAAATACCTACTTTAATTTATGGTGTAAAATGCCAAGATTTTAATTTTAGAGTATACTAGTATACCACATGTGCGATGCACAGGGGATGTTATTAGAAAAATATTTATGTATAATAATAAAATTATATTCAGTCATGAATTTCGCATATAAATATATGAATTATATCGTCTGAATTATAAATTACTTATGTATTTTTTATCATTGGAGAAATCAACTTTGGCGGCTCTAGCCGTATCAAAAACACCCAAGTTGGTTGTAAAATTGAAAAGGCAGAGTTCTCGCTGCCCAGATGGTCTCAACAGCGATTAATCGGCCAATTATGCACGAATATTTTTTTACAAATTTTTAAAATATTTTTGTTCAAAATATGATTAAATAAAAATTTTGAGGTTTTTCACTCTTTTTATACAACAACCTACATCCCAATGTTTCAATCTACAACCAATGTGGGATGCAGAAAAATTAGAAACAATTGCGGAACTAATTTGAGGTTTTGATTTAAGATTACCCACTCTTTTATACAAACCCACATCCTAATATTTTAATCTACAACCGATGAGAGACGTAGGATAAGTGAAAATTTAATATGTAAATAGCAATATGTAGTAATATATTATAAAAAAAAAATACTTAGGCGAAGACAATCTAAATAGAATTTTATATGTTATTATATGTAACTTTATGAACCCACTTGTGGAGAAACAAAACATCATAGTCCCGATGATTGATATGTAACTTTAGAACTTCACAGATCTGGAATGATACAAAAAAATATATTTTTTATTGAAAAAATCAAATACATTATCTTTAAAGATTTTAACTCATTAAAAGATTTTGGACGTGGATGTTGAATTTTTAATATATTTAATTAACTTAAAAATTTAAAATATTTTAAATTAATATATTTAAAATATTTTATTATATTTGTTTAATATATTTAATTCAATTTTAATTCAAAATATTTAATTTCTAAAAATTTAAAATGTATCGTATTAAATTGGTAAAATCAAATATCAAATATTATACTCGATCTCAATTTGCAAGATCATTGTTGGGCCTCACAATTAATAGTTTGTTCATATACAATATTATTTCTTTGTTCTCCAATGTGGAATAAATTTTAGTTTAAAATTAAAATATAAGTTTAGACTATTTAAAACATCTTTAAAGTTGAAAACTTAAATATGATAACTTGAAAATCTTAAAATTATCTAACATTAAAATGATAAGATCAATTAATTATTGGGGAAGAAACACGAACGTGGCAGGTCAGGAAGAAAAGTGACGACGACGGAGGGCGGCGGGTTTGTAGTATGAAGGGGAGAGAGTGAGAATGGAGAATATTTTTTTTTAATTTCTTTTGAATTATTTTTTAAAATTTATTTTCATAGTGAAAGGATAGATATGACTTTTATCGTAGTGTGTAAAGATAAAATGTGAAAATATGAAAAAAAATGTGTGATGTATAAAGAAAAAAGGGTGGTGTATATAGAAACACCCTTAATCAATTAAAGAGTAGAAAATTTAAATCAATATTTTAAAAATATTTCATTCAAACTATTTAATATATATAATTTAATTCAAATATGTAAATTTAAAATATATTTAATATTTAATATTAAAATGATAATATCAAATATCTAAATATTACATTTGATCTCAACTTAGAGATCAATAAATGTGGAAATATCATTGTAGGAACTCATAATTTATAATTTGTTCATGCATAACAATATTTGTAAGTTTTTTGATGTGAGATGATTTTTGTTTGAAAAACTAAAAGTATAAGCTTTAACTATTTAATACACACACACACACACACACACACATAAATATAGGTTTTGGTTCGGGTGAGAAATATTTGTTGGTGTGAGAAATGAAAAAATATTTTTTTATTGTAATTTACTGCTTAATGGGTATAATTTTATCGTGTAATTATTTTGTCCCACGTGTGCAATGAAATTATAGCAATTAAGCAATAAAGTACTTAAGCAATAAAATTATGAAAATTAAGCAATAAAATACAATACGATGAGCATTTTTCTCATTTCTCACACTAAGATATTTTCTCGCCTGAATCCAACCCCATATGTGTGTGTGTGTGTGTGTATAAATATGTATGTATATATATAATTCATGATATAAATATATTTAACAATTAATTGTTAAGTTCAATTAATACATTTAATTCAAAAATTTAAGTATATTTAATTTAAAATTCTCGATGTGTATCTTGATTAATACATTTAATTTGAAAATTTAAATATATTCAATTGAAATTTTGATGTGGATCTGGAATTATTTTAATATATTTAATCAACTTAAAAATTTAAAATATTTTTAAATTATTATATTAGAACAGTCACTCATGATACTTAAAAAAATGATAATTAACATAAAATTATGGTCCACTGTAAAGAAAAAAAAATAGATCTTTAGAAAATTCACATATAAATCAACAATCTAAAGGCTACATAATTTATTTCATCTTATGAACAAAATAATTTTCGATAAAAATAGGAGTAGTATTTTTGCAAAATAAAAAAATAATTTATAATATTAAAATTCTAGTATTGAATGACTATATAATATAAATATTAATTAATTAATATATATTTTATTTTTATTTATAGAAAGTGCATTTAGACGAGAAAACTAATTATTACTATTTATAGTGACTATCTTACTTTTAGATATAATATAGATTGCGCGCAAGAAGTGCAATTAGATATGTATGTTGTGAATTACCTTGAAAGTCGCAGCTTTCTTTGCTATATAAATTTATTTGAGCAATACTATATATTAGTGTCAATTCATCTACTAATTAATGTACTTCCAAGATAATTAAGTCCAGATCTCTTTTAAGTATCAATAATCCATGAAATGTCAAATAAAAATTCAAAATGAGAATCACTAATCCAATAGTCAAAAAGTTGATCGTGAGGTTCAAAAATAGATACGTCATACGAACTAGAGTCCACTCAGCACATCATCATATCATTCCATTATTACATTTTTTTAATTAAGAAATTTATGACAAGATGCGTTACATACTGTTTTCGTTTTTCAATAATATTGGAGTATATAGGTTTGTTTCAATAGAAGACAGACTAAATATATAACTAAAAATATGATCCAAACTCTCGACAGTGAGCTTCAAGATTGTAAGGTCCAGCCGGATTCTATTCCACACCGAATTTGCATATGTAATTATTTTTCCATCAATATATATAATATACTTATTTGTCTGTTTTATTTGGCAATTCGAGTTTATTACGCGTGTGTACGTGTATATATACACATAAGAGAAAACCTATCATATATATATATGTATGTATATATATCAGAAAAAATGTTTAAGAACATTATCATACCAGGCACTTGCGATACTTTATTTCAATTTATGTGTGCCAATCATGTATTAAATCTCAAAATTATTAAATTTTCTTTCATTTTTACTTAAATTTTAATTTCTTCTGGTTTAGTATAATTTTACATTATTATCTAGGGTTTATTCCACCCAATTAAGATTTATAGTTATTTTTTAATATTTAATTTCCATTTTTAGTTAATATTTTGTGGTTGATTAATGTCTTAAATATAATTTTCAATTTTTAGTAATATATATATATATATATTAATTATGATTAGTTATAATATAATAATATTTTTTATAAAAAGTTTTATTAACAATGTACAATTTTAATATTGACACACAGTTGATACACACAGATTGAAATCATAGCATCTCAAATGTATATAAGGCTACATCCTACTCCGCGTAGCAATTCACATAAGATATTATTACAATAGTACTATATTGAATACACGGTAATAATTAGTGTAGTAACAGATAATAATATATAATTAATAGAAAAAATATTATCTAAGAAGTCAAAAGGAAGTCTTATCTAAAACCTTATTTAGGGATTAATAGATGACGTGAGCTAGGCAACAATAATCTTTGACCCTCATGCATCTTCTTTTTTTCTTTCTTTCCTTTTTTTTTTAGTACAAAGTACAATCCCTTTATGTTGCTCAAAAGGCTCTCTCTCTCTCTCTCCCTCTCTCTCTCTCTCTCTCACACACACACACACGTACAGTTTCTCACTCTTTCTATAAATTCCACCACTCAAAACACCAAGGCCTCTTATCCTAACTCCCATATTCTCATTTAATTTGAAACTCCAACCTCTTCCCGGCCGGCCCAAGTAAAGCCGCCATCCTCCTCCGCTCTCATGGCTGATAATGGTGTGGCCACCACCCAGTCTCATTCTCACCTACCCACCCCCAAAAAACCCAAAAGAAATAAGTATGCTTTGGCATGTGCTTTCTTGGCTTCGATGACCTCCATCTTACTCGGATATGGTGTGCTCTTTTTATTTTTTATTTTTTTTGTATCAACTACGATATAATTTACTAAAACTCCACACTTCAATTCTATTCTTGTTAATTACTTGTACAATAACATATATTATATGTACGTTCCAAAAATTGAGATTTATAACAACAATTATTATTACCTCGACGCCATGGTAATTAAAATTTAATTTTCCCGAAAAAAGTCGTTAAATTTTACAGTCCGAAGACAAATATTTACATGTAACAAGATTTATACATACAAATATTAATATTTAAATGGTTACATGCAGATATAGGAGTGATGAGTGGAGCCATAATCTACATCAGGAGAGCCATACCCATGACGGACATACAAAAAGAGGTGATAATGGGAATTCTGAATGTCTACTCACTCCTGGGCTCCGCCGCCGCAGGCCGCACCTCCGATTGGCTCGGCCGCCGCTACACCATAGTCTTGGCCGGAGCCATTTTCTTTGTCGGCGCGCTGCTAATGGGCTTCGCTCAAAACTACGCCTTCCTCATGGTTGGCCGCTTCGTAGCCGGCATAGGCGTCGGCTATGCACTCATGATTGCGCCGGTCTACACGGCGGAGGTGGCACCGGCCTCCGCCCGCGGCTTCCTCACTTCTTTCCCGGAGGTGTTCATCAATTTTGGTAATTTTATTAAAAAATTTTACTCATTAATTTGAGTTCTCTAACTTTTTTTTTTGAAGTAGGAAATTTCCAACGTGACAAATTAAAGTAGATAATTTCTTGATTTTATTTTATTTTTATAATCACTATACTTATATATATATATATATATATATAGAGAGAGAGAGAGAGAGAGAGAGAGGGTGAGTTATGATGAGAACTGTGTTTCTCGTTTGAGAACTAAAAATGGTACTTATTTATTATGACTTTATAGTTTACCTTATTGTATTTTAGTGCACTGTTGCTAAAATACAACAAGATAAACTATAATTTTTTTTTTTAAAATAGCACTAAAATGTAATAAAGTAAACTATAAAATGGTAGTAAATAAACACAGTTCCTAGTTCTCACATGAAGATCAGTACCTATTTGAACCAAATCTTATTTATATATATATATATATATATGACAAGTTTCATAGAGTTGGCGTGTGTGAAGATTATTTTAAGGACGAAAATGCAGG
Organism: Perilla frutescens; assembly: GCA_026008535.1. Classification (NCBI taxonomy): domain Eukaryota; kingdom Viridiplantae; phylum Streptophyta; class Magnoliopsida; order Lamiales; family Lamiaceae; genus Perilla; species Perilla frutescens. Next base: position 35,474,862 of record BRKX01000020.1, on the reverse strand, counting down.
TGGAACCTTGGAATGAATAAGAAACTATTACATTTGATATCCGCCATTTTTTAAGAACTGTCACAAATTAAGATTTAGATATTTCAGTCTGAAAAACAACTGTGCTAAATGACAAGATTGCATGTTCATCAATGTATTAAATATAACAAATTAAAGATTCCAATTTTGACTAGGTTATTTTTATATATATTTAATTGTCTATATAAAAATCTTATTCCGGGGAGGAAACATATTTTTGTAGTCCAAGCAAATAAAATCTGCATTCGTGGCGTCCAATAATAAATCGTCTGCCCACATCGCTACCTATGTAGACCTCACGACCAGAGAAAAAAAAAACTATATATATCCACATCCACCCCACCTCAAGGCTCAAGCTAGCTGTGTAATGAATTATTGTAGGTTCGATCTTTTAGGTTTCTCAATCGGATTTTGGGAATTTTTATATAGTTCTCCTCCGATCATTTAATTTAATTTATTGCTACAAAGTAATCATGATATATAGGAGTCATCAAGAGCATAAACAATGTGATATAATGGTAGTATATATATATTACTTCCAAAACTATATGTCGTGCTTCATAGTATTCAAAGAAGAAAAAACTGTATATGATGAGTAATTAATGACTTACTGAAAAACAATACCAACTTAGAATACAGTTTCATTGTCGAATTATATATTTTTCTAAGTTCTTCTTCTTTAAATTTACAATATATTACCTTTTTCTAGGTAAATATTTTGGTCGGGTTAATTATTAAATTAACAACATTTCTGTAATTTTGGGCACAAGCATAGTAGGTAATATATTGAAAATACGGCTTCTCAAAGCTCCCGACCAATATAATTAATTATTAATTAATTTGTTTTGCGCGCGACAGGCATATTACTGGGCTACGTTTCAAACTACGGGTTCTCAAAAGTGGATCCATATCGCTTAGGGTGGCGATTAATGCTCGGACTCGGCGCTCTCCCCTCCATCTTCATCGCCCTCGGCGTCCTCGCCATGCCGGAGTCGCCGCGTTGGCTCGTCATGCAAGGCCGACTCGGCGATGCCAAACGAGTCCTCGACAAAACCTCCGACTCCATCGAGGAGGCCAACTGCCGACTCTCTGAAATCAAAGAGGCCGCCGGCATACCCGAGCACTGCAACGACGACGTCGTATCCGTCACCAAAAACAACCACGGCGAGGGCGTGTGGCGGGAGCTCATCCTCCGCCCTACCCCGGCCGTCCGCCACATCCTAATCTGCGTCGTGGGCATACATTTCTTCCAGCAAGCGAGCGGCATCGACTCCGTGGTGCTGTACGGGCCGGACATATTCGAGAAAGCGGGCCTTAAAACGGACTCGGACCGGCTGCTGGCGACGATGGCGGTGGGATTCACGAAGACGATCTTCATCTTGGTGGCGACGTTCCTGTTGGACAAGATAGGACGGCGGCCGCTGCTACTGTGGAGCGTGGCGGGGATGATAGCATGCTCGGTGGGGCTTGGAGTCGGGCTGACCGTGATCGACCATTCGGAGCGTAGATTGGTGTGGGCGTTAGCTCTGTCCATAACGGCGGTGTTATCATACGTGGCGTTCTTCTCGATAGGCATGGGGCCCATCACGTGGGTTTATAGCTCGGAGATCTTCCCCCTGCGACTGCGAGCCCAGGGGTGCAGCATAGGCGTCGCAGTGAATCGCGTGACGAGCGGAGTGATATCAATGACGTTTTTATCCCTGAGCAAGGCCATAGGGATTGGAGGGGCGTTTTTCCTGTACGGAAGTATAGCGGTGGTGGCGTGGGCGGTGTTTTATGGAATATACCCGGAGACGCAGGGGAAGACGCTGGAGGAAATGGAGGCCCTATTTGGAACATTCTTCAAGTGGAGATCCACACTCAGGGTGTTGGATGACAAGAAGAAGAGGCAGCTCCAGATGGGGATTAATGCTTAATTTCATTTACTTATTCTATTTTAGTCACTGAATTCAAGATAATTAACATCTGCTGCTTGCTTACTCAGAATTATATTAAGGAATTGAAGATCAATGCCTTGGTTTGCAACCAATTCAGATTTCTATTTTTGTTTTCGGCTAAACCATGCATCTTGTTTTTGTGCTGCCTACCTATTTCAATATTAGAAATTAAGAGAATTTCTATTTTTTTTTTATTTACAGTCGTCTAACTTAATTAGATTTAATTAGTTAAGTTGAAAATGATGACGATCGAGATGTTTAACATGTGGTAACATTAAGAAAATCGGATTTTTTTTTTTTTTGTAATAGTGACTTGATGGAATGGTATATAATAGAAAAATAATTTATTCAATTTTTATATAAAAATAAAGTAGTACAAATTAAAGGCCTATATTAAACCAAAAGATAAAACACATGCATAAGCATCTAAAAATACGGATGGGGTCCTCTATTCCAGATTTGGTATTTCAATTCGTATTCCACGATCAAATTTATGGAGTTTTCTTTCATTTTTTTCGTCAATTTTAATTTATTATGTTTTAGATTAATTTTATGATTGTTTTTAGGGTTCACCCCACCCAATTAGGGTTTATAATCATTTTTTAGTATTTAATTTTCAAAGAAATGATTATTATGGTTGATTATTTTAAAAAATAATTTATAATTTTTAAAATTTCAATCTTTTGTTGATAGATGTGACTAGGTTGATTATGTTATAATTAATTTTTATTTTTATAATATCTATTATTAAACTTGTTAAATCGATCGTGGAATACGGGTTGAAGCACTAAATCTGGAGCAGAGGATCTCATCCCCTAAAAATATGCTTGGCCTAACTTAAAGCATCAATCTTTGTCTTTGAGTTAAACATGCCGTGTCTTATTTTCCCTTTATATTATTTCAATTTTCAGTTGCAACTTTATTTCCTTAATTTTTTCTTTGAAGTAGGGCCAAAGACATTTCTTATCTAACTTTCTAAAATTTTCCAAGAAAAGCACATTGAAGAATAAGTGGATATAATTTTGAAACCTTTCGTTTTAATGAAGGAATGGTCTCCCAAATAATGTGCTCAAGACACTTTTTTTTTTTATCATTTTCTTGATTGGTGATATATTTGTTGTTACTCTTTAAAAGTAGTCATAACCATATCCAAATTATATTCAGTTATTATTTGGAATGAGTGTTGGAAGAGAACAATTGTTTGATCACTTACAAGACAACGTAATAACCCAACCAATATATTAATATATCTGGTATTTTATTCAATGGATTCGGTCCTATACGTACGCGAGGAAGGTAATCAAAAAAGAAAGAAGATGAGTTCTTTCTTTTATCACTTGGGAGCCCAAAACTACAACATAGTAACACTTATGTGTGTATGGCGTTCAATTCATCAAATATTAATATACCATGTGAGCTAAGCTGTAAAATTATTTTATAACACTTAAGGTCATATTGTAACATAAATTTTTGTATTTAATTTGGTAAAATATAAAATAGTATACAAATAAAATAATTTTCGGATTAAAACATATTTATACAAATTGAATTTCTATTCTTCCTCTGATTTTTTCCTTCAAAACTTGATCTTCAAACAGTCTTTGAAATCTTTAGAGTGAATTTGCCTCTTTGATTTTCTCGAATTTGTTATTTGAATTTGGTCTTCAAAGTTTTCGAGGAATATTTGTATCCTTGATTTTCTTTGACTTGGTATTTGGACTTGATAACATTAATTCAGAGGGCTGTCGTCTTGTTTCCAGATCAAATGCTGACTTCGGGATGAATTTAGAGAAGAACACCTTTGACTGCCTTGCTTATGGATCAACCGCCGAGTTCGAGATGAATTTGGTGAAGAACGCATTTGAATGCTGCAAAAACGTTTTGAATATTTGAGAGAATTTCACTTATGTAATTTCTTTACAAATTCTTGAACTCTTCAAATGATTTATGGGGTGATTTTCAATTGATATGAAGGTCCCTATTTATAATTGTAGGTAGGAGTATCTAGGGCTGACGTGGCGTGATCTCATTGGCTCTTGAATATTGATATATCTCTGTAAAGATATTTACTTGTTACCAAAGACTCTTGATGTTTATCATATAATAATATCTTTATTATTTAAATATTTTATCTAATTTTGGATTTCATAAGATTCCCAAACTAAATAGACATATAAAAATTAATAAAAATATTATATATAATATTGTTAATTTTCACCTCCTATAAATGCCCCCTCGTGACTTGTTCATGGACGACTTGTCGTTTGAAATGAATGAGTCTCAAAAACTGATTAGATAGTTTAAACTCGTATCAATGAGTCTTGAACTTGAATTTATTAGATAGTTTATACTTGTGTCAATGAGTTCATGAATTTCAACTTGTGAATAGTTTATACTCATATTCAAGAGTTCTTCAATTTGAATTTATTAGATAGTTTATACTCATATCAATGAGCATTCTTTTGGATTTGAATTAGATAGTTTATGATCGTATCGATGACCCTTTAATATTTTTAACTTGGATAGTTTATACTCGTAGCATGGAGCTTTCTTGAACTTGGATAGTTTATATCCATATCGAAGAGCCTTCAACTTGAATTTAGACTTTGTAGACATTTTATACTCGTGTCCGTGAGTACTTGGATTTAAATTTGAATTTGTTGATCTTTTATACCCGTTCAATGAGTTTTGAATTTGAATTTGAATTTGTAGACATTTTATACTTATGTCAAAGAGTCTTGGTATTTCTTGAAGAGTTTAGATATTTTTGGCTCTTATCAAGTAGCTTTGGAAGATAGTTAGGCTCTTATCAAGGAGCATTGCCTTTTTTTTCTTTTCATAGATTGTGACATGTATTGGAAGACTTGAATAAGCACATGGAGAGATTTATAGCCACTTCTTCTTCTTCTTCTTCATTTGAAGATTCCTCAAAAGGTTTGCCCCATCATTTGTTTCTTACCCTTCTTCAAAGTTGTTGGGCTTTTGTTTTGATAGTCCTTCAATTCCATTTGCGACTATGTTCAACTCCATGTTGTGAGCTTTAGTAGCCAATTCCTCGAAGGTATTTGGTTGAATCTCTTTCAAAATATATTGAAGATCCCAATTCATGTCTTGGATGTACATCTCAATTGCTGAAGTTTCTGTAACATCATAGAATTTCAGAGAGTTTTCTAAATTTATTTACAAGACTAAAGAAAATAATTGGAGCTAAAATAAAGTTAAACAGATGTAAGTCGCGACTTTTTTGTGTATTTTATGTGAATATCGATGATGGGATTTTGCATTTGTCGCTGAAGATAGTTAACATTGGTCTTTTCTGAAATGTAACGTCCTAATGGAAACTGACGGTGCTTTCAGAATTTTATTCTGACCACTACAGTAGTCCCGAAATTGAAAATCGTAAAGGGAAAACATGTGAATAGTGTTTTTCCGTAAAGACGTGATTTTTGAATCATTATGAAATCTTGTGTATTGATTCAAGTCTTATTTTGACAGTTTGTTTCCATAGAAAATCGCCCAAAGAATGCATTCATTTTTTCGAATTTTCAATCAGAGGTCAATCGAACGCTCGGGGGAGTTTTCAGTAAAATGTGTGTAATAGTAAATTTACTTTTGATAATGGAATCTTTCTTCAATTTTCCTCAGACGACATCCTCATTTTTCAACGATGGGTTAGTTCAATAGTACTCGAGCCAACGAGTCTCCCGGTATTTTCGGATTTTGTATCAGAGATCATTTGGACCTCGCCATTGAATAAAACAAGTTTAATTGAATCCGAAAATCGCTTTATCAGTATTTTATATCCGAAAAAGTTATACCCGCCCCGGATCCCTTTTTTCTATAAATTGGGAAGGGGAGGATTCATTTCCCTTGCACCTTTCTCTCTCTTTCTCTCTCGTTCGTGTTGATGAATGATAGAAATTCGGGCCTGCGCCAAGTAAATCGCGCATGCGGGTCCAGGTTAAGTTTTGTTGGGGGGTGCTACTGCGGGAGCAGCTGCTGAGCGACGGAAGGCTGCCGGAGAGTCGTCGCCGCCGCCGCTGCCGTGGATGGCCGGAGATCGCCGCCGTCGTGCCGCCACTGCGCCGCCACTTCGGATGTCTCGTTTTGGTCCATTCTCATCCTTTATAGTTGAAATTTTAATATGTTTTGTATTTTAAATAGTACTTCATTTCGTATGTGCATCATCGTCCGGTAGCCGAAAACCGGTGAAAACTCTGGAAAATGTGAAAAATAAATGGGCACCGATCAGTTTTGGTTTTTGCCAATTTTCACACATTTTCGGATCATCAAATCGAAAAAGTTTGAACTAGAAAGTTGCTCGAAATATTATTCCCTATAGGACTGCCATGTTTCGTAATTTTCCGATAAGTTTTGATTAAAGTCAATTATTTTAATCAGGCGATTATTTTTATAACTAGAGCATGTGATTTCAGAAAATTATGAAAATTGTATACTTTAATAAAGATATATGTGGGGTCATGCTTGATTATTTTCATAAGTTTTGGTTCTTGATTTACCAATTTGATTCTTGATTTACCTTTTGAGTTCTATTTTATTTTTGGTACTTTCCTTTTAGTACTAATTCATAGTTGGTAGTTACCTTGTGAGTCTTGTTTTATTTTTGGTTCTTTCCTTCTAAGTAGTATTTTATTTTTGGTAGTTTCCAATTGAGTTGTAATTTAATTTTGGTATCTTCCTTATAGAGTCTAGTCTAATTAGGATTTGTAGATTGTGTCACATAGATTGATACACATCCTTATTTTTCAAATTCTTCCTTTTTTTTCACCCGGTTTTCCGGTTTTCATCTTTTCTTCACCAATTTTGCTCCCGAACTCCGATTTTTTCTCCATAATACCATTCCGGAAGTGGAACGACGAGCCGCACCAAACTCATGGCATTGCCGTGACATACGCGTACTTTTGGCCAGATTCCATCATCTTCAAGGTGAAATCGCCGCCAGAATTCCAAGAGGAGCCGATCTTAAGCAACAGAAGCTTCAACCATCACCACCATATACACGCCTATCACACGAGAACCACTACATACTTGAGAGACATACACGAGTGGTAAAATTCAGAGAGACAACACGAGTGATTGTGAGGTCCGTTTCTTATTTTCTTTTGTTGTTTTGTTTTGCAGGTTACTATGAACTCAAGCATGGGAGCTCGTACACAGTCAATATTTGACAAGCTGGATTTAATGGTCAAGTTAGTAGATCAGCTCACGCAGCACTACACGCAAAACCTCCCGCAGTCCAGCTGTAGGCCACCCATTGCAAAACCCGTATATGCACCGCCCCCACCAATAATTCGGCCACCTGTTACTCCACTGACACCACATGCACAGTCTATTTCACCCATTCAGCCGATCATTGTTACACATTCTACCATTCAGCCTTCCATTGTCGCATCGAGTCAAACCCATGAAGACGAGTTAGAACAGCCCTTAACCGACGCCATATCTGAGGAGATAGTTGTTGAAGTCGAGGAAGAAAAAGTGGAGATCAATGTCAAGGTACCCATTACAGTTGAAGCACCCGTTGAAGAATTGATCGATGTTGCTACTTGTGAAATCATTTTAGAAGAAGAGATGGTTGATGAAGAGCGCAATCTAGAGGATTCAGTTCATGAAGAATCTACATTAGAAGCGGATCAACCTTTGAGTGAAGAAGAAAAAGAGGTGCAACATGAGATCAACTTGGAAGTGGTTGAAGATCAAAAGGAGCTCATACAAGCAAACATGGCGGATTCATCAAATTCTAACATTTTTTGTCAACCATGTTCTTTTGATGTTTTAATCTTACATGTTGCCAAAGATGTGCCACATAATATTGATGTGCCACCAGACTTGTTCGTGGTTCCCATGTCCATGCATCCTATGAAATTGAAGTTTCAGTTGTCCGACACAAGCGGGATGTGCACGTTCATGATCAAAACGTTGTGTCCTACGCAACTTGGGCAAAAAGAGATTGATGACCTGTTCGTGATAGTCTTTGATCCCGGATATTCGAATTCGAGGACGAATTCTTTTCAAGATGAGGGAAATGATACGAGCACGATAAACGTCAACAAATCAAATTCAAGAATGCCATTGAAAGGTTCGAAGATTCTCGTGTTGTTCAAAATTAAAGATTGGAGATCAAGATTTGATGATCAAGATCACACAGCCAGCAGTATGGGCATACCGACTGCGTGTCAGATTATTTTAATTAGGAGCTCATTTAATTATATTATAGTATTATTTTATACTATAGTATTTATTTAATTAGGATCATATTTTTATTTATTTAATTGTAATTTTTATTTTTATTTAATAAGGTATTTTCTAGAAGGTCTTTTTAGTTAGGTAATTAGAGTTTTAATTATGAGAACTTATTTCCTAGTTAGAATTCTAGTTTAGGTAGTTTCCTAGTCCAATTTTTATTATTTTTAGCTATAATTTATGTTCCCCCTTATAGTATAAATAAGGGATATGATCTATCTAGTTTATTTTCTTTAGACGTTGCATGAAATAAAGAGTTATTTTCTCAATTGTCTCACGATCCTTAGGTTGATCAAATAAAAACTTTTGTTGTTTTAGTTCAAAAGCAACATTCTTAAAGCTAGCAACTTTACGTCTTATATCAAGGGAACTTCTTAATCCACATTGAGGGATTATTGGAAACTCGTTATCAGAAGAAAAACTTAAAGATTCGTTTTCGTCGTACAAGATACGCCGGAGATTAATTAAGTTGCAATTCATTCTACTATCTTCATCATCGCCAATCCGCCAATCACCAACATCCAAGATTCATCGTCGTTCATTTCACCATCAATCATCATTTATCCAAGCCATAACTACGTAAGTCTTCCACTGTTTGGTGTCTTTTTCAATCGTCCCAGTATTATTTTTGAACCCTTACACCGTCGTCGTACGTTCATTTCTGTTGTCTGCGTTTTCTGATATTCCTTCATGTTTTCGAGCATGACAGAATCACATCAAGAATTTAAGATATGCATGAAATGTGATTCTTGCAATTGTGATGTTAATCACTAAAGGTGTCACTGTGAGGTAACCCTTGCACATACACGTGATCAAAGCATCACTATAGGAGTCAATGCTAGGTAACCCCTGGTATACTCAGGGTCAATGCTAGGTGATCCCTAGTACACTCTTCCCGGATTAGCGAGGTAACCCCTCCTTTTTCCTATCAGCGACATGTCATAGAGTGCAGTAGACGATAAAATGAGCTACAGAGTACCAAAGAGAAGTAAATCTTTGCAAAAATGGGAATGACTTTCGCGTTTTGCTTTCCATTATCTGTATTTATATTTTGGATATATTGTTACAATTTTTATTAAAGATTGAGTTAAAAGTTTAACCTACTGAGTGCTTTAGTACTCACACCCAAAATCTTTTCAAAATGTTTTTCATAGGTTGAGATGCTGGAGGTGATGGCTCGATGTACTGTTGTGGGTTGATCTAGCCTTGTTGTCTCGTTCAGACTGAATTATTGCTCATGAGTATGTTGTTATGTGATACAATATTACTCCATTGTTTTCCGCTTAAACTCTGATACAGTTGCCCCATAATATGATTGCATGTTATATTTTATTATTGGGCTTATCTGAATTGCATACCTTATTTGAATCATGATAAATAAAGTCTCATTTCTTTTCCATAGATCCAAGCGTGTCTCTTTACAGTTTTCGACCTATGAATAGGTCATATTTGGTTGAGTCTTGGACTCTGTTTATTTTCTAGTTGACTTATGAATGGGTCTGAACTTGATTAATTGCTTCTGTCCTATGAATGGGACATAAAATAGTTTATTTGCTTCCGATCTATTGATGGGTCTTAGTTGTTGTGACCTATGGAGAGGTCCTGTTTATTTGAAGAGTCAGAATCCTATCTATTAATTGTTGGATTCTGTTTGAATTTGATTGGCCTATGAATAGGCATTCTTTTAACTTGATTGAATCATTTAACTTCGTTGATACGTTGAAAGACGTGGATTTCTTCCAGTTACAGAGGTTATGCTGCCTAAATTTCTGGAGAATTTAACCTATTCTTGTTCTAAAGCCATTTCATTTGATTATTCTATATCATATTCCTTTTTAAGTGACACCCCGTCCCTCATTTATTTTCCCTTCGGGATCGAGATATTACTGATAACCCTCTGAATTTTGGATTATGTTACCTTTTTCCTTCTATTATTCCCGTAATATCCTGTCCTAATCCGCAGGACTGGGGCGTTACAGTTTCTGACAACCAATCTTTGCAATTCATGTTCAATTTTCTCCAACGGTTGATGTAGTCGAGGACCTACTCTTCTTTTTGTTGATATGAGTTTGTAAGTTCAACCAAGCTAACCGTCCTTTGAGTGCTGTAGAAGCGGTTAATGAATTTTCTCCAGTTACCCCCAACTATTAATTGAATTTGGCTCTAAATCGGCGTACTAATCAAACACGTTGTCTTTTAAAGAACGAACGAATTGCTTCACCAAGTGATCTTTGTATGTCCAGTATCATTGCAGGTCTCTACAAAGTGAGCCGCGTGTTGTCTTGGATTTCCTTTGCCATCAAATTGTTGAAACTTTGGCGGCTGGTGGCCATCTGACATCTTTAAGTTGTCAATTCTTAGAGTATATGGCTTGTTGTAAGTCCAAAGTGATTTACGACTCTCTCCAGACTTGTCTTTGATTGTTTCCAGTGTGAAATTTTTGAGTTGATCGATTAAACGATACTTCAATTTCTTTGGCTGTAGATTTTTCACTTTTGTTGGCATGTAACTTTGTAGATATCTCAACTTCATTATCTCATCCGCTTGCTCGCCACTAGTATCAATAATACTTTTTTTTTAGCTTAAGATTTGAGCATCTCGTTCTTGTATCCGTTTGACAAGTCCTTCAGCAAGTTTCATCAAATTTGCGATATGCTCTTCCAAAAATGCAGACATTTTTTATGCTTGAAGAAATTGGTGAAGAGATGAGATGAGAGGTAGAGATGGTCCCACTGGGCGTGCCAAAATTTGTAACACAATTTTTTTTTTGGTAAAACACAAAATAGTGTACAAATAAAATAATTTTTAGATAATTTTGTATTTAATTTGGTAAAACACAAAATAGTATACAAATAAAATAATTTTTGGCTCAAAACATATTTATACGGATCCAATCTCTATTTTTCTCTGATTCTTCTCTTCAAAACTTGATTGTCAAACGGTCTTTGAAATCTTCAGAGTAAATTTGTCTCTTTAATTTTCTCGAACTTGTTGTTTGAACTTGGTCTTTGAAGTTTTCGGGAAAGATTTGTATCCTCCATCTTCTTTGACTTGGTATTTGGACTTGATAACGTTAATTAGGAGGCCGACCTCTTGTTTTCGGATCAAACGCCAATTTTAGGTTGAATTTGACGAAAAACGTCTTTGACTGCCTTACTTATGGATCAAACGTCGTCTTCGTCTTGCTTATAGATCAAATGTCATATTCGTATGAATTTGGTGAAGAACGTCTTCGTCTTGATTATAGATAAAAATTCGTATTCGTGATGAATTTGGTGAAGAACGTTTTTGAATGCCGTAAGAACACCTTGAATATTTGAGAGAATTTCACTTATGCAATTTCTTCTCAAATTCTTGAAGTTTTCAAATGACTTTAGTTGTGTTTTTCAACTAATATGCAGGCTCCTATTTATAGTTGTTGGTAGGAGTATCTAAGGCTGACGTGGCGCGATCTCATTGGCTATTGGAAATTGATATACATCTTAAAAGATATTTGCTTGTTATCAAAGACACTTGATGTTTATCATATAATAATATCTTTATTATTTAAAAATTTTATCTAATTTTTGATTTCATAAGATTCCAAAAATAAATAGACATATAAAAATTAATAAAAATATTATATATAATATTGTTAATTTTCGTGAATTACACATGTAACCCTTCATTGAAGTAAAACACTAAACAAAACTAATATACAGCGTAACCCAAATTCAAATGATATATATCATGTTATAGTATACGTATTCATCATTCTTCTAATGATAAGTATTAATTATCTTAAAAAACTAAATCTAAACAATTGGCAAAAACTTGCATGCACTAGATATATATAAGGTTATATCAGACGGTCAACGTTTTTGACTTGACCCGGTCAACCCGCATAAAAAGAAAAATGATAAAATAGGTGATACTTTTTAATAATACAGATGATATTTTTTGAATTTTGAGTGATACTTTCTAGTATTACGGTTGATACTGATTTTGACGGATTTTTTTTATTTATTTATTTTGGCCGATACTTTTTAAGAATACAAGTGATACTTTTAGGCTTTTGAGTGATACTTTTTAGTATTACCGTTGATACTAATTTTGAAGAATTTTTTTTTTGAGTTGACCGGGTCAACGCGCGTTTTCCAGCATTGACCGGTCAAGGCGATGACCCAGTCAATGCACCTGATGGTGCACCTAATGCACACAAGTGCTTCTCAAACAGTTTCTTATTGTACGATTTTATATATTAAAATAAATAATACACTTTTTTATATAACTGTAAAACAATATTTTTGTATTTAATTTGGTAAAACACAAAATGTGTACAAATAATATGATTTCGAATCAAAATTATTTATACGGATCTAATCTCTATTTTTCCTCCGATTCTTCTCTTCAAAACTTGATCTTCAAACGGTCTTTGAAATCTTCAAAGTAAATTTGTTTCTTTGATTTTCTCGGACTTGTTGTTTGAACTTGGTCTTTGAAGTTTTCGGGGAAGATTTGTATCCTCGATCTTCTTTGACTTGATCTTTAGTCTTGATAACGTTAACTCGGAGGGCCGACGCTTTGTTTCCGGATCAAACGCTAATTTCGGAATGAATTTGATGAAGAACGCCTTTGACTGCCTTGCTTATGGATCAAACGTCGTCTTCGGGATGAATTTGGTGAAGAACGCCTTTGAATGTCACAAGAACGCCTTGAATATCTTTGAGAATTTCACTTATGGAAGTTCTCAAATTCTTGAACTCTTCAAATGGTCTTGCTTGTGGATCAAACGCCGTCTTCGGGATGATTTTGGTGAAGAACGCCTTGAATATCTTTGAGAATTTCACTTATGGAAGTTCTCAAATTCTTGAACTCTTCAAATGATCTTGCTTGTGGATCAGACGCCGTCTTTGGGACGAATTTGGTGAAGAACGCCTTTGAATGTCACAAGAACGCCTTGAATATCTTTGAGAATTTCACTTATGGAAGTTCTCAAATTCTTGAACTCTTCAAATGACTTCTGGTGTGATTTTCAACTGATATGGAGGCCCCTATTTATAGTTGTGGGAAGAGAGATCTAGAGCTGATGTAACACTATCTCATTGGCTATTGGAAATTGATATATATCTTGAAAGATATTTATTTGTTTCCAAAGAACTTGATGTTTATCATATAATAATATCTTTATTATTTAAATATTTTATCTAATTTTGGATTTGATATGATTCCAAAACTAAATAAATATATTAAAATAATTAAAAATATTATATATAATATTTTAAAATTTCGCCACCTACAAATGCCCCCTCGAGACTTGTTCATTGGTGACTTGTCATTTGAAATGAATGAGTCTCGAAAATTGATGAGATAGTTTAAACTCGTATCAAGGAGTCTTGAACTTGAATTTATTAGATAGTTTATACTCGTGTCAAGGAGTTCTTGAATAGTTTATACTCATATTCAAGAGTTCTTCAATTTGAATTTATTAGATAGTTTATACTCGTATCAAGGAGCCTTCAATTTGGATTTTAATTTAGATAGTTTATGCTCGTATCAGGGAGCTTTCTTGAACTTGCATAGTTTATGCTCATATCAGGGAGCTTTTTCTTGAACTTGGATAGTTTATGCTCATATCGAGGAGCCTTCAACTTGAATTTGGACTTTGTAGACCTTTTATACTCGTGTCCGTGAGTACTTGTATTTGAATTTGGATTTGTAGACATTTTATACTCGTGTCAAGGAGTCTTGAATTAGAATTTGTAGACCTTTTATAGTCGTGTCAATGAGTCTTGAATTTAAATTTGTAGACCTTTTATACTCGTGTCAATGAGTCTTGAATTTGAATTTGTAGACCTTTTATACTCGTGTCAATGAGTCTTGGATTTGAATTTGACTTTTTAGACATTTTATACTCGTGTCAAGGAGTCTTGGTATTTCTTGAAGAGTTTAGATAGTTTTGGCTCTTATCAAGGAGCTTTGGAAGATAGTTTAGTTACTCTTATCAAGGAGCATTGCATTTTGAAAATCTTAGATAGTTTTGACTCTTATCAAGAAGTTTTGAAGATAGTTTAGGCTCTTATCGAGGAGCTTTGACTTTTTATTTTCATTGATTGTGACATATGTTGAAAGACTTGAATTGGCCCATGGTTAGATTTGTAGCCGTTTCATCATCATCATCATCATCATCATCATCATCATCATCATCATTATCATCATCATCATCATCATCATCATCTTCTTCTTCTTCACTTGGAGATTCCTCAAAATGTTTGCCCCCATCATTTATTTTTGGCTCTTCTTCAAAGTTGTGATGTTTTTGCATTGACAGTTCTTGAACTTCATTTGCGACCATGCTTAACTCCATATCGTAAGCTCTTGTGGTCAATTCCTCAAAAGTCTTTAGTTGAATCCCTTTCAAAATATATCGAAGACCCCAACACATGCCTTGTATGCATATCTCAATTGCTGAAGTTTCTGATAATTGATCTTTGCAATTCAGGCTCAAGTTTCTCCAACGGTTGATGTAGTCGATGACGGACTCTTCTTTTTGTTGGTTTGTATTTGTGAGTTCAACCGAGCTAACTGTCCTCCGAGTACTGTAGAAGCGGTTAAGGAATTCTTTCTCCAGTTGCCCCCAACTATCAATTGAATTTGGCTCCAAATCGGTATACCAATCAAACACGTTGTCTTTTAAAGAACGAACGAATTGCTTCTCCAAGTGATCTTTGTATGTCCCAGCATCATTGCAGGTTTCTACAAAGTGAGCCACGTGTTGTCTTGGATTGCCTTTGCCATCAAATTGTTGAAATTTTGGTGGTTGGTAGCCATTTGGCATTTTCAAATTGTCAATTCTTGGGATATATGGCTTGTTGTAAGTCCGTAATGATTTACGGTTATCTCCAGACTTGCCTTTGATTGTTTTCAGTATGAAATCTTTGAGTTGATCAACTTGAATTGAGCCATCAAATGATACTTCAACTTCTTTGGCTGTAGATTTTTCATTATTGTTGGCACGTAGCTTTGCAGATATTTCAGCTTCAGTATCTTCATCCACTTGCTCGCCACAAGTATCAACAATCATTTCTTTTTTCAGCTTCAGGATTTGAGCATCTCGTTCTTGTATTCGCTTGGCAAGTCCTTCGGCCAGCTTCGTCAAATTTATAATTTGTTCTTCCAGAATTGTAGACATCTTGATGCTTGAGAAAATTGGTGAAGAGAAGAGATGAGAGGTAGAGATGGTCCCACTGGGCGTGCCAAAATTTGTAAAATAATATTTTTGTATTTAATTTGGTAAAACACAAAATGTGTACAAATAATATGATTTCGGATCAAAATTATTTATACGGATCCATTCTCTATTTTTCCTCCGATTCTTCTCTTCAAAACTTGATCTTCAAACGGTCTTTGAAATCTTCAAAGTAAATTTATTTCTTTGATTTTTTCGGACTTGTTGTTTGAACTTGGTCTTCGAAGTTTTCGGGGAAGATTTGTATCCTCGATCTTCTTTGACTTGATCTTTAGTCTTGATAACGTTAACTCGGAGGGGCGACGCCTTGTTTCCGGATCAAACGCTAATTTCAGAATGAATTTGATGAAGAACGCCTTTGACTGCCTTGCTTATGGATCAAACGTCGTCTTCGGGATGAATTTGGTGAAGAACGTCTTTGAATGTCACAAGAACGCCTTGAATATCTTTGAGAATTTCACTTATGGAAGTTCTCAAATTCTTGAACTCTTCAAATGGTCTTGCTTATGGATCAAACGCCGTCTTCGGGATGATTTTGGTGAAGAACGCCTTGAATATCTTTGAGAATTTCACTTATGGAAGTTCTCAAATTCTTGAACTCTTCAAATGGTCTTGCTTGTGGATCAGACGCCGTCTTCGGGATGAATTTGGTGAAGAACGCCTTTGAATGTCACAAGAACGCCTTGAATATCTTTGAGAATTTCACTTATGGAAGTTCTCAAATTCTTGAACTCTTCAAATGACTTCTGGTGTGATTTTCAACTGATATGGAGGCCCCTATTTATAGTTGTGGGAAGAGAGATCTAGAGCTGATGTAACACTATCTCATTGGCTATTGAAAATTGATATATATCTTGAAAGATATTTATTTGTTTCCAAAGAACTTGATGTTTATCATATAATAATATCTTTATTATTTAAATATTTTATCTAACTTTGGATTTGATATGATTCCAAAACTAAATAAATATATTAAAATCAATAAAAATATTATATATAATATTTTAAAATTTCGCCACCTACAATAACCACAATTCTTCGTTTCTTCAATCGTTTATTTTTTGTTACTTAATTTTTGGGATTTCATAAAAGTTATAATAAGTTCAATTATTAATATAATTTATGTAGAGCGGTAGAGCCGGTGTTATTATGATTCTCTATTCACAAGGAATACTCTTCAAAACGAAACAAACTGAAAAATTGACATCAATTTTATAACTATCAACAATTGTTACCCAACTCCCACAAAAAAAAGGAAAAAAAAAAAACAATTGTTACTCAACGTTCTAAAAATAAATAAATAAATAAATTATTACCCAACTCCAACTGTAGTAAAAAAAAAATTGTCACAATTTTTCCCAGATTTTCCGCGTTTAGTGACAGAATGAGAACAGTCGGTGCCCTCCTGTCCTTTCCATCTATACATTCGTTTCTTCCTTAAAATTCTGATATTTTATCAATTTTTGACTCTACTTTTGCCCAAATCTGAATCTGGGTTTCTTGAAAAGACAATCTTTTCAATTATTCCCCCTCTGAAAAACATAAACAATACGAGCAATTATTTGAAAAGGGGGAGGAAGAGATAGGTGAAGGGAAGAATGCATGCCATTAGAGACAAGGTTTACGATAAGTTATCAAGATTTTTTTCCGATTCACAAACATCTAATGAGGCGTTAGATCAAGAACCTGAGGTACCCTTTTGTCGGAGACTTATTTTTCCCAAATAAATTTGTGAATATACATGCCTGTGTGTTTGATGTTTTAAACTGATTTTGAGCGATTTGATGAACGAGGGATTTTACTAAATCGATGTTTTTCATTTGATCAGTGACTAAAGGTGGTGTTTTTTGGTTTCGGGTGCAATGTGGTTGATTTTTTATATTTGGTTTCATTATATGATGATGCTCTCTGGGGAATTTTATGGTTTATGATCAGAAATAGTGCTTAATTTGATCTGATTTGATTAGGGATCATAATAGGTTTGATTGATTCGAAACAATTGGAAATTTTCTGAAGATTAGAATGATGTGATGACTGAGGAGGACAGAAAGAAAGAGAACTGAGATTAACTAAGGAGGACAAAAAGAAAGACAACTGAAATCAGTTGTGAAAGGGCTGTCGAAGTTGGCCACTTTTTTTGTGATATATCAGTCTCCTCTCAGGTTAATTCATTTTCGAGGAACAAAGCAGTTCAATAATGAACTATTTAGAGCTGAATGTGATTTCATATCTATAAAAGAACCGATATTTGAACTTGAGAAGCTATCTATTTAGGTTGCCTCTGAATTTTCACTATCTAGATAAAGAACATGCTGCTTCTGGAATTTCTTAATGGTAAAACGTTAAACTATATTTGTTGCCGGATCAACGTGAGTAGCTCACTGGTGGGATAATGTTTTTGATGTCACATCTAACAAGTTGCAGTTAGCTTAGGTATTTCTGAATGGCAACCCTGGAGTTCTTAATGATAATGCCTGTTGCACGATGTGTTTATTGGATCAATTTGTTATTGGATTTTGATGTCTTATTGCATTTGGTTTGTTATATTTTCAGTGTGTCATAGTATCTCAAGAACAGCATGTGGTTCTGTAGTTAAAATTCAGTGTTGTAAATAACTTTTGTTTATAATGAATGAATTCTGAATAGAACATGCAGTAACTTATCTTACTTCTGAATTTCGCATTAATTAGTTCTGATATACTTTTAGATTCTCCACCGGTATCTACATTGTTGTGGATTTTATTTATAACACTAGGTTCTATGTGTGTAGGCCAGGTCACATGTTCAGGATGAAAAATCGCCATCTTCTATACTGTCCTTTCTCCCATCAGCCAGTTTCAGTTGGCACAGACCAAATGAGCATGCTCGTGAAGTTACATCTACTGGATCACAATCATTCACATGGAGAAGTAAAAGTTTTTCATTGAAAGATAAACCCATTGATAGGACAGAAAGCTATGATGACTTTGAAAAAGAAAATGTAGGGTGTCCTAAAGAAACTAGTGGACATGGCTCGACGAGGAGCCAAAATCATAATGATGATTCATTTGGCAGCCATTTAGAAAATTCAGAACCTGGTTCTGGGAGAAGCACCAGTAGCGGCTCTGATTTATATGAAGATGTCTTTACGCCACATAGTTTTGCAAAGTCTGTGCCCAGCTTTGTTGATGAATCTCTCTTCATCTCTCCAGATTTATATCAGTTCTTTGAGGCATCCCTCCCAAATATAGTGAAAGGTTGTCAATGGGTTCTGTTGTACAGGTAAAATCGATTTAAAATTTGTTCATAGTGCGTATGTTTCTGTGATTTCACAATTAGGACTTGATGTATAATTTACTAAATGAAGGGCAGTACGGCAAGACATGGTATATCACTTAACACACTTTTCCGAAAGAGTGCTGATCTTCCTGGTCCTTTGCTATTGGTATGTATTGCTGACCTTTAGATCACAGTATCAATCAGCTCTACAGAATCACTTGAAACTCCTCTTCATTTAAAACTGATCCTAATTTTTTTTCAGATTACCGGGGATAAGCAGGGTGCTGTATTTGGTGGTTTACTCGATTGTCCCTTAAAGGTTACTGCAAAAAGAAAATATCAAGTATGTTGTTTGCTTCTGTGAACTATGGAAATCCTGTTCCCAATGACTGTTTCCAATGACACATTTTACCCCCTGTTGCCGTTTATTGCTAACTTGCCTCTATCTGACAGGGAGCAAATCAAAGTTTTGTTTTCACGACCATTTATGGTGAACCAAGGCTATTTAGGGCAACTGGTAAGCACGTCACTGTTTAACCATATGAAGACATTTGTTTCTGTACTTTCTTTCAGAAGAATAAACTGGAAATCTGAGAGTGCTTTATCCTAGCAGGATGTTTCTCATTTCACATAATTAAGAAATTCTTTGTATTCATAGATATCTTCACGATATGTGGATAATGGTTAGATGTTGCCTACTAAGATGCTAGATGTCTTAGTAGGCAACTGAAATGAACAAAAGGCAACAATTGCTATTTGGAGTATGTGCTGGATTGAATTGTTGGGATGAATAATTTATCATAACAAATATGAATGTATCCCCTTAGCTGTGTTTTAAACATCAATAGGAATTCACTTGGAACATGCTGTTATCTTAGTTAAAATGGTATCTGACTAGATATAAAAATTATTAGGAATCTCAATGAGTGAAAGATAAGAGTTGTCAAATAATGGACAAATATAGGATATGTTGGCTGTAATTCTTGGAATCAACAGTTTTTCACCTGTATGAAATCCTTGGTTCCTGTTTAGTGTTTATGTTTTAAATTCTGATGAAAGACTTAAAGCTGTTTCTTCAATGTGACCTTTGTTACGTTCCAAAAGGAATTTGGTCACACTTTGCTGAAAAATCAAAAGTTTGCTCTTCTACTATCAGTTTAACTTAGATTTGTGTTCATAAGCCAAGCCTATTGTGAAGGTGGATTACTGTTTTAGGTCTAGTATGCTGTGGGGTTGCTGTACGGTAATGAGTATAAGTAGTTTATAGGCTTTTGGTTGTGGCTAGGTCAAAACAAGTTGAACAACTGATGCCTATGGGCTACACCAAATATTGCACTGGATTGAGTCGCATGAATTGAGCTCTATTCTCATAATAAACTTGTATGTGTTGAGGATTTTGAGGTTCCATTGGGTGTGTTGATGATATTGATTTATCATTGTGGTAGCTGACTAGCTGCAGTAGTTCTTGATCTGAGTGGGGATCTTTAGACCGTGGTGGAGACCGTGGTGGAAATAGTTACTATTATAAATTCAGAACTGATGTACCTTTTCCATTGATTTCTTGAACAGGTGCTAACAGGTACTTCTATTTGTGTTTGAATGACATGATTGCTTTTGGCGGAGGTGCAAGCTTTGCATTATGCTTGAATGAGGATCTGTGAGTTCTTTCATTCATGACATCGTAGTTAGAGGGTGTTTGACTAAGCTTATTTTAAAGATCTTATATGCTACTACATATTATTAGATATTAGGTCTTATTGTAAAAAATAAGTTGTTGGGTCCGATTGAGCTTATAAGATGTTAATAATGAGCAATTACAATTACTGAAATACAAGGGGTTTTCCTACACAAGATTTCTTTTCAGTTTTTCAGTGAAAAAGTTAGGGCACCCTTTCATTGTGTTCCTGAGAGCGAAATGTATGTTTCATTACCTCTTATTTGATTCTCCGCTGCAGATTAACCGGAAGTAGTGGACCTTGTGAAACATTTGGGAACTCATGTCTAGCTCATGATCAAGAGTTTGAATTGAAGGATGTAGAGGTGTTTATTCTTTTTGCCCCCCATAAGCTGTATTTCCATTTTATTATGCATCTGACTGGGATTTGAAAGAACAATAAGAAAAGAAGTTTACTTCACAAAAATAATTTTTAAAAATTATAACTTCCATATTCAAAAGTACTTCATACAAGTATGTGTGTTTGTTTGCCTCGTCATTACTGGTTTGCTAACCTTATTCGTACTCCTCTTTTGCAGGTGTGGGGTTTTACACACGCATCTCAATACCTTACATGAAGCAAAAGCCAAAAGATCATAATACTTTATTGAATTATTATTTGAAGAACCAATTCTTTCATTTTTTATTTTTATTTTTATTCTTCTGTTTTACTAAATATGTGTATGAATCGTCCATTGGTTGATTCTGATTGAAATCCAAATTGATATTTATCTAAATGGTGTTACTCCTCACTAGGGATGTCAATTTAGCCCGAAACCGATGGGCCGGCCCGAAAAAACTGAAAAAAAAGGTGGGTTAGGGCCACGAATTTCTGGCCTGAAAAAATTTTAACCGATTCGGCCCGAACCGAATAGGCCCGAAACCGAAACGGGTTGGCTCGAAACTGAACGGGTTGGCACGATTGACATCCCTACCTATATTTCTTTAGACTAACTAGTTATTATAATTTATCATGTTTTAATTTATTTGATTTATAATATTATAATATTATTATTTCTTTTAATAAATGATAAATATTTTGAAGATGGAATCAAACAAGAAGTTGAAAGGGCTTCAAATATTGTTAAAGTAGAGGAAGATTGTACTTCAAATTAGATGGAAGATTAACCTATAAATAGATTTGTGGTGTAGTTTAAAATGATTATTTTTGGAAGAATAAATTATGATTGAACATTATTGTCATTTTCATGTCATTTATTTTTATTTTCTTTCATTTGATACAATTTGATCTTAATTAAATTTTATATTCGTCATGTTCTTTTCATTTTATCTTATTTTTCACGTATTAATTTATTTCAAGAATAAGAGATAATGATTATTTAGGAGAATTATCAAGATATAATTTATATACGTGGAAAAAAAATCATAAACATGTTGGTCCGACGGGCTAGCCCGAAAACCAAAGGGTTAGGGTTAGGGCCGAAGATTTTGAGCCCGAAAAAATTTTTAACCGAATAGGCCTGAACCGAATAGGACCGAAACCGAAACGGGTTAGCCCGAAACCGAACGGGTTAGCCCGATTGACATCCCTACTCCTCACTGCTCTCATAGCCCTTGCTTCGAAGTTGGATCTAATATTATATATTTATATATTTTTCTACTCATTCCAAGTTTCCACATCATGGTGACATAAAATTTTGTTTTGTCTTGTAGTTGGATCCCCAAGGCTTTGGAACATGTCCTGAACTCTATTTCTATTTGAACTTGAATTTGACCATCTAAATCTGGGGTCAAATTGCAAGGTCGTCCTTGAACAAGATTCTAGCCAACTCAAAATCTCCACTACAACCCTAACTAAATATATATATAATAAGTATGAAAAATACGAGGGAAATTGATGCAATTATTTTTAACACGAAGTGAAAAAAAAATTTAGAATAAGTTGTAATTTAGAATCAGACTTCCAAAGCTATTATTAATAATGCATTTACCATTTACTACATTACAACATATTGTATGGCAGCTTTTGCTTTATTATTGAATTCAAGAGAAAGTAGATGTACAAGTAGAGCTTAAAAATGGAAATCCAATGAAGTAGTGATATTGTTGATTTTTCAAGAATTGATTTGGTTAACATAAGATGCTTGCTTAGACTCAACAAAATTCTTAATGGTGGACGCATCTCCTTGTAAAACCACCCTGCCATCTTCCATGTACGCAGCGCCATCTGCATATTCCAGTTCTTCTAAACGGTGTGTAACCCATAATGCTGTAGTTCCTTTGGAACTAGCCAGAGAGCTTTTAACTGCTCTTACAACCCCAACCTATCAAAAAGTAACAAATGATCTTTGTTCGAGAGTGAATATAATTTTTCCGTGATGAAAAATAATAGATAAGATTGATCAAAGAATTCCCATACAACTATCCTGCACATCCAATCCTCAACTGCACCCTTGCATGCCCAGGGCAACATAGTATGTTAATAATCAATTATGCTAGCCAAAGTCACACTTTTGTGGGATTTCGGAGAGTGATTATTTGGTTCAACATTTCACTCATATTATCATAAACGTAGATATGAAAGTTATAAGAACCCATGAAATTCCTCTCCACGAGCAACAAAAAAAGAAAAGGGGTCAATAACGATACCTGATCATCTTCATCCAAGAATGATGTCAGTTCATCTAGTAACAATACTTTGCATGCTTCTGCCAGAGCCCCAGCTATCGCAACCCTTTGCTTCTGACCACCACTAAGGGTCTGAACTGGTCTCTAGACAGAAGAAAACAGTGGTCAAGCACAGAAAAATATTTACTTCACAGAATTTTTAAACAATTATTAATAGTTTCTTTTGGCCTACTTGCAAATATTCATACATGCCTACGGCATCCAAAGCTTTAGCCACTCTAGATGTAATCTCATCATTGGCTATATCGAATTTACCAAGGCCGAATGCCACATCCGCCTCCACAGTGGGCATAACTACCTGCAAAAATAAATGGCAGATTACAAAATGGTTTATCATAGAAGATAATCTTCTTTCACATATACAGAGAGCTTTTTTGATAACAAAACTGAACTGGTGCAGGCCTTCAAAAGGATTTTGATAGCTTAACTATTAGCTTAGACTAAAACAATTTACCTTAGGAAACCACAAACAAAAAAGTGATGTGCATGAACACGACTGGGGACATGTGAAACATTCTCACAATAGCAGCAATCAATAAGTGACATAAATGCATTTACAGATTTACAAATGTAATATACACTTCTTAGCTAATCCACCTGATGGTCAGGATTCTGAAATACAAAACTCCTGGGCTTCTTCACATGCAAATATCCACCACTAGGATTCAATAAACCACCCAAAATCTGCAAAGTTTCAAAAAACAAAAATCGTTAGTGTTTAAATCCAAAAAATAGGATTCATGAAAATCAAGAAGCATCCATCTGAATATGAATAGACGCATTAGCTACTTATAATTCCTAGAAAAAACAACCCTATATCAAAATCCAAGGTTAATCAACAAAATATATTATTTTCCTATTCATCTTCCCATATCGCAATTCGCAACCAAATATTTACGTGTCTGCATTTACATCCTAATACATCACATTTTCCAGTGGACTCGTTTTCAAATTTCCAGTATTCTTCAACAACACCCAAAAGCAATCCAAAATACTGATGCAGGGGTGACCTTAACATAGCACGCAAAATAACGCAATTTACATTCTGCTTCATGATAGGAATCTTCCAGAAGGTGCAAAAATAAAAAAAAATAAAAAAAATTATCGGACAAAACAAAAGCTACACGAAACAAATAATTGTGAAGAATTCAGACAGAAATCATATATGTAAAAATTGGTGCATACTTTAAGGAGGGTAGATTTTCCGCAGCCATTGGGACCCAGAAGCATCCAGAACTGTCCGGAGGGGATGCTGAGAGAGCAATCTTTGAGAATCGGAACGAAATTTCCCTGCCGACTCCTAACTGCGAAGCTCAGATTCCGGCATTCTATCGCTAAATTATCGGTGAGTGAGACGGCGGAGGCGGCGTAGTTGGCTCCGGTGGAGTGAGAGCGGATAGATGGAATTTGCACCGCCGCAGTGGCGCGAACCACGGCGGTGGCGTTCATTTTCTGGGCAAACCAGCTTCTCCTGCAAAACCCGATTTGCAGTCGTAGCTCAGCTCACCTCCAAAACCAAAAATGCGTTTCTTCTGTTTAGCAACGCAACGCAAAAACTTCTGGATTGCAATTTAGTACCTTTAAATAAAGTTTTATTTTATTTAGTATTTTAACAATGCTTTTTATTATTTGTATGTTTTATTTTTATATTTTTATAGGATGTTTATTAGAAGAATAATTATAATTATTATTATAATCTATACATATATTAAAGCAAGATCGCAGGGATAAATTTGTCATTAAAAAAAGTCAGTAAAAACTTTATTTAAATTAATACTTTTGCTGAAAATTTTCAAAAGTTGTGAAGTACTCCAGTGGTGTAATTTCAGGTTTGAAATTGTGTTGGCCAGGATTGAATCCCTTTCTCTATTCCTTTCAATCTTTTTTCGTTTTTTTTTTATATCTTCCTTTCTAATTTTCTTTTCCTTTTCTTTTATTTCCTTTTCAATTTTTTGGGAATTTTTTTCTTTTATTTTTTTTATCTTTTCTTTTATTTCTACCTCTTTCTAATTTTTTCTTTTATTACTTAATAAATTTTAGGTAAATAATCTAGACCATCATTTATTTTGATAATTAACATTACTTTTTTTTCTTTTTTTTTTTTCCTTTTTTGATCTTCTTTTATTTCTACCATTTTCAATTTTTTATTTTATTACTTAATATTTTTAGGTAAAACCCACTATTTATTTAATTATTTTGATGAATAGCATAACTTCTTTTTCTTTTTCAATTTTTTTGCTTCCTAAATTTTCGTTATTTTTCCTTTTCATATTTTTCATTTATTTCTACTCCTCACTATTTTTTTAATTTATTACTTAATATTTTTTAGGTACATGGTCAAACCCACCATTTATTTTGATAATTATCATTAATTTTTATTTTTGTTCTTTTATTACTTAATATTTTTACTTTTTACGTACATGATCAAGGTTACCATTTATTTTCATGATTAACATTGATTCTTTTTTTTTTTCACTTTTTTCCCTTTTAATTTTTTTTATTTCTTTTTTCATTTTTTTTTATTTTTCTTTTCGATATTTTCTTTTATTTCTACCTCTTTCCATTTTTTTATTTTAGTACTTAATATTTTTTAGGTACATGATCAATGCCAGCATTATTGTGATGAGTAACATTATTTCTATTTATTCAATATTGTAACCTTTTTATTTATTTCATTAGTTTCTTTTTAATATCTAGATATAGTCAAGTACCTGAGTCTACTATTTATTTATTGACTAACTTTAATTCTACCTTTTCAATATTATAATCGTTCGTTATTTAATATTATAGTTGGTCACATCCTTATATATTCATTTTCTGAATATATATATATATATATATATATATATATATATATATGATTTGGCAATCTATCATTTCCATATTAAATGTTAAAAAATTAATCACTCTAAGTGATAACATTTTCTTATGAAAATTATAAACAATCAAATCATAATTGTTTTGCATCTATAACATAATTTTTCTGGAAATTTTACAAATTACTTCTTTTAATAATATTCTTCAAATTAGTTATTTTTCATAGTTCGAAATGCTCTTTAGTGCCTTAAAGCTCTTTATCCCGAGTACATACATTGAGGATGTAGAGATGAATGTATTGGTGATTTAATTTATACCAACCTTAATAGGGATGAATGATAAAGATGTTGCATCTGGAAGAAAATTGGACTCCCTCAAACATTCCGCTCAAAATTAAAATTTTCATTCTATATTAAAATTATCGAAATTTGTTATTCACATGTATTTGACCTTCTTGTGTTATGTATTTTTTGGCCAATCCCAATATTAAAAATATTTATGCAAAGTTAAACATTTTAATACTAACAATTATATAATTTTTTTAATATATTTTTAGGAGAACGATTACATGAATTAGTAGGTCACAATATGGCATAAAAAATTGTTATGTCAAAATTTAAAGAAAAATCATATAAGGTTTAAATAAAATGATTGAAGCACAAAAAAATAATATAAATTTTTATATATTATTTGACAAACATTTGATTATGATTGTTTGAAGGTTGAAAAATATATGATGGATATAAAAAAATATAATAAAATTATATTGGGCCTAATAGTTTGTTACAACTCAAGGTATATATATTTTATTTAATTAATATCCTACTCTTATTTGTGCAATTTGAAAGATTATTAAAATGATACCAATAATCATTGTTACTAATTTTATGTCCTTTAATGTATTAACTGATCATGTTGTGCTATTTGGTAAAGCTATGTATATAATTATATGTTTTCAATCATTAAATTTAATTATTGGGACATATGAAAAAGGTCTCTAACCAATCAAATAATATTTCTATAATCACGTAGAAATATTTTGAGTACATTTGAGATACAATATTTTTTTCATTAATTTACAGTGTGATCACGTTAAAATTTTAAATATTAATTTATAAATATTTAAATTCGTACAACGCACGGGAGAAATACTAGTTGTAAAAATTAAAGAACAACATTGATGCAAAATTTAAATTTACAACATTATTCAAGTAATATTTTATTTTGTATAAATTATTAATTGATAATTACTGTTAGGACCTGAAAGATAAGTTAGCTATCAATTCAGGACCTGAAAGATTAAACTATCAATCATAGACATCAAAAATCATATATTTTGAATCTTTTTTATTTTAAAATTATTTGTACCGAGTTCTTTATTAAATTTAAAAATAATTGTCTTAAAATACACAAACTTTGAGGTGTTTTTTATTTTTCACACGTTTTAAAAATTATAATTTTAATAACATGAACTTAGCATTTATTTAGTTTTTTTCATGATTTTCAAATTCCGGCACTCTAATATAACTAAAATCGATCAAAAGTTCATATATTTTAAGATAATTTAGTATCCACGTGAATGTACACGTAGAAACCTCTGACAGCCATGTCAGATTTACTTGACCGAAATTTGAGAATATGTGAAAAATCAATAGTGCTAAGTTCATGTTATTAAAATTACGTTTTTTAAAACGTGTGAAATACAAAAAACGCCCCAAAATTTATGTATTTTAAGATAATTAACTCTTAAATTTAATATATAATTAAGAAATGATTTTTCATTGAATGTTTATATATAAATATAATTTAAAAAATAAAAAAAGCAAAATAAATTAATGTTGAAGTCCTAGGTTGATAGTTTTATCTTTCACGTCTTGTATTAATAAATAGTCTATCTTTTGGGTCCTGAATTGATAAACTCATTATTATTAGATGTTTCTTGACTATATAAAAAAGGTGATTCTATTTACACCACAAGTTTTTCTTTTCACACCACAAAAAAAATACTAAAGTAATTATTTTTTAAATTACTAAAATGCATTTTTTTACTAACACACTGCAACTTTTTCTTTCCACACAACAAAAATAAAATAATATAATAAATAAAAAGTAAAACTGAAAATTTTATTTTAGAACAAAAAATTCAGAGCAGAGTTCAATTCGCATATATATTGCCACACAACACCCTAGTTTCTCAAACTTTGAATTGAATGACATTGTGTTTAAATTAACCATGGAAGGTGGAAACGATGAAGAAACGAGTAATGCAAGTGATTTTTTATTGTTTTAACTGAAATTTTTTAGTTTTTTCCAGAGTTCCATCGAGTTTGCACATTTAAATTGTGGAATATGATTCGAAAATTACAGTTTAAATGTCATGAAAACGGTTCGGAAATTTATTTCAGACCTTATATGACTAGGTTCAAAAATAAATTTCTGAACAGACCATTACGGGGTTGGAAACTTATTTCCGAATAGCACTCATTGTGTTCAGAAAGTTTGTTCCAAATCGATTTCATTGTGTTCAAAAACTTGTTTCCGAACCCACCTATTTGCAATCAAAAACTTATTTATGAATCTCTTTTGTGTTGTTCAAAAATAAATTTCTGAACTTCCTTCTGATTAATATTTTAACACATTTTCTAGGCATTTATTAAGAGCTGGCCCGATCAATCTTAGGTTACAACCTGATTATCAAGATATATTTAACATTACGAAATTATTTGATTCTCGTGAAGAGTTAATTAATTAGGTGCGTGAGAGAGTTATTCCCCTTGCATTCAGAAATTGGTACTGAAAGAAGAATGTCTTATTTGGTATTGAGTTACGAAATGAGTGGTCATTACCGTGAGCTTAAACAATGAAGGTGGACATATATGATGCTATACAAGAATTTGTTAATTGAACAACTTTGTTGGATTGTAATATCTATTTCTATGTGGTTAATTGAAGAACTTTGTTGTATTGTAATAGACTATTCATATTTAGTTGCATTATAATAGACTGGTTGATGTTGATTAACTTGTACTAAGGAGCAAGTAAACAAGTTAAAGCCATTATTTATGTTCAGGAAAATATTTATTAAACATTTTTAGATTCAGAAGCATATTTATGAACCAATCAGAATCATTTAACCTTGAAGATATAAAAGTTGTGATAACATCTCATAAATGAAAAAAATAAACATAATATAATATCCCATATATCACTTGGCCCTCTCGAGAATGGCTTTTTAAATAGCTTATTTTGGTCATCATTATCATTGACTTCTTCATTAGGATTATAATCTTCAAAGTCATTATGATTTGAATTGACATTATCATCTACTCTCTCATTAAAGTGTTATTATCCAATTCTTCTTCCGCAACTCTAACTCTTTCATAACGTTCAAGGGCATTTTGTGATTCTCTCCTTGTAGAGGTCTCAAAAAAATATTTATGAATGAACCTAAAGCAGTTCAAAAATAATAATTTGAACCGCATGCATCTCGTTCTAAAATAAATTTTTGAAGCCTCTTCAACTGGTTCAAATTATTGTTTTTGAGCATTCATACTGCCGTTCCAAATATTGTTTCCGAATATGCTTAGTAACATTCATAAATATTTTTTTGAATGATCAATAATGCAAACGTAAATTTATTTCCAAACTAACCTGTAATCCAAAAATTACAGATCGAACGACCTTCATACCATCTTTCACATACCAATGTAAAATTGAAACCCACGATTTTAATACAATTCCAATGACATTCATGCCATCTTTCAAATACAATTTCAATGCAATTTTGACTTTGAAATATATTATAGTGATTTAAACTAAGTAATTTGCAAAAAATAAGAAATTTAAATAAACCCTAACATGAAGAGCCAACAAAAAATTTACAATTAAGGGACATGGGGTTCGATAATTGATGGGTTTTTGGAGATTGAAGTTCAAAGCTACTCCAATTGGATCAAATTTTGCACTGTTCTTTAACCTTCGTTCCTTCGCATTCTGTCGTGAGAGTGAAGTGTGTGTAGAATTATGGATCTCATTTCTTTTATCTTTTTTGTTGTTTTGTTTTAAAAACTAAAGTTAAATTCTATTTTTTTTATTTTTTTTAAGTCGAGGGGTATAATAGTCTTTTAGTGTGATGTGTAAAAAAAAATGAAAAAAAAAGAAGAATTTTTGTGGTGGTAAAGTAATTGTGGTGTAAAAAGAAAAACTTATGATGTAAATAGCAAATACCCATATAAAAATTAAGAGGTTTAGTTAGTAAATTTGCTAAATATATAGGTGTCATTGAAAAAATTAGAAAATTATTTGATAATGGAAAATGAATATAGTGAAAATATTTTTTTGAGTTTGAGAATGAATTTGTAAGTTGAACATAAATTATTATTTGAGGTGATAGTTATTGCATTTTGAGGATGTGGGTTCACCACTTCACCCTAGGAACATGTTTACTTTGAGAATATACAATTTGAAGGATAGATAGATTAGTTGATACCATGGTGGATAATTCATATCCCACCTCTTTAGCTGGGATACCTATCCCACAAATAAGCAATCAAAACTCATTTTATCACGATTATTGAGTTATCCGCCATTTTAATATCATGTAAAGTAAGCATATGATAATTTATGACAAAACACATTCTTAGGTCCATGTACTTTTATATTTTATTTCGATAGGTCTCTATACAATTTTTTTAATTTTGTAGGTCCTTCTACTTCCCTAATACATTTTCTCAAGTCCCTATACATTTTTGTTTTGTTTTGAGAGATCCTTCTACAAATTTTTTATTTTAATAGGTTCTTCTACTTCTACATTTGATATTATTAAGTCCTTATTTAATTGAACTAACAAAGTAATTAACTTTTTTGTTATTTAACCTAACCAATTTATTAAAAAAAATACTAATGAAGCTTTGATGAAATAATTAAAAAATATATCAAAATCTAAATTGAACACATGATCATCTAAAAAACGCATGTAAAATATATTATGACGGTGAAGAAATAGAGAGACGAAAAATAGTAAAACTATTATAAATTATTTACAGTTACTTTGTATTTTTTTAATGCATGTTTAAATTCAAGAAAATATTAAATATTCTTGAATTCATTGAATACAAATCATTCTATTGGTGCGTAATATATATTTACATTCATTGAAAGTTTCTATTTTTTATTTAACAATAAATTAGCTCCAAAATTCCAAAAATTAAGATATTTGAATTCTCGAATGCAATAAATATTTCATTTGTGTAAACTTTGATTATATGCACGTCTTGATCATAATAACTTTATTTAAATATATTACTACATCAACTCACATTTATAAATTATATATATATCCATAAATAAATAATATAAACAAATATATAAATAACTAAAATATTATTTAAAATAATGAAAAAGTTAACCACTTTGTTAGTTCCATTGAATAAGGACTTGGTGATATCGAACATAAAAGTAGAAGGACTTATTAAAATAAAAAAATTGTATAAGGACCTATGAAAATTAAATATAAAAGTATGGGGACTTGAGAAAATGAATTATCAAAGTAGAAGGACCCAGTAAAATAAAAAAATAGTACAAGGACCTAACGAAATAAAACACGAAAGTACAGGGATCTTAGAATGTGTTTCGCCGTTAATTTATTAATGGAGAATTATCAATTCAAAGCACGAAAGATGATTTATCTATCAATATAGAGCTTGAAAGATAGATTCTATCGATTCAAGGTTTGAAAGATCTAAAACTATCAATTTAAGGCTTATAGATTTAACGGTGTTAAAACTCCATCTAATAAAAGGTGATGTGGCCATTAAATATCCACATCATTTCATATATTAAATTAAACAAAAAACACAAATTTACATTAATTATTTTAATTAAATTAAACATGGAGTTTTATTAAATTTTGTCAAATAAAAACCATCATTTTTTGTCGTTCGGGTCTCATTATTTTTTAGTTTGAAATTCATTTCTGTTTGTTTGATTAATTAAAATTTATTATATTTATAATTAATTATTATGATTTTAATTACATCGCAAACTATTAAATGTTATTGAAATATTTAATTAATTAATTAATGTTAATTTTATTCTCTCTCCAGATCTCTTTTTAAAATAATCATTTCTCCATCAAAATTGAAAATAAAAATAAAAATAACATATCAATTTATTATTGTGATCGAAAAAAAGGTATTACAATTACATACTGATTTTAATTAAACATTGAATTTAATTTAAACTTATAAGGATCTCTGATTGAATTAAGTAGAGATTGAATTTACATAATATGATAAAACTCTCTATTTAATTTAATTAATGTAAAGTTATGTTTTTTGAATTTAATTTAGGATAAAAATGATGTGTCAAAATAATGTGAATATTTAACATCCACATCACCTTCTGTTGGATGGAGTTTTAACACCGTTAAATCTCCAAGCCTTGAATCGATAGAATCTATCTTTTAGGCTCTATATATCATAGATAAATCATCTTTCGGGCCTTGGATTGATATTTCTCCTTTATTAATTCACTATTATCCACTATCTTTTAGGCTCTATATATCGATACTGATAACATCTCCCGCCTTAAATAATTCGCAACTCACAAAGCATTGTTATACAACCTTTTGTTTTTTTCTGGGCAATTAGCAAATTGGAAGAATAACTCCAAATCTGATCAAATAGAATCGAGCTACAGCCTATATTTTTACAAGTTGAGGGATCACACCACACATAGACACTCGTGTTTCTCAGTGTTCTATCTGAAAAACAGAAGGAAACAAAAAATAAAAGTAAAAATAAAAATAAAAATAAAAATAAAAAAATGCATAGACGTACAAACTACAGTAGTGGTAATCCCCCAGCTAAAAAATTAGCAGCTACTTTTTCGTAGTTCTTCCTCTCCCCTCATTTCTCAGCTACAAGAGATGCTAAGCATTCAAAGAATCACGCGAGATCAAGATATACAGATTAATAAAAACTCATCGCAACCTATGCCGTCGTGCTGCCTTATTTTTCAATGCCTTGCTGAAGATACTGAATCAAATCGTAGCCAGCAGTCGTCCACTTATTGTAGGCATCGGTGCATATGCGAATCATAAAATTGGCCGCTTCACGCTCGCTCATTTCTGGATGGAATCTCTTCCGAAGATTTCCAATGGGATCGCCTCTGCTGAAGCAAGGCAATCCACTATCAAGCATCATCGAGACTGTGCTTAGGATCCCATCCATATAGCGCCGTGCAGCTAGGTAACCCTTTACACACAAGCTGTACGAGGAAAGATAAGATTCACAGCTTCAAAACAACATCAACCAGAATTCTCGAAAGATAATAATAACATAGGTCAGTGAGAGATATTCCAATATTACCTTACAAATTGGTACCACGTGTCACTTTTCATCACCCCAGATGGATCAAGTAATTGAGTCATCTCATGACTCAATTTGAAGTGGGCACTTTCAAACCTCATATTTCCACCAGGAGAAGTTTCCAAAATAAAACCAAAATCGATATGAACAAGCCTCCCTACACTGCAGTTCAAAGAAATGCAACAGGCTTAACGTCACCACGATATAGCTGAGCTCCATTTCATTCAAAGGAAGAGGTAGAGGACTAATAACCCTGTCTACGAATCTGAGAGGAATATTAAAACTAACTACAAATCTAGGAGCAACACAAATTTTTATGATATTGAGTTTGACTCCTACTATACACCAGATCATTGTGATTCATTGGTGGGTAGAATCACCCTCGATTATCAAATAATCAACTCGTTTAAGACAAAACATTAGATTATTGCCAAAATATGTATAGAATGTAAGAAAAATAAAGCACCAGATGATTCATGTTGAAAAATAATAGAAATCCATATCTAGAACTTTGAGAACTTAAAAAGGAACACAAAAACTAATAGTTTGAAAAGTAAGGATGCCAAGCTAAATTGAGGCTTCAAGGCCCAAGGCATTGCGAACCATAGATTCCATCTATGGATATGAAACGATGAAGTGAATCTTTGGCTTGTTGTCTTATGCACCATGCACACACATTGCATAATAAGCTGCTTACCTGTCAAACAAAAGATTCCCATTATGTCTATCCTTTGGTTGAAGCAAGAGGCTAGCAACTGCATATCCGGCACTGCTAATGAGGAAATTCTCCCGAGCAGTTTCAAAGCTGGGTGATCCAACTGGCCCAAAGTCCTGTTGAAATATCTCATATAGACCACCATCAGTGGTCTCACCCATCTGACTCCTACTTCGAGAATTGGGCACAACCTGCCAAGCATGCAAGTCAGGGTAAACAATGAAATGAAGTTAATATAAGAATATCTCGTGATTTTTTAGAACCATTCTAAAGAACTCTGTGTTCATGGCTTATTAAGAAGATGCCGTATGCATACAGCACAGAGTATCAACTTCATCAAAACAATCTAGTAACATTCACTCGAGTTAACCTTCCTTAATGACAACCAACACCAGCCTTTTCATTTGTTTAACCATATAGGACACCACCAACACATGCCAAACATCTGTATGTGATTACTATGGGATTTAACAGAGAAACTTCATCAACTAAAGCTCAGTCTGCCTTGTCAGGATGGGGTTTAGATTATTCTTCTAATAGATTGCCTCACGACACTCTTTATAAAAATTAATAAGACCATTAAATCATTAATTATACAAAATTGGTACGAAGAATGAGTTATCCTGAATACAGTGAATGTATACTACGTTATACTAGTTTGAACATCATACTTTATGAAAACATGTGCAAGTGAACATGTTATTGCATATTCTCTTTGTGGGCCTCACATTATGTTTATTCAATTAGAAGAGTTTAAATTTTCTAAGAGTTGAACAAACTGTATTACTCATATCAATCACCATGCTGAAACACAACTTGCATGTCTCTTTCTTTCACACATGAAACAATTTATTTTGGATGTTCGGATAAATCTCTTATTGTGTCGATGGATTCATTAAGTGGTGAAAGGGCACAACACATAATTAAATTACCCATGATATGATAGAAAAGCAAACTAAGAAAAAATATCATAGCAATAAATGCAGGGTATGAAGTTTGGAAGCATCACTCAGGGTCAACATTTGATTGTGGAGAAACCAAACAAAAGGTTCAGGTACATGACCTCATTTCAAAAACCAATCATAGAGGTATAGTCTAATAGAAAATTAACAAACCTCAATAATTCCTCTCTCTGGGCCAGTTGGCAGTACTCCATAAGGAAACAAATACAGACTAAGACCGACAGCTTCAAAGATGTCCTTCAAAAGTGAAATAACTTGCAAAGCAAGAACGTCTTGCCGGCAGTCATCTCCAACCTACAAGCAAAGGCAGTTGCATCAGAATAAGAACCATATATTTCATACATGCTTAACCACTTCTCTTTGCTACAACTAAGAAACAAATGAACAGAGAAAAAAACTTGATAGCACGCAGTGCATCTCGATGATACAAACCAAGGTCAAAACACAGAGACCGGGTTGCAAGATAAACAACATCATTTCTGCACAGTAGGTAGCAAAACACGCAGACTAAATAGGAAGGGCAAAAACATATCCAATTATGAGAGCATTAACCATCAACAAAGAATGAAATGCATCAAAAGATTGGGTTCAGATGAGCAGAATATATGGCTAAAAGGTCCAAACTAGTAGAAACACAAACTTAAGATTTAGATTGGAAGGCCCAACATGTATCACTATTTGAAGGCCCCATAAATATTACTACAGCCAAAGCTTCAGATCAAATACACACAGCTTTCCAACAAGCTCTTGCTAATTTATTCCATAATTTTGATGAGGTCCTCTTTACTTAGGCTATTGTTCTGTTGCAAGATCTTCTCAATGTTGTTATTCATCAACCTCTTTTCGATCTTTATCTATTCAGTCAGTCCCAAATATACTAGACTCCAGGTTATATCTGAATAGACACGCTAGCCATAATTGAGTTACACTGGGATTCGGACATGTACAATCTTACAGGTACAAAGGTGCAGGACGTGAAATTATTGCCTTCCACTGAACTACGTTAAGTAACCCATCTATTTGAGAATATCATATACCTTGAAAATACAAGCTTGGGGCTTTATATCATTATGATCCCCATCCCGATCCACGACATTGAATGTGATCATTATAGGAACTTTTGCTGCTGACTGTAAAGGAATTCCACTATCAACCTGAATACCCCTGACAAGTTTACCAGGAGCAGTAGGTAGGTAGAGGTCATCTCCATCAACTTGGATTTTCTCCAATTCTCTATCAACATAAAAAAAAAAAAGAAGATATCTTATAATTATGGATTAAAAGGGGAAACATCAAGCAAAGCATAAATCAATGAGTGCTTGAGCCACAAACTCCCAAAAATGTATCATACTTTCTTATGCCAGCTCGCCTTTCCTCCTTTGGAAGTGGATAGAGGACACCAGATATAGATGTAACTTTGTCAAAGAAATCAAATTCTCTTTGAAACACAGCACGTGCTTTGGGATTGAAACCATCAATAATTTTTTCTCGAACAACAGGAAGCAAAGCTTGGAAAGAGATGCTCTGCAAACAGAGAAAAAAACCAAATAATGAGTATAAGTATATAAGATCACAAATCCAAACAATCTGAATTTAAAACTAAAATAGAAATTATGAAACATAAAGTATACACTAAACTATTTCCAAGGGAAACTTTCACACTTGACGACTGTTGATTCAGAAATGTACTTTTACATAGACTAAATAAGCTGTAAGGATTTATAGCCAAGAGATAAATTAAAAAGTAGTGATATAATATTGTCATCTGAATAGTAGCTGATGAGAGATGATTAACAAGAGGAAAGGAAAATAACAAAACAGAAGTGTCAAATTCGATGTCCAAATAAGAAATAAAGGGATAAACAACTTCTATCATCAAACTCTAATATCAAATTATCAAATGTTGAAATGAGTTTCTCTACATCATACTAACTATTTATAAATTCATGAATGTATTCAATAGAGGATTAATTACATATTTGCACCCAATGTTTGGACCTTTTTACACTTTTTTTTACATATTAATGCCCAAAGTTTGTACAAATTAACACTTATAGCACTAGAGCAATTTTCCGACCTCCCGAATGTTGAAGTGGACTACCGGAATTTTTTTGTCCAATTTAAATTGTGGAGCGTAGACAGAGAAGACGCTAATAACAAAGATTTCTGACAATCCATGTCCACATTTGGGAGACCGGAAAATTGCTCTAGTGTTATAAGTGTTAATTTGTGCAAATATTGGGTATTGACATGTAATTTTTGAAACTTTGGGACAAAAGTATAAAAACGTTCAAATGTTGGGTACTAAAGTGTAATTAACCCTTCAATAAATGAAAAGATAAGACTTAATGAAAAGTCAGCATCCTTGAAAGTGACTCATCTGCTACAGACCGTCACTTTGAACGTTCATAATTATTAGATATATGGTCGGAAAGGTAATTGAGTTGGGTTTCCCATAAAACTTGAAAACGTAAAATAAAAAACTTCCAGTTTCATAAAGTATAATGCAAAGGCATCTATTATCAGTCAATAAATAAAAGACATCTTCAAATACAATAATATATATAGTTTGAACAAAACGTAACTATATTGTCGATCAACTAAGGAATAAGTACTTGGTATTCTGCAGAAAATCAATATAACATGTAGAAACATCTTTGTCTATTAACTTTATTAGCACAGATCTAGAACATATACACAATGACCAATTAACGAAGCATATGCAATAACAGAGAAACAAATATTTTGTTCTTTTTTGCATCTGAAGTATACCGTGGGAGACGGTGCAGCTCCATCTTTCCCCACCTCAGGAACATCAGTCTCACCCTGCAAAGCAAATATTGTCATATATAAGTCAAAGCATACTTGCAATGCATAGCATGCTTTATTTCATAAGTAATAAATTTGACCTGTAAATGCCATATCAAAATGTGGGCAAAGATATCACTCCTTTGGGCAGCTCTGAGCAAGTATCCCTCAACCAACTTCTGCAATCGGAGTTGCTAATACGTAAAGTATATTTCTGATATAATAGTCAATGCTGAAATAAGAATGCTAAACAACAGAAACTTCAACAAAAAAAAAAATGATGACTATTTATCTTGTTAAGCAAGAATTCTTTTCTTAAAGATGCAAATACTAGCGGATCTATTTTTCACATCATGGGTGATTCCAGAGACATGGGCCCACAGCACGAAACTATTACATCATTTAGCTTGCAATTTACTAGGATATACTTCTTTATGTCACAAGATCGTTGAATTAAAAATGCTGCTAAAATCGTAGTCACATCAAAGCAAACACCTTACCCCTTCATCATGTCTTAGTGCTTGCACCAGCTGAGGCATGAAGAATGTCACTCTCTCAGGAGGATAAGATTCCAACACCCTGAGAACATAAGCCATTACTCGAGGGTGACCTTTATATGCTGGAGTAAGGAACTCCAAAGCACATGTAATTGAACATGCCGCCCAATGCGGTAATTGTTGCAAAAGCGTTGAATTGTCATCCACTGCTTTGGGTGTTACAAAATAAGGCAGAGCTTCAGGAATGCTGCGAATTTCCATTATATGCGACTAAGAAGAAAAATAAACACAAGGGTCAAAACCTGTTTAAAACAAATAATTAAAAAGAGTGGAAATAAACAACCAAGATTTGACTTGTTTTAATACGGAAGGCCTTGTCTACATCTTTCAGTTTAAAAATTATAGTTTTATTCAACGTGGAAAACCTGAAACTCCAGGAAAATATAATAAATAGATTTAGGACTTAACAGTGGTTCAAGGCTTTTAACCGTTGCTCTTCTTGCATTTTTCGTATGTGAAATTTACATTCACCCTATGAAAAAAAAAAAAAAAAAAAAAAAACTATGCTGTGCTAACAAGTTCATTTACTTTGTCTCAGGAAAGTTCAAAAACATACTTGAACTAGCAACGTGATTTCACTCTTCAGAGAAGAATTTGCTGGAAAGCGTGCACCCAATGAAAGAGCAATTCGAGGATCGACAGTAAAGGCCGTCCTTGCAAACTCAATCCATTTGTCTGAGCTAATTTTAAGCCGAGAAGAGCTTTCCCTATACGTTAGATTAGTAAAGGAGATATCATATATATCACCACCGGTGAACTAAGCAACAAAAGCAAATGAAATAGTTTGAAAGGGTTCAAAGATAGTTACTTTGATCCAACAGGATGGGCCCAAACCTCAAGCCTGTCAGCTTCATGTTGGCATAGCATAAGAAGTAACTGCCTTCGCTTCTCTCGCCCAACAACATAGTTATCCATCTGACCCCAGACAGGATGATAGTGATCCTTCTACAGAACATAAAAAAATTTCTAAGCTTCATAAAACCCATGCATATAAAACGCAAGAAATGTTTTAGGATACTCTAAGCTTCAAGATCTTTATAAATATCTTACGATATCATTTGTGGAGCTGCCATTTTCGAGTCCCCGTGCTTTCAGATCAAGTTGGTTCGGGTCTACCCGCTCATTAGAAAGATGATGGACAAATACTGAAATGGATTGAGCTTCACTCTGAGCAAAATACTTGTTTCTCATATCATACCACTCAGGCTGATGAGCAAACCACCCTAAGGCAGCTCTGTTTTATTTTTAATTATTTTTTAAAAAAAAAAAAAAAGAGGAAAAGAAAATAATCAAAGATTAATGGGCGCAACAAAAAAATCAAATGTTTATAATGAATCAAAGTAATAATTAAAAAGGATCTTAACAGAAGCAATTCCGCGCCATGAGAGAACCATCAAAGATTGAAATGCTCAATCATTACAATGATCTTGCACGCCAAATATGCTTGGTATCATAAATGGATAGGAACATGATTCTCAATGTCTAAATATTAAGACAGTGCCCATGATTGGTACATAAACATACTTGCACTATATGGAATGAACACATAAGGAAATCTATAATCAGATTAAAAAATAAAAAGAATTAACCACAAGTTTATCGCATTAACTTAATTAAAAATGTTTGTAGGTCTTTCACCAGAGTTCAGCATATGACTCTCAAAGAAAAGTAGCAGCTTCTTGAAGGCAAATGTCAGTTGAAAGGGCCAATCTTCTACATATATTTTGATTTTATATTTTATATTTTATTGGAAACCTTTAATTCGGTCAGAAATTAAAAATTAAAAGCTCATTTGCTGTGATTTAGACTCTTGCAACTAGATAACTCCAGAGAGTTCTGAGGGACTTTTAGGTTTTCAGATAAAGACATGAGCAAATTATATAGCATCTTTGTCAAGAGGGAAGCTCAGCTAGGCTTAATGAACAAAAACTAGCTCCTGAAGATCCACTAAGTGACGATGACATCAAGAATAAATTTATGAACAGAACACTATATCCACTGTTCTTTAGTAAAATCAATTGCGATGGACTATAAGAGATCAAATGCAGAAGACAAATGACTTCTATAAATAAAGGTAATACCTATAAATCCTATCTTCTAGCAACTGAAGCCCTGATCTGAAGTTCTGAAGGTTTCCCTGTGTTTGGCATGAACAAAATTTCAGACCGAATAGCATAAGTGTGAAGAAAGTTCCTGTGGCAATTGGATGCCGAGAAAAATTCCAGGGGAGTTTTGTTGTTCCTTGTAACATCCGACCAAGTAGCAAAAGCTGTTCAACACAATCATGTCGAACTACCTAAAATGACAATTTCAAAGAAATGGGTTAGCATGTAATCACGTGCTTTATAGCTTAAAGAGTACAGAACAATGAGATTAGTGTAGTGCAACATTTTCAACTTCAAGCATCTTTGACAGTTTATTTAGTATAAAATCACAGCATAACAGTTGGGATAAGACTATAAAATCAGAGTATATAGGTTAAGCTTACTTCAAATCGATCAATAAAAAACCCAAGCCACAGCCTATGAGCCATTATTTGTTCAATCGGATCCTTCTCGGGGAGCATCTCAGGCTCTCCAGCAACAAGTTGGGGCCTCAACTTTGCAGAAGGTCCCGAACACTTTATATCAGAAGCAAAAAGGCCTCGCTTCGTGTCTATTGTCCATAACCATGCATCTACAAGCTCAGCAAGAACTAGGGATCCCAACTGAGGAGCAGCAGAAACCAGCCATGTCCAGATAAACACACCAGTCTCCACAGCATCAAGTGTGGTTATGTAAGCTGGACACCAGCAAAGAAGGCGTAGAAGTTGCGAAAAGCTCTCGGCATTTGATTTTGAATCTGAATCCTGAGAAAAATATGTTATATAATGTAAAAAATATAGAAAACTCTAGTCACTTAATCAAACTAGTATAAGAAGATTAAGAAATTATAATACCAGATTCGAAAGAAGCAATGCAGTAGCTTGAGAACAAGTTTCACGGAAAGATGATTTGTCTACTACCTCCCCTTTCTCTGCAACAGTTACAAACTTCTGTAGCAGCCTTACGAACTTGGAAAGCAGAACCTCGTTGAAGGATTCTTTTTTTGGCTGTGGTGGCTGTGCTGACCCATCTGGAAGGTCAAGGTTGAGACCAACGGTAGATGGATCAAGTCCACCGATGCTCTCATATAACCTTCTCATGCCAGCAATTTCTCCTGCATGGTTACACTTTGCTGTCGCACTGACCATACCAGTACCAAGAACCTCCAAATTGAATCCATCCATCAATTTCAAATTTCCTCCCGACGCAGCGGCAGCAGCAGCCATAACTGCAGGAATGTTTGCAGTTTTGGGACCATTCCAACAATCATTTTTACCTGTGCCTATCCTTATCTCAGACAATAGAGAAACAACATCAGCTGCAGGTTGTGTTCTCTGCCATGTATTAGCTTTGCAAAGGTTTTCCTGGACACAGAAAAAGTACAAGCAAAGCTGAGAGTTCCAACAACAAAAGGAAAAGAAGAAATAAGAAAAAAATGCAATAACTAGGGATGGTCTTGCAGTGCAGAGAGAAATAAACCTGAAGAAGACCCTGACTAGTGCATGGAGCATGTGAAAGCGACACAACGATCCATTCGCGAACAACCTTTTGGTACAAAGTGCGAACACTGGTAACATAAGCAGGATCACTCACTACAGCAGAAGGTGGATCATTATGCATTGAAAGTAGAAGGGCATCCAAACAAGATGAATTCCACAATATCTGCAAGTGATGAAAACCATTTAATGGTGGTCTTGGAACGTGAGCTAGAAGATCAAGTGAAAGATGATGACACAACGATAGTGCATTTACCTGAGGAAATCTCTCTCTAAGTTGAGTTAACAAAGTAATAGATATATCCCGTACATGCTCATCCCTTTGGGACAAATTTTTAATGAGGAAACAGGCATGGACAGAGAGAGTAGACTCTCTAATCTCAGCTTCAGGCCCAGTCCCAGATGCTCGATCCTCCTGCAGCAGTTGCACGGACCGTGACATTTGGAAAGAAAGAAAGAAAGAAAGAAAGAAAGAAAGAAAGAAAGAAACAGAATAAAATTTTTAAAACTCAAAACTGATAATTTACGGCATATGATAGAAAATAAATAACATAATTAGTCTTATAAAGGTCCCCGTCACTCTAATTCACACATTTTGACGATAAAAATATAATCAGGACAAACTGCACATTTTTTGAGAGAAATCTTGACAGATTGCACATTTTTGAGAGAAATCTATTTCTTCGAAAAGCTTTTATCAACAGCTCTGTCGTGCATTCTTAGTTTAAAAAAGCGCAAGGCGCACCGAGGCGCAAAACTGCCCTGGAGCCTAGGCGCAAAAGCGCAGGCGCAGGCGCGTGCTTTTCGTAGGCGAGGCGCACCAACACTAAAGAAAAATTTGATATATTTACCTAGTATGTTCTCTACTCAAAATACCAGCCCAGGAAAATTTGTAACCCTAAATTAAATATATGGCCCATTACAATGAATATAACTAGCCCAGCCTACATTCTTTAACCCTAAATTAAATAAACCCCAAATTAAATAATAGCTTCTCTCCCCTGCTCAATAGATGCGGCGCAGCGCGGCGCGGCGCAGCGCAAGAATGAATCCTTCTTC
Organism: Perilla frutescens; assembly: GCA_026008535.1. Classification (NCBI taxonomy): domain Eukaryota; kingdom Viridiplantae; phylum Streptophyta; class Magnoliopsida; order Lamiales; family Lamiaceae; genus Perilla; species Perilla frutescens. The sequence goes on along the minus strand of BRKX01000020.1, from coordinate 35,431,926 downwards.
TCTCCCGCGGGATTGAAGAGTGAGAGAGAAGCAGAGGCAGCGGCGTGAAATGAGGGGTGTTGAAATCGCGTATCCCTTTATAACTTAAAAAAATAAAAAAATTTAAAAAATTAAAAAAAAAAACTAGCTCTGAACCTGCGCCTGGGTGCGCCTTGCGCGCCTCCGGGGGCTTTCGGTATGGTGTATGCCTGGTTGGAAAAATAGCGCTGAACCTGCGCTCCGCGTTTTTTTCGCGCCTAGGCGCGCTTTTTAAAACCAAGCGTGCATTGCTATCTTACCTTTTGTTTATCACAAAATCATGGGGCATGCTTACACATGAAACCAAATAGAAGTTTAATCAAGAGTGGTAGTGTGCCTGAGGTGACAAAGGTATACAACATTGTAACTATCTTGAGTCCCAAACAATCAAAGCTGCAGCATTCCATCATAATTCTCAAAGGGAGCAATTTCCCCTTCAACAATCACCAATTCTTGTGCCAAGAGTTTAACAGCATACCATAATTGTTCATTTTAGTCTGGCACTGCTTCTAGTTAGGGACTTAGGGTGCAGCACAATAGTACAATGAGATTATGATTAATACATAATATGTTTCGGTAAATATTATTTTTTCGATATAAAAAAGCTGTATCCTCGTGCTTTCAACCGAATGTTCAGTTAGAGATCAAAATAATTAGAAAAAGAAACAGAAAATAAAGTCAGAATAGTGCCTAGGAATTTAAAATAAACAAATCTAATAGGGTCCGAATAGTGAAATGAAATAACCAATGCAGCCACAATATCAACAGCCTTTAGAAAATTAAAGTTGCACATCAGCAAAACACATAGATAAGAGTGAGCAAAAACCAACTGAAATCGAAAAAATGAATTGTTTCACTCGGTTTTTCTTACCTATTGGCCTTGGTTGGGCTCCAGGTTGGAGAAACCCCAAAAAAAAATGCCCGGTTCGGGTTTTTATGGAAAAAGATCAATCTTTGGCTAATGATGTATGAATGCGGTATAGTGATTTTGTTATTATTTTTTCTATCATTTGTTTATATCTAGGTAGGCATTGAATTGGTGTGGAGGACATTGAATTTTGTTCTTTTCTTATAGCCGAGATCAAGAAGTCATGGAAACAAAAAGAATCAAAGCAAAAGCCCATGCCGAAATAACCGAATTAAACCGAACTGAAAAATTTCAGTTTGTCAGTTTTTCAGATCAGTTCGGCTTTGAACCAAACCGAATGAATGCTCAACCGACCCTAGGAACTAAAACATGACCTTTTCTACTAATGTCAAGCTGGTCTCAAGATTTCGAGGGCGGATAGACAAGAGAATGCCAGGCAGACACCTCTCATAAGGCATCTATAAGATAACTTCCATCTTGAAAGTTAAGTGATGTCTCCCTGTTTTTTAAAATTTGGGGGATAATTACTCCAGACAGAAACCTTCTATTTTTCAGGGTAATGATCCATTAACCTTCTAGTTTTTTTTTAGCATCTTAAGCGCAAAGAAAGCAATGTTAGAAATCTTGAATGAATTCCCCTGTTGTTAATAGACTACAGTGGAGGATCAATGTGATACCAGTAAGCTGTTTCTATTGACAGCATAAAGCGCCAGTTATGCAATCTGTCACTCAAAAAACTATGAATTATCCCAATAAGACCACTAAACTGTAAATAAAAATGCTGAAAATAATATGCAAAAACATATGCAGATCCACAAACAAGAACAAAACAGAAGAGGGGGTGAGGAGAATACCAGCCATGTTATTGCTGTTTCAAATGCTCGATGAACAATAGCAGTCAAACACTGAGAGACAGCCGGCATAAGATTAGGACTTCTTAGATATTCAAAGGCACAGCTGAAGGCACTTCTAGAGGCAATAAATTTTGGGCTTCCATTCAGAATACCCCCGTTGCTGCTAAATCGTATTATCTCCAGAAATGCAACAGCTAAAAGATAGGTTGCTTTGACACCTGCATAAGTCATATATGGCATCCATATTACAGGATTAGAGCCAACCTCTTCAATGATAGAAGGAAATAAGGGCGACTATTTTCAATAATGCCAAATATAGAAATCCAGGTGGCCTAAATAATAATAAAATATATGACCTGAAATTGTACTCATCGCGGAACCCTCCACTCGCCCTCCTAAAGCAGCAGCAAGCGCACTTCTTTGACTTACAGCAGCTTTCTCATTCCCGTTCCCTCGACGACTACCTGGGTTGTGTAGAGCGTTGAGTTCCAACTCATCTTCAAGCCATTTCACAGAGCTCACAACCTGAGCACAAATGGAAATTACTTACAATTAAATAGCAAAGCATTAATTACACATAATTAAAAAGAGCGATACTTGCAGAAATCAAGGACATACGATCAAATAATAAGAATATCAAAAACATTATCATAAACTTGGAGTAAGAGACGTGCTGAGAATTATTTGGCCTGCTCGAGAGAACCTTATCTCCATCTCAACAACTTTTATTGCATTGCTAAATTTAGAAATAAATTAAAAGGGAGTATTTTTCCATCATTGTTCCTCTAGATAGCAAATCAACAAACTGTCCAATCACAGGTCAAAAGATCCTAATAACTGAAGTTTGATGTGCCGTGGACACTAATATTGGTTCTTGGATATGGAGAATATCACTGAACATGCTAAGCAGACACTTGACAGCAAGATTAGCTAAAATACCTCCTGAACCAGGGTCTAAGTTGCTTTTTATTGAACACCAGAAATAATAGCCAAGAACTCTGCATTCTAAATCTCTACTATTCTCTTTTTTCTTCTTCTTCCAAGTGAATTCTAAACTCCTGATGAGACGCAAATGAAAAATACGTCAAGCATTCTTCCTAGCATCTTTCTTTCCAATTCAGATCCTTTATCCATAAAAGAAACTTGATATGTATGTGATAGAGGCAAGGGCTCAATAGTGTAAAATGGGAACTCAGAAAATATAATATTGATTGAAAACAAAGAACGGCTCCACATAAGGGATACTCCTGCCCAGCAATACTTGCCGCTAAAGTGTAAACCTCAAAACTGTCCTGCTAAGGACACAACAAAGCAAATAAATACCAACTCTCGGCCTGCAATAGCCAGCACATTATGTGAGGCCTACGGAACATAATCAAATCAAATCATAAATATAAATAAGTGTAACTAAATCTTAAACAAAAATAAAGATAACTATCTAATATAAGTTCTCCCGAGCTAGGCTGTGATGCAGGTACTCTTATATCGTATCAATATCACATCATTTGCAATGTTCAAGCAATTGAGCTTCAGAGAAAAGAGAGATTCAGAGACAGAACAATTCTTAATGTAGCCACGAAACCCCATTTTTATCATAATGTTTACAACTTAAGAAATCCAAAGCCAGGTGAAGTCCAATTTGGTTTGAGGATTCATGTACACAAAATATTCAGATATATATCATGCTTCACGGCATAAGGACAGACGGCCTTTATAAACATTATGGTTCCACCAGAAAAAGGAATGCAAAAATAAAGTTATAAGCATTATGGTTCAACCAGAACAAGCATGCACATGTATATTAATGACTAGAATAGATAGTAAAAATGTCCAATTATAAACTTCATCTGAAAAATTCCCTTGGCCAACTTACGAGAGGTGGGGTTCCTTGAGAAATACGTTGAACAGCAGATGACCATAACGAGTTCCACATGTATGGTCCACCCACAGCTTGGAGAGCAATGGTACCAACACTGCCTGCACTGTTAAGTGAAGTTGAAACTGACTTTGATGTAGCCGCAGTTTTCTGTATTGGAGGTGCTAACCCAAAGAGCGCAATATAGAACCACAAGTTACGAAATAGCTTTAAGAGTGAAGGTTCTACATCTACACAGGGCTCAAAATCTGAACATATTTCAGCCACAGCAGGAAGAAGAGGCCCAAGAAAATCTGCCCCGCTCCTGAAATATTGATTTCACTGGTTAGGAAGTTATTCAGTTAGAGTCCAACAATTGAATTGTTACAATCAACAATTGCTGAACTTTACCTTCCACTTTTGGACTCTGCAGCCAGGCCAACATCTGAACAAAGTGACAGCAAACGGTGACGGTAATCTGAGCGCAATTTATTACATGTAATACCACTTGCAATCAACAAAAATCCTGCAGGTAATGTCTAGAGGTAATTGAACCAGTGAGCATCCATTTGTTACAACATAACTCTTCTCCTCGCAAAGTATGCTACCAAATATTTTGATGCAATGGCATACCTCAATGCGTTCTGTTGTCGCCTCAGGTGCCTGGGTTTTACTTTCAGCAGAGCCAACATCTGAGAGTTTGCCCATGTAGCTCCGAGTCATCAAAACCACAGCTTCACGGTAAGACTTCTCGAAACCTAAACTCGCCATGCGAGAAACAGCATCAAGAAGCTGCAGTAACTCAACAAAAGCGGGTTGAGAAAGCCGTGCAAGAGAAAATTTATAGCATGAAAAACAAATAAATAAACTTTCCGAAATAATGTGAAATGACATAAAAGCAGCTCAAATGAATAAATATACAAAAGTATTATTTCTTAAAAAGATAGGAACTTACTCGAAGCCTCAATAAGCCTGGAGTAGAAGCATCGCCCTCTTCTAAACTCTCAATAAATAGGGGTAGTATCATATCAACAACTTCAGGCTTCTTAATAGAAACGTTAAGCTCGGCTAACAAATGTATGACGTTCAGCTGTATAGGTGGAGCTGCCTGCTTCTCTTTTCCATCCTGAAAAAAGCACACAAGAATGTCAAAACAGTTCAATCGCTGAAGTTTTTAAAGCATCTCGGGAATAAGTATAACATAACAGTTGCAGGTCAAGCAGACATATTGGAAATTGCTTTTGCTGTCAAATATCCTGACAGCACCTCCAGCAATACATACAAAAACAGCATATTATTTTTCAATTAACTCAACATACCAACCGGGCATGAATAAATACTGAAACATACAACTCTTCAACTATTTCCCTTAAGACTGACTTCAGTTTGAACCTATATCCAAATGAATATAAAATCATAATTGCCCTATAAAGATGTTTGTCTTGTGTTCCATATCCATCAACATTTACTACCTAGAGTATATAAAATTTTTTACTTCACTTTAGAACACTCTCATAGAAATTATTCGGCAATATCAGCCACCATCCACAGGGCAATATGTAATATGGTTTCTGAAAGCATCCTCTTACAGGCTCAGACATCCTGATACATTCCCAATTTTGAATCATTCACATAAGGAAGTCCATTTTTCGACTCCATTTGGAACATTTGATACAGATTTCTTGACACGAGGTAAAAACTACAAACAATCTGACTTAATATCCAAATTCACACATCAAAACCAAAGTACCCTGTACTTCAAATTGAGACTACATTACAAATCTATATCAACTGAAAGGTGAAAACAAATACCAATAAAGGACTAAGTTGTACAGGGCATCCAGAAACTCATGGTATATAGCAAGTTTAACAAATATAAAATGTTCGAGTTACTGTATTGTGTTTTAGCATACACAAACCTAACAAACTTATTTGCTTGTAGACATGGTATGCATGCTTAAGTGTTAATTGAAATGAAGGGTGGTTCACCACTTCTTAAAGAAGATTTGGAACTCCCTTCACTGAGCATGCCAAGGGCATGAATGGGACTAAAGAAATGTGGGTTAAAAATGAAATATACAATGGAAAGAATAACAATATGACGAAGGTGACAAAGGCTGGAGTTCAGCTATATAACTTTTCTTCTTTCCTATGTTTTGTTTTGGAGTCCACTGTTTCTAACTTTTAGTCAATAATTCAATAAAATGTTATTTATCTTATCACAAAAGAAACAATTACCAGCCTGAAATGGTATCGTCAGATACTAACCTCTTCCTCATAATCATTTCGTTCACGAATACTAGTTGCCAGTCCCATGATAAAGGTATCCAGAGGAGCCCGGTCCCTGGACCAACCAAATTCAATTATCTCACAGCATGTTTTCAATACACTTTTGAACATCGACCCCTGGCTGCTGGCTGAAGTATCAGCCTGTTCATAACAGATCAAAGGAAAAAAATGGATTACGATATTCATAATCATATTGTAGCACCAATCCAGTCAACAACTGAATGTACCTGAGCACAAGTAGCCAGCACAAGAGGTTTAAAACGAATTAGCAGGACCCGGAGGAGCTGACCCCCACGAATAACAGCAGCTTGAGAGATGACAGTTAGCAAACAGCCAAAAAGCTCTTCACAAGCTCTCAATTTCCGCCACACAGAAAACGAGCATGCCTCCGCTGCCTCAATTAACAATCCTAGAGCTCCATGCAACAGCTTTTTTGAAGACTTTCCTTCTGTATCAAGAGATGCCAAAGTCTTAATTTGTAACATTGCAGCCGCTTGATAAACTGACAGCTTTCTGTTAATCCTGACTTTCAGCAACTGCCCCTGCTCCGACCAATCGCGCTTTCTTATCTGTTGATGAAACAAACAACTTTAACAGTGAATTTTTTTATTTATTTATTTTTTTGCGCTTATATTAAGCATATATTTAGCACTGTCAAATCTCAAAGCTTACCTTGATACAAAGAGGTCATAAAAAGTTATTATTACCTTCAGGAAATCAGCCATTGAGCTAAGTTGAACCTTAGCTATTCCTCTCACTTGCTCCATAAGCTGGGGATCAATGGCCACCTTACTGAATATATGTCCAATCAACTTATAAACAATTTCTTGTTTTTCAAGACTCTCCACTGGCTCTTCTTCAAAGAATTTTAAATTCTTCTTATAAACTGCGGTAGCAGATAAATCCCCATTGCTTTTCCACGAAATGCTGTCACCCCCATTCGCCACAATACCCCTCGATGAGGCATCATCTTTGGAAGCTGCGCTGCTTGACGACTCTGCAGAAACATTAGGGGACTGATAATAGTTCCCACTCAACGGAGAGCCCTGCGCTGAAGCTGCGTCGGGGGTCAAAATTCCTTCCCTTGGAGAACAAGGAACCCCAATATCAAATCGATCAAGAAGAACGGAAATCAATTTAGTCGCATCGGAAAGCAAAATCGGAGGGAAATTCGAACACAGAGCGTTCAAGAAAACCCTAGAAATGCTTGAATCAGCATTCGTTATCGTCTGAATTACAATTTCCCCCGTGAATCCCGCAACATCGGTAGAAAAATCAGGCGACAGTTCGGCCGCTTTCGAAATGTAACTCAGGAAATCGTTGAAGAAGGAAGAGACAGCATCGGGAGAAAACGCCTGCGGCCAGAATTTGGGATTAAAGGACAAATGAATTGAGCGGTAAAACGCGAGGACCAGCGACTTGGGGGTTTCGTGTTCCGAATTCGGGCATTTCGAGAGAAATCGCGCAATCGCTAGTATCGCATGGAGTTGAGACCTGGAAACCGTCGGCGATCCCGTCATTAGCAACTCCGCCGGCGGGCAACGGCTGCAAATCCACGCTATTTTATTACGAAATTGCGCCGGGTTCTGCGCGATTAAATCGCAGAGCTCCACCAACGACTCCATTGCTCGAAATCCAACTCCGATTCGTCGAGATTCTCAAAAATTCAACTTAATTCTCATTGATCAAAAATTGCAGGTACCGCCAAGAACGATAACAACTAAATGCGGTAATTTTCGGAACGATATACGGCAAAATTAGGGTTTATGAGCAGCGGCGGAGATGGGGAACCGATGGCGGTGATGGAACGGCGTCGTGGGGTGACTATTGCTCCTCGTCTTTGCCCAGAGTTGTGCTGTGTTGAGGGCACACATTACCGCGCCTCCGTTTTTTCAGATCTTTTTGTTTTTGTCTGCCTTTTTCTTTTTGTTTCCTACATCTTGTTCTTATTTTCGAAATAATAATAATAATAATAATAATAATAATAATAATAATAATAATAATAATAATAATAATAATAATTTTATGTTAGCGTGTCTATTTTTGCCTTTTTCGTATTACTCTTTTATTATCCCCCGAAAATTAGGAAAAAGGGACGGTACGGCTTAAATTTTATTTCATTTTCCTTGTATTTACCGCTTGCACCCCTAGATAGATTTCTGATACTTTCATCTTCTTTTTCTAATTTTTAATGTGTAACTACTGACGCGCATCACAGTGGTGTATAATAGTTTTGGTACATAATTATGTCACGTTATCGACATATCAAAAATTATATATTTATTTTTTTAAATATGCATTCTCTTCAAATCATCCATTATAATATATGGTACATACGTAACTTTTTAGGATCCCACCATTATATCACTCATTTAATAAAATATGTACATATATATGTTACTTTTATATATAATTTTACTAATTCTTATTTAAATTTTATTTTTAATATAATAATATCAAAGCTATCATTAATTTTTTTTATCAATTTTGATTTTCTTAATCTAATCAAAAGAATAAAAATTAAATCTTAAAACTTACATTATTTTCGTATATTTATATATGTCATTAAATTTTTTTATTTATTTTTGCAACACCCCTTGAAATTATGAAATTAACTTTTGTAAGTTATATTATATAAAAGAAATAAAGAAAATATCATTTATATGTATAAAGGATACAAGTGTTGTATATATGAGTATATAAAATATGATTGGGTTTATTGTCAAGTATCTTTTCCTCCACTCACACGTGTCTTGATGAGGATTAGTATGTGATGAGTCAAGTTTATGTAATAAAAGACTGAATTGTAGTGTTATAAATTAATTTTACTTTTTTCAAACATTAAAAAAAAAGGTTTCTGCGAATAGCCGCACTTCTTCAAGGTATGAGTTTCCTGTTCTTTTCATTTTTTCCAAAGTATTTAAATTTTAAAGCTTAATGAGTTGTACTTTAGAAAATTCTCAATTTTTACAATATAATATTCATCTTTTGAAGGAAACGACATGTACGATTATGTTCTTGATTATCTAATTTAATAGTGAGTCAAAAATTCCGTCCATTATTTATCAACAAATATAACCCATGAGGTTTATCAATGCGTTAATCACTCAATTTTAGGAAATTAGTAAGAGAAATCATTGAAATGAAATAGAATGCTTATATTAGGAAATTTTAAAATCCCTTGTTCACGGGAATTGCATATATATGCATATATAATGTTCTCACATTTATAATATCATTTGTAGTGTTTCGATTATTCAAATACAAATTAAGGAACGGTCTTGTAGCTTAGGCTAATCAAAAGTTAGTCTTGATATATAGTAGTATATCTATATACATATGTAGTATTATATTATATTGACATCGATAAATTATAAATTGTGGTGATTTTAATTGGGGGCTAAATCGAATGGAGACCCCTTGTTTGTTGTATGTATCTAGAGACTACAAATATATATTATTCTTTAACACAAGGTCCTAAGATAAGGATTGGTCCACTTGTAGGCCAAGGAGCATAGTAAGCGTGTTGGAGTTTACTAACTTGCATTGTGAACGAAACTTCTCTACTATATAAAGGTGGGTTAAATTACTCTACTCCAAATAAATATATGAAATGTTTTATATGTGTGGATAATATACCTATATTAGAGTATACTGACGTGCTTACAAAATGTCTTATGAAATGTAATTGTTTATGTGAGTTAAATAACTATACTTTTAAGTATACCAATGTTCTATATATATAGGAAATGTTGATTTTTTTTTACTGAGTCAAAGGAATTTGAAAGCTTGATTATTATTCGGTACATATTGTTATCGTTATAGATAATGCTATGAAATAAGAAAGTAAGTTAATAATAAGTTGTCAAGAGTAAAAGAACTCTCGCTAAAGTAAAAGAATTCCAGCAAACTTCAAAGTAACCATGTTATCTAGAGTAAAAGAACTCTAGCAAACTTCAAAGTAATTATGTTATATAGAGTAAAAGAACTCTAGTCGACTTCATGGTAGGTGTTGTATGTTATCTAGAGTAAAAGAACTTGTAATATAACCTAAAGTTTACAACATACTGTTCAATATTTAGAATTTATCCTCTCATGTTCCAAGTAAAGTTTGTCATTACGGTTCTAGAAGAAAGGATTAGTCTAGCATGCTGTTAATTATATATGATGCCCACTGAGTATTCTTATTTTATGGCACTCACACCCAAATATTTTTTTTAAAATTATTTTCAAGATAAGGAGTAAGTGGCTGGCTAAAGGATGGTGGCAGTTGGATTGAGCCTTTTTGTTACTCAATGTGATATTTTGGTTAAATATGTGGGTTATGAACTAGTTAAGTTTGAGCCTGTTCCCAAACCGCTTCCACTACTTATTTTTGTGTTATTAGCCGTACCTATGAGCGCATAAGGCATATGACACTATTTTGAAATATTGAAGGCATGAACGAGTGAAATTTTCTTTTCAAAGTTTGATTGATATTATGAATTATTACGCGTTCATGACGTCACAGTTCTATTGGACTGGGGCGTTACAATTTTCCTTTTATTTATTTTACAAAAAATATAAATTAAATCGAGAAGTATCCTAAAATTTCAAAAAATTGAAATAAATAAATAAAATATAATTGAATTCAAAATAGAAAAAATTAATTAAACATATTGAAATCGAAAATTCCCCCAAAATATAAAATTTGAGCCCTATATTTTAGAGAACATTATATTTTTTTTTTCGATCAATTATGTAATCCAAATGCCAAAAATAACTCATAAAGTAAATTGAATGATTAAAAAAAAAAGAATAGTGGGGATAGGTAGGCCCCACATTTGACCCATACAAGATGAAATCTTGGTACATACACTAGAAATGGTATTTAGTTTTGTACCAACTTTTTTAGCCTTCACTAAATATGTATCAAGTAATGGTACATACAACTCTTTTATACCTAAAAAATGTCTATTGTGGATAGGGATATCAATTAGCCCGAAACCGATGGGTTGACTCGAATAGCCTGAAAAAATAACAGAGTTAGGGTCGAAAAATTTCAGTCCGAAAAAAAAATGGACCGAACGGGCCAAACCGATTGGGCTGGCCCGTCGGGCTGAACCTGGCAGCCTCCACTATTTCGCTCATAACTTTTTCTAGAAAAATTCGATTCAAGAATGGTCAGTGGCATTAGAAAGCTAACTCAATTACATTTCCATACATATATTATTCATTCATAGATTCCAAGTATTCTAGGAGTTGTGAATTTTTAAAGTTGTGACCATAAATAAATAAGTCACATTCAGGGTGCATTTTTCCGTTAAATGTTATATTTTCAATTACGCCATACATTAATCAGAGGTATAAGTAATATTAGTGATTATTACGGTGTATAAAATATATATTATAGTATTTGATAATTTATTATTGGAGTTTGATGACAATAGTTGTTTATTCATTTGTTGCTACTTAAATATTGAGATAATTTACTTTAATTTATTTTATTATTTCATTTTATTGTTTTATTGATAAACTTATCTCCCATCTGTTAATCCTCTATTTTAGATGATATAATTGAAATTATAAAATATTAAAATTACATTATTTTTCCTTTTTAAATTATATAATTGCATTATACTCTAATGTTATCAATTGTTTAATATACGAGAAAGAATACGGATATATAAGTATTTGTGTAGTTGAATTGAAGCATCAAATATCATTAAAATTTAAAAAATATTGTAATTCAAATATTTAGACTGATGATTGAACATAATTATTGTAATGTAGTTTGAAATTATTATTTTTGAAAGAACAAACTAATGTTGAACAATATTATCATTAAATGTACTTTTTATTTTTTCTTCATTACTTCGATTTTCTTTGTGTGTGATGTTAATTATATTATTTTCACCCTTTATTTTATTTTTCTATATCTCTTTAGGCTAACTAGCTATTATTATTTATCATGTTTTAATTTATTTAGTTTATAATATTATAATATTGTTATTTCTTTTAATAAATGATAAATATTTTGAAGATGAAATCAAACATGAAGTTGAAAGGGCTTCAAATATTGTTGAAGTAGAAGAAGATTGTACTTCAAATTAGATCGAAGATTAAGCTATAATTAGATATGTGGTGTAGTTTAAAATTATTATTTTTGGAAGAACAAATTATGATTGAACATTATTGTCATTTTCATGTCATTTATTTTTGTTTTCTTTCATTTGATACACTTAGATCTTAATCAAATTTTGTATATGTCATGTTCTTTTCATTTTATCTTATTTTTCACGTATTAATTTATTTTAAGAATAAGAGATGATGATTATTTAGGAGAATTATCAAGATATAAATTTATACATGTGGAAAAAAAATTCATAAACATGTTGGCCCGACGGACTAACCCGAAAATCGAAGGGTAAGGGTTAGGGCCGAGAATTTTGAACCCGAATAAAATTTTAACCGAATAGGACCGAAACCGAAACGGGTTAGCCCGATTGACATCCCTAATTGTGGATGCTCTAATTAGTAACTTGCACACCAAAAAAATACATTTGATTTGCATTGTGTAATTTTTTTTATTATTTTTAGAAAGATTTGCATCGTGTATTTGAAATTGCAAAAAAAAATTGGCAATTAATGCCATTAAAATATAATTTTTTTTATAAATTTAATGACTTGTATTCCTCGTACATAAACGGGGTCATTCATGTCCAGTGAACTTTATTAAAAACATATTCAAAATTTGAGCATGACATTATCGTAGAAAGAAAACTTTATTTTTCTCATCTAGGTCATGATTCCCCGTCTATGATTATGATATGTAGGGTGTGAGGTTTTGAGTTGAAGAAAATACATGCTTAAGATGGCCACTCGAAGGTATTATGCAGAGAGGTAAATGTAATTGATGTTATCTAGTCTTTTTAATGAATAGCTAAAGTAGCTCCTTATAATACTTTGATTATGACTGCCAATAAGATTAAATTCGTTATATGGGGTATAACCATGAAAAGAGGGAGAAGGCGAGCTACAAGAAAAATCATCATTGTTATCAATGTGCATATGAGTCGATAACTATTGTTCATTTTCAATTCAAGAATATAAGGTTGCTATTTATTATGTATATTTTTAAATTGTTCATTTTTAATTCATAACTCGTGTATTTTTTATTATATATATTTTTTAAGCTTTTATGTTAAACTTACTGAATATTATATTTTTTAGAATTCAATGAACTCTAAAATATTTTTTATCTTCTTATTTAGTAATTTTATTTTATCTCTCTCATAACTTTTTTTTAAACTTTTAGTGTTTAATATTGGAGATGAGTATTGGGTGTTTAATAATCAAAGTTATAAGATTACTATTTTTTAGTATCGGTATGGTACGATATACCGATATACCATTTATACCGAAATATCGATAAATATCGATGTACTGACATATCGGTATATACCGAACTATTAGTATATATCGAAAATATCGGTATATACCGAATACCGCGATATATCGAAAATTCGGTGTATCGTGATATACCGAGAATTTTAAAATTTCATATCGATACTGTACCGAAAGATATTGATACGGTATGATACCGTACTGAAAATTTGACAATTTCTGTATTTTTTCGGTATGATAAGTGCGGTATTTCAATATTTCGGTATTTTTCCACATCCCTACTTTAAATTTACTCAACAAGTAACATTTATTATATAGTTTGTCTGTTATTTTATTTTACCAGACTATGGCTATGTCTAATCATATTGTTATTTGTCTTCTACTCTAAAAAAACTAGTCGTTAAATAAATAGTTATTGTAGGGTTTTTTACATCACTATCAACTCTAGTTGTTGTCTGCAGCGACTTGATTTTCTAATATTTAAATTGTTACATTTTTCATAAAAATATTTTATTCATTTTATTTTTTCTATGTGTGATATTAATTGATTAAGTTTAATAAGTCGCGTCTAAGTAATTTTTTTATGTTCCTGAGCATGAATTATTGTGTAAAATGGTGATTTTCTCATATCATGAGCATGCATTTAATTGGGGTGCTTAATAGGGTACAATTTATTTTTTCTTTAGCTAAAATTTTAATCTCTAGCCCATTTAAAATTATTTGGAGCACAAGCCTTTTCCAAGCCCAAATGTTGAGGCCCAGTTCTAGATATTTTATTATTATTATTATTATTCATTATCTTTCTGTTCGGATATCATTGCGCAGCGAAATCCTCCTTCCAATTTTAAATTTTGAAGTTTATCAGCTTTATCAATTTGTTGATGTGAATAACCATGTATCTCATCTCTCATTCAAACTCTAACCCTAATCTATTAGTATAAATAAGAGTTTCGTTCATTTTCCCTCTTCACACTCAAAAGAGAATTTAGAAAAATACCAGAGTTCTAGAGATCACCGCGAGAGTCTAGAAAAGGGTATGGATCTTCATTCATTCTTCATTTTTTTCTCTTACCTTGGTGCATTGCATAGTATGAGTGGTGTCTTCAAATATTCTGATTTTGTCGAAGAAAAAAGACGAGTCGGGAGAGGTGGAGTACTAAAAGCTGTTGGGTGGCTTTGGTATATATATATATATATATATATATATATATATATATAGAGAGAGAGAGAGAGAGAGAGAGAGAGAGAGAGAGAGAGAGAGAGAGAGAGAGTAATTTAGGCTTTGAATTATGTTTTTTTGTCTCTAGTATAGGTGGGCCCTAGAAGGGTAAAGTGGATGTGGTACTTTTCTATGCATGTCATAAGTTATATATATATGTATGTATGTAAATCTGTGTACGGGTGTTTGGGAACATTTGTGGCTAAGAATGGATTTCAATCATTAAATACGGAACTTTATTTTCATGCATAGTTTATAGGTGAGTTTTGGATCCATTTCTTTTCGGGGAGCACTGATTTCCAAATTGAGTTTATCATGACATGTTGCATCCATTTAAATAAAGTATAACACATAGTTCTTCATGTAATTATGTGTGTTGGCTTAGCATGATAAATAAATTGGTTATGTTTTAATAATGAATTTTCTCACATAAACTTTAGGGTAATTAGCTAGTCATAAATTAAGTTTACTTTTATGTGGTCTCATGCATTATTTTTTTTCCCACATCATGTTACCATATATTAATTTAAGATATTTGTTTTAGGCAAAACGCGCAAGACTTAATTGATTTATATCAAGGTCACGGTAAAGGTGGGGTTTTATGTTGAACTTGTCCGTATTATCCTCTCTATAAGTTTTATTGAATGTATGCGATGCCACAACATAGTAAGAGACTTCGGGTTATATGCAGAGCCTACGGGCTATCACACAAAGCCTCCAGACTATATGGTTTGGTCTACGGACTGAACATAAGTTACTATTCGCATATTATTCTGTTTGATATATAGCTTGGATAATTGGATACTCTCCACTGAATCAGTAGTGCTCACCCCAAAAATTACTTATCTTTTCAGGTGTTGTCTCGGGTGATGCGTAGCGGGTAAGATATGATAATGGTGGTCAAGTGGTCAAGCATGATTAAAGATTTAATTTATTTTGACTTTATTTTTTGTATTAAATGTCAAATTATGATTTGAAACTTCCGTTGCCACATCATCAGTTTCCAAAGTCATCAGTTGGACTGTATCCCAACTGACTCAGGATAAGTTTAAATTATATTTTCCTTGAGCTTATTCTAAATAAATTATACCGTTGTGATTCATTGCATTTTTAATCCAATGGATATAATTTTTCAAAATGAGAGATCTCTCACAAATGGCTAGCATTTAAGCCACTGACCAAAATCAACCACTAAAGTGGAAAGTGAGTTGATAGATTGAGAGATATAAATAGCAAAATCCTGCAAGAAATATTTATTATTCATGGCAACTACCCCATTTTTAAAATGGATGAAATCTCAACCGCTGATCCAGAGTAAGGCTAAACTTGTGGACGGCTGAGATATCCATTGCATTTAACCAGCTAAGCATCAGTCAAATCTATTAACTGATCAGCTGAAGAGTACTTGAGTATAACTCTAGTACATGCATGCAAAGCTTCCTTTATATGCTAAGGAGAAATTGATTAAGATCACAAATCAATCTTCATAATCTCCTTGCATTGCTTTGCAGCTCTCTCTCTCTCTCTCTATTCCATTCGCATCTCTGAAATTCTCTTATCTTTTCTTGCAGAATAGAACTACCCGCTCAATACATAGATCCAACAAGACTTGCTCTCAATCTCAAAAGAGACAAGTATGTGAACCTAGAATTTCTCAAAAAGAGGCTAACAGATGATGAATTCCATCGCTTAGTCAAAGCAGCGGAGGAAACTGAACTCTTTCAGTTTCTCACTCAATCGCTAGTAAATGGACATTGCTTTCCAGAACTTGTTGCTGAGTTTTACATATACTCTCAGATTGCAGGCAACGGTAATATTATTTCATCAGTTAACAACTATCCGATCATCATCTCAAAGGCCACCATGATGGAAACCCTCCATCTTCCAGGCGCAGGTTTACAGGCAGATTCAATAGTCATGCCAAATCAGAAAGAATTGTGGAGCAACTGGACAAAACTAGGAGTTGAGCACCGCGACTTCTCGCACATACTAAAGAACAGTCTACGATCGGAGTTCATACAACTCTAAGATATGGTGATCCACTGCCTCAAAGACAATGTGGAATATACTCACTTCAGCGTGAAAATTGCTCACTTGATGGCACTCATCCACTACAGATGCAAAGTGGATGGGGCATCATTCGTGCTATCAAAACTACGCTAGAATGTTCAAAAGGTTTAGTTTGATCATCAAACAGGGACATTCAAGGAGAAGCTTAGATTTATTAATAGGCTTAGCTTGATCATCAACGATCAAATCCGCATTTCTCCTCTCTACGGCGTGTTGCTAGATAGGAGAGATTATCTCCCCACAATCTTTCTCAAATGAAAAAAGAACCTGAAGCCCTTTGGTAAAGTCTCATGAAGGAGGCCAGCTGCTGATGAAGATACATCAACACCGACTGAACTGACACCCAGCAGTCGAGGAAAGCAACCCATGTCAGAAGATGACATGACGACGGAGTCAACTGCGCCAGCTGATTCTGAACTAGCTGCCACAGAATACATGGATGGCGTTGAAGACAGCTTCAACCAAACTCTCGAACAACTGCTTTCCAGCAGATTTCGCATCCTTGAGAGTTGTGACTTATCCCTATTCGATCAACTGTGGTGATATCTCAGATGGTATATCTGGAGATTCCAAGTTGATGAAGTAGTTATGTTCGAACTGCTAGACAAAAAGAGATGACACTTTTGGAGTCAAGAAGGTATATGGAGCCGGAACTAGATGAACAATCCCTTCACGGTATCTCCCACGCTCGAGGAGATCATGGATTCAATGATCCAAAGACTCCAAACTGGAGTTCCAGCCACAACTCCTCTACCATTTACTGAGCCATCCAACTCATCCTCTACTCTAATAGAGTTCAGCCAACCACCTCCAATAGAAGAACTCCTAGCGAGTTTGGCCATTGTGCCCACTGAACCTCAAGTTCAGTCTCCACTCTCAGATCTACGACAGCTTATGCCCACCGAAGAGACATCAAATTGGCTACCCTCACCATCACCACAACAGCCATACCCCTCTCTATATGAAGGTAACCTTGCTACTACCTTCAGCTTGTTACCTCACATTCTCATTCTATCATTTGATCTATAACTACACACTCTTTTGGATGACGCCAAAAAGGGGAAGATAATGGAGAAATTAAGAAGAATGATGAAAACTTCTTAAGTCTCTGGGATGAGATGTAGATGGAACCCTCGCAGTTTTAGGGGAAAGTACAGCCTCAGGGGGAAGAGATGAGGTCTGTAGAAACTGCCCAAGAAGAAAGACGCTAGGGAGAAATTAGACGTCAGGGGGAAGTTTGGGGAGATGTCTGGATAAATGCCAGAGATGGGAGACATTTGTCTCAGGGGAAAGTTTGGGGAGACGTTTGAAGAAACGCTAGAAATCAAGGAAAATCTAGCGATTGGTGGAAAAGATGAAGGCTGAAGGAGATGAGTACCAGCTGAAGAAGTGCAGCAGTTGAAGAGCTAGAAACTGAAGAAGAAGAAAAAAAAAGAAAAAGAAAAAACTGTTGTAGATTGAAAGAAATCTAATCAGTTTACATAATCAGTTTCTTAGCTATGAAAAGTTTTCTTGCTTGATTGTGTTCTCTTATACACAAGCTAAAATTTCTTAAAATCAGTTTTTCCATCATTGCTCAATTTTTCCATGTTTTAGACACTATCAAAAATGGAGAAATTGTTAGGAAAAACTATCAAGAGTTTTTCTGACTGGGGTTTTGATGAGATGTCAAAATATGCAAAGAGCCATTGAAAAACTGAAAAGAAATCAAGCAGAAAACTAAGGTTGATCAAAATAAAAACTGAGCTATTAAAGCCTGAAAATGATCAATCCAAGAAAGAATGAAAAAGAAAAGAGAGAAGAAAAAAAACCAGCTAAGAGCTGAGAAAAGAAAAGAGAAAGAAAAAAAAGAGAGAAAAGAAAAGAAAAGAAAAAGAAACCAGCCAAGAGCTGAGAAAAGAAAAGAGAGAAAAGAAAAAATCCAGCCCAAGAGCTGTGAAAAAAAGAGAACTGTAGCTTGCTTGCTAGATCAGTTAGCAAGTCAAGAAAACTGAAAATGCAGGTACCGACAAGTTCAAAGTACCAAAATGCCATCAGTCTACAGTTATGAACTGATGAGAATGCCAGTTCAAGGCACGAGTTCATAAGTGCCCAATTTCAGCTGAAGAAGATTACCAGCTGAAGAATGGACCATTTCCAGCTGAAGAAGAATGTCATCTGAAGAATACACTAGTCCAAAGTACGAGCTGAAGGATATGCTAGCTCAAGAAAGTTCCAGCTGAAGAATATATCAGTTCAAAGGATACCAGCTGAAGACGCATCAGTTCAGAATACCAACTGAAGAAGCGCCAGCTCAACATCCTAACTGAAGACCAATTTAAGAAGTTCCAGCTGAAGGGACATCAGTCCAAAACACCAGTTGAAGGAACACTGGTTCAAAACTGTCAGCTAAAGCAAACCAAACTGGAGCTCAGAAAGCATCAAGCCAGAGTCCAGAACTGCCAGTTGAAGAAGATCGAAACTAGAGCTTGCAAAACTGCCAAAGATGTGCAGAACTGACAGCTGATGAAATATTTAGAACTAAAGTTTCCAACTACTAGCTGAAGCCCAGAACTGAAGATCAAGACAAAAGTCGTAAATGAAATTCAAATTTCAAAAATTTCAACATGAAGATCTTGAAGTAAATGCAACCAAGATCCTGAAGTAAATGCATGTCAGAAGAACAAAGGTAACTCAAAAGCTCTTTAAATGAAAAGCCTCTCAACGGCTTTATCATTTATGATCATCTATTGATCCACAATGGTCACCAGCCACTCAACTATAAAAGATGAGTGACCCAGATTGCGACCGTGACTTTTGCAAGACTTTTTGCATAAAAGAAATCAGCACAGAGACCTTTCACGAAGACGTTCGCCAAAGCTCTAAAGCCTCAAGCTCAAATTTATCAAAGCAAAAGTCCCAACTGAAGAGAAGGAGCAAAACTGCTCATCAAGCTAGCTGTTGAAGAATTCCAGCCATGGTCACTCTCGCAGTTCTGTTCTACATCGATCAACTACTCAACTCAAGCCGAAGGCGCGCAAAGGAGCACACCAGTTGATACCAATTTCAAGACTATATTCTTGAAGATTGAAAGAGATCTAAAACCTTGTAAAGACGGTCAATAGCACCTTATCTCTCCAGCGAGCAGTTGGAGATCGCAAGTGTGAGACTGTCGACCCTACCGGCTGAGGCGCCTGCGTTCATTCGATCATTGCTTTCGGGACAACACCAGTTGGAAAGGAGTTCGTGACTCGTAGAGTCACCGATCGCCAGGTCCAACAGTTTATCTTCACTGTGTAACTGTAATAAAGAAACTTTACACTTACATATCGGATTGCCTTTCTGCGGAAGGAAGAGAGGACGTAGAAGTTGAGTTTCGAACCTCTATAAAATTGTCTGTGTGCTCAGTTTACTGCTTTCAGTTGCATGTCTTAACTGTACACATTAAGCACACACACTGCACTCCAAGTTAGCTGATCATCTCAACTGATCATCTAAGCGCACGGATAACTCTGCGAGTCAAAGGGCCCGATCTATTCCATAAACATTGCTAAGATTTTGGAACAATTTATTCACCTCCCTCTAAACTGATTCTGACTCGACCCGCGACTAACAATTAGTTTCCCAAAGCTAGGTCGAGAACAACTCATATTCCAATTTCCTTCGTACCAGTTTTCTTACCCGATTCGACGACCTTCTTTCCCAAATCAAGACTTAATTTTTCACTATCTGTCTGCCTTTTCTGAACCCCAGCTGCAATTTCTTCACTTTCTTCTTTGTTCATGACATTACCCCGTCCAAATTTAGATCCTGGTCCCCAAGGATCTATCTTTCCAAACTTTCGATCCATAAATTTTGAATCTTCCCACGAAGTTAGATTGCCCAGATTTTCCCAAAGAATCAAGTGTTGTAATACATCTACACCTTTACGCAGAATCTCCTCTTCCCACCAGCCGAGAGCACAAATTGATTGAGAAGACGCCCTCTTCATCGTGAGCAGGAAGTGCAGCAATAGGTTCCAAAGACGGGCTAAGTACATTCTTCAGCAAAGATACATGGAACACGGGGTGGATCTTTGCCCCTTCAGGTAATTCCGAACGATATGCCACTGTTCATATCCTTTATGTAATGCGATAAGGTCCATAATATTTAGCTACCAACTTCAGATTCTTGCGAAGAGCTACTGAGCTCTGTTGAAAAGGTTGAAGTTTTAGGAACACATAGTCCCTGACTTCAAACATCCTCTTTGTCCTCTTGAGATCTGCATACACCTTCATTTGATTCTGGGCAGACTATAGATTAGTTTTCAACTCTGTCAAGAACCTCTGTCTCTCTGCTGGAACTGTCTTGACATTTGAATTAGTAGTAGGAAAATACACATGCAGGGAATGTAGTGGTGGGAGGTAGCCATATAATGCCTGAAAAGGGGTAACTTTGAGACTGGAATGATAATTGGTATTGTACCAATATTCAGCCAGGGGTAACCATTTGGACCATTGTTTGGGATGCTGATGAACCATGCATCTCAAATAGGTCTCCAAACATTAATTCAACCGTTCAGTCTGTCCATCAGACTGTGGATGGTATGCAGATGTCATGTCCAAACTAGTTCCCATTAACTTGAATAGTTCTTTCCAAAATAAGCTTGTGAAGACCCTATCCTTGTATGTGACAATGCTTTGAGGCTGCCCATACAGTTTATAGATTGAGTCTAAGAGCACCATGGCTATAGATTGAGTTGTGTAAGGATGGGCTATGGGTATAAAATGCCCATATTTGGTGAACTTATCCACCACTACCAATATCATATTTTTTCTGTAGGAAGTAAGGAGCCCTTCTATAAAATCCATGGAAATATGCATTTAAGCCTAACTAGGAATCTAAAATGGTTGTAGCAGACCAGGGTAGGGTCCCCCAATTAGCTTGCTAATACTGCGTGTATTATAACTATTGACCTATTGAATCACATCTTTTTTCATGTTGGGCTAATAGAAGAGTCTCTTGAGTCTGATGTAAGTCCCATGGATACTAGCATGTCCCCCATAAGGTGAATTATGCATCTCTTGCAAGAGCAGTTGCCTAATATTTGTGCTAGTACCAACCACAACTCTTCCTTTATACTTGAGCAGATCTCCCATCAGGTTAAACTCATGATGTGTTTCCTTATCCAACAGTTTATAGTGTAAGATATTAGTGACTTGTGTGTCCCTCTTATAACTGTCCACAACTTGTTGTACCCAAGTTGGTACTGCAGTAGTGATAGTGTAACAGTCATCTCCTGTGTAGGGTCTCCTGGATAGAGCATCAGCAGCTCTATTATATGTGCCTTTCTTATAGTGAATTTCATAGTTAAACCCCAATAATTTAGGTATCCATTTTTGCTGCATTGGAGTCACTATTTTCTGATCCAATAGGTGCTTAAGGGCCTGTTGATCAGTGTTAATAATAAATTTATGGCCCTGGAGACAGTGTCTCCACTTTTGAACTGCCATAAGTACAGCCAAAAATTCTCTCTCGTAGATTGAGAGTACTTGATTTCTAGGACATAGAGCTTTATACATGTAGGATAGTGGCCTACCCCTATGCATAAGGACTGCCCCAACCCTACTGCCACTAGCATCAGTTTCTAGGGTAAAGGGCAGTATAAAATCTGGTAGAGCCAAAATCGGGATAGTAACCATAGCCCCCTTAAGAGCTTCAAAAACTTTGGTGGCCTCCTCAGTCCATTTGAAAGCACCCCTTTTCAATAAGGAAGTAAGCGGCCTGCTGAGTAAGCTGTAATTCCTCACGAACTTCCTATAATATCCAGTGAGCCCCAAGAATCCCCTTAGTTGTCTGATATTGGTAGGGATTGGCTAGCTAAGCATGCATGATATCTTAGCTGGATCAGTAGCCACCCCCTCTGCTGTGATAATGTGCCATAAATATTCAATCCTTTCCTAGCCGAAATGGCATTTGCTTTATTTAGCATAAAGTCGGTGTTGTCTGAGTATGGAGAAAACTTCTCTTAGATGCTTCATATGGTCCTCCTATGTAGAGCTATATACCAATATATCATCAAAGAAAACCAACACATACTTCCTCAACTGTGATCTAAAAATCTGATTCATCAAAGATTGGAAAGTGGCTGGTGCATTGCACAGCCCAAAAGACATAACTAAAAATTCATACTGCCCATTATGGGCGCTGAAAGAAGTAAGATACCTATGTTCAGGGTTCATTAAGATCTGGAAGTAACCTGATCTTAGGTCAATTTTAGAGAAAAATTTAGATCCATGCAACTCATCTAAAAGCTCATCTATAATAGGTATAGGGTAATCATGCTTAATAGTGAGCTAATTCAAGTATTTGTAATCAACACACAATCTCCAGGTAGCATCCTTCTTCTTCACCAACAAAATAGGAGAGGCAAAGGGGCTTTTACTGTTTTGTATCATCCCATTTTCTAGCAAATCCTTCACTATTCTTTCTATTTCATCTTTGTGATCATGTGAGACTCTGTAAGGATATCTCTGCTTAGGAATACTCCCCTACTGGAAAGTAACCCCTTAGGCTCCTCAAATATGTCTTGGAATTCACTCAGTAGTCCTTCCAGTTTCTGATTCATATCATGTTGCACAGCTTTTTGCCTTACCCAATACACCTCTTCAATAGTGGAAGGATTAGTGTGGTGTAGCAGCTGATACAACGAATGCTCTGAAATTAAATGACATTCCCCTATTGAGGTCATTGCTTGTATTTTAATCTTTTTTCCTAGCCAGTTCACAGTAAATATCATTTTGTCAGAATCTAACTCTATAGGAGTACAAGCCCTGAGCCAGTCACCCCTAATATAAGGTCACACCCCTCAGTCGATAAAGTCATATGAGAATAAGAGAATTGTTGGCCCTGCATCTTCCACTTGAATCCACTCACCCTACTGGAGCTCACCATTCTATTCCCGTTTGCTACCTTCACCAAGAGAGGTTTTGTTGACTCCAGTTGACAACCTAGGGTTTTTGCTGTGGATTCTCTTATAAAGCTAAGAGTACTACCTGAGTCTATAAGTATATGCAATTTGTGCTCACCAACCTGCCCATATACTCTCATTGTAGTGAGTCCACCTTTACCAGTGATAACATTGAGATTCATTTGTATGACCTCAAAATTTTGAGGTATATCATGAGTACCTGGTTCATTCTTCTCAGCATTGAGGAACTGTAAGTAATTCATTTCTTCTTATGCACTCATAATCATGTAGGAAATTCTATTTTTTCACCTGTGGCCTGGGGTGAAAGTTTCATCGCAATTATAGCATAAACCTTTCTCTCTTCTTGCTGTAATCTCAACAAAGGTGAGAAATTTGAAGGAAGGCTTTGTAGGAGGTGTTTGGGGTCTCTGAGAGATTAATTTAGTGGTACCATTTTTTTTAAACCCACTGAATTGACTAACTTTGTCACTCCCCTTAAACTTCTTAGCCATAGCCTCTAAGTTTAATGTTTGTTGTTGCCCCAATTCAATAAGGTGGCTGGGTGTAGAAGGCCTAAACATCTGGACAAGAGGCTGAATTTCATCACTCAAACCACTAATAAAACTGGCAATGAAATACTCTCAAGTACAATTTCCCTTATTCAACAGTAGCATACAAGCTCTAAGCTCCTCAAACTTCTCCATATACTCAGAATATAACCCAGTGTGCTTGAGTTTATTAAACTCAGCAATGACTCTTGCATCTTTCAAATCTTCAAACCTAGCAGACACAATGTCTAAGAACTGTTCCCAAGACAAATCAGATTCCTTAATAGAAGAATTTTGATACCATTGTGATGATTTACCTTCAAAATGCATGGTTGCTAATATAACTTTTTGGTTGTCAGGAATGTTGGGCACCATTTTAAAATAGCTTTGGCATTTCAAGATTGACGCGCGGTCGTTTCGCGCTCAAAAATAATTTATAACTCATGTGCCCATAGAGAGCGTGGCCAGCTAATGAGTACGGGTCGATCCCACAGAGATTTGTTGTGATTCCACCTTCAGGTAACCAATCATAAAAATGGGGGTTTTGGTTTTGTTGTCACTAATGTAAATTAAATATGCAAAAGAAAGTAAAGAAGATATCAAATAACAAAGGTTCTAGCATTTGAACTTGAATTTGGTTTAAATATATACCAACTCGCTCATGGGCACATCGATTTTCATACATGATAAATCACCTAGTTATGGAGACCGAATTCCTCTCTACGTCTCCTCATTCATCCTTTCATTATAGATTTAAAAATGATTCCTCGTCAATTAAATACCTAATCAGTCACCCACAAACGGTTTCCCAAAGAGATGTAAGTGAACAAACAGCAGTGTGCCCTAGACGAACCCAGATCTGTTGTGTTTACCGATTCCTCGTGTGCCCACAACAACCCATTGATTCCCTTATTACTATATGAACCAACACACAGTCACGATTCGCCAATTCAATTAATAGTGGTGTGCCTTCTTTACCTAATGAGTGATCAGCCACATTGGGCATTTCAGACACACACTCACGTGAAATAAGACACAAGAATCAACATAAACCTATCATACATTATTATGCCCATTTTGGCCTCACGAGTCCAAATTTATATTCAAACCATTTTCGTTGTTCAAACACTAGAATAAAGTGTCTAGCTAAGCATGCTAGACATAATTAAAATAGCCGAAATAAAAGACATAATTATAAGAAAACTCACTGAATTTAATACGCAAAAATACTCAACATAACCGTTGAGTTTAATATCATAATCTTAAATCCCCAAAGGCTTAAGGCCAATGGATTGTTTCTTGCTGCAAAGCAACGTACGAAATGAAATGCAAATAAAGTAAATATTCTAGCAATCGTTTCTGACTATCCAAACTTATGTTTCCAGAAATTTAAATAGCTTAAATAGTTATATTTCCGAATTAGAGATCCCCCAACAAGTTGGGGTCTTCACTGGATTTCTAGAACTGGCGTGCCCTCTCTGATATGACTGGATAAGCATAAGTTTGACCAAATTCCTATTTTTTAGGGATTGGGCTTATCTCTTCGTGACAGCGCCTTTAGGAGTCCAGTTCATCACCAACTCTTCTTCGGATAATGCAGCTATCTTTCTCATCTCTCTCCTCTAACTGAATTCTGAGTTTTCTGCGATTGCCCTATCCCAGCCTGTTTTTGAGTCTGCACGAGCAAAGTGGGCATCACATCATATATTCAGCCTCATCCATCTCTGATATGCCCATTCCACTATCCGAATGTAGAATGAGTGCTGAAAGAAGTCCCTTGTGCCTCTGACTGAATATTTAGCTTGGATTTTGCTTGAATAACTGGGCATAAAATACTCCTTTCGCCAGACTCGACCTCCGCAATGCCCTATGACCTCA
This sequence comes from Perilla frutescens, assembly GCA_026008535.1. Taxonomy (NCBI): domain Eukaryota; kingdom Viridiplantae; phylum Streptophyta; class Magnoliopsida; order Lamiales; family Lamiaceae; genus Perilla; species Perilla frutescens. Next base: position 35,406,013 of record BRKX01000020.1, on the reverse strand, counting down.
TCCCGGTTCTTTTTGACTCAAAACACACGAAAAAGGACATTTATAATGAACAAAATGCCCATAAAAACATGAAAAAATGGACTTATCACACCCACACACTTTAGACATGATTGTCCTCAAGCATGTAATGCAACGCGTCTAGAAAAACAAAAGAAAAGAAAGGCAAAAAAGAAACAGACTCAAAACGAAAACATGCAAACTGTTAATCAGTGTGGGTACATCGCAATCAATATTCCAACAAAACTGTAAAGTATCAGCATACCAAAAATACGTCAAAAATGAGTTCAGCTTGGTAATCCTCACAAACTCTCTTAACTCAGTGTACTTAGTCGTCCCATAAGCTTGCTACAATTCTATCATCAAACTCCAGAAATCACAGATGCATAAGTATCAATAGGGCTTTTTAGGCTACAGTGGGCATTTTATGTAGGTGGAGCTTTATTTTTATACAGCCCCCCATTTTTCTAAGTCAACTACCCATGCTGTGCCCCGTTCAGACATCAAATATTATTTACTCTTAGGCATTCTGAACACTTAAGACTAGGGGAATTTATTTCTCTCCTCTTTTTTTTCCTTTTATCATTTTTTTTATTTTTCTTTTTCGTATTCCCCTATCTTTTCTGGCCTTTTCACAAGTATCCCCCAACAATTCTGTCTTTCCCATTTTCTTCTTTTTTCAGGCTCTTGTAATGCCCTGGCTATATATTTTACCATCCCAAACAAAAAAACTGCCAGGGCATTTCATAGGCTTGATGGGCTGCAAAGGCTGTATCATTGGTGGGTAAGATTTTCTTTTTAGTGGCTTAGCAAAAAAAAATGGCCTATGTCATCTACTTATGCATCAATAATTCCAAAGCATCAAACTGAACGGTAGCAAGTTCTAGAATTTCTAAGCACACAATTGTTCACATATGAAGTAAAGAAAGCAGTGAAATGGGCATACAAAATTAGGCTCAAATCTTCCCAGGTCATGCTAAACTCTTTCATCATCCCTATCTTATGAGGACATGCTGAATTTTGATATAAAGCAGTTTAATATTGAAAAAAATCAAATGCAATGGCCACATAGTCTTCACAGAAAGTATGCTTGACTCAACTAGCCACCTACACACTTTGCATTTGCAAAGTGTTAACACATACTCAACAAAAGACATGAAAACAAACATAATTGGAATGCCCCCACCCACACACTTTGCACTAGATAAAGTGGGTGAACAGGGGCGACACATAAACAACAAAAAAAAAACAGAAAAAAAAAACTAAACTAAAAGAAAAAGAACCAGGATTCAATCGGATGAGGCCATTGGGTAAGAGAACCCAACATGTCTGAAATAGGCCTTCAGGACTGTCTCAATGCGGTCTAGTTTCTCATCTGTCTGGGACTGGGCATTCTCCAACACTTCCAACTTTTTCAGAATCACAGTAACTGGGTGCTCCCCTTATTGTGCCCTCCCTGCTGGTGGCTTCCTAGATGTACCTGCAATCATCAAAAGGCTCGAGGGGTCTGCCCTCGGCACAAAGAAAACAGGTTTCTCTTCTTCATCCATCACATCATGCATTCTCTTTAGACAAGCAATATCAAAGAATTCAAGGAGCAGGGGGGGTCAAGTCAGTGGCGCTCAAATCCAGTAACCTAGATCTAACAGCAATTTGGGTGATCAATTGGGCACAAGAGATTCTATGCTTAGGGTGTGTTTTTATCTCCCTGAAGCGCGCAATGGCCACGGAGCCAAAATTGATTTTAATTTTTTTAACCATGCACCAGAGAATGAAAAGCTCCTGATTAGTTATGGAGTTAGAGCTATCATTCCTACCAAAGAAACTGTAGGCCAGCACCCTATGGCAAAATCTCAGGGCTTCGTTATTCAAACAATAGCCTTTTGTGGCTCCACTTTGATAAGTGGAGTCATCCCCAACCTCAACCCATTTTACCTCGACTCCCTCAGCAAAGTCGGGCACAACAGTTAATGCATTCACATACCAATCATCCTGGAGATCCATATAAGACACAATGCCCAGCAGTATGTTCAATTCATCAGCACACATAGAAAAACTTTTTCCCAAAATTTTAAAATTCATAATCCCAGTAGACGTAGCAGGCTTATTTACAAGCTTAATTTTCAGATTTTGAATAAACTCTCACGAGAGAGTAGAGAAAATGACATACTCCATATCAAGGAAAAATTCTCATCCAATAGCAGCGAAAAGATCCCCTACCTCCTGCTCTATACCCAGAGCGACGAGAGACTCTCGGTGGACACCTTTTGAGTTTATGATGCCCCGGACCGGTGGTGGACCACTTCCAAACCTTCCTGGAGTGGGGCTCCCCACTCCTCTGCTCTTCTTGGGTTCGGGCTTTGGTGTGCCCTCCCCAGCCTTCCTCTTCCGTAAGGAGGGCTCTCTAGCAAGCTTCTCTCCTACCTTCACGGCCACCGCCTTGCCGACCCTGTGCTTGGGCGGCGAATCCTCCGAGGTCTTATCAACGAGTGTGTGAGCTTGAGATCACTCACTTTGCTCTTGCTCATCCTTCTCTTGCTCAGAGACCTCATCATCAGTCTCCTCATGCTGAGAATCTTCCGGCTGCTCTGGAATGGGCTCCCTAACTTTTTTCTTCCCCTTGGCTTTCTCCAGAGCCCTTTTCTTTATCTCCACAGACGGTTCATCCTCTTTCTGAGAATCTATCTCATCCAGTTTATCTACAAAATCGTCTAACCCTTCATCTCCTTCATCTTCCACATTCTCATCTTCCTCGACAGCTTCTTTAGATGGCTCGGGTGTAGGAACCCTAGCCGATTTCTTCTCTTTCTTCATGGTCACTTTTGCTGCTCCTTGAACTTGCTCCGTCATGGGCTCCGCAGCTGGTTCCACTTCTTGCATGGCCACAGTCGTGGCATTCTTTTCCGGCATTTCTTCTTGTGACGGCATTGAAGAGCTCGTCTCTTCCACCACCACCGTGGGCTCCTTTTCAGATACAATCTCTTCAGCAACCTTGCTGGTTGCTCCAGTGATAGCTCTGGTGGTGACTCCAACCTTAGGCTTCACAGCCTTCTTCTTTGCAGCTTTTGGTTGCGCGGGCTTCTCGACCACAGCTGGAGCTTCGAACTCCAGCTTGCCCTTAGCCTTGGGAGCAACTTTCTTGCCTCTGGTGTTTACCATTGTTGAAGCTTGAGAGATGGTGGAAGGGTTTTTCGAAGAAGTCTTGGATGTTCCAGAAAAATTTGAGGAGAGTGAAAGTGATTGTTTTGATCTTGTGGGGTTTGTTTTAAACATAGTGTTACTGTAGCTTGATGTGACCGCGACCTTTCAGATTCTTAGGGTTTTTATGTGATCAGTATGCCCAAAGTAATGGATAAGTATTATCCCTAAAAAATCGGACTCCATCTTTATCTCTTCAGAGTGCCCTGCTTCAGAGTCCCTAATCTTTCGGGATTTAACTTTATCTCTTGCTTCTCTCTCCTTATCCTCACCTGCAGATCACATACTTATCCAAAAACAAGCGTAAAATAGCCTATAATCTAATTTAATTAACTGAAAACTTTATTTAATTATAATAAAAACGAAATAAAGCAGTTACAAAACTAGGTTGCCTCCCAGTAGCGCCCCATTTATTATCGTGGGCACGACAAAATCCCTGCTTAGGTGTAAATAGGCTCCCCAAGCCAGACCACTCTAGCATCCCGATCAGAATGCCCTAAGTACGGTTTGAGACAATGGCCATTAACTTTGAATTGCCCTCCAGTTTCGGAATTTTTAAGCTCAACTGCCCCATTGGGGCATTCCATATAAACTTCAAATGGACCAACCCACTTGGTCCTCAAACTTCCTCCCATCAATTTGAACCTTGAATGGTACAAAAGCACTTGCAGTCCTGGGAAGAATCTCATTCTTCTAATCACTTGATCATGAAGCCTCTTCATTTTTTCCTTGTAAAGCACATCATTATCATAGGCTTCTATTCTCATTTCTTCCATCTCTTGAATCTGAAATTTTCTAAAATGCACGGCTGCATCTTTGTCCATATTCAGCTTCTGAAGTGCCCATCGTGCCTTGTGTTCCAGCTCTACTGGCAGATGGTAACACTTCCCAAATAACATCCGATATGGGAACATCCCAATTGGGGTCTTGAATGCAGTCCGGTATGCCCACAGAGCGTCATCCAAATGGACACTCCAGTCATTCCGACTTGGATTCACTACCTTCCCAAGGATGGCTTTAATTTCTCGATTTGAGACTTCAGCTTGGCCATTTCCTTGTGGATGGTAGGTTGTTGTGACCCTATGGTTTACCCCGTACTTCTTCAATAGTCTTTCCATCATTTGGTTACAAAAATGAGTCCCTTGATCACTGATGATGGACCTGGGCACACCAAACCGGCTAAAAATGTGAGATTTGAAAAATACGGCTACTACCCTTGCATCATTGGTAGAAGTAGTCTTTTCCTCCACCCATTTAGACACATAATCCACTGCTAGGATAATGTAATGGTTCCCCTTAGAGTTTGCAAGGGGCCCCATGAAATCCATTCCCCAAATATCAAAAATTTCCACTGGCATGATGGGTGTCATGGGTATTTCATTCTTTCTTGTGATGTTCCTGACCCTCTGGCATTGATCACACCTTTTGCAAACGTCGTGGGCATCCTTGAAAATTATGGGCCAAAAGAACTCACAGTCCAACACTCTTCTCGCTGTTCGGTTTGGTCCGAAATGCCCTCCACAAGCGTATTTGTCACAATGTTTCAAAATCTCCTCAATTTCATGATCCGGGACACATCTTCTTATGATTTGATCAGCACATCTTCTCCATATAATAGGGCTATCCCAGGCATAGAACTTGCTCTCATGCCTCAGTTTATTCTTTTGGTACCTTGAGTACCCAATTGATAGCTCTCCTGATTCCAAAAAGTTCACTATATCTGCATATCAGGGCTCCAGTGTGCCATGTGTTGAGTACAATTGCTCATCAGGAAAATGATCCGTAATGGACATCTCATCACCTTTTTTATTCAGCACTCGGCTCAGATGATCAGCTACCAAGTTCTGTGCCCCACTCTTATCCTTTATTTCGACATCAAACTTCTGCAAGAGCAGGGTCCATCTAATTAGTCTCAGCTTTGTCTCCTTCTTGGCCATCAAGTGCCTCAGGGTACCATGATCCGTGTAAACGATGCTCTTTGCTCCCTAGAGATATGACCAAAACTTTTCGAATGCAAACACTACTGCTAACAGCTCTTTTTCAGTAGTGGTGTAATTACACTGTGCCCCATTCAGAGTCTTGGAGGCATAGTAAATTACATGACTTTCCTTTCCTCTCTTCTGACCTAGTACAACGCCCACAGCGTAGCCACTGGTGTCACACATAATCTCAAAGGGCATTTCCCAATCTAGTGGTTGGATAACCGGTGTTGTGACCAGTTGCTTCTTCAGAAAATTAAATGCCTTCTTACACTGGTGCGTCGTTTTTCACCAAAAATAAATGTTTCGACTTTCATCGACAAGCCCACACTGCAGAGTACAGTGGCGAGCAGGATCGTCTCCCAAAGGACCGGCGAGAATTACTCTTGAATTTCAGTCTGCGTGCCCAAACTTCCAGAAACGTGTTTCGTGTAAATTATGTAGCAAATAAATTAAAGAATTAAATAGACAACTATCGAAAATACGTGTGCAAATGAACTGAATTAAATCAATTATAAAAGGGTATTCCGGATCCAACAAACTCCACTCCACTTATAACACCGATCACAGATGCAAGAATTAATTAACCAAACCATGCAAATCAGTTATAATCATCGAAGATGCTTCTGACATGACCTAATCTCTCCATACTGTTTCGATAATTAAGAAGACGCTTCATTAATTATTCTCCTAATCTACTGATAACTGTAAGAGACGCTCTATGAGTTTAATGAGCCGACAACAATGAGCACAAGAAAGACCCGATTCTTAACTTATAGACTCTGACGCAGGACTGCAAAATTAACTCTGTTATTCCCTTAGTTATTTGAGCAACCGTTTTATCACTTATTAAACCTAAACCACGATTACGTATGGCCGATTTAATTGGCTAGTAATTAATCACAACCTACCAAATATTTGCAACTATTCGATAGACTTAGAATAATTAACGACCCGAAATCCAAGAATAACAGATACATGCATCAATTAATTATGAATAAACAATTAGATCTCACAGTTATATAAGCGGAGCTTCGTCGTCGTCACCAGAATACGAATAGATTAGCTACTTTACATGCTAGAATCGAGCAACAAGAACTTGTATAATTGCGCTATGATGATCTCAAAAAGAAGAAGAATTAAGAACTGAATTAGAACCGTCCCACTGCTGTGTTTCTCCTCTCTAGCGTGCGTGATGATAGAAAATAAACTAGATACCTAATATATATTTACAATCCATAAAAGATAGAGTTCTAAATAGGAAATAACATCCTAATCTAGGTAAATCCCATGCAAAATACTTTTAGAGGCGGTGGAGAGGGATTTCCGCGTCCAGGTTCGCACGTGGGCCGAGACTTGGGCTCAGCAAGCCCAAAACGTATTCTGGACCGGGCCTCCAGAAACTTGTCCCTATCATCCAGTTGCATGCCCTTGCAGCTTGCTCTGTTCGAACTTCTCCCTTTCCTTCACTTGTGTCTTTTCTTGCACCAAAACCCTGCCTCTCTTCTCCATATTACACCATGTCCCTACACAACTTAACAACATATCAAAGCACCAAAATACATAAATATAGGGTAAACAATAAGGAGAAAAGACACCAAAAAGTAGTGATAATAACAAGTAGAATATGTCCGATCAAATCCCCCCACACTTAAACCTTGCTCGTCCTCGAGCAACACAAACAAGAACAAAGAAAACATCAAGAACAAAAACAGACTCAACAAGGATGAATGACCAAGCATCAACACCCCAAATTAATGGGAACTCAGAGCATAAGTTGTGATATATCAATCCACAAACCACTAACCTCTTTGTTCAAGAAATATGCCAACACTTTGTCAATCAAGTTAGAATTATGCTTCACAATCCAGCCTCACCAAGTTTCACTCTTCATTACTCAAAAACAAATTCAGATCAGGAGGCCATTCACTTAAAAATCATGACTAGTTATCTTCAACATAGAATTGCTCGTTTGTCATCAAAATTATCACTCTTCAAGTTTATCACAAATCACAAGGTCTTTCCCTCTTTGGTTGTAATGGGGCTTAGGCTCATGAGGTGGGGTGTTTTTGCTAATGTGGCTAAGGAGAAGTGAAATCAGGCAAGTGTAGGTATGAATGTCTCTGTGGAGTGTAGCTGCAACAAAATCCTTTCTTTTTAGTTTAAAACAGGGCTTTTTCAAAAGTGGGAGCAATTAAGTTTTGCTCTTCTCTATACCCTTCTCCTCAATCTTTTCTCCATTTTTTTTCTTTTTTCTGAAGCTGTGCTTCTTTCATTTTTTTTTCTTTTTTTTTTACTTACATTTTTTTTTTCATTTTTTTTAAAAGAAGGGAGTGAAAATTTATGAATCTCCTATCACTTCTAGCCCTCAATTCCTTCAACCTCGCAGCTCACATAACTACTCGTACAACCTGCCTGATTCTAAGGACACAAACAGGCCAAAAGAAAAGCGAAGGCTAATTTATAGTGGATGTAATTAATGAAAATGAATCTGTTAGGCTCAAAGGGGCTCACTAATTGACAATGAACGGACAGGGCATTTTCTTTTGGTCTAGTAGCTCAGGTATCCCTAATGCCTTGATCATTTTTGTGAATGAAACCAAAAGGTGACAATAAAACGGCAGCAAAGCAATTCAAGCATCGAATAGCCTAGTCAGATAACACTCATCAACAAAAAACTTCGAGCTCTTAATTCATGTATGCTCATAGGCTCAAGAACTCACAATTTGTAGGCTTAGAAAATAGTGATAGGAAGCACGATTCATCATTCCAGATTTCATTCAAAACTTGGCACATTTCTATCACAAACATCAACTTTTCATTCAGTCAAACCAATCACAACTCATACATCCTTACTCTCATCAATTTAAGATATCAACACTTAGGCAACATAAAAAAAAACCCAAGGTAAAAACATGAACACGAGATACGAGACACGATACACCCCCTCCACATTTGGAAAATACAGTGCCCTCGCTGTGAGAAAGGATACTAAAACACAAAACGTAAACAGACATGGCAACACCAAAAGTAAAAACCAAAAGAACAATAGAAAAAACCAAACAATAATGAGCAAGGGGGGAGAAGAATGAACTAACTTTGATCTGGCGGATCACTTGCTCCATCACGTCCAGACGACCATCAATCTCATCCAGCCGGCGGCCAAGGCTGTCCTCAAGTTGAGTGGTGGCAGCGGTGATCAACTCTTCAATCGCTGGGAGGAGCGAGGTAGTAGCAGGTCCTGCAGAAACAGAGCGACGCGGGCCTTCGATGCCTGGCCGGGTAAGCTGATAATGTCCCTGATCATTAACAAACAACAACTTCATAGTAGCAAAGTCCTCCAAACAGAATAACATGGGAGACAAATGATCGGGGTCAGAAATAGGGATACGAAGTCTCTCAGCAAGTAAAGTAACAAAACATCCTAAGGGGCCTCGGCAGAGGGTGTGATGAGCACTGAAATGCCATCGCTTGGCAAGCCAATACCCAAAGTTCACCTTGGTCCCAGTATGCATACAATCAAGTAAGAACAACTCTTGCACAGTTACTAAATTCATCATGTCCAACCGACCAAAAACGTTAGCAGCTAAGAACCTATGACAAAGTCTAAGGGCATTATCTGTCAAATGGGCTCCCTTAGAAGAGCGAGAACTGTAGAACTCATCTATAGAAAGCCTAGCCCAAGTTTCATTAGCCGTTTGAGAGAAAACAGCAGGGACATCATAGAGAGAAGACTTATACTCTTCTTCAAGCACAGATGTATCAGACTCAAAACCAAGTACAATGTTCAAATTGGTAATAGACATATGAAACTTTCGACCACCAAGAGAAAACACAACGGCACGCCTATCCTCGAGCCCCCTCGAGGCATCAAAATCAAAAGATGATAAAAATTCCACAACCAAGGCACAATGCAAATCAACAGAAACATCAAGTAACTTATCCCATCCAATACCAACAAAGAAACTCCTAATACCATCGTTAACACCTAGCACAGCAATATTAGCCCAATCAAAAAGGCGCGCGCCGATGAGAACACGGTGAGTGTTCAAGTCGGTGCGACGCTGTACCTCATCCGGTGGCAGGAAAGCCGAAAGGGCAGAACTCGAAGAGGTTGCTGGGGCTTTGCCCTTCTTCCCTCTCGTCGATGGCTTGGCCGGGGCAGAGGTTGGAGTGGGGGCGGTTTCTGGTGGTGGGGTAGAGGCGAGCGGTGGCGATGTAGTGGGCGGAAGGCTCGTCTGGGAGGTTGAAATCGCCGGAGAAGGCGGCGGTGATGGCTGGTGGTCTGCCGGTGGTGGTAACTCGGTGGTGGGAGGCTTTCGTCACTTGGTGGTGGTGGAAGAACCCACCTCGACCTGGCGTTTCAGCACACGGCGAAGGAAGGGCGGAGGTTGGTTGATTGCAGGGGGAACGGTGGTCGGAGACGGTGGAGGTGATGCGACCGGGGTCGACGGTGATGAGGGTGTCTGTGGTGCGGCTTCCGCGGTAGATGGAGGTAATGGCCCTGGGACGGTGGCTTTTCCTTTGGCGGTGGAGGAGCACTTCTTTCCCATGGTGGTTGACGGTGAGTATGGACGGAGAAGTGGTCGGCGGTGGCGGTTATGGAGAGGCAGGAAGATGAATGGTTGTGTGACTTCTGGAAAAAAAAAATGAGAAGGGGGGTAAAAATTTGAAAGGGTGGTGAAATTAATGAAGTGTGGGGTGAAATAGAATTGGGGGTTAGGGTTATGTGAAAATTAAATCCCCAAATCAACTATAGGCATTTTGCAATTATGTCCCTGTAAAAAAATGAATTTCCTAAGTCCCCCCCACACTTGAATTAACGGTACTTCCAAAACCGCTCCCCCGTAGGTGGTGTGCCCATGCGGCCTGTAAATTGGTGGTCCTCCTTCTCTCTTTTTTTTTTTATTTTTTTTATTTGATTTATAATAAGATGGCTGAAGTAAAAAAAAAAAGTAGAAAATGAAAGCAATAAAAAGAAAAAAGCGAAAATTGAAAAGTAAAAGAATAAAAGAACAAGAAATCGGGTTGCCTCCCGAGAAGCGCCTTTAGTTAGCGTCGAAGGCTCGATGGTGTGGAGCAGCTAGTGGTGAATCATCGAGGCTGCAAGATCAACCCCATCAAAACTGGAGAATTGTGAGTATCCAGACTGCGAATTTCCACAGCACCATGTGGACTGACAGATACTACTTCAAAGGGGCCCATCTAGCGAGACTTGAGTTTACCGGGCATGAGACGGAGGCGAGCATTGAAAAGTAACATTTTCTGACCAACCTCAAAAGTTTTCTTCCGTATATATTTGTCGTGCAATAGCTTGGTACGATCCTTGTAGTAACTTGCACTGTCATATGCCTCCAAATGGATATCTTTGAGCTCTTGTAATTGATAGCGGCGTTCAGGACCGGCCAACCGAGGATCCAAATTGCATTGCTTCACGGCCCAAAAAGCTCGATGCTCCAGCTCTATGGGAAGATGGCACTGTTTCCCAAAAATTAGACGATAAGGAGACATCCCGATAGGTGTTTTAAAGGCCGTGTGGTATGCCCATGCAGCATCATCTAAGCGCAGGCTCCAATCCTTGCGGTTTGGGCATACGGTCTTCTCCAGAATGTTTTTGATCTCTCGATTGGACACTTCAGCCTGGCCATTGGACTGTGGGTGGTATGCCGTAGCAACTCGATGGGTGACTCCATACTTCTTGAAAAGAGCTTCTAAGGTGCGGTTGTAAAAGTGCGTGCCTTGGTCACTGATGATGGCACGAGGTACACCAAAGTGTTGGAAAATTTGCACCTTGAAGAATTTGGCAACGACCTTAGAATCATTGGTTTGGGTAGCTTTGACTTCGACCCACTTGGAAACGTAGTCGACGGCTAACAGAATGTAGGAGTGGCCGAAAGAGTTGGGAAACGGGCCCATGAAATCCATGCCCCAAACATCAAAAACCTCGCAAACCAAGATAGGGACTTGAGGCATCTTATTCCTCGAAGAAATGTTACCAAGGCGCTGGCAACGATCACAGTGCTTGCAAAAGAAGTAGGCGTCTTTGAAAATTGTCTCCCAATAAAAACCACAATCTAAGACCTTGCGGGTTGTTCTTCTTGGGCCAAAATGGCCGCCACATGCGTGGGCATGATAGAAGTTGAGGATGGATGGAATCTCTTCCTCAGGAATACAGCGTCAAATGACTTGATCGGCACAAGTTTTCCACAAATATGGCTCGTCCCAGATGAAATATTTGGCCTGGCTTTTCAATTTGTTCTTTCTGGCATATTCAAAGCCTTTGGGAAAAATTCCAGTGGTGAGAAAATTCACCAAGTCAGCACACCAGGGTGCCCTTTCCGCAGCTGCAAGAAGAAGTTCATCTAGAAAATCATCCGGTATGGGCATACTGTCGGATTCTGTCAACATTCTACTTAAATGGTCAGCGACATTATTCTCGGCGCCCTTCTTGTCTTTAATCTCCAAATCAAATTCTTGTAAAAGGAGAATCCAACAAATAAGTCATGGTTTAGACTCTTTTTTGGACAGTAGATACTTGAGGGCAGCATGATCAGTGTACACCACAACCTTGGATCCATCAATATAGGATCGAAATTTCTCACAAGCGAAAACCACGGCTAGAAGCTCTTTTTCTGTAGTTGTGTAGTTGCATTGAGCTGGGTTGAGAGTTTTTGAAGCATAGTAAATGACATGACTGTGCTTCTCAATCTTTTGTCCAAGGACAGCTCCAACAGCATAGTCACTTGCGTCGCACATGAGCTCAAACGGGAGTCCCCACTGTGGTGGCTGAATTATGGGCGCTGAGGTCAGCTTCTCTTTCAACAAATCAAAAGCTTCTTTACACTTGTCATCAAAGATAAAAGGGGCGTCTTTCTGCAGCAACTTAGTCATTGGTTTAGCTATCTTGGAAAAATCCTGAATGAAGCGATGGTAGAAGCCGGCATGGCCTAAGAAGGCTCGAATTTCTTTCTCATTGGATGGGTACGACAGCTTTATGATCAAGTCGATCTTTGCTCTATCCACTTCTATGCCCTTCGCAGATATGACATGCCCGAGCACAATTCCTTGTTGCACCATGAAATGGCATTTCTCGAAGTTCAAAACCAAATCAGTTTCAACACCCCGTTGAAGAACTTTATCCAAATGCTCCATACACTGTTCAAAAGAGTCGCCATGAACTGTGAAGTCATCCATAAAAATCTCGATGCAGTTCTCTATCAAGTCAGAAAAAATGCTCATCATGCATCGTTGGAAAGTGCCCGGGGCGTTGCACAAGCCAAAGGGCATCTTTCGGCAAACAAAGGTCCCAAATGGACAAGTGAAGGTCGTCTTTTCCTGATCTTCTTGAGCTACAAAAATCTGGAAGTAGCCGGAGTAGCCATCGAGGAAGCAGAAATAGGATTTCCCAGCTAATCTTTCGAGTATCTCATCAATAAAGGACAACGGGAAGTGATCTTTGCGGGTCGCATCATTCAACTTCCTGAAATCAATGCACATTCGTCATCCTGTTTGCAATCTCATTGGTATCAATTCGTTGCTCTCATTCTTCACGAGCTGGAATCCAGACTTCTTTGGAACGACGTGCACTTGGATAACCCAAACACTGTCAGAGATTGGGTAAATGATTCCCAATTGGAGCAACTTCAGAATCTCCTTCAATACCACCTCTTTCATCACTGGGTTCAACTTCCTCTGAGGATCGCGGCATGGTTTATGATTTTCTTCAAGAAATATGCGGTGCATGCAGATATCGGGGCTTATCCCCTTGATGTCGATGAGAGTCCAGCCGATAGCACCTATGTGCCTCTTCAAAAGAGAAACAAGTTGTGTTTCCTAGGCTGCGGTAAGGTCTTTACTCACGATGACAGGTAGGGTATCTGCTTCGCCCAGGTAGGCGTACTTTAGGTGCTCGGGAAGAACCTTCAACTCCAGAGTCTGGGCCTTCACATGAGATGGAAGAATGGGTTCCGTGATGGGCGGCAAGGGCAAATGTCTGGCCGCATTTGTGACAGGAAATTCATCGGCAGCGTATAACTGCTGTATGAGTTCTCGAATCTCGTTTTCCTCTTCTGAATCTGCAATGTGGTCGGGTATCCCTCCAAAAAGTACCTGCTCTAAACTGTCATCCTTGAAATTGCACTCAACAAAATCATCAGTAATGGAATTGATAACATCAACCATAAAAAGAGCCTCGGGATCAGCTACATGCTTCATTGCTTCGAATATATTAAATGTGACAACATCCCCATCAAATTCGAAACTCATCATGCCTTTATCACCATCAATCTTTGTGCGTGCAGTTTTCATAAATGGACAGCCTAGCAGAATTAGAGATCTATGTGCAGACAATGCATCATCCATGTCAACGATGTAGAAATCAACAGGAAAAATCAATTCATTCACCTTAACTAAGACATCCTCTACTACACCTCTAGGGTATGCATTGGACCTATAAGCTAATTGAATGATAACTCGAGTATCTTTCATCGGACCTAGCTGTAACTCTTTGTAAATAGAGAAAGGCATAACATTAATAGATGCTCCTAAGTCTAACATGACTTTATCTACTTTTTTGCTCCCAATGATGCAAGGGATAGTGAACATACCTGGGTCTCGACACTTTTGAGGCAACTTTTATTGAATTATCGCTGAGACATTTTCTCCTACCCTGATTTTTGCATCCCTTTCATACCTTATCTTCTTGGCACATAGCTCCTTTAAGAACTTCGTGTATCTAGGGACTTGCTTGATATCATCGATCAAGGGTAGGTTGATCTCGACTTTCTTGAAAAGCTCAAAGATCTCTTTCTCGTCTTTCTCTTTCTTGTGTCGTGCCAACCTAGAAGGAAAAGGAGCTGCATTAATGGGGTTAGGGGTTTTAGACAAAATCTGTACCTCATTAGGAGCAATCTGTACGGCAGGTTGTGTGCCCTTAGCATTGGGTATGTCGTCAGATTCTGCAGTTTGCCCACTCAGCGTGTGGTTGTGTCGCTTCCTTTTCTCATCCTCTACTAACTCTTTCCCACTCCGAAGAGTCACAACACTGACATTTCCTCTCGGATTCTGCTCGGCTTTAGATGGTAGCTTCCCGGTGTGCCCTTGCAGCTTGTTCAATTGAGTGGAAAGCTGGGTGATTTGTGTGCCCATGCTGCCCAAGGCGGCTTGCGTCTCTTGCTGAAAGGCCTTTTGGCTCTGCGCTAGGCTACTCACGAGGTTGGTGCTTTGCTCCAGACTCTTCATGATCTCACTCATAGATGGTGTGGATTGGTCTGTGTGGGCATACGGCTCACCCCTTGGGGGTCTCGGTGGAAAATCTCCTGCTGCGGATGGATCTCCAGGCTGTCTCCAATGAAAATTGGGATGATCTCTCCAACCGGGGTTTTAGGAATTGGAATAAGGATCATTATTCCGCTTTCTCCTGAAATTATCTCCTCGCGGGGCATCATAATTGATTCCTCTGAGAGCATCTTATTGCGCATCGCCTGATCCATAACAAGCTTGTTCAGTAGGTGGCTCATGTAAATTGGGACACTCGTCAGTGAAATGCCCATGCTCAGAACAAACTCCGCAGTGGTTTGGCCTTGTGTGCGCCACATCCAAGCCTCGGACTAGGGAGATAAGAGCATCTATCTTCTCATTCACTTCTGACCCTTCAGCTCGGTCGATTGCCCTTACAGGTCAATGTCTGCTGTCATTTTCTTCGTATTACTGTCCTCTAGAAGCCATGTCGATTATGAGCTGTTTGGCATCGCCGAGGGTTTTGTTGGTAAGAGATCCCCCGCTGGCAGCATCGACGATTTTCCTATCAAAAGAAGACATGCCACGATAAAAATAATTAGTCAGAAGCTGATAATCAGTGAACCCATGGTCCGGGCATTTGCGGCAAAGCTGTTGAAATCTCTCCCAGTTTTCAGCTAGGCTTTCATTCGGCTTTTGTTTGATGCTGCTGATAGTCATTCTCAGATTTGCAGCTCGAGTCTCAGGAAAGAACTTTCGCAGGAATTGTCCTTCTAATTCCGCCCAAGTGGTAATAGATTCCGGTGGCAAATCAAACAACCAATCTCGTGCCTTTTCCAATAAAGTGTGATAAAAAGTGAGTAACCTTAAGTTATTAGCAGTAAAACCAGTAGGTCTTAAAGTTGAGCACACGAGATCAAATTTAGACAAATGCTTGTGTGCACTTTCTCCCGGTAGATCACCAAACTTCGGTAACACTTGGATGAATGCAGGTCGGATCTCCGCATTGTTGGCAATCGGGGGAAGTACAATACAAATGGGTCTGTTACTCCGAAGACGACCGATTTCCCGGATGAGATGCTCATGATTGGGTCCATGATTAGCCACATTGGCTTGGATGAGGGCTCTTCCTGCGGCAAGGTCTTGCGGGTTCGGTGGTGGATCTTCATTATTAGCCATGTCGAGGTGTTGATCAGCTTCGAGAGTCTTTGTAGGCTCTTTAGTATTCTTCCTCAATCGGTGTAACGTTGTCTCTGGCTTTGGATCGAACACTAAATCTTTATCTGTAGAGGAACGGGTCATAGACCAGAAAAATTAAAAATAAAAACAAAGTAAATAACAAACTGAAAATTTTGAGTAAGCACCGCTTTTAGAATCGATCCCCGGCAACGGCACCAAAATTTGGTGCGTCGTTTTTCACCAAAAATAAATGTTCTGACTTTTGTCGGCAAGCCCACACTGCAGAGTACAGTGACGAGCAGGATCGTCTCCCAAAGGACCGGTGAGAATTACTCTTGACTTTCAATCTGCGTGCCCAAACTTCCAGAAACGTGTTTCGTGTGAATTATGTAGCAAATAAATTAAAGAATTAAATAGACAACTATCGAAAATACGTGTGCAAATAAACTGAATTAAATCAATTATAAAAGGGTATTCCGGATCCAACAAACTCCACTCCACTTATAACACCGATCACAAATGCAAGAATTAATTAATCAAACTATGCAAATCAGTTATAATCATCGAAGACGCTTCTGACATGACCTAATCTCTCCATACTGTTTCGATAATTAAGAAGACACTTCATTAATTATTCCCCTAATCTACTGACAACTGTAAGAGACGCTCTATGAGTTTAATGAGCTGACAACAATGAGCACAAGAAAGACCCGATTCTTAACTTATAGACTCTGACGCAAGACTGCAAAATTAACTCTGTTATTCCCCTAGTTATTTGAGCAACCATTTTACCACTTATTAAACATAAACCACGATTACGTATGGCCGATTTAATTGGCTAGTAATTAATCACAACCTACCAAATATTTGCAACTATTCGATAGACTTAGAATAATTAACGACCCAAAATCCAAGAATAACAGATACATGCATCAATTAATTATGAATAAACAACTAGATCTCACAGTTATATAAGCGGAGCTTCATCGTCGTCACCAGAATACGAATAGATTAGCTACTTTGCATGCTAGAATCGAGCAACAAGAACTTGTATAATTGCGCTATGATGATCTCAAAAAGAAGAAGAATTAAGAACTGAATTAGAACCGTCCCACTGCTGTGTTTCTCCTCTCTAGCGTGCGTGATGATAGAAAATAAACCAGATACCTAATATATATTTACAATCCATAAAAGATAGAGTTCTAAATAGGAAATAACATCCTAATCTAGGTAAATCCCATGCAAAATACTTTTAGAGGCGGTGGAGAGGGATTTCCGCGTCCAGGTTCGCACGTGGGCCGAGACCTGGGCTCAGCAAGCCCAAAACGTATTCTGGACCGGGCCTCCAGAAACTTGTCCCTATCATCCAGCTGCATGCCCTTGCAGCTTGCTCTGTTCGAACTTCTCCCTTTCCTTCACTTGTGTCTTTTCTTGCACCAAAACCCTGCATCTCTTCTCCATATTACACCATGTCCCTACACAACTTAAAAACATATCAAAGCACCAAAATACACAAATATAGGGTAAACAATAAGGAGAAAAGATACCAAAAAGTAGTGATAATAACAAGTAGAATATGTCCGATCATACACTCTTCATCGAATCCAAATGGGACATCTTGTTGCAATAAGTGAGTAATATGCTGGGCAATTTTTACAAAATCTTTTATAAACCTCCTGTAAAATCCAGCATGCCCCAGGAAACCTCTCACTTGCTTTACCGAAGTGGGGTATGGTAACTTTTCAATTATGTCTACTTTGGCTTTATCGACCTCAATGCCCCTCTCTGAAATTACATGGCCTAGTACAATGCCCTCTCTGACCATGAAATGGCATTTTTCATAGTTCAACACTAGGCATTTGTCCACACAGTGCTGTAACACCTTCTCCAGAATGTCTAAGCATCAATCAAAGCAGCTTCCATACACTGTGAAGTCGTCCATGAATACTTCAATGCAGTTCTCGAGCACATCAGAAAATATGTTCATCATACATCGCTGAAATGTGTCAGGAGCATTGCAGAGGCCAAAGGGCATTCTGCGATAGGCAAATGTGCCGAATGGGCATGTGAATGTTGTTTTTTCTTGGTCCTCCTGACTCATTACAATCTGCATGTATCCTGAGTATCCGTCCAAGAAACAAAAAAATTTGCTTCCTGCAAGTCTCTCCAGCATCTGGTCAATGAACGGAAGTAGAAAATGATCATTTCGCGTGACCGTGTTCAGCTTCTGATAGTCAATGCAAAATCTCCAGCCAGTTTGCAGTCGTGTGGGCACAAGCTCTCCCTTTTCATTTTTCAAAACTTGAATGCCCGACTTCTTGGGCACAACATGGATTGGACTGACCCACTTGCTATCTGAAATAGGATATATAATGCCCTGGTCCAGTAGCTTAATTATCTCCTTAAGCACCACATCCTTCATCACTGGATTAAGCTTTCTTTGTGGATCATAAACATGTTTTACATCATCCTCTAGCAAAATTTTGTGCATGCAAACCGCTGGGCTAATGCCCTTTATGTCTGCTAAAGTCCATCCGAGTGTCTCCTTACACAGTCTCAACAATCTCAAAAGACGGTCCTCATCAGTTTGATTCAACCCCGCACTTATGATTACATGGAGAGTCTCATTATCCCTCAAATAGGCATACTTCAAATGCCTTGTTAATGCCTTCAATTCCAGCGTGGGCGCTTTGACAATTGAAGGCATCAGCTTATCATCATTTCTCTATATGTGCACACCATAATCCACACAACCGTATGGCATTTCTTCCAATGAATACAACATCATAATTCCTTCCTCAATGTCGTCATCTTCATCCAGGGCATCCTAGTCAGTCAGTCCATCCCACAATACCCATTCCAATAGCTCTCTATTGCTTACCATGGATAGGGTAGTTCGGCTTGGTGGATGGAAAGAATTCACAAAACTGCAATTCTCTGTATCTGGGGGTGTTTTAATGCTTCGAATATGTTGAATGTCACTTTCTCCCCATCAAACTCACACGTCAGTGTGCCCTTGTCCACATCAATCTTGGTCCGAGCTGTCTTCATGAAAGGCCTTTCCAGCAACAATACTGAAGATTTTTAAGTCGTTGTGCCCATATCAAGCACATAAAAATCTGCTGAAAAAATAAGCTCGTCCACTTTGACCAATACATCTTCAATGAGGCCTTCTAGATATACATTAGACCTGTCAGCAAGCTGAATGACCACACAGGTCTCCTGCAGAGGTCCAATCTTCAATTCTTTGAACACCGACAAGGGCATTACATTGATTGACGCCCCTAATTCCAGCATGGCCTTCTCCACTTTCTTGTCTCCTATGATGCAAGGAATCATGAACATCCCTGGATCATCGCACTTCTTAGGTAATTTTCTCTGTATCACAGCCGATACATTCTCTCCAACTAAGAACCTTGCATTGTCATTGAATCGCACTTTTCTGGTGCAAAGCTCTTTCAGAAATCGGGCATACCGTGGCACCTGTTTGATTGCCTCAATCAGTGGAATATTGATCTCCACTTTACTGAATACTTTTAATATCTCCCTAGTTTCTTCTTCTTTTCTATTATGTGCCAATCTTCCTGGAAAAGGAGGCTTTTTCCATTTTGCAGGAATGGACACTTTGGCAGGTTGTTTTACTTCCGAGATGGGCACAATATCCTCCTATTCAGCTTCTTGTGCCTCGTCCTCTGTGGGAATTTTTTCCACTTTCTCTTCCAAGGGCACATCATCCTTCTCTTCTACTGGTCTGACCATCTCCGGAAGTTTTTTTCCACTCCTTAGAGCTACTGCATTCACCTGCTCTCTTGGATTTTTAACTTGGGAAGGCAGCTTCCCATTTTTCTCTTCCATTTTGTGCATGGCTTGAGCTAATTGGTTGATTTGCTTGCTCATGTGCGAGAGACCAGCTTGAGTCTCTTGCTTAAATTTCTCATTTTCCTCAGCCATGGTAAACACAAGATCCTCCAACTTGTACTTTCTCTTTTCTTCCGGTAGCGGTAATGGGCGTGCAGGATGCCCATCCTCTGGCCTTCTCCATCTGAAATTTTCATGGTCTCTTCAGCCAGGATTATAAGTCTGAGAATGGGGATCATATCTTCTGGAATGCCCATTCTGGCCACCTACAGTATTTACTTCTTCTATTTCTTCTTGTAGAGTAGGGCATTCATCAGTGAAATGAGATACACTTTTGCATACTCCACACGGTCTGGGCTTCTTCGCCATGCTTACACCGGATAAGATTTTTTCAATCTTATCACACAATCAATCAATCCTACTATCCTGGTCCGGTGCTCTTTCTGATTCACTTACAACTTGAATGCCCTCTCTACCGAAGCCTCGGTTGCCTTCAGCCATTTCAGTGAGAATTATGAATGCTTCGACAGACTGTTTGTTCAAAATAGATCCTCCACATGAGGCATTCACGATCGTCATCTCATGTGGTCTCAATTCTCCAATAAAATGCTGAATGAAATCATGTTCAGTAATCTGGTGTTGTGGACATTTCGCCAGCATCGCCTGGAACCTTCTCCAGTAGTCATAGAAACTTTCGTTAGTTCCCATCTTCAGGTTCTCTATCCTTCTTCTCATTTTTTGCACTCTAGATGCTGGAAAATATTTCTCCAAAAACTTCTGTTGAAGTTGTCTCCACGTGGTCACAGCGCTAGTCGATAGTGTGTACAGCCAGTCCCGTGCCCCATCCTAAAGGGTAAAAGAGAATGAAACCAACCACACATACTCCTCTCGTCCATAGTCGAATGGTTGAGTTTGGCAAACCATCTCAAAGTCTTGCAAGTGTCTTTGTGGATCTTCTCCGGGCATTCCGTGGAACTTCGGTAAGATCTGGATAAAGTTTGCATGAATATCCCAGTTCTGAGTCACAGCTGGGAGTGTGATGCCCATCGGGTGCAGATTCATGTTAGTTGGGAAGACCAACTGCCTTAGGGTCCTGTTATCATCCGCATTACCATTTGCGGCATTTCCATTTGCGGCCATGTTGAAGTTGTGGCCGTTTTCAAACTGTCCTTCCTCCTCGTGCCCTTCGTCTCATTGATCCTTTTGATCACCTGGTGGTATGGGCTCACGAGGTCTTCTTGCGGCTTGGAGTGCCCTTTTCACTGCTGTCTTGTTTTTCCTCGAAGTCTTCTCTATCTCTGGATCATACAATAGAGTCTCCTCTGAAGAGCCTCTGGGCATCAACTTCCAGGCTCACCAATCGTGGAAGGTATAATCACTAGAAATCAGCTCCCTGGCAACGGTGCCAATTTTGACGCGCGGTCGTTTCGCGCTCAAAAATAATTTATAACTCATGTGCCCACAGCGATCATAGCTAGCTAATGAGTACAGGTCGATCCCATAGAGAGCTATTGTGATTCCACCTTTAGGTAATCAATCATAAAATGGGGGGGTTTAGTTTTGTTGTCACTACTGTAAATTAAATCTGCAAAAGAAAGTAAAGAAGATATCAAATAACAAAGGTTCTGACATTTGAACTTGAATTTAGTTTAAATATATACCAACTCGCTCATGGGCACATCAATTTTCATACATGATAAATCACCTAGTTATGGAGACCGGATTCCTCTCTGCGTCTCCGCATTCATCCTTTCATTATAGATTTAAAAGCGATTCATCGTCAATTAAATCCCTAATTAGTCACTCACCCCTGGTTCTCCAAAGAGATGTAAGTGAACAAACAGTAGTGTGCCCTAGACGAACCCAGATCGATCTGTTGTGTTTACCGATTACTCGTGTTCCCACAACAACCCATTGATTTCCTTATTACTATATGAACCAACACACAGTCACGATTCGTCAATTCAATTAATAGTGGTGTGCCCTCTTTACCTAACGAGTGATCATCCACATTGGGTATTTCAGTCACACACTCACGTGGAACAATGCACAAGAATCAACAGAAACCTATCATGCATTAATATGCCCATTTTGGCCTCACGAGTCCAGATTTATATTCAAACTATTTTCATTGTTCAAACACCAGAATAAAGTGTCTAACCAAGCATGCTAGACATAATTAAAATAGCCGAAATGAAAGACATAATTATAAAGAAAATTTACTGAATTTAATACGCAAAAATACTCAACATAACCGTTGAGTTTAATATCATAATCTTAAATCCCCAAAGGCTTAAGGCCAATGGATTATTTCTTGCTGCAAAGCAGCGTACAAAATGAAATGCAAATAAAGTAAATATTCTAGCAATCGTTTCCGACTATCCAAACTTATGTTTCCAGAAATTTAAATAGCTTAAATAGTTACATTTTCGAATTAGAGATCTCCCAACAAGTTGGGTTCTTCACTGGATTTCCGGAACTGGCGTGCCCTCTCTGATATGACTACATAAGCATATGTTTGACCACCATCAAAGCGTGGAAAATCAAGCTTAGGAAAATGACGGGTTTGGTTCCAACCTGAATGTTCCACTAGTTCTCTGGGTCGATTCAAGGCATAAGGTTTGGGTTGGCTATCTGCACTCTTGCTACGGGAATTGGAATCGCCAAGAATGGAGCCGGGATCACCGAGAATGGAGCTTTTCTCTGCCACATGTTTGCATTTATCCATGTTAAAGAGTTGAAGTTGTATAGAGCACAAGGTGCTAGCAAGGTGATCAAACTTGCCATTAACCCCCTTCATAAAATCCTTCAAATATGAGTTAGCAGCTGTGATCTGCTCTTGTAACTTAACCTCAGCTTCTTCCCTCTTCAAAGCTTCTGTCTTTATGACTTGGTCTAATTGTTTCTGATGTTCATGCAGCTCACACAAGCGAGTTCCATCTGTCATCTCCAGATCTATGGTTCTAAAATACCAGATGTTGTGAACCGATGTATTCTGTATATTTTTTTGGTGGTTTGTACTAATAAAAATGTAATCTTGTTGTAATAAGAAATGAGGGAAATAATATAAAAATGGAAGAATTTAGAAGAATTGAGAGAGAGAATGGTTTCCAGTTATCACTTACGTAATTTCATTCATGTCCCCAGTATTTATAGTTCGAGAACCACAACCCTAAAGTGGAATATATCATAAAGTAAATGGGACAAAACAAGTGGGCCTTTTGTTAACTAAAGGAAAAGTTAATAAAATATCATAAATTAATTGGGGCCATTCCAAAGTCATTAGTTTCCCAAAGCCAGGTCGGGAACAGCTCCGATTCCAATTTCCTTCGTACCAATTTTCTTACCCGATTCGACAACCTTCTTCCCCAAATTAAGACTTGATTTTTCACCATCTGCCTGCCTTCTCTGAACCCCAGCTGCAATTTCTTCACTTTCTTCTTTGTTCATGACATTACCCCCGTCCAAATTTAGATCCTTGTCTCCAAGGATCTATCTTTCCAAACTTTCGATCTATAAATGTTGAATCTTCCCACGAAGTTAGATCGCCCAGATTTTCCCAAAGAATCAAGTGTTGTAATACCTCCACACCTTTACGCAGAACCCTCCTTTCCGCTAGCCGAGAGCACAAATTGATTGAGAAGACGCCCTCTTCGTCGTGAGCATGAAGTGCAGCAGTAGGTTCCACAGACGGGCTAAGTACTTTCTTTAGCAAAGATACATGGAACACGGGGTAGATCTTTACCCCTTCAGGTAATTCCAGGTGATATGCCACCGTTCCTATCCTTTCTGTAATGTGATAAGGTCCATAATATTTAGCTGCCAACTTCATATTCTTGCAAAGAGCCACTGAGCTCTGTCAAAAAGGCTGAAGTTTTAGGAACACATGGTCCCCGACTTCAAACACCCTCTCTGTCATCTTGAGATCTGCATACACCTTCATTCGATTCTGGGCAGACTACAGATTAGTTTTCAACTCTGTCAAGAACCTCTGTCTCTCTGCTAGAACTGCCTTGACATCTGAATTAGTAGTAGGGAAATATACCTGCAGGGAATGTAGTGGGGGATAGCCATTAATGGCTGAAAAGGGGTAGCTTTGAGACTGGAATGATAATTGACATTATACCAATATTCAGCCAGGGGTAACCATTTGGACCATTATTTGGGATGCTGATGAACCATGCATCTCAAATAGGTCTCCAACATTAATTCAACCGTTCAGTCTGTCTATTAGATTGTGGATGGTATGCAGATGTCATGTCCAAACTGGTTCCCATTAACTTGAATTTTGTGAAGACCTTATCCCTGTCTATGACAATGCTTTGAGGCTGCCCATGTAGTTTATAGATTGAGTTTAAGAACACCATGGGTATAGATTGAGATGTGTAAGGGTGGGCCTATACCACTGTAGTTATTCATTTTTCCTTTTTATATAATATATTATCTTATGTAATGTTTTTTATATAACATTTCGTAATGTAGTGGTTTTTATAAAAAAAATTATAGTACATTTTTAATGTAATGTTTTTATTTTTAATTATTGTTCAATTTTTTGGTTGATCATTTTTTAAATTAATTTACGAATTAAAATATATATGTAAAATCAATTAATTAAACATGCAAGTAAATATAAATAAAATAAATGAATTAATAAGATATAATAAAAGATAAATGGGTGGATAAGATAGTGAGATCCATTAATAGTGATTTTTTAGGTAGAATGATTGCAAAAATAAATGTTAGATAGACATTAGATAGATTTTTATGATGTGCGAGTAATGGCACCTAAAATTAATAGAACTACTGGAGATGTCCATGTATCTTCAACAAGCAATCCACTGTAAATAATTTGTTCACATAAACTACCCATTAGCTGTTTATTTTCATTTTATGTTTGGGGGATAAAAAAAGGGAGTTGCTAAATGCACCACAAATTATTTTTTTATTTTCTTGTATTAGTTATAAATTTACCTAAAAGTGCTTACTAATAAAAATAAATAAATTCGTGTTCCATTCAAAGTTGTGTATTCGAACATTTTGCATATGTAAGTCTTGTG
The DNA here is from genome assembly GCA_026008535.1 of Perilla frutescens. NCBI lineage: Eukaryota > Viridiplantae > Streptophyta > Magnoliopsida > Lamiales > Lamiaceae > Perilla > Perilla frutescens. The sequence continues at coordinate 35,381,508 of BRKX01000020.1, read as the reverse complement.
TTCGAACATGATGGATATGTTCGAAGTTACGTGTTCGAACGGTACTTAAACAAAAATTCAAGGAGTCTGTTCGAAAATGGATTGTCAAACATACCATGTTTGTTCGAAAATTCATGTTCGAACAAACATGGTGTGTTTGACAATCCATTTCCGAACGAGACTTATTTTAAAAATCATGACTGTTCGAAAATGGAATTTCGAACAAACATGGTGAGTTTGAAATTTCATTTTCGAACCACTCTTGATTTTTTTTTCTTTTTAAATAAAGGACATTTAAATAATTTTAAAATTATTTTTTTCTTTTATGGTGCAAAAAGTAAAATTAGTGGCACGCTCCCTAAAAAAATCCATGTGTCATTTATTTATTTTTTTACTCATAAATTTGAGCATTTTGGAAGGCCCAACCGCTTTTATATGGGCCGGCCTGCGAAATCCTAGCTTTTCGAATTTTTGCTGAGCATGAGTAGTAAATTTCATGTGAATTTCCGGGCGATAGTGTAGCAGACTGACTATATTTATGATGTTTTGTATTTTATGTCGTAAAGATGTAACCTTGATAGAATAGAAATGAGAGAAAATATAGAAGAAATGGGAGAAATTATAGAGAATGTTAGAGGAGGACATTCATATATAAGTTTCTTCTTGTCTTTCATTCATCATCTCTCAATATATATAGTACTAGAGTCACATAATATTGTACTAGCCTTAAGTATGTGCTAAAATAAAAGATAACATAAATAATTGGGCCAAACAAATTGGGCCTCTCGATTAAACATAAAATACTTGGGGTGATTCTATTCACAACCCCCAATTTTCTCTTTACAATCCCCTAAATTAATTAAAATGTAAATAATTTTTTTTAGACTTTTTTGTCCTCACAACCCCCACTAATTTAAAATCCTAATAAACTAAAACACAACCTCCACTAATTTAAAACTCTAATAAACTAAAACACAACCCCCACCTTAAATAATATAAAAGGAACCCACAAATTTATAAACTCTATAAACAATCCTACGAGAATAACAAAACACAAAAGGAAACAAAAAAAAAAATCTAAACAATCTATCCACGAGAAAAAAAAAAGCAATAGCAAACTAGTTAAGGGAAAAAAAACAGAAAACAAAGAACGTAAAAAATAGAGAAGAACGAAAAGAAAAGAATGATCGGAGCATTCCCGTAGGAAAAAAAAAATTATAGTCTCGTTCATCATATACTATTGAGTCATGAATATGATAGAGTACAAAATGGATGAAGAATTTGATGGAGACGATAGTAAAGAGCATAAAGATTGTGAAGGAGAAGCCAATAAGCAGCAGGTAATAATCAATTTTTTCATTCAATGTTTAAAATTAAACTGTTTTCATTGTAAGTAAATTATGGTCTAAGTTCTATACCATTTGAAAGCTATGATAATCTAGTTTTCAATAAAAAAAAAAGAGCTGATAATTTATTTTTCTGCATAAAATTATGATTATTATATTAAAATGTATTTTATGAACCTTCTCAAATATTCTGTTTTGTATGTAATATTTTTCAGAAGCATCATTGTTGTCTCATCAAAAGTAGATTGTGCTATATTAGATGCTAAAGATATAGTCACCAGAATAGGCCAATTACTAGTTTGAATTTTTTAGATTACTAATTCAGAACGACTTTGTTGTTGTGGTTGATGACATAGCCTAGAATCCAATTACACTGATAACTATGTTTTCCTTGTCTTGGTTATCACTTATCAGTATAGATCACTTTATGATATAATTTTTCATGCTACAAGAATTATATGTTGTTTCTTTAAAGGTGATACATTTTATATATCTGTTAATTGCCTTGTTCTTCATGAAAAGAGTTTGAAAATATGATGAATTGATCTTGATGCTAACGGTTGCTTAAGAGTATAGTACTAACATATCAGTATAGGCCTATGCTTGTGCGTGTTTTTATATGCCAGAATTAAGTTGAAAATGATAATATAGTACTAGCATAACATATCTTTTTGCACATTGTTTGTGTTTTCAGTGTTTAACTTCTTACTAGCAATATTATTTTGTCTTATTTAGCCTGCATATTTATATCCGCATATTTTTGCATCATCATTTCTCTTATTATAATCTGCATATTTATATAATTAGACCCTTTTTCACATTGTTCACTTGGTTCGAGGTTTTGCAACTGGTGCACCTTTAAATAGTACAACTACAACTTATGCTGGCATTCGAAATACTAATTCAACATCAACAAATGCTGGCTCTAATGAAGGTAGGCCACGTGGAAGGCCTGAATTTGGACCTGGTTTTTTTCCTGAATTTGCCCCCGGTGGCAATGGACTAGGAAATGGTAGTGGTTTATTTGGAGCACTCCAAAGATGGAACAGATACGAGAAGAGTTAGGGGTTATATATTGGAGGTTGTATTTTATTTTATTATAATTTATATTAGTTGGGAGTTGTATTCTATTTTTTGTTATATTTTTAAATTAGTTGGGGTTTATAGGGGCGAAAAAAGTCTAATACATATATATTTATAATTTAATTAATTTAGAGGGGTGTGAAGGTTGTGAATAGAATTACCCTAGAGTCTCACAAATTACCCACAAGCACCCAACACTTCTTTCTTTACACTAATCCTTCAACGGGATTCATTCAATCAATATCAGATTTTTCTTCCATTTCCATCTTGCTGGAGCGATTTCCAACCTTAAATCCACAGTCATCCTCCTTGTTCATGACAGATAGATCGAAGATCGCAAACCTAACGCAAGAATTCTGGTGAATTTCTGGCGCGGGAAATCCCGTTAGGTATATAATTATTCCTCAGTTACTATCATTTTGGGTTTTAATTTTTCATATTACAATGTTCTTACTTTTGGTTTCATTTCGATTTACCATGTTGGTTAGCCAAATTAGATGCATCGAACGCACCGCGGCTGAATAATTAGAATATTTTTGTTTCTACTTATTGTTGCCATTATCTATTAATTTGTTTAATGAAAAACTGATTCGTGGTTATCATTGCATGGAGCAGTGATTACATATGGTGTTAAGCTCATGGATTATATGTAAAATTTGAGCCTAACAATGGGAAAAAAATGACTAAGATCCAATTCCCCTTTGTTTCGGTGTACGTGAGCCCTAGATGAAATTGCTGTACTGTATAAATTTTCAGACGGTTAGAAATAGCGTGTGCTCAATTATTGAATGCAGTCGTTAATGTAGTTGCTCATTGCAGACGTCGGATGGACAATATAGTGGATTCCTTGAATAGTGCCTATCAAGAGTTTATTTCTGCAGCAGCTAGTGCATTGGAGGCAAAGGAGAATTCGGGTGGTCAAAAAAGTCCGGCTACTGATGCTGCACTAGAAAACTTCAAGCAACGGTGGGAACTGTTCAGAGTTGCTTGTGATCAAGCAGAAGAATTTGTGGAATCTGTAAAGCAAAGAATTGGGTCCGAGTGTCTTGTGGATGAGGCTACTGGCTCTGTTGCTCCTAAACCTGGACAACCTGCTCCGAGTGGTCCTCCACCGATCAGTGCTGTTCGCTTAGAGCAAATGAGTAAAGCTGTTAGATGGCTAGTAATTGAACTACAACAAGGATCTGGGGCTGGAGGTAGTTCGTCCCATCCTAACACTGCTGCCCCTTTTGATGCTAGATTCACTGAAGATGCTGCTCAATAGGTATTACGAATCCTCATTTAGCTATGTTTTATTGTACTGAATACAGAACCTTTGCTGAATAAAAGTTGTATCTTGAGCTGCAAAGAAGAGATTTTAGTCTCAATTTAGAGATAAATGCAAACCTTTTTTTATGTTATCAAAGTATACTCGGATACTTCGTAGCTAGACAAAAACTCCAACCATGTACAGAATCTAATTCTTGATACATCAATTAAGAGGCATAATTGGACTAATAGCAATATTTATAAGTTCAGTATAGGGAATGGTTTGGTTGTTTGGTTTAAAGTCACAACCCACACGTTATATTGGCTAAAGCCTTTGTGGAAGAGTAGTATTACTATCATCGTTCACTCACTGCCAGGTTGATAGATAGAGTTTAATTTATCCTGCAAATAAAATGTTCAAGGCTCGTAATATAAGTTTTGAATGGTCCTTCTCCACACTTCCATGACTCCCAATCTCCTCTCTGAACATCATATCATGTGGTTTCCTTACCTATTGCCCCATTCTATATATCACTTGCTCTAATTAAGCTATACGAACTTCTGTTTATTGTTTGGGAACAAACCTCTGAAGCAAGATTATTGTTGTTAGCCTTTTCAATATTTCCAGTGTAGCAAGACATGAATTTCTGTCCTCTGTTATCTTTGCAGGAAGAAGGTTCCAGTCTCCCCTCTGCGTAATTAGGCAAGTGTTGTCTTTTATAATGGCCATATTGTAAAGACCACATAAAGACCATTGAATTTTACTTCAGCGAAGTATGCGGCAATTATAGCTGAAATTAATCAAGAATGAAGCTTACGGTCTCAAGGATACTTCTGGCTTTTATGTGTTATTTGGGCACTTATCCTGTGCATTAAAACTTAAATCTTGCATTTTTCTTCCACTTTATAGTTTGAGACGGAGTAATGCAATTACCGGAAGAGGATGTATGCGAAGCTTCTGGATTCGGTACCCCATCATTGTCTTTTGAAGCCATATATGGGGTTCACAACAATCAAGAATGAGATATGTGAACTCTTGCTGATGCCCTGTAGTCCATAAATTTTTAGCGGTGCCTATTTCATGCAACAGTGTTGTTAGATTAGTTGATAATAATTGAAACTAATGGTATAGGGTGTATGCTAAGCTCATAATTCTGTACTCTGGTGTGTCGTTGTCATTGCCGTCTTTGAAGCTTATGTGGAGTTCATCACAAAGCAAGAATGTATCAATATATGTGGAATCTTGATGATTTTGTATAGTCCAGAAATTAATTGTGGTGCCTATATTATGCAATTGGCCAATAATATTGTTAATTCAGTTGATAATCTTACAGAAACTACTGGAACTGTGGAACTGATGGTACAGGTGCAGAAACAGACAGGTTGTTTTGGGGCCTCTCTTTCTTGCTCTTGGATTTTATCTTCGTCATAAACTTTGTGTGGATTTTATCATTTCAATTATAAATTTTGTGTGTACATGTGCGCACTGTGCTTTTATGAATTTGTGAGAAGCTTGTCAGTTTGTAATAGATTTCAAACGATTAGATTTTATGACAAATTTCAATTCCATAAAATAGCTAATATTCACTGATTTAAAAACATTTCATTTTGCGTATTTAGCCAAACGAATTGTGTGGATTTGGCCGTATATTTCAAATCCAGTCCTCAGCCAAGCCATCACCAAATCCCTCCATCCAAACTCACCCTCAATATTCTCATTAATTAGTTCTCCTAAACTAAATGCGTGACTTTTTTCTTAGCACGTATCGCATGGAATTTTTGGGAGGGAAATTCTATTTGCACTCCTGATTTTACTTTTTGCACTTTGGTTATTCAATGTACTACAGATTTTGCTTTTTGCACAACACACTATTACGTTAATATCCTTCACTTCAAAAATATTTATTTTACTCGAAAAAAAAAACAAAAAAAAAATTGTGTTTGGAAACATTATTTCGAACACGTTCGCCTTGTTCAAAAAATATTAATTCGAACACGTTCGCCTTGTTCTAAACTCGATTATTTTTCGATCGATTCACTCATGCTAGCATCTAATACTTCTAATAAACTATTAGAAGTTGATGAATACTTTCATTAATCTGTTTTCTTTTTTATTTTATTTTTTTAATTTTGAATTTGTGGTGCATTGAGTAATTTTAGTGATATGAACAAGTAATAAAATGATATTGAAGTAACTTTACAATTATTTTATTTTTTTTATTTCTTTTGTGGTGCAAAAAATAAAATTAGTAGCGCAAATAGTGGCTCCCTTTCTGGGATATTCTCGTGAATTAATTCTCTTGAACTAAATACGTGAATTTTTTCTAGAAAAATTTCCAGACACAAGCTACAAACCGTAGCTAAGGTAGAAATGGGATCAGTGATAAAATGGGGCCCGGCCCGCAATTGTGGCCCAAAATAATATGGATCGATTGAAGGAGAGAGAATAAAACTCGAAACAGAGCACACGTGTAGTTAACGAACAAACACTCTCGTACTCGTAAAAGAGGTAAAAGAGTCCCTCCCTCTCTCCCTCTCTCTCTCTCTCTCTCTCTCTCTCTCACACACACACACGCAATCACCCTCACACTGACACACACACGCCTGCAGACCAAAGTCATGCAGAGCAAGTGTTATTGAAGCAGGCACAAATTACGTGTAACTCATTTCCCTTTATTTTCTCCAATTTTTTCCCTTTCTTTCTCTGTAGTCTTTTTATTGGCTTCTCACTTTCCATGATTCAATTTTCGCAATTTTTTTCCTCGTCTTTTGGAAATATTATTGGCGAGGAGAGGATGGCGCAAATTAGCTATATAAATAGTAACTCATGCGTTTGTTGTCCCCATTTTATGCTAGACTTTTTGGCAGCTCGGAGATGCTGGAGTTCGACTTCTTTCATCTGGCGATGTTCCTTCGTAGAGTTGAATCAAAGTTAGTTGCTGTTGATTTTTCTTTTACATGCAGTTCTTAGTCGAATTTGTTAGAATTTATTTGATCGTTGTCGTGTTTGTTGTTAGTGATCGCTGCTATCATTGTTGACGTGATTATGCTTGTGTTATTAGGGTTCGATTTATATTTTTTTTTTTTGGTAGTTTTGTTTCTAAAGAAATTCGGTGTGGATATTTGCAGAGTTTTGGAATTAGGGGATCGAATGCAGAAGGCGTACAAATGGATCTGCTCGGTAAGTGAGTGGGACTTGCATACTTCTCTTAATTGATTGTTGGAGAAATTGTCTGTACGAGTCTTTTCAAGTCAAAGGGCGTAGATAAATAGTATTAGAATTCTATTTTAGCGGTCTGTATTGCTAATAAAGTAATAATGCATTCTAAATTAGTATGTATTCATAAGCTGGATTTTAAAAGAGACGGGAACAGTGAAATACCAAGATGACTTTATGTATGCTGTATAATTTGTATTATTGCAGATGTGAACTTCAACAGATAATTCACAAGCTGATGGTTATTCACATTGATAGAGTATAGGTGTGAGATTAGGTCAGTGAATAAACTTTGGGAATTTGCCCCGCATATCTGTCTGTTAGATCACGAGAGACAAAATCATAAGCGAAGTTGGCTGGGGGAAGGGTTCCCTTTTGTTCATTTTCGTTACACTTTTTTTGTTTGGGAGGGGGGGGGGGATGTTGTGTTGTGGAAGTGAAGAAACTGCTGTCATGATTCATGTGCTCACTAACACTTGGGAGGGTGAACTTAGTGGCCTTTAGGTATGAATTTTTCTTATCTATGTACTCTCATCATTTTAGGTGTTATGTTGTTTAAAAATTTCGCAGAGTGGCGACCTTGGGCTTTACTTTCTCTGGCTTCTCATGCATCTGATTGTGAGCATATGGTACTTTGCTGGGGATTTAATAAACTCTCTTGAGAGCCTCCTTATCTCCAGTGGTTTTCTGAAGAGGTATAAAGATCTTGACATCAGTAAAGTTAAGTACCTGGCTGTTGTTCTGGACAGTGAAGAAGCTCTTGACACTCTGAAAGTTCTTGACCTACTGCGGTGGCTTGCTGCTATGGGACTGAGAAATGTATGCCTCTATGATGCAGAAGGTACAGGAGCTAAGATACTGTAAAACCCTGTCCGTGATCCCATTTTGATTATATGGTTTTCGATCTTTCCACACATAATGGTGATTGAATGCTTCTTTTGTGCTGTAGGAGTGCTGAAAAGATCCAAAGATGCCCTCTCTCTATGGTTGAGAACTGAAAGATTGCCAAATGTACTACCCTTAATCTACATTTTCTAAATTCTAGGCCACTGATGCTATTCCACAGTTGTCTATTAGATCATCAACCAAGATGTCCTGATCAATAAATCCTAGTTCATGTCTATTCATAATTGATTGAATATTGACAAATAAGATTTCTATCTGATTTTCTCTGAAATTCGAGGTCTATTAAGATTTTAGAATTTGCGATTCATAAGGCTCATAATTATTTTCTTCTTCTTGTCAGCAGGGATATACTTTTTCTGATCTCTCATGATGTCATGGTGCCTTTTGATAAAAGAAAATAAAAATTCAGATGACATTTATTTATATTTGTCTGCCAAAATGGCATTATGAATGACCTCTAATTAATACAAAAATGGATATCCACTGTGCAGGGAACTAATAGGGATGCACCTCTTGAGCAGAAATATATGAACTTGGAAGTTATTTCTTATACTGATGGGAAACATGCAGTTGCAAGAGCAGCAAATTTTCTTTTAAAAAAACATTATTTGAGTGCCGATACTGAGAAACCAGAGTTGACGGAGTCTGACATGGCAGATGCTCTTGCAGCAATAGGTGTGTTTTCTTCTTATGTTGTTTGTTCAATTACTTTCTCTGACAGCATATGTACAGAGATAATATATATAATTCCCCCTGGTTTGTGATTGTATTCGTTATTTTGGTGAAATCAGGATATGGGGCACCAGAACCTGACTTGATGTTGATTTATGGACCTGTAAGATGCCACCTGGGTTTTCCGGCTTGGAGACTTCGTTATACTGAGATTGTGTAAGTGTTTGCGTTGTCCTTTATGAAAATGCAGTCAATTAATTTTGTCATATTTTTGGAACCATTATGAGGAGAAATCTACTTGAGCAATCAAATAACTTATCAGGCTTGAGTTACATCAATCTAGGACTGAACAGATTTAGATATAACCACATTAATATCCAGACTACCGTTTATCAGAACAACAAGGCATTCGTAGCCAAAGAAAATTCCTAATTCTAGCCGAGTTCTATTCTTTTGGCATCTCAACCCTTGACCAATGAATTCGCAACTGTTGTTTCTATTTATCTAGAGTGGCTCTTATATGTATCTGAACACTAATGGACTCTGAACTTTCATCTATACGTTGATTGCAGGCACATGGGATCCCTCAAGTCTATGAAATCTGGTTCCCTCATAAAAGCCATTCGTAGGTACACTATGGTGCATCAGAACTATGGTATGTATATCCACTTCAATCTTTAATTTGCCAGATGAATCAGCTATTGTTGATATTTATTCAATCGGTCTGTGTAAAACTGAATATAAAAGTCCCAGCAATTGAACTCTTGAAGCTCATTTGAAGAGAGATGAAGGAAATAGAGGCGAATTTGTTTTTTAAAGTCATTTCTACTGTTCTCTGATGCCATCTAATCTGCGGATACACTTGTAAGATCAAAATTGGACATTTTGAATTCTAGGTGGTACTGTTAACAATTTTACTTCATGTCTCTGGTGAAATATGGTTTTGGAACACGGTCAAAGAGAACGAAAAATCGTGTTATAGCTTTAAATCATAAATTAATTGATACGTATCAACTATTTTCGGTTTAATTTTTCTCCTTTCTGAAGTTGTTTATTTTTCGTCTCAGGTAAATGAACCGGTGTATCTCAACTGGCATTTTCTCATAGGTCATGCACAAGAATAAAATACTTGATGCCCCAATTATATTTGCAGGAAAGCTAAATTATGTATGGTAGTTTTCTATTTTTGGGTTCTGTGAGATGCAGATAATTGCTACTCAATCGGTTATTGTATTATCGCTAGCTACTCAATCAAATCTCTCTCTCTCTCTCTCTCTCTCTCTCTCTCTCTCTCTCTCTCTCTCACACACACACACACACACACGAAATAACTTTTCCAGTTCAGTGTTCCAATCATTCTTGATGTAACCGTTGAGACCATCACCAACCCAAATACCCAAACTCAAATTCGAAATGGAGTAGGTGTTACATCAAACAGTAATTTATCTCCAACCCATAAACGCAAACGCAAACTCAAAAAAATATTCTCAGTATATTCCACCTTTTACTATTTATCATGTTTATTTTAATAACATCCACATATTTATCAAAATTTATAAATTGAACCTTTTATTTTTTTTAGTATATACACAACAATGTATTAAATTTAATTATAAATATATAATTCTTTACAGAATTTAATGTTGTTCAACAACCGCCCCTAAAATAGATTCTCTCTCTCTCTCTCTCTCCTTTTCTTGTTTCCATAGCCACACCTACCCAGCTAGAGTTGTCAATTGGGCCGAGCTAGCCCAGGCCCTTGAGATAAAATGGTCGAACCCAGCCCAGGCCCACTAGTGAAACGGGCTGGGCTGGGCTAGGTTTTCTTAAATATATATGAGCTCAGCCCAACCCATACACCGGGCCTAACGTGGGCCTGGGCTGGGCTGGGCCAGGCCTAAAGTGGGTTTTGAATTTTTTAATGCTGGCATTAATTAATAATTATACTTAGTGAATTTATTTATCATTTATATGACAAGATACAATTAATAATATGATTTTATGGTATTATATTTTGAAATTGTAGTAATTTTTATGTATGGTCAAATATATAAATAAATTAAACTAAGACGGGTCTAAAGTGGGCTTAAGGCGGGCTTGGGCTGGGCCTTTTGTGGGCCTGGGTCTGGACTGGGTTGGGTTTCAAAAAAGGGCCCACGTGAGCCCATTTTGTCATGGCAAACCCAGCCCACTTAGCCCATAATTTTCATGGGCTGGGCTGAGTCGACCCATAGCTGGCTTGGACCGGGCTGAGTTGGGTCAGCTCGGCCCATTCGACAACTCTGTAACCAGCTGTAATAGAGTAGTAGCAGTAGTTCACTTCATCCGTTCTCTTGTTTATGCAGAAACCCAAGAAAGAGAAAAGGAAAAAATAAAGTGTTAAAAAAAGTAATCAATCCCGTGAGGAGAAGCTAAAAGAAAAAAAAGAGGAAAGGATTGATGAAAGTTCCCTAGTTGCTAAGTTAAAAACACGGTGGTTGAATTTCTCTATAAAGAAAAGATGATAAAGAAGAAAAAAACACTGCTTACTGTCAAAAGATCTCTCAATCTTGGACCCTCTCTCTCTCTCAAGTGAAGAAGAAGAAGAAGAAGATAGTAATCATCGAGCCCATATCTGATATCATGCACCTTTCTCTCTCTAGAACTTTTAATAGATGAATGAGATGAGAAGAAAGCAATATGCAGGGATTAAGAAGGACTATTTTGCAATTTTAGATTTTTTAAAAAGCAATATGCATGGATGAACAGTACGCATATATGGGTATAAACTATTCAAATTTGAGATTTTACTGTAAAATGGTGTTGTGTTTGAAGGTGGGTTGGAGCAGTTTGTTAACTGCAAAATGGAATTTGCAGTTGAGTTGGAGATTGTGTTAGGAAGAATAACCACAATTGAAACAGATCAGCGTCATGTGGTATCCAATAATATGTGGATGAAAAATCCTTTCGCGCATTACATTACCAGATGAGGTATAAATGTCAATAATGCTACATAATCCATGGCAAGAAGGCTACAAAGATTCAAATCCATTTATCAATCGTTGTTTTACCATGGTACAATTGATGTAAAACCTGATGTGAGTGTGTTCTTAAACATGCCTCTAAAGCTCAGTACTCTGTTTCCAAAACCCCATCAATAAGGCCAAATTCCAGCGCCTGCAGAGGAGCGAGAGAGGTTAAGGATAAAAGAGCGAACTGATTCTATTTTCACAAGTATAAACTGGCAACAAAGTTGGCAGTTTGTAATGGCTGGAGATAAGAAATATGAAGTCTAATATGACATCAATAGCTTGACCCCTCTTGGACTGCTACCTTTCTGTCTCGATTTCTCTATATTACTATCCTGATAGCATGACGGATCTCTTGCATTCAATTGCTCATCCACAACCACCCACCCCTCATTTCGGACAAAGTTGCATTTTGGGTTCTACATCTCAATCCTAACTTTTGATAACGTTTATAGGTTTCAAGAAAATAGAGCAATGATTCTCGCATCACAAATTGTCATAAATTTAAACACAAGTCAGCAAAACATCACCTCAGACACGGATAAGAATCGGTCTCGCTCTGTGTACTGTTGCACTTTCTCAAGAGATTGGCCGGTAAAGATAGAATACATTTTGTCGATTTTCTGCATCCAATAGTCATTAGGATAAAATTAGATTGATAACACGCATGCTGAATCTTAGGTAAAACTGCACATTCTTTACTGCCTTGGATCAGTAAATGCCACGAGGATGCACTATTGTCATTTCACTATTTTAAAGCTAGCTAGGGAAAAATACCAACCTCATAGAACATGAAAAGTAATGGATTTTGATAAGCTCCCAATAAAAAGTAATGTTTTTGAAGCACGTTTTGAGGTACCATAAAACCTTTTTTAGGCACTTCCGGGAGAGATACCAACGTCTACCATACCAAAATCCAATAAAGCAAGATGATAAATCAAAAAAGTATGCACAAGCAGATTTCTAGTTTTGCACAAGATCCAGCAAAATAATAATCTAGAAACAAAATAAGCATGTTAGGAAGGGACAAAAATATACTTACATGACGAGATTGAATTGCTTCATTAACTTGGCGTCTTACATCTTCCACATGACCCTAGAACCAGAATAAGCAGGTCAGCTCAAAATAATAATAAGGAAATAAAATATAAAAAACAAACTCCCTGGAACAGATACCAGCTCAAAATGAAATCATAAAACTTCCATCATACTAAAGTTACTGAGTTCACAATTTTTCATAATTCAAGGAACGGATACAGGCTATTTCAGAGGGGCTGCAAAATAGTACCAAAGATGGTCAGGGTAGGTTTGAAAAAAGGCATGTTGATGGACAATTAGATCGTTCTCATAAGTGTTAATGCTAACTAGAGCATAAGATCAACCTAAAATAAACATGACTTGGAATCTATTAGAAAGGATTGAAAAGATGATTCCCGTAGCCCACACTAGAGAAGTATACATAATACGTTGTCAAGTCAATAACTAAGAAATGCAACTTTATCAAGTCAGTAACAAGATTACAATTTCATTTTAATGATGATTCTCTTGTCATGAAAATGGCAATTAGCGGTGCCATATCTGTGAACTTATAAATGCGGATATACTCCTGCATGCAAGGCTGCAAGCCGGATCGCACAATTGGCGATTAATCCCTAATATCTTCCTCCAAAATAAATACCCATGAAAAGGTCAGCTCATACCCCGCACCCACTTTGGGGTTGATGTATCATAATACGAGCATTTGGCATGGCATACCGCATTCCCTTTTCTCCACCCGCAAGAAGAAGAGCACCTTGGCTTGCAGCTACTCCAAAACATACTGTTCCAACCCTGGGCTTTATCTGATCAAATAATTAATGCAAAAAAATATAACTACAAAGTTCCAAAATCAACTACAAAAGATGCATGGTGAGACACGCCATTGAACTAGAAAGCAAGCATGAAAACCAGTTGCAATCTAATTTGCTATCGTACCCAGGACATGCAGTCATATATTGCCAAGACAGAGTAGGTACTCCCACCCGGGCAGTTCAGATACATCTGAAAAGGAAGAATAAGTGATATAAATTAACTGCTAGTTCAGATAGGCCTCAATTGTCTTATACTTGAAATATTAGTAAGAGCTTTAAAGGATTTATGTACAAACCAAAATGTCCGATTCTTCATCAATTGTTGCCAAAGTCACTAGTTGAGATATCACTCTCTGAGCTACCTGCGAATTAATTGGCTGTCCAACGAAGATTATGCGGTTTCTGAATAATACTGTAGAAAGATCCAGAGGTCCTCCCGGAGTTATCACTGCTGGCATAACAGGCGGATTTCCCTTTTTGGCTTCTATGACAGCATTACTGATAAAGGAAATATCTTGGTGAGCGTGCAACTAAAATAACCAATTGTAATGAGAATAAGAATGTTGCAATGTGAAAGATGAAATAGAAAGGCAATATATGACAAGCCAAATAGGACTGAAATAAGATTTGATGGATCACAATATAACTTGAGAAAGGTTTTATCCAGTAAGCTGAAACACTAAAAAAAGATCTCCAGCTGGTTTCAAGAAATTTACGTCTAAGTTTGCGTTGGAAGTCTTCATCCCCTTTATTGAGCTCTGAAACCTGCCTTACCGACTTAAAGCAGTTAATGTCTGCCTACCTGCTGACTTAGTAGCCACGTTACTGACTTCCTAGGAACAAGCAAGTCAGATTTTGATCCCCAACAATAAAGGAACCTACGGGCGGGACATTTTCGGGGAGTAGCCCGCTTCCCATTACTCGAGAGGGAATTTCCTGGCACATAATTAAGGGGGCCATTGAAAGGTGACTAAAACATCATAAACGACGACCAACCGAGCCAATGATAGAGGCAAGAACAGTTTCTGGCCAAATCCCATTAATTGATCATAACGATTCCCAATGATAACTATTGCATAATCATCTTCCTTTTTTTTTCAATATCTAAGCAGAATGATCTTCTGGCATCCCAGATTGTATATATCCACAAGAAAAGTTATGCAAACTAATCCAGTCTACTAAAACTAAGCGAGCTTGAGCACAAAAGCTTTGAGCAATGCAATAAAAGTCATCATAAACGATAGTTAGCAGCAATTTACTTCTGAGGCAGTGTATTCTTTGTCTTTAAGGTCTTGGTACAAATAAATTCACAAAAAATTACAGCCAGTCTTGTGACTTGTGATACAGAAACTAAGCTAGTTTGTGTTCATAAGCTTAAATCAGTCATTAATCAAACACCCAGGAAAACCAAGATGATATGAGTAAGCTAAGCATTTAATGATTTTCAGGCATAGGATGAACGTTTTAAGATTTTATTATTGTCTTTTCTATTATTTAGGTGTCATGCAAGTATGAGATGCAAAGAATGAATTCATCGCTCTCATCAAGCATGATTAAGGAGTATCAAGAAACTTTTGACCCAAGTTCGGACACATCTCAGAAAGCATATTTTCTGAATTATCCTAACTCATCAAAGACAGAAAAACCAACCTCAGATTAGAATAAGCATCACTCTGGTCGAGCTTCAAAGGAAATTTGCTTTGGCTGCTCGAAAACCCTGGTAATGTCATGAAATAAAACCCTCGTCAACATCATTCCTCATAGTCATCATCAATTTCCACACCCACTCCCCCATCCCCCAATAAAAGGAAGAAAAGAAAGTAATACGCCGTACTAATGCACACCAATCAAAAAAAAAAGAAGGAACCACAAATTTTATTTCAACATGATAACTAAACCGTAGCAGATTTTAGGATTTATATCGCAATACACTATGATTGCAAAGCACGTACCAATGGATGAATAATCACCGTAGGAGCTTGAAAGAGCTGAAATTACAGGTCTCAAACTTAAGTTTCTGTTCAACATCAAAAACAACAACAAAAACAATTCGTTCAAAGAAAGGGTCCAAGCTAGTTCACTCTTACGTGATAAAACAAAATATAAAAAGGAACGCCAATATTTCGAGAATCACCTCGGCGGATACAACGGAAGAGATGAAAATTTTCCACGGGGAGAAGCAATCGACACATTAAGCGGCGTCGCCATTGATGACGTCACCGTCCTCCGAGGATAAACAGAGGGCACCCGAAATGGCGAAGAACCAGATACTGTTTTGTGTTGGGGTTTTTGGAATCGAACCCCGTCTTCTGCAAGAGAACCAAAAACGCGTTTCAGGAGTCGACTTTCTCTTCTGCTAATGCGACTTCTCGGAATTAATAGGGCAAGATCGATTGGGAAAGCTCGCAAATAAATTATTTTGGGTAATTCACCTTGACTCGAGTATTTGTCGCGCAATCCACGAACGAGAACGAGATATATTTATAATTTTATTTGTTAGAAATTATAATTTTGTAAAAAAATAATATTATTATATTAAAATAAAATTAATTTACAATCATTGTGAATTATAGAAATTTTTACATTTGTTATTATGGTCATTGAGATTAAGTCCAACAAAAAAAAAATGATTATTTATACCTAATTTGAAATTCAAATTAGACTTGAATTGCAAAAAAAAAATTATGAATTGTTGCACTATGTAATATTATTTTTTTGTCTCTAAAGCATACATGTGAAGTTTTTGCTAAACTAATTCACAATTATTAATAAAATAAGAGGCACACTTGTGTGAGACCATCTAACGGTAATTCATGGGCAGTCCTCTCTCCTTTATTTTGATTTTTATTTTTTAGTAGTCCCCCTTTTCCTTTTCTTTTTAGTTTTTTTTTTCACTTTTTAATTTCTTCATTTTTTTACAAATACACATTTAATTTGTTGAATTAATTTATTTTTTAAAATAAATATATACTCTAAAATAGAATTAGTGAACTCTAAAATTGAATTAATTTAATTTTTTATCTGATATCTTGCCCGATGCATTTGCCCGACTCTAACGCGTGGGCTCATGCACTGGGCTTGATACAAAACGAAGATTTAAAAAAAAGCTGAAAAAATATAAAAAATGAGAAAACAAAAAAAATGAAAGAAGAAGAAAAGAAAATGAGGACTACCAGGCGCTTCATAGGTAATAATATTTGCTTCATTGCTAGTGAAACTTCACTTCATATGTAATCACATTTATATATTATTAGTTGTTGACCGATTTTTTTATTTTAAAGAAAAAACTAAGAGTTCATTATTTTTTGTTTAAAAAAATCTTTTAAAGATGAAGACTTGGTAGAGATACCAATGAAAGTATATTTGTCACGATCTAAAAAATAAATAGAAAAAAACATTGTATACTTGATAATTCTTCATCAATTCATTTTAATTGATACTTCAATTCATATTAATTGATATTTTAACACATAATTAGTGACATTTTACTTCATACATAGTGATACGTAATGTTTGAAGAATCAACAAACATATTCCAAAAAAAGAAGATAAATGAATCAACTAAATTAAAACTCCACATTATGATTTATGTAGAAAATAATTCATTTATTTTCTTCGTAGCATGTGGAAATACTTCATAGTTGACGATACTTCAATTCATATTAAGTGAAATTTCGACATATAATTAGTGATACATTACTTCATATATAGTGATAATTTACCTTATACATAGTGATATCCGCGTGAGAGGAGGTGTGGATCTAACTGCTTTTGTAGGTTTGATCGATTTGGATGAGTTTTTTTAGATGGGTTTGGATCTTATTTGACCTGTTTAACGCAAGAGACCCGTTAAACGGTTTCATACAAATTTTTATCAAAAAATATTATCTAGTAGATTGATATTAATAAAAAGACTAGTCCCCAAAATAAACAATGACTTTTGGTAAGAAAACTATTTTTATGAACGAATTTGCTATTAAATATATAGCGCCAAAAATTATCCAGGATTGCCATTAGATAATTGTCTCTCTATATATGTACTACTCTCAGATGAATTTCCCTCCAAAAAAATTTCCCTCTCAAAACATAAAATCATCTATAGTTTTTTATAAATAAAAAATTATTTATACATTTTTTTATCTATCTCTCTCACCCACACATGCCACTCACATTTTTATTTTAGAATTCATTTAAGAAGTATTTAATAATATATTTTCTTATACACATGACATTCAAAATCTATTTGCACGAATGAATAAATATGTGAGTTTTTGCATATTAAGAAGTGATTGATAACGCTCGATAGATTTTATTATGTCAAATAATCACTAACATATATTAAATACATTAAATAAAATAATTAAGTGAATTATTTTGTAAAACGACATAATCAGCATAATGTTTTGTTATACTTTATACGTAGATATATTTATACTATGTTTTAATTATATTGAACATGACATGATTAATAACTTAGCATTCTAATTAAATGGATAACTAAATATAGAGATTGATATTTATAATTTCATATAGTCTATTATATTATTTTTGAGAAAGTATAGTCTTATGTGATTGGATATACAATCATAGTTAACATATTTTATTGGGTTTATTGCACTTTAGTACCATAAAGCTGGACGTTTTTACACTTAGTCTCAAACTTTTAAAAAATTTCATATTAACATATATCGTTTGCACAAATTAACACTTACAGAACTAAATAATTTTCTCGCCTCGCAAATGTTTAAGAGTATTGTCGAAATCATTCAAACTCATTCTTTAGCTTATTTCATTTTGTACAAATATTGGATATTGTTGTTCTCCATAATTTTTAGCAATCTATGTTAATATTTGTCAGCTTGTGAAATTGCTCTAACACTATAAATGTTAATTTGTGCAAACATAGATATCAATATGTAAATTTTGAAATTCTGGAACACATGAAGTATAAAAGCGCTAAATGTTGGATACTAAAGTGTAACCAACCATATTTTAATACAAATAAAATGAAGATGCATAAGCTGCATTATTAGAGTTTCTTAAATTGATTTTTTTTATAATGTTTCAATGTATATTTATTAACTTTATTTTGACTACATTTATTTTTTACATAAAACATAATTATCAATTTTCTTAAGAGTTAAATCAAACAAATCTACATAAATATACAAACTTAAAAACATTTAAAATGAAACATAAGTTATTGCTATAATATTTGTTCACGTATACATTACAGAAGTTTTTAGTCATGGTCAGCTATACATAATTGTTTCACGAGTCACAAGTCGTGCTGGTTTGAAAGTTTTATTTATAAATATAATAATAGTGTAACAAATGCTACCACGGACATTGTATTCATATAAGTGTTACATAATCCATAATATAATATTTTGATTGTAGTAGTTTATTAATTATTTATAGAATTATTTGAAATATATTATAGTATTATAATATAATACAATATTTATGTATATACATATACATATGTGTGTAATCAAGCAATTATTTCTTTTAACGATTCCCAACTTAATTTTTTTCAGGTGTGAAATTATAATTGTGTGATATATAAAAAAGATAACCTAATAAATAAAATATAATATTAACATATTAACTAAAATATTAATTATATGTAAAATACAAAAGTGTAACATTTATAATAAAAATCTCGTGCATCACATGTGCCGAAATCTAATTTTTTACTAAAAACCAACTATTATCGAAGTTATTTAAAATAAGGAAAATTTTGTCCATTAACTTCATTCTCCCGCTTTTTCTGAATTCACAGTATGTCCGGTTTTGTGGCCTTTATATTTTTTATTTTTAATCTCTTGCTCTGGCATTTGACTCTTTCTTTTCTTTTAGAGCATCGATAATGGGAGTAAATTTTGGGTACAAATAGAGTGGTACATACTGATAAATTAGGTACACTATAGGAAAAGGGGGAAAAATGGTACAAACTATCGAAATGGTACAACTGCATGTACCAAGTATTTGTGTGGAAAAGGGTCAGACTTGGGGCCCACCCTTTATATATGGTGCTCCACGGTGTAGAAACCAAAAAAATATTTATACACGATGTTCCATCATTGAGAAACCAAAAAAAAAATAAAAAAAATTGAAAGTGGAGCACCGTGTAGACACGGTCCTCCACCGTGTAGAACACGGTGCTACCAACCAAAAAAAAAAAGGGCTTAGACATAAAAAAAAATTTTGGGCCCAGACATAAATTTTTTGGGCCTAAACAATATAACATTTTGGGGAAAATATCATAGGTAATACACGGTTGGAGCAAAAAAAAATTCAAAAGTGTAATTAAAACCATGTAGAACACGGCTGATCACCAACAGTGTAGAACAAAAAAAAATAAAAAAAATTCAAAGTTAATGCCTTCAAAGTGTAATACAAGGTTGGAGCACAAAAATAAAAAAAATAAAAAAATTCAAAAGTGTAATTAATCTGTGTAGAACACGGTTGATCACCAACCGTGTAGAACAAAAAAAAAGTTGAAAATGTACATGTATTGTAGAGCAAAAAAAAACTATAATTAGACCAAGTATGATAATTAAATAAAATTGTTATTTTTTTAATTATTTGGTATGATCGCGGTTCATTTTTAATTTAAAAAATTTTAAATTTTTTTTAATGATAGCTTTGATATTTCTATATCAAAAAATAATATTTAAATAAAAATTAATTAAATTATACATAAAATTTATATATATGTATATGTATATATTTTATTAAATGGGTGTAAATATGGTGGGACTCCAAAAAGTTATGTATGTACCATATGTATAGTGGGTGATTTGAAGGGAATGTGTATTTAAAAAAAGTAGGTATATAACTTTTGATGTGGCGGAATTATGTACCCAAAATTTAGGTACGGTAGCTTTCTTTCCTTTTTTGTCGAATTTTTTCTTCTCTCGCTCTATTTTGTTAAAAAGTAAAGGTAAATTCTTTATAAGCTAAAGCTATAACATTTACAAGAATATGTAATGCTTATTAAAGACAGGAAAAAAAAAATTCAGTTCAAGGATGCGTATGTGTTTTATCAGTTTTTTTATAAAAAAAATATAAATAAAAAGGAACTCACTGGTTATATAAAGCATATTGCACGAAAACCATATTTTTGTGCTAGCTTATCATCATCTTTTATGGCCAAACAAAAAAAAAATGTACGCTTCTAAGTCAACCCACTCACAAGTCCCACTCAAGTAGAAGAAAATCACTTTTGGTGGCTCCAATTCATGAACCGATACTAAAATCTAAAAAGCATATTTTAGACTAATTAACATTATTTATAGCTTGACTTTTGGTTGAGTTTTACTTTTATATAATTATTTTAAAATTATAATCCAAGTTTGTTATGTAAGTAATGAAAGTATGATATTCCAACTCATAATAATGATATTCACTGTAATTGAGACATAATCTTTTGGTCAATATTTATTATATATATTTATCACATTATCTGGAGGGAAAAGTGGCCTAATTAAGGAATTAAACACAAATTAATTTAATACACATGGTGATGGAGTGAAGAAGATCTATCGATCGATCTAGTGTACGTATTTTCCAAGTTTGACTTAATCTGATCTCAAATCACTTTTTTTTTTTCTTTCAAAACTTAACCATATTGACCATATATCATTACTAAGCCAACATTTCCTCGATCTAAATTCTGCTGCAAATGGGAATAGCTAAAGTCCTGGTTTTAACTCATATATTTGTCATCGATCTCATAATTTATTATATAATTACTGTAGGCAATTAGAAGCTTCAATTAAAGTAAATGATCACTTTTTGGATCGGAGTTTAATAAACTACATATCAAGGTTTTAATGAAGAACAATTAATCAACACGTACATGGTACATCATATATATTTAATTAATTAGTGTGTTGAAATTAAATAATTAAATTAAGGTAGCTCGTGGAAAATGCATGTATTAAATTGTAGTCGATGAATAGTGATTTGTCACCGAGATTTAGAATTGTGAAAGAAGAAGGTTGACAGCCTCATAAGGTGGGGAGTTGGCACTATAGAATCACTATCTCTCCTCTTACCAAAAACAGTGCTTGCATGTTCATCAAGTACTCTATAAATAGTAAGTCAGAGGTTGTAATATTATTTACCAATTACTCAACTCATCAATCTCTCAAGATGAAAACCACCGGAGAGTTCTCAGCCTGCACCATGTTTCTTCTCTTACTCCTATTGGTATATATATCTCTCTACTCTCTTCCTTTTCTTTTTTTTTTTCAAACTCGAAATTAGTATATTAATATTGTGATACAATTTATTGATTGGAGAAATAAAATGTTGTTTAATTATTTATTACAATTTAAAAACAATTAATTAAGAAGAATATTAATTTAGTGATGATCACAATGCATGATATGATTTGAGCATGCAGGTTGGTAGTGTAGGTGATGCAAGGAAAGATCATCCGGGAGAATACTATTGGAAGAATATGATGAAGGATGAGGCGATGCCTAAGGCAATAACCGATCTCATGGACCAAAATCCGGCTTCAGATTCTACAAATCGGGATGATCACTTTGTTACAAACTTTGAGACTAAGCCTAATGTCATAATATATCACACTCATTCTAAACAATCAGAGCTACAACCTTTGGAGGATTAATTAATTCAACATATATATATATATATATGTATGTATGCTTCTCAAGAAATTAAACATGCAAAATGGGATCTAGAAAACGTTAGTTTGTAGCTAGAACTAGTCAATTATTATTATTATTATTATTATTATTATTATTATTATTATTATTATTATTATTATTATTATTTTTCGTGATTTTTCAGTTTGGTTTTATGCTACATATATGCATCAAAACCATTTTTTTTCCCTTTTTCATGCAGCTCTCTTTGTCCCTTGAGTTGGTGATGGCTGTATCATGATCCTATACATACATACATATATATATATATATGTGAGATATCTGCAGCTTAATTTAGCCATATATATATATATATATTATAATATCTATGCATGAGTTTCTCTTTCATGTGTTAGAACAATATATTATCATTAGATTTCCGCCTGTATGATGCACGGGTTCATTCATAGTCTCAAATTCAATTATTACATACTTAATGTAAGTGTCACATCTTTATATTTTATAGATAATTAATATTTTACTTAATAAGTTCATACCATTTTTTATTTGCCCGATTATCTTTTTTTATATTAGCTAATTAATTATTATTCTGAATCTAAAAAGAGTTATAATTAAGTTGACAATCGATAAAAGAAATAATTACTTGATTAGACTCACATACATGTGTATATAAGTACATATTATATTATAATATATTTCAAATACTTAATAAACTACTACACTCAAAATATTATATTATCAATTATGCAACACTTGTTTGTATAACATTTGTTATACTATAATCATTTTAACAAATAAAAACTTTCAAACTAGCATGACTTGTTACTCGTAAATTAAACAACTACGCACAATTGACTTTGATTAAAAAAATTATGAAAAATATATGTGAACAAATATTATAACAATAAATTATGTTTCGTGTCACAAGAAATTCGTATTTTTACGACGGATTTTACCGACGGAACACTATACACCGTTAGTAGCGACGGACTAACGACATACTGTCCATCACTAGTCCTTTAATTTCAAGCACAAGAAATGACGGGAATGTCTCGCACTTAAATTTCATGATGGATTCCCGATGAAATGTTCATTTTTGGACATTATGGTGGAATATATCTATTGCTATTGTTTTATTTTTTATTTAAATATTTTAGAAAATTATAAACAACATAATTATTCCGTCGTTGAATATATAATTGTATTATTTTTTATTTAAATATTTTAGAAAATTATTAATGACGAACCATGCCTAAGCCAACTAATATACTATTGAGAAAGGGCTATTGCATGGTAATTGTGTTTGCCTTTGAAAAATTCCGTTCCTATTTGCTTGAAGCTAAAAGTGTGGTTTACATTGATCACTCCACGTTGAAGCACTTGCTCACAAAAGAATAATCAAAGTCAAGGCTTATTCGATGGATACTCTTGCTACAAGAGTTTGATTGTGAAATCAATGATAATAGTGGAGCCCAAAACCAAGTGGCTGACCATTTAAGCATAGTACTGAACGAGGAAAAATACGTTGTGCCTATTAAGGAAGCTTTTCCGGATGAGTACTTGATTGTCTCTATACCATGATACGCGAACTTGGTCAATTTCATGATTTTCGGAAAATTTCCCAATTGACTCACTACTATCAGAAGAACAAGATCATAAGTGAGAGTCGATATTATGTATGAGATGAGCCCGTACTATGGAGAAGATGCATAGATCAAGTCATCTGATGATGTGTGCCCACAGAAGAAACATGAAGTGTCATTGCTCACTGCCACTCCGAAGCACGCGGAGGATATTTTGGTGTAAAAAGAACAACGAAGAAAATTCGTAATTGTGGATTATTTTGGCCATCACTACATAAAGATGGAGAAGGTGCATAGATCAAGTAACCCGACGATGTATGCCCACAGAAGAAACATGAAGCGTCTTTGCTCACTGCCACACCGAAGCATGCAGATAGCATTTTGGTGCAGAAAGAACTGTGAAGAAAATTCTTGATTGTGGATTCTTTTGGCCCTCACTACATAAAGATACCTATGAAATATGTAGACGATACCCACACTGCCAGATGACTGGAAATATCTCTAGGCGTAATGAAATACCCATGATGTCAATCATGCTAGTCGAAGTTTTCGACATATGGAGAATTGTCTTCATCGGTCCCAGTACTAAGTCAAATGGGGCATCAGTACATTCTCCTTGTTGTGGAGTATGTATCAAAATGGATTGAAGCAAAAGCCACCATCACTAACGATGCATATGTGGTCAAAAGATTCCTGAAGACCAATGTTTTCAGTAGATTCGGTGGGCCCAAGGCACCCATCAGTGATCAAGGAACTCACTTCTGAAACATAATCATTAAGAATTTGCTCAAAGAGTACGGAGTAAGGCACAGTGTGACCATGGCATATCACTTACAGGAAAATGGGCGGGCTGGGGTTTCTAACCGAGAAGTCAAATTCATTCTTCAAAAAGTGGTGAACCCCAACAGAAAAAATTGGAATTTGAAGCTAGATGATGCCCTGTGGACATATCACACTGCCTACAAAACCTCTATTGAGATGTCCCCATTTCGCCTTATTTATAGAAAAATTGCCATCTTCTGGTGGAAATTGAACACAAGGCGTTTTAAGCAATTCGGAAGATAAACATGAAGATGGATGACGTCGGAGTGGAAATGAAGCTTCAATTGCAAGAGCTAGAAGAAATAAAGCTTGAACCTTATGATAATGTAGTACTTTACAAGAAAAGAATGAAGGAAGCCCATGACCACCTCATTCGACACAAGCGTTTTGAGCGTGGGTAAAAGGTCCTGTTATATAATTCCAAGTTCAAACTCATGGGAGGATGACTCAAATTCAAGTGGCCTGGTCTATATGAAATTCATACAATGTGTCCAAATGGAGTAGTGGAATTAACTGACACGAATACTAGAGAAACATTCAAGGTCAATGACCAACGTTTGAAGCATCTTCATGACCATAAGCCCCCGGGTGTCAGGCTCGTTAAGCCCACTTACATGTGAAGAAAGAAGTGAGCGACGTGCCCACGACAATAATTAGGGCACTGACTGGGAGGCATTCCATGTGCTTTTCAATTTTTGTAATTTATTTTCTTTCCAAATAAGTATTTTGGTATTATGCTAGATTAGAAAGTGGAATTTACAGCTTAATTTTTTGTTTTGAGTTAAAATGTGAAAGGATTTTGGTGAATTTTTTTTGGAAGAATTATAAGAATCCAGAAAATCTGAATGCGCCTAGATACGGAGGGCACAAACTAATAAAAATTCGGAAATTCTGGGATACGTCCGACATGTGGGCACGATGCAACCCGTGAACAAGAAAATCCTAGAAGTCCAAAAGTCGTCTAACAGGCTTATCAAATCAGTCCGAAAATAAATAGCTAGGATTAATCCGCATGACCCTTATATAGAGCCGGCAATTTTGACCCGGCCCGGCCCGCTTTTCGGGCCGGGTCGGGCTAAAAAAAATTAGGCCTGGAAGAATTCCGGGCCAGGCCGGGTTTCAAAATTTTTGGCCCGAAATTCGGGCCCAACCCGGCCCGAAAATGGAAAAGGCCCGAACGGGCCGGGCTTTTTGGCCCAAAATGCCCAAAAATACACTAGGCCCGCGGGCGGCCCGACCCGGCCCGCCTTTTCGGGCCGGGCTGGGCCTCAAAAAAATTAGCCCGAACTGATTACGGGCCGGACCTCGAAAAAATTGGCCCAAAGTTTTTCAGGCCCGGCCCGGCCCGACCCGAATTTGTCATAGGCTCGAATTTTCGGGCCAGGCCGGGCCGGGCGGCCCGATTTGCCAGCCCTACCCTTATATATCATCTCCTTCCAAAAATTCACTTCGCCATTTTCACTCAAAAATTTCAAAAAATTACAGCAAAACTCTCTTTCAATCTCAATTTCTCATACTTTAGTTTAATTTTACAATTGTCATTTAGGTTCACCCCTACCCAATTAGGATTTATTCTAATTTTTTAGCATTTAATTTTTCAAATAATCAATTAATAACTAAAAAGTATAAATTAAATACTAAAAAATTATAATACACCATAATAGGGTAGGATAAACCTATGGGCATCTCCAATGCTAAACACATATTTGGTGCAGATTTTGCACCAAATAGCTACAATTTCAACATCAAATTTTTTGGCAAGTCCAACCTTCTGCACTAAATATCACATCAAATAAGAATATTCTCTAAAAGATTAATATAAACATGCTTAATGATTTAATATTTGTATGATATTTATTCAAAATTAATAACTATTAATTATATACTTACAAAAAAATATATTTAATATTAAAAAATTATAACATATATTGGAATTATAAAAGTACTTTAAATGATCATCAACTTCTTACAATTAATGAAATATGAGACTATAAAACTTATGAAAATACATATATTTTAGCTTCAATGATCATAATTAGTATATTTTTCTCATATATATTTCACTAATGCATTTCGAAGCACAATATGAGCATCTTTATTCTTGATTTCTCTATATTGGGCAAGAAAGTCAATTGCCTTAGTCCAACCAAGAAAGGGACATTTTGGGCATTAATGAACATAAGACCTCAGTTAATTTTTTTTTTCACCAACTCAGGTAATTCGTTGAAATGATTTGTAATCTGTGCGTTTTTCAAATAATTTTATATTATTCGTAGTGTGTTATTAAGTTAATTTGTAGTAGTTTGTGATATGACTCCATTCTACCTATTATGTTTAATTAATTGTGTTTTTATTGAAATTATTTATTTATTGATTGAGATGGTTTATAATTTAAACTAAATGAATATACAATTTATAAATTTAATTAAATTTATTGGATAATCCATTTAAAAATAATTTTAAATAATAAATTAATTTATTAAATGGTGTGAGACTCATCAACACCAATTTGAGTTAAGATTTGGAACAAGGTTAGAGTGAAATCCTATCTCAAATTGGTATTTTGGTCCAATATTGGAGATGTCCTAAGACTATGGATATCGGCGACCACATTGAAGTGGTCACCTGCCATGCAGACAAAAAAAAAATGGTTGAAGAAAAAAAGAGGCGGTCGACCAACTATCAAATGAGATCATTTGTGATTTCATTCCAACCATGCTTTGGCCAATGGGATGGTGATACTTATTTCCATCCTATTGACCAACTAATTTTATTTTAATTTATAGATAAAATTAATATATTTTTTATATAATATAATAAAAATAAAAAAATACCAAAAATCATATTTTTCATTCTCTATAAATAAACATTAATTTTGATATATTTCAATATACTTTGAAATTATTTTTTCTCTAATTTTCTATATATTCACAATAAAATTTTATTTTATATAATTTTAGGAAATACCGTTTAATAAGTACGATTTTATTTTCTGTAATTTTAGAAAATGTAATTTAATTGGGGTGAAGCATGTTGTAATTTATGTTATTAATTTAGTTTGTAATATTTTTATTGCTCGATTTTTCTTTTTAATATTTTCATTTTATTTTTATAATTATAATTTTTTATATTATTTTTATTAAAAATAATATTTTAATCTTAAAATAAAAGAAAATAATTATATATAATGGTGTGGTTGAGTGGTAGAAATTAATTAAATATTGGAGTGATTGGGTGGTTGAATGGTTGAATGGTTGAAGTGATTAGTGTTATTTATAGTCTAAATAATAAATGTAAAATTAAACTAAAATACAAGAAATTGAAATCAAAGAAAAAAATTAAAAAATTAAATATATAATTTCATCCGGAATACATTATTTTATGGGTTTCTCAAACCCAAAATCAGTCGCATTCGCGAAGTCTTCCTTCGTAGTTCTCACCCGCGGTGGCGGTAAGGTCAGAAGTGACAATTCGTAGTATACATTTTTCCGTTTATGTGTGATGTTGTGTATATTGCTATATATATCTTTCTTTGAAAAACAGCTCTGATTGCCTTATTCTGAACTAAGATTCCTCGTGTTGTTTCATTATTTGGATTGTTAAGCAGTAGTTTTATTAAGCACAAATGAGGTTTAAGAAGCAAAAGCGGCACCACAAAGCTGTGAGATTTTTCACGGCTTGCTTCGGATTCCGGGAGCCGTTCAAAATCCTGTGCGATGGGACTTTCGTGCACCATCTTCTAGCAAATGGGATTGCTCCCGCTGATACGGCATTGGCAAATATCCTTGGCGCCCCCGTTAAAATATTCACTACCAGGTCTCCCCTTGGCCCGTCTATCGATATCTGCTGTTTTAGCTTCTATGTTGATTTGGTGAAAAGTGACTTTTACCACTTTGCTGCAGATGTGTTGTTGCGGAGTTGAAAAGCCTCGGTAGTTCTTACACCGAGTCAATTAATGCAGCGAGTAGCCTGATGACTGCAAGGTTAGTTGTTAAAATGCTCTGCTGTGTGTGATTCTATTATGCATCCTCAATTAATGGTGCAGCAATGTTGCTAAGCACTATGACATGCATATTTTGGCTAGGTGGTTTTGATTAAGCAAATATCCAAAGAAGAATAATGTCTATCAGGTGTCTCATTCTCCTCTGTCTCATAGATCGCTTCTCTTCAAATAATTGGCTACTTATCCCACCATCAGATCTTTTTTTGGTTGCTCTCAAAGTTTTTGAATATCACATGAATTATATAATCACTCGTCACCTTCTAACGTGTGTGGTTTGAGAACCGTTTCAACTTTGTATCTAAATAACTGTTTTATAGATGTGATCATGAAAAACGGAAGAGTGCTGTAGCATGCATAACAGAAGTTATTGGTGAAAAAAACACCGAGCATTTCTTTGTTGCCACTCAGGATGCAGAGCTGAGGAAGAAGTTCCAAGAGGTTCCTATTTCAGTTTTTGAATAATGTGATACAATTTTTCATGATATGGACACTCTCCTTTTCTTTATCGCTATTTAGGTTGTCAAGGCCGTGTTTTGGTCATACAACTCTCAAACTGCTCTTTACTAACTTTTAGGGGACAGATTCCAGGTGTACCTCTAATATATGGTCTCAGAAATGCTCTCTTTCTAGAGCGGCCATCAGCTGTTCAACAAGAGCTCGCAAAGGCTGCTGAAGAGGAACGGTCACATATGACTGAATTAGAATTCAAGATGCTAAAGTCAAAGAAGAAAAGGATAGCTAATGGTGAAGCAAGGGATTCTTCTGAAACAGATGAAGAACACATCTTAGAGATACAGGATCCCAGGACAAATGTTAACAGGAGTAGAGCAGATAAAATGGATAAAGCTCAATTCAAGCGAAAGATAGCTAAGGTTAGAATATATATATCTTGCTCGCTAGAGAGAGAGAGAGAGTAACGTTACCCTACGCAACAAATGTGGGCACCTCCTTGAGCACCCCGGTATTATTTGTCTTTGAAGTGATGATTCATATGATCAAATACACCTAGTGCTCACGATAGCAGTTGAGTCCTTTTTGAAATACTTTGTTTATGTATTATTGTTGTCTTGCGCAGGGTCCAAACCCTCTCTCATGCAAAAAGAAAAAGAAACAAGGGGATACAGATACTGCTTCAGAAAAGGTCCATCTAAAATGCGTTTGGTTCTCTTTTTTCTCGTGAAAATTGATTGGATGTATAACTATAATAATAGTGTGCCGAACCTAAAATGTGTGATTGAGTGGGATTCGCCTCAACTGCGAGGGATTTTGGACTTCAATCAGTCTAAAGAAAACTCGGCATACAGTCAATCAGCTCATTATTTTAGATTCATATATTCACCAGACCAGTTTAAATTTAATTGCATGTGTTTCTTGCTTGAGATTGGGCTGTCATTACATATTTCAATCTTATTCACTTCTAATTCTCTTATGCCATTGATCCAGATGAGAAGTCAAATTCGGCCGCAGGAAGGAGATGGTGATAATAGCGCAAGAAGCAGGAGCATGAAACGTAAGAGATCGAAGAAAAGCAAGAGTTCCACAGAGCAAACTGTTCAGTGAAAAACACGTTGGATTTTGGTACCGAAAAAAAAATTCCATCTTGTACTAGAGCTTGTAGCTTCATCGACCCCACATTTTGCTGAGATAGATGAAATCAAATTATATTCCTTCTGATCAACAGATGAGTGTGAATTCGTTGACATGTGAGTGATATTTCAAATAAGCCAGTTGCTATTATGTTGCATTAGTACTCTCCTCCAGAAATATGTGGGTACGTTTTCTCTTTCAATCTTTCACCCATTTTATTGACAATCATTAGATACAGATCGACATTGTGCAAGATGAAAAAAGCATATGACTAAACAACACACATTTATGCCTGCATCAAAGTAGTCGAAGGAACACAGACAAAATTATCAGCTGGAAAAAAATGGCATACAGGGGAGGAGCCTGGCTCAATTCCGAGCACCTTGAAGGACACATGGTTACGGCTCCACTGCGAAGTATCCATGTGGCAGACGGCAACGGCCTCGACCCTATCTTCATTCTCCCCGGTAAGTGAAACACTGAACACCCTGTTTTGGCTCTCTTGGTAGTGGCAATAGAAAACAGCATAAGGGTAAGGCATCGTATGGCATGCCACCATCTTGGAGGCTGGAATCTCCTGGACTCCCATGACTGTATACTTCTGTAAACTAGGATTGGAACGCATACGGTGAGTCGTGGAGAGAATCTTGATCTGAGTTCCTGAACCAAAGATTGTTGTCGTAAAATCAAGCATTGAGCCCCAAGATGTCGCGCATGTCTTGGTCTCGCCCTTGATGGGCTTCGTCTCACACTGCTTGAGGGTGTCCTCCATGGCAGTGGCTTGAGGTGAACCCTGAGGGAATGAGTATAGGTCGAGTAGGTGATGGAGTAGGTGGGACGAGAAGGGAATGGAATCAGCTTCCTCTTTTGGAAGCAAATGAGCAGAGATGGATTCTAGTTTCCTGCTCGGGAAGTAGATGGGAATGGTGTTTCCTTGCTCGAGATCCTCCACGAAGAAGAAGACAACAAGTGAAGGATCCATGTGATGCGTGTGGGATGTTGATGGATGGGAATGAACTTGCTCAATTCGCATATCCATTTTCTTCCATCCATTTCCATTGCTAGCTGCCTGCCAAATATATCACAGTTCACAGCTATGTAACAGAGCTCAAGAACTGAAATGGAGATACATTTTTGAAGAGATGGAACGTTTACCAGTAGAATGAGGAGGCTGCAGAGTGTGAGCTTCACATCCATTGAACTTAGTTGTTGATCCAAAATGAAAGATTTGAACTAAATATTGAAATGAAACATTTGACACTGTTGAAGATATTAATCATTTTTATTAACAATTTTGGTCATATGTCCCACAAAATAAATATAATAGTCGATGAACTGTCGAGCTGATATGGACCAAGTTTGGCCTAATTTAATTTGATGATGATTAGGATCCAAATTTTGATTGCTTCTATAATACGAGATCTCGTTGAGATGAATTAGTTGATGATCAATTGATAACTCTTATCTTAACATTTTTTATTTTGGACAGGCATTCTAATATTGATACGAGAAAGAAAACTAGCTATTAAATTGCATTACTATGAAAGCATGAATCATGAGCATTCATAGGTGAAGTTTATACAACCAAAATCAAATGAAAAAAAAAAGTACACGAGATGGTCAAAATCCTCTAGAGCCTAACGAAAAAGCTCACTGTAACTCTATAGCCCAAATGATCGGTCACAAACAAGTTGTGCTCTATAATAATTAACGTAATTTCTACGTATCGAAAAGTTTTATCTCATTTTATATACCAATCCTTCTCTTATTTGCAATTTGCAGTGAAATATAAAATACAAAAACTATTAAATTAAATAACGTGATTCCTGCATCAATTCCAGTCCCCCGCCAAAAAAAAAAATGCGATAATGAGACCTCTTTGTCTCTAGTGATAATTGATCTAAATGATGACTTGCATAATTGAATCTTCTTCTTATTTTAGAATACAACTTGGTGCAATCATGTTTACAAAAATGTCACGCATCACTATTTTTCCATCACTCCATGTTTTACCAATAATACATGTTCAATTTTTGTTTGACAAAGAAGGGCCCCAAATCAAATTTCTGTGTTTTCTCTATTATTAGAGGATAAAATTAAAAAAAAAAAAAATATGTTAATCAATCTTGTGTGTTTGGCCCTTTATAAAGGGGTTCCCTAGTTTATTCAAGGTGTACAATTGATTTGCAGATATTTATTTTATTACGAGAAATGAAATCATTTTTCATTATAGCTGGCCTCTTCTATCTTGCCCTGGTATGCAATTTTCATTTTTCGCATCTCGATCAGATTCTTGAAAATCAATATTATTTATAATTCTTCTTTATGCATTGAATTGGACTTGTAGAATTAAAGAGAACTTGTTTTTTGATATAAATAATTTTCTTTTTACAATAGATGAATATTTGATTCTAAAAAATCATTTTTAGTTTTGATTCTAGTTAATTTCTTATAATTTCCCCCCTTTGTTGATGTAGTTTCCAGGCGGTATAAATGCAAGGAAATATCGAGAGTCAAGAACTGAAGGCTCTGTTGATTTCGGAAAAGAGTTGAAAACTGAGTCCAGTTTATGGGTGTGTAGTGATGATGTCAAACCAAAAGATGATAATTTATTGGTAAAAGAAGTTGAGAGGAAGTCTAGTTTTTGGGTTTACATTAATGATGAAGAAGCCAACCCAAATAAAGAGTTAAAAAAGCCTAATCTTTGGGTGTATAGCGATGATGTCAAACAAAGAGATGGAGATGAGACACTGTCGATAGAAGAATTCAAAACACAGCGCAATCTACGGGTGTATAATGACGATGAGTTTGGAAGGAACTCTAGTTTCTGGGTTTACAATGATCAAGATTCCAAGATTCATAAATGAAATAAATTTGAAGGAGATGCAATCATACAAATACAATGCTTGTAGTATTGCTCAATCTAAAGGCTTTTAATAATAAATAAAACTAAATAAATCCATTCTCGGCTAGATTTCCTTAACGTTTTTAGCCGATTGTTAAGTCTCGACTATATATTTCGGGTAGGCATTGCATGAAACTGGGAAATTGTTTTTTTTTTTTTCATATATCGTAAGTAAGAATAAATATAATATAAGCTCTATTAATATCTAACAGAGTTAATTATTCCTTAATTTTTGTATTTAAAAAAAAAGGTCAATATGATCCATATTCACTTTATACTTTTAATTTTAATTTTTAACTAAATGTATATCCTCCATGAAAGTATTAACTATTCGTTGATCTATATAAAGAGTTAATAATTGGGGCAGACTTGGGTGAGACCGTCTCATACATGAGACGGGTCAATACTCACATGTGGGGATCATTATTTATGGGTGAAATATCATTAACTCACATGTGAATATCATTATTTATACCCGCATGTGAGTATCATTATTTATGAATGAAGTATCATTAACTCACATGTATCATTATTTATGGGTGAAGTATCATTAACTCACATATATTGATCCGTCTCATGTATGAGACCGTCTCATAAAAGTTTTTGTCTTAATAATTAGGCATGCAGCAAAAAATCTATATAATATATAAAAACAAAGTTTTTATCTGATTTTTTTTTGCGCCAATATTTCTAGTGGAGTTTGGAAAACGGGACAATTTTTCTTAACAAAAACTTGTATGAGACAGTCTAACGGATCCCCTTACGTTAGACGGGTCAAAACCCGTCCAAACCCGCCCAACTGTTTTTTTCTTTTTTTTTCCTCCTTTTCTGCTGGGGGCTCTCTTTCTTCTTCTTTCTTTTTTTATTTCTTTCTTCTCCTTATTTTTTTCCATTTCCTTGTTTTTCTTTTTTCTCTGTTGGCGGACTCTCTCTTCTTTCTTCCTTTTTTTATTTTTTTCTCCTTTTTTTTCCATTTCCTTCATTTTCGTTTTTCTTTTTTTTTCCTTCTTTCTTCTTCTTTTTTTTTCTTTCTTTCTTCTCTTTTTTTTGTTTCTTTTTTTTTAATAATTATAATGTAGTCTTCTCAGGGTATAAATTTATATATATGTATATATATATATTCCTTGCGATTGACTAATTATTGAGTTAAAAAAAGAAGTATCATTAATTATAAGGTAAAGTATCATTAACTATGAGTGGAGTATATCATTAACCAAAGTATCATTATTTCTGAGGTGAAGTATTATTAACTCGCATATGAGTATCATTATTTATGGGGTGAAGTATTATTAACTCGCATATGAGTATCATTATTTATGGGGTGAAGTGGAGTCTCAATACTATGGAAAAAAATATGATTAATTGTAGAAGAAAGTATCACTAATTAGAAAAAAAAAGTATCACTAATTGTAGAAGAAAGTATCACTGATTAAAAAGAAAAGTATCACTAATTAGAAGAAAAGTATCACTAGTTACAGAAGAAAGTATCACTAATTAGAAGAAAAATATCACTAATTGCAGAAGAAAGTATCACTGATTGCAGAATAAAGTATCACTAGTTATAATAAAAGTATCACTAATTGCAGAAGAAAGTATCACTAATTAGAAGAAAAATATCACTAATTGCGGAAGAAAGTATCACTAATTAAAAAGAAAAGTATCACTAATTGCAGAAGAAAGTATCACAAAAGTATCACTAATTGCATAAGAAAGTATCATTAATTAGAAAAAAATATATATCACTAATTAGAAAGAAAAGTATCACTAATTGCAGAAGAAAGTATCACTATTAGTGATGCTTCATTTTTTATTACTAGTGATACTTACTTCATAATTAATGATACTTCTTTGTTGTTAATTTAATAATTAATGCTTAATCATCGGTAATTTTCATTTTAATGAAAATATAACTTTTATTTAGTGAAGTATCATTAACATTGATATGAAGTATCATTAATTATGGATGAAGTATCATTAATAAAATCATTACAAAAAAAAAAAAAAACTTCTAACTCTTCGTAGTGAAGCGTGAATTGAAGTCGAAAAAAAATAGCATTGAGAATGTACATGTATTGATGATTGGGAGTTAGAGCTCACGCTTTCCGCTCCCAAAAATAAAAATCGCCACCTCGACTCTTCCCTTCTAATTAGTGTCACCTAGCTACCTTTTTTTTTCCACTTATCATCAATCCTTTGTCTTGTAATATTAATTGCCATATATTAAATAATTAATCTAATGTTAATTTTATTACTGTAGTGTACCACGAGCTGAGGACTAATTTTGTATTTACCTTCTCATTTAATTTAATTTCCTATCTATAGAGTGTATTTATTAGAGAGATGGTGGGGGGAGGGTGGGGTGGGGGTGGGCAGAAAAAGTGACGAGAAAAGAAAAAAAGAAGAAGAAAAAGTTAGATGTAAAAAAAAATAAAAATTGAATATCAAATAAAAGAGGGGAATGGGGGGCCATTAAAAAAAATCATCACGTTTCCACCCTTTTGCAAATTAGACACTATATTTAAATTTAGTCAAATTAAAACGCCACATTTTAATTTATATGGGATTAAACATCCCCAATTTTTCGGGTGAGTTAAATATGACGTATATATTTGGCCTAAAAATCACGTTGTCAGCTATGTCAACATACACGTGTAACAAACGACGCCATTTTTGTTACTTTCTCTTCTTTGTTTATTGAAAAAATCATTTTTTATATGATTATTTATTTCTAAAATATAAAATATATTGAAAAAACTAATAAAATCGACGTTGTTTGTTACATGTGTGTATTGATATGACTGTTAACGTGGTTTTTAGACCAAATACGTCATATTTAACTCACTGAAAAATTTAGGGATGTTTAATCCCAAACAAATTAAAACATGGTGTTGTAATTGACTATATTTAAACGTGGTGTCTCATTTGTAAAAAAGTGTAGACGCGGTGATTTATTTAGCAATTAACCCTAACAAAAATCTAGAAGATATATAATTAGAAAAAATCGGATTATATTATTTCTTAACAAAAAAATTAATCATTTTATGATCAATTCAAGCGTTTTTAATTGTTTGCCAATTTGAATATTTAATTTTAAAATATTTTTTAATATTTTATTTTTATTAACATGACAAGCTAATTTGTCCAATTACATGATACATTATTCATTGATAGTTAAAATTTATGTTAAATAAGAGACGGAATATATACTATATCTAAAAGTAAGATAGTCCCTATAAATAAAAATATTAAATTTTCCCATCTAAATGCAGTTACTATAAATAAAAATATCATATTTATTTATTAATTAATACTATTTACATATTTAGTTAATTATATAGTCATTCAAGGACTGAATTTCAATTGTAGAATTACTTTTTTTTCAATAATATATTATTATTCTACATTTGAAATACATATGGTTTCCCTCTAAATTTCTAACAAATATTTGTTCATTTTAGCTATAATATAAAATGACGATGTTTACTCATTCTTACGTTAGATTAGAATATTGGCTCATAATAATTAAAAATACAATAATTAACATAAATTTGTGTGATCTACCATAAATAAAAAATAGGTTTCTAGCAAATTTACATATAAAGGCCAAACAATTTTGGAATTGGTTTTCTTTCATCCTAACAACAAATTACACACACACACACACACACAGATATATATATATATATTGTAACGCCCCAGTCCTACTAGGACCAAGACGTCACCAAAAACATACGTACATGCTTACGTGATAAATAATTTTCAAAAATAATAATAATATTTTATAAATAATTTGTAAATGGGCAGCACCTCAACTTAAAAATATTTGAACCACACACTCAGGTGCTTTCAAAGTCAACTTTCAACAAGGCTTTTCGAAATCAACAAACTAACACATAACCAAATGACCTGTTAATAAGAAATATATATAGCCAGACAGGCCACACATTTAAAAGCACCACGGTCAACCCTTATATACATTCAAAATATTTGTATATACAGTCAAAATTAACCACGGGGTCAACAACTTTTAAACTTAAAGGTTTTGCAATGTATCAACGAAAGCATTTAATATTTAATATACAAACATAAGTTTAAAGATGGTCTTAAGCAAAAACCACATAAGGGTCAACCATCAAAACCCAATCCAGCAACACGCCATCAACCAGCTCGATCTCCAGGACCTGGAAACATTTGAAAATATTTGGGTTGAGTGCCAGAAAACACTCAGTGGGCATTTTCATTCGTCCAAGTCATACTTTCATGCTTTAAAATCAATCATAAACATACTTTATAACATAGTTTACTCTTCTTTATTGGATGAGAGACCCAATGTGATCACATGATACTTTACGGTTACTTATCTAGACATTTGGTCACAAAGTAAACCGTCTTGCTTGTAAGTCGGAATTCCTCTATGCATGAAGTCTCAATACATCCAATCATTACGTAAACAATGTTATTAAAACATTTAACACACTTTTCATGGACGAATTTAAAACATAGTTGTGAGTTATAAAAAAACCCACCTGAATGATCTCAATATGCAGTGCAATTTATGTGTGAAATGCTACTATGCTTTCAGCTCGTCTCAACCTACAAAATTGAAATTCTAACTTAAAATCCTCAGATAGATCCATAAGGTAATAACTTAGGTCATAAATAGCTTGAGTAGGAATTTCTTATGTCTTGGGATCATTTGGAATTAAATTCAATGATTTAGAAACTTGGTTTAACATTTAGGAGTGAATTATAATTTTTAGAATTTCTTTTGGGACAAACAAAAAATAAAATAAAATAAAATAAAATTTCCAAATTATAGGACTTAATTGGAATTTCTAAAGCATTTTTAATTTAATTATAGGAATTAAACTAATATTAAGGGAAAGAAGATTTGGAAATTATGAAGCCTGACATAGGATGACGAAAATAAGCATAAAATTCTTTAAAATCTAACATGTGAGTAAACTAAAATTAGCCCTTTAAAATGACATCAGCAAAAGGTGGTGCACGACGGTGAATTAGCTAGTTTTGTTCGTTCACAATTTTCCAATGTCAATTCAGAAATATTCCCCCATAAATATATAATCTACAGGTTAATTAGGGGAGAGTTCAAATGGTTTTTTTTTTCTTTTTTCCTTTTTAAAGATAGACAATGTTTGTAAATTATAGAAGGAGACGGAAAAAGACGTGAGCTAAGTTAACTTACCTCCCGAGCTTTCCTCTTGCGCTTATGAGTAATTCCTAAATGATTCTCTAATTCCATAGATGATGTACATATATTCAGTCATCAATACGTGTAGTTCTTTGAATACATGTTCTATTAACTACCCTCCAAGTGGAAAGGAGTTTGTGGTGACTAATCATTTTACTAAAATAATTGTTAAATATTTCCTTTGGAACAATTTAAATGGTTGCAAATCCCTTTCGATTAGATGGCTGGAAATGGGCTTTAATTAGTCCAAATAAATAAATAGTTTAGTTAATAAAATTTTTGGTTCAAATTATTAGATGATATAAATTTTGTTATGAGATTAAATTAAGTTTGATTTGGATAATCTTGACATTAAAATGATCCCATTAATTTCTACTTTAATAATATAGATTCTAATTTTAACTTAGATGCTCAACTAAGGTCGAGACTTCTTAATCTTTTTGCGTCTCTAAGCCCATAATTAACTAGCCAAAATAATTTGGATTCTAATTTCATGAAATTCCTAGCTATAAAATAAATTTTAAATACTATATTTTTCTGGGGTGTTACATATATATATATGTATTGTTGAAAATAATATCTTATAAAAAATAAAAAGTAATTTATAGTATTGAAATTCGATTATTGAATGACTACGTAATTAACTAAACATGTAAATTGAGCATTAATTAATTAATAAATATTATATTTTCAATCATGAAAACTATATTTAGGCGGGAAACTTAATATTTCTATTTATAGCGAACATATTACTTTTAGATATAGTATAAATTAAATATATTAAAAAGAATCAAAATACACATCCAAACTTTTAAATTAAATATGATTAAAATTTTGAATTAAATGTATTAATTGAACTTATCAATTTAATGTTTAAAGTTTTGAAGTTAACATATTTAAGTAATCAAATTTAAATAGTTAAAAAATTGCATATTTTAATTTTTCAAACAAAATTTGTCCCACGAAGGAATAGGAAATATTGTTGTATGAACAAAATATACTAAATTGTGAGGCCCAATAATGGTCTTTGGATTTTTCATGATCTTCAGTTTAGATCAAGTGTAATATTTGATAAAAATTGAATTAAATATGTCAAAAAGTTCGAATATAACATTTTATTTTTTAAAATTTTAAAAATTCAAAATCCACATAATGAGTTCAAATATTTAAAGACAAAGTACTAATAAAAAAATTATATGTCTTACATCATTTTTTCCCTATTTTTCTTGTAGATTTGTGAAGTTCTAAACATGTATATCAATTCACGGGCACATGATGTTTTGTTTTTTTCAACATGTAGATTTATTAAGTTACATGTAATAACATATAAAAATCAATTTAAGGTGAAAATATCATAACAATTCATCGTATTTGAGTCAATAAACTTAAAAGAGATGATTGACACATATTTTATTAAAAAAAATATACAAGTAACTCATAATTCTGTCAATATAATTAATATATTTATATACTAAATTATTGATACAATATAATTTTATTATTACACATAAATTTTTATTAATATTCATTGTGCATTACACGTGTGTATACTACGTTGATACAAAATGAAATATTCAAAAGTAAGAAAATAAAATAAAATAGTAGAGACCACAATACGTTTTTTGTGCAATGGTTGAGAATCCGATCAATTATGCCAATATTAAGTCATCTTTATGAACTTATCATGGTCTAAACCTGCTTTGTAAAAACGCATTTAAATTTAAAAATAATTATTCTCAATGCCCTTTAAAAACTAAACTATCTATTCTAAAAAGTAATATATTTACTGAAATTCAATATTATTTTACAACATATATAATCAATTATGAAATGAGCATGCTTATTATTATTTAAAGTAAAAAAAGTATAAGTTAAGTATCAGATTATTAATTTGATATGTTGAAGCTAATTCATGAGTATATCAATGAACTCGCTCACTAACTTAGTAGTCTTAAACTCAAACTTAATTTGTTTATATTTATGAATCTTACTAAATGAACTAAAACGATAATTTATAGAATTTAAATCCAAATAGATCGTGAGTAATTCCACCAATTTACAACTTAAAAAATTATAGTAACAAAACTTTGCCAAATTTAACAATTTTCTGTGAAAGTAGTCAACTGCGACATACCAACTTTATATATAAAAACGCGTATCACCTCTCAGCGATTTACCGACACTCATCTTCAGAAACCAAATCAGCTATCATAACCATTGATAGTCCAATGCAGATGAATCAACGGCGCATAGAGCGTTATAAGTCGACACGCGATATTATCGTGGGGGGCGTCGCAGAGGATAAATCTAATATAGATAGATAGATACAGCAGAGATGTATGTATCTTGCATAGTCGACTGAAGCGGAGCTCACGAACGATGGAGGAAAAACGAAGAGACTCCGCCGGTATTTCGACGGCGACGGCGACGGCAATGGAGGCGTCACCGTCGGAGCAGCCGATGTCTCGGCGGAGAGGAGGTGTGAATAGGAAATCGGCCTCTATCAACAGCAGCGGCAGCAGCTCGACTCCCCAAACGACGTCGTCAAAGAGACAAGCTAGGGAGAAGCCTCCGGCTGTGCCTTTTCCTCCGATCCACATGAATGGACCCTGCACTAGGGCGCGCGTGCAGCCGTACAACAGCGGCAGCTTGTCTGAGGTGGCTTCGGTGAAGAGCGAGGCGGAGGTGCGGGAGGCGGCGGCGAAGGCTGAGGAAATGAGTAGACTGACTGAGAATTGGGAGGCATTGGAAGCGAAGATTGAGGCTGAGTACGAAGAGATTAGATCGAGAGATGCTAGTGTTCATGTGGTGCCTATTCATGCCGGTGAGTGAGAGATTAATGTTACGAAATTTATCGACGTACTTGCTTGTTTGAGATATTGAGATGTGTGATTGTTGAATTTAGGGCAACATTTCTCACTCTAATTTTCTGATTTGGGGAATTAAGCTTTGGGAATGTGTAATAGTTGAACTAGGAGTAAAGTGATAGTTAGGTTATTTTGAGAAAAAAGTAGTCCTCTTCTTCATTTTGTGGTGAATTGTTCACATCTGAAGCTAGTTTCTATGATGCCCGGAAATTAGGGTTTTGTAAGCTACTTGGGAATTGTTTCTCCACCTACATTTTACGAGATAAGCATTTGGAAATCAAATTGGCCATAAAGCTTGAATTTTTTTTCTATTTTTTTGGATTTGATGGGGAAAGTGGGTGTAAATGCAGCCTCTTTGTCTTGAAGCCTTACTCTTTTGTCGCTGACAATGTTGCCATCTCCAGTTCGTGTCAGTCTATTCTTGGGAGGAAATATAATGGGGGGTTTCAATTTTCTTTGTTTGTCGTTTCTATTTGCAATTTCCAAAATTTCATTTTTGGGTTTGGGTTTTCTAGATTATTTTGATAATATATATAACATGGCTTACAAATCTGATTCCTCTTCAACTTTACTTGTGTTCCAGGTTGGTTTTCATGGACGAAAATCCATCCGCTGGAAGAGAGGATGCTGCCTTTGTTCTTCAATGGTAAATCAGGAAGTAGGACTCCAGAGATGTATATGGAGATACGTAATTGGATGATGAAGAAGTTTCACCTCAATCCTAATGCACAAATTGAGTCGAAACATCTGTCTGAACTTGCTGTTGGGGAACTGGATGCTCGACAAGAGGTGATGGAGTTTCTGGATTACTGGGGTTTGATTAATTATCATCCTTTCCCACATCAGGAGCCTGCTGCAATGAATGTTCATGTGAATGCCAACAAGGATGAATCTGTCAAAATTGAATCATTGGTTGAAAAACTCTTTAAGTTTGAAACAGTGCAATCATGGACTCCAATTGCTCCCAGGATGAGCATGACTACACCAGCCATGTCATCTGGCTTACTTCCAGAAGCTGTAATTGCTGATGAACTGGTGAAGTCGGAGGGCCCTTCTGTTGAGTACCATTGTAATTCTTGCTCAGCAGATTGTTCACGGAAGCGATATCATTGCCAGAAGCAGGTTTGTTGTCTTTGACGTTGTTGTTCCTTTTTGTTGAATGTTTATTTGTTTTGTCTGTATTCAGTTGTAGTTGCTGCATTCCGTTA
This sequence comes from Perilla frutescens, assembly GCA_026008535.1. NCBI lineage: Eukaryota > Viridiplantae > Streptophyta > Magnoliopsida > Lamiales > Lamiaceae > Perilla > Perilla frutescens. The sequence continues at coordinate 35,339,367 of BRKX01000020.1, read as the reverse complement.
GCATGCACAGGCCATGTATTTCCATCTTAAGAATTACATTACAATGTTGTTGAGTGCCCATATTTCTGTAATTTTTTTAATTTATTTATAACTGAGCGTGATTTGTAAACAGGCGGATTTTGATCTCTGTGCGGAGTGTTACAATAATGGGAAGTTTGGTTCGGAGATGATGTCCCCATCAGATTTCATTCTTATGGAACCACCAGAAGCTGGTGGTGCAAGTGGAAGGAAATGGACAGATCAAGAAACTCTTCTGCTCCTTGAGGCTATAGAATTATTTAGAGATAACTGGAGTGAGATTGCTGAGCATGTTGCAACAAAGACAAAAGCTCAGTGTATATTACACTTTGTTCAAATGCCAATTGAAGATGCCTTTTTCAATCATGGTGATGAAAATAATGATGCTCCCAAGGAAAATGGGGCACCAGATTCCATCAGTAATAAAAACTCAGCTCCTGAAGCTGACAAAGAGAGCGATGCTGCTCTTAAAGATGCCGCTGAGAAAACAGAAAACCAAGGTGGTTGTACTGGAAATCAGGATTCATCCTGTCCAATGGAGATTTCAAAGGTCAATGAGGTTGACGAATCAGATGCGAGTCTTGATGCCGGGGAGAGCTTTGCATTGAAGGCTCTCAAGGAAGCATTTGAAGCTGTGGGTTCTCTTCCTTTACCTGGAGAAAAATTATCATTAGCTGAAGCTGGTAATCCTGTGATGACATTGGTATGTGGTTTTCAGTCCATGATTCCTAAATGAGTAACATATCACGCATCTTCTTTTTTCTCCTCTTCTCTGTATTTTATGGGAAAAAAATTCTGATGACTAAATTACAATTGAGTGCAATGAGTGAATATTCTGCGTCCTTATTTGTTCACATCCAACCTGATACTTTTACTCTGTTACAGGCTGCATTCCTAGTGCGACTGGTGGAACCTTATATTGCCAATGCATCAGTTTGTAGCCTTTTGAAATCTCTCTCTAGTGGTTATTCCAGTGAGCAGCTCGCAGCCAGGCACTGCTTCACTTTGGAAGATCCTCCAGATGACGAGAAGAATATGGCTGATGCAGAGGGGTATGCTTTTCAATGTTTCATCATCCTTTTACACTTCAAACTCATTGTTTTCCTGATTTTCAAATGTAAAGTTGCAGAGCTCCAATGGAAACAACCGAGCATGAAGCTAAGAAGGACAATGATGAACATACTGAAAAACAGGAGGAAAATCCCGATTCAATTGTTTTACATGATGAAAATGACGGCAATAAGGATTCCGCCCCTAAAAATGCAGCTTCTCCCAGACCTGACAGTGTAGACAGATCTGATACTGTGAAGGAACCTGATGTAATGGCTACTGATGAAGAAGCAAAACCAACCTCACAAAGTGACCCAAGTAGTGCTGCTCTCCCGAAGGAACAGGCAACAAAAGATGCTGAAGAATCAGCTATCTCTGCATCTCATAATGAGCTTCAATCAAATTCTACGAAAGAAGCTGGAGATGGAGCTTTAGCCGGTGAGGCCTCTCAGTCTAAAGATCCTATTAAAGATGAAGATATGATACCCATCTCTGAAGATAAAGAGGCTGATGCGGTGATTATCTCAAATTCAACCGAAAAAGACAACAATGCAGGTATTAATTTCAAATTTTGCTATTTACTTGTTTTCATCATTGGAAGGTGGTTTACTGGATTCACAGTCCATGTTATTAAGGTTAAAATATGACATTCCTGGAATACAAAATGGATTTTCTGTAATAGAATTTAGTTCTGGTTCTTGTGTAGCTTACACAGTAATATGAGGCCTACTAATCCGGATTACCCGCCTTGAGATATATGCTTATTACCAGTAAAAACACCAAGGGGATTTTCAGCTGAACTTACAGAGAAATTTTAACACCATCTATTTGATGTTAACCTAGTAGGTGATAGAGAAGCTAGGGAATGTGGCAATAAAGAGAAAGGGTCCACAGTGACAAAGAAAGATCTTGATAGTGATGAGAAGCTAAAACGAGCCGCAGTGACTGCCCTTTCAGCTGCAGCAATGAAAGCGAAGCTTCTTGCGGACCAAGAAGAAGAACAAATACTTCAGCTTTCCACATTTCTACTAGAAAAGCAGGTATTTTTATATTTGATCCAGACCCTTGCTGGTAGACCTGGAAAGTAAATTGGTGATTGTACTTCTGCAGTGGCTTGAAGCTTCATTTTTCTTGTCATTGAGGTCGTACTAGGGTCTCACAAAGCCTATTCTATTTGTTTATAAGATCCCTTGCTTTGGTTGCAGTTGTACAAGCTGGAGACCAAGTTGGCTTTCTTTGCTGATATGGAAAACATTGTAATGAGGGTTAAGGAACAGTTAGAACGGTCAAAGCAGAGGCTCTTCCACGAGAGAGCACAGATAATTGCAACACGATTTGGGATGCCGGGATCAGCTCGTCCGGCTACACAAAGTTTACCTCCCAACAGGGCAGCAGTTGCTTTCCCCAACGTGACATCAAGACCCTTAATGGGCATGAACTCCCTTAGGCCTCCTCTCTCGAGACCAATGATGCCACCAAATCCTATTTCAAGCACTATGTTGACGGGAAATGCCACAGGTAATTCAGTGCAGCCTAATGCAGATAATAAGGTTTCTTCAGTTGGCATGAAGTAGTCTCCAGAGTATACTGGAAATCGTCTCCTGCTCTAAATGTCTACACACCTTCACTTCTACCAAGTGAGCATTTTGTTATGAGAAAATCGCGTGATTCCTTTTTCCTGCCTTTACATGCAAGTTTATTGATTGAAGTTCAACCATAAATTCATCAGGTTGATGCGTTGATCGTGATGCTTTGAGAATGAATGCTAAGCATGCAATTGCTTGAACCTGAATACGAGACCGTCGTGTCAACCAGAATGAAATCTGCAGGTTCACAAAGCGAGAGTGGAACTTAAAAGCATCCCATCAATGAGTATTGGGAAAAAGCTTCAGGAATGCGTTCGGTGTGATCTGGTTTGTAGATTATAAGTGAGCCATGATTTTGTGAATTTGTCACAATTTACATATCCGCCGCTCAAACAGCAATTCACATAGGCTAGTTTAATGTCTCAGCCAGATTTCATGCTTAAAAGTGGAATTTTCATAGGTTTGTTCCAGGTTTATGTAGGTGTACTGTATAATTACATATTTATAAGGTGCGCTTGGTCAGTGTAGAAATGAAATTGTTAGCAGTTCTCCCAGATTGAAAGAACTAAAGTCAATGTCTTCGAATCGTTTTCTTTTAAAAGCTATGCAGGGAAGGGAAACGTAGCTTTACACAAATCAAGCAATCAAAATACTACGTAATCCAATTGCATTGATAATAACCGAGAAAATGAGTTCGAAAAATTAGAGCAATTAAGCTTCACTGCCCAAAAACTAGTTTACAGAGGTGCCTTAGCTGCTTCATGGAAGACTTGAGAATACTCCACTGTTTTCAGCATTCACAACCAGTTGACCTTTGCTGACTGCTGCTTCCGACATCAATTGTATCAGGCAGGTATCTACACCAAAGAAACCATTAACAAAAAATTGAGGAAGAGGAACTTGTTACAAGGGGAGGGAATATCTCATATTTCAGACTAGAGGGGTACTCTTTTTCCTCCGACGGGGGTTCACCAAGGTCCTAGTACCTATTAAACTTCTGGATTTTTATATCCGTATACTTTATAAAATTTTCATGTGAATTTATAATATTCTATACTTTGTAACATGTCACAACCATGACCAGAATACGCGAACCTTCTACACCCTAAACATAATAACATATCCATATACTCGTGGATAATTTTAATAGCTTACATTTCTTCTTCTTCCCCATTCTTCAGGGCATTCTTTGCAATGATCTGGAAAGCCTCTTCAACATTAGTGCCTTCTTTGGCAGAAGTCTCGAAGTAGGGAATATTCCCTTTCGAGGCACACCAAGCCCGAGCCTTTTTCTCTGATACCTGTAGCAGTTCAAACAAATTTGTAGTAAGCATCCATACACAATAGCTGATAGTTACAACCATGGCAATCTCCAAACAAGACCAAGCCCTCAAAAATTACCACTATGGATGCACATAACCCAGCATGTGCGCACTGAGGGATACATAGTGTTTCTAATATCATAGAGAGATGACAATGTTCATTTGTAAAAACTGAGATGAATATATTTGTGCACATATGACATACCAAAACACACGATCAAAGAAAAGACCCATCATTATATGAGAAATATATATTGAAAAATAATGATGATAACTCAGATGCATAAGATGTGCTGATGCTCGTCACCATGTCCGAAATTTGGGCACGTCAGAAATGTTCGTACTTTATTTTTTATTTTCTTTTTTTTTTAGTCCAAGAACAGTGGGATAAGGAGGATAGAAAAGAGAGAACAGATCTTGCACAAAGACAGACAGACGGAACAAGCACGCATGCACACTCATATAGAGAGAGAAGAAGATATACCACTCTACTGTTTCCACCATCCACATCGGTCTTGTTGCCGATCACAACAAATGGGAAATTTTCTGGATCTGTAGGGCTTGCCTGCAGTGAAATATTTGCTTTAGCTTTTCTTTTTTCCTTTTTTTTAATTAATCTCTTCAAATAGTAAAGAATGCGGATGGTATATGGATTAAATATCTTTCGTTAACAGCAAAAAGCCAATCACTACATGCTACAGTAACAAAAAATCAACAAACTTTATTTTTTGTCTTAGTGCAAAATGCGAACAAGAGGGAGTAAGAGCATGCGAAAAACCCATATTAAAAACTGAATGAAGTTGCAATTGTTTGGCTCTTGTTTTGTCTAACTGGGGAAGAGAGGGTGGTATCTTATGTACTCGCATGCGGGAAGAGAGGGTGGTATCTTATGTACTCGCATCAAAGTTATGGCTAAAGAAGGATTGAAAGTGCACCTCACTCCTTCCAGATATACATTTATAAACATAGTTCATGGATACCTTATATACATCACTATTATGAAAGTCTTGCTTACAATCTGATTGGAAATTATTGCAATGGGATAGAGGAGATACATTCTAAGAAGACAAGGATATCACCAGTACCTGAATTAAGAATTCTTCCCTCCAATTGTTAAGATTGTCGAACGATTTCATCACATTGACATCATAAACAAGCACACAACAATCAGCACCACGGTAAAAAGCAACCCCAAGGCTTTGAAATCTTTCTTGGCCAGCTGTATCCCATATCTAATTGGACAAAATGTCAATCCAAGGCTTAAAAGGGCAAGAAGAAAACATAGCAAGAAGAAAAGAACAAATACAATGGCTGCATAGCAAGGAAAAACAATGCAAATTAACTGTTGTTTATCTACATACCTAATCTCAATAAGGGCTCTCATATTAGGTATAACTCTCACTGCTAGACAATCCTATGCATGGAGTTCATACACTCAAATTCAAAAGTTTGAGAAATTCTTTTGAGATAAATTTTTTGATTCTAACATTATTAAACAACTATACAGCCAACCAGTAGAGTATGACGAGTCAAATTCTAGGATTCCTCTCATGTAACCCAAAAAAAGATGCTTCAGATTACCTGTAAGGTAAAAAGCCGATCCTCAAAGTGAACTTCCTTCGTCAGGAAATCTGCCCCAATTGTCGCCTTGTATTGGTTGCTGAACTTCTTATTTACATATCTTTAAATGAAGGTTCAAGGATAACATCAAAATAGTAATTAAAAACAATTTTAGCAAAATGTCCAACGATAGGTAAATTCACTAGCAACTATGATAATGGATTAACCAGTTGTCTAGGATACTGATTCATCAATGAGGTCTTCCCCACCCTGCAGATCACGAAATAAATTAATAAATATATTACACTCATTTATCAATAGATGCATGTCGATAATCATATGGAACTGTACGCAGATAGCAAGCACGACAGAGTATTAATCAAGGAATTCCAGTTTACATCAAATTACTTCATCGTTTTTCACTTCTATCAAATGTACGATCAAAGCAGCGCGCCAAATCAGACCAGTCTGTGTATTAAACCTAAGACATCAATAAATCATCCCTGTAAACCATTTTTTTATGCTAAAAATCGACAACAATCCATTTTTTTTTATACAAAAAAGTAGCAATTCATAACAAATCCGATACAAATGAATACACCTAGAAATCAAGTTTGAAGGGGAATAAAAACTCACCCACTGTCGCCGAGAATGATAACCTTGAGGAGAGCTCTTCTTCGCGATGGCATCGTTCTGAATTCCGATTAATCAGTTGACTTGATTAAAGATTCTCGTAAACTATAAGCGGATTTTCCTCTCTCTCGTTCTTTCAGAGAAGCGATCGAAGTTCAATTTAGGTTTTCTTTGGATTGATTGTCTTCTCTCATAGAGTCCTATTCTCTCTCTAGAAAACGATACAGTTGGCAGAAGGATGTTTCTAGTTGCCAAGTTGCGGAATTTTCTGGCTCGGTAATATCTATATTAGAAGTTTAGAACTTAGAAGTCGATAAAATATTATTTCTGTTCGGTATTCAGGAGTATTTACTTTGTTATATTTATCTAAAAAATTATTAAATAAAATTCAACGACGCCACAAAAATCAGATCTTTCATTCATAAACTTGTAAACAAAAACTTGTTACATAAATTTTCCTTTTATAACGGTGATGGGTCACCTCCCGCTGGGTTCAAATTTCCTGTTATACTTATCTGTGTTTTATTATTAAAATTATATTTTTAGTATTATTTATTATAAAATAAAAATTATTCTAACATAAATAATTATAGTTAACATTTATCAGCACGAAAATGAATTAAAAAGTAAAAAAATTTCATTTTGAATAAATCAACCATAATAATGGATTATTAATTAAAAATTAAATACTAAAAAATAATTATAAACTATAATTAGATGGGGTGAACCCTATAAAATAATATTAAAATTAAACTAAATCACAAAAAATATAATTGAAGAAAAATTATATAAAATACTCATAATTTGAAAGTGTAATACAGAGTGTAACAAAAGAAGTGTTATAGGAAATCTCAAGTGCACCTACTACACCTAAGTTTGTAATTTGACTTCCAACCTTTCCCCAAAATGTTAATTTAGCATTTATTATTATTATTATTATTATTATTATTATTATTATTATTATTATTATTATTATTATTATTATTATTATTATTATTATTATTATTATAGATCAGGAAATCTGCAATTAGTCGTATCAGTCCGGAGCAACGACCAATCTATGAAACAAAACTAGAAAAAACGTAAGAGCCAAAGATCGTCGGGGGGGGTGACGATCGTTGAGCCTCCGACGCTCAAGTTAGAAAAAGAAGAAGAGTAGAAAACGATAAGATATGAAATAATTGAATAATTAAAAGGCGAATAACGTAATCTCTAGCCAAAATGTGACTAGAAATCGAGGGAATGTCGTTCAATCCTGAAAAAATGTAGGGAAGAAGCCCAGATGTTGAATCGCCTGAGTGGAATTAATTCAGAAAACCGTGAACTCAGTGCTCTTAGGGTATGATGTAAAGCTTGTGGGTATTTTAGCGTCGTCGTCAAATGAGAAGGGGGGCCTCCTTTTTTAAAGGTGGAGGTAGCAACTAGGGTTCGTGTGGATCGCGGAAGCGGTTGAAGGACGTGCCGTCTCCTCTGAACACGTCAATCTTTCCGGATAAGACGGAACTGATCGTTAATTCAAATTTAAAATTGAACGGTTATCTATTGGAATACCGATTGTACGCTGTCGTTCAACCCTTTTGGGCCAGCATATTGGGTTAACGAAAAATAACCACTACAGTTAGCCCCTCATTGTCTAGGTTCCAGCATGGGAGTTAGACAATGAATCATAATGCAAATAAACATGTAAGGACATAAGATGTCCGCCATGAGGCTGAACATCGAGCCCAAGCTTGGAGCGCAAGCTGCAAGGCAGGACGGCCGAGACTTTAAAAGCAAACTATAAGATTGAACATCGAAGCCCCAAGTATGGGCTATGAAGCCGAACGACCCAAGTTATAAAATAACCTGGAGGTCGAATGTCTAAGCTTTGAATGCAAGCAGCAAGGTAAGACGACCGAGGCTTTGAATGCAAACCGTAAGGCCGAACACCGAAGTCTCGAGTATGGGCTATGAAGCTAAACGACCCAAGTTATAAAATAACTTGGAGGTCAAACGCCTAAGCTATGAATGCAAGCTGCAAGGTAGGACGACCGAGGCTTTGAATACAAACTGTAAGGCCGAACACCGTAAATCCAATATTATTTGCCATAAATCAATTTATGCTTGCATTTCAACTTCGGGACCATTTTCGAGGGGCTACAAGATCGACCTTGAAGCTTCTGAGAGGTGTCGACCCTAGGGTCGATAATTTGCGGAGAAAATCATACCAAGATCGACTTGTAACCCATAAACCCTAGGGTCAATCATTACTCCTTTCAAAATAGTCGACCCTAGAGTCGATTATTATTTCTTTCAAAACAATCGACCTTAGGGTCGATAACTACTTTGCAATTTTTTTTATTGTAACAGGATAAGTGTGGCAATTAAGAATCCTTACACAACTCAAATTCTTATCCGGACTGGGCTTTGAAATAGGATTTTTCTTCTTGCTTGGGGATCAAGACTCCACCCTAGCTGCGTCACCTGCTACTTCTATAAGAAGGAGAAAATTTTCTTCTGATGTAGACACTCAAAACCATTTTCATCATTATTTCCTGAGTTTCAAGCCCGTAGCAACGTCAAGATAATTGGTAAGTTGTCGACCTTTTTATTCTTGATCTTGATTTGTGTGAGTTTATTTATTTTCTGCATTGTGAATCCGAGAATAAGTGGAAAAGTTGATCCTCAAAATAAAAAACAAGATGATGGATATCTGCAGTGCGATATGGAAATGCCTAAGACCGGGAACCCTGAGGCAGGAAGTGTAACGTCCCAGTCCCGAAAGAATAGTGACAAGGGACCGGTGCGTTACTAGGGAAGGGGGAAGAGGTTGTTGCATAAAGATAATTATATGAAATAGCTTTGGGACAAGAATAGGTTATATTTTCTAGAAATTTGGGCAACATAACCTCTGTAACTGAAATTAAACCACGCTCTAAGGCGTCTTAGAAGGAACTTGAATCAATAAACAATCATCAAAGGGAACTTATCCCACCAAATAACTGTAAAGGAACATCATAGCATAATGCTGAAATCATAACATGCTTCAAACAATTGAAGGCAAGCTGTATCAGAGTGAACGGAACAAGCGCGGAGCACAATTCAAGTAAAATTGTTTGCAAGCACTTAATTGATTTAGGGTATCCAAGATTTCTGAATAACACAAAAAGAGCAAGCATATAACAAAAAGTAAACCCTCGCCTCAGCTCCGTCATCTTCCAGCCTGCCTCTCAACCTGAAAATATTTAGAAAAGATTTGGGTTGAGTACTAGCGTACCCAGTGGACAGATTTTGATAAACAGTTCACAAACATTTTATAAATATGAATATCGTATCCACACAAGTATAACAATGGAAATGTTTCAAATCTCAAAAGCATTCCATGTATACAAAGCTTCTTTTAACCTTACTTGCACGCTCTATCTCAACTGTCCCTTCCTACAGTGTCTTAACTTATATACACATCCTCCAGCCCAGCTGTCTAATAAAGGATAGTGTATACGGTTCCAAAGCTTTAAGGATCCGAACTCGAGTCTAGTAAAGCACTCAATATTTTCGTAGGATACTGCGAACGCGAACAGTGAGAGAAATCATTTTGATACAGATATTCATGTTTCACAATTGATAAATAGTTGAGCTTATTAGCTGAACATAATTTGAGAAAAATATAACCCACCTGATAATAACGAGCACATGGCAGCATAATAACTTCAAAAATGGTTCATTAATCCTAGCAGGCTCGATACGATAGCCGCGCGACGTGGAAACAACGTCGCCATTTTCCGGCGACATGGCTGCAGCTTCGGCGACTTCGGCGGCGCTTCGGCGACGGCGGTGGCAGCGGCAGGTGGTGGTGGTGTTGGAAGCTCCTCCTCCTCTCTCCTCCCCTCTCTCTCCCATCTCTCTTCTCTCTCACTTAACTCTCTCTCTCGGCACTCTTTCTTTTCTTTTTCCTTCTTTCTTTTTCTTTCTTTTTCAATCTCTCTCTCCTGGCTATTATGATAAGATGGGGAGTGGCGGTGGAAAAATAAACGAGAGGGGGGGCTGGTGATAAGGATGAATGGGCGGTTGATTATCTAGATAGTTTAGGATATTTTCGAATAAAATAGTCGGATATAAAATATTGATAAAATACTTTTTTGGACTCGATTAAAAATTACTTTATTTCACCGCGAGTTCAATTGATCTCGCATTATAAATTTAAAAAAATACCGGGAGGTTCATTGGGTTATTTTCTATTAGATCAATTCAAAATAATATGCCGAAAATATCATTTGGTAATAAAATGAGAAAATATTCATTTTTAAATTGAATAAAAAAATTATTATTTATTTTACCAAAAATATTGTCGGGAGTTCGTTTGACCTCTAATTAAAATTTTAAAATTATCATTGAAATTATCAAGTCGTTCTATTTTCACGAAAATCATTACTGACCACCCGTCAAAAATATTTCAACTATATTTTTTCTCAATCTTAATTAATGCCTAAAGTCGCGTCTTTTATCTATTTTACTTTATTTTAGCTCCAATAATTTTTTGTATCCTTCTAAATAAATCTAGAAAACTTTTAACTATAATTCAAAAATACGGGGTGTTACATCCTACCATCCTTAATAAAAATTTCGTCCTGAAATTTACTAATCTTAAAATGGAGTGTCGAAACAGTTCCTGAGCAATTCTGACTCCAACTTTCACGTTGCTTCTTCTTATCCATGGCAGTTTTGTGGTACCTTCGTTATGCTAATCACTTTATTCTTCAGACTCTGGGTCTTCCGATCAAGAATGTTCTGGAGTCTTTCGTCGTATTCTCTAAATTGTTATTTAGCATCATATCTTCTTTTCTGGTCACGAGGTTGAAGATCAAACACGTACTTCTTCAGCATCAAGACGCGGAACACATCATTGAGGTTGGGTGGGAAGGCCATCATATACGCTATTTCATTAATCCTAGCAAAAAGATTGTTTCTCTCGAGTCGTAAATCTTACTAAGACGTATAATTTGTCTTGGTCCACTTTAACTTGATGCGCATAACTATTCATACGTTCTTCTCTGCAGCTTTCTTCAAATTTTCTTTAACACCATTCTTTGAGTCGAGAAGAGATATAGAAAATAGATATTGATCCACCTGAATCAAAGCATATTATCTCGATCATCGCATACGTCACCCGGAAGTTAAGACATCTAGTCTCGAACTTGTCCTTGCTCCTCGATCACAAATGTATAGAGACAGGAGTAGCGAGAACAGATCTTTCTATCGCGATTCTTCATAGACATTCGAAATTCTCCCTACATGCTCCTCAAATACATATACACGCGAACCGCATTTCCTAGAAATCCATATAACTTAAGCCATCTAAAAGAATACACCTATCCATTCTAAGTTCTTCCTACGTTCAAGTCTACAAGACACTACATAATCGTTTCCATCTTCCTGAATCAATTAGCTCTTTATAATACCCATCAGATTCTCGGTTGAACCGGAATCCAGATGTCCCAGACATCCTATTAAATCATAGGTGAACCACGGCCTTACCGTGAACCCTCTTTCATGTAGGATTAAATCCAAACATGACATAACACATTCTTTTGAAATTTCACATCATAACAAATTGACACATTTCAATGGAACCAATCCATGTGGGCTTATAATCTTGAACGTGGAAAAACATTTAATCAACCTATGTTCCACAAGAATCTTAACAATCATCAACTTAAAATTTAATCTATCTATCTAAAGAAAGCCACTTAGTTAGCCTAAATTCTCCAAAACAACATGATAACTTAACATTCAATCCAAAGTTCAAGCTACTATAGTCTAGATTCTTTGCTATGATCAATCTAGAATCCATTCACAACTCATTCTTATCACTTAAAGTAATTCTAACCTCTTTCAATTATTTCCACCTTTTGGTCAAAATCAAAATCTAGATGTCTCGACATCTCTGAATAACTTTAGACGAATCACGAATTCTCATCATAAAACTTTAATGTAAGTTCGAGTCATAATACTTTATAGTGAAACGTGGAGATAACTCTCTTGTAAATGAATCACAACCTCTTGTCGTGAAACCTGAAAATAATTCTTAACCAAATGATGAATCATGAAATATAATCATGAAACGTGTAAAATATTTTCAAAATCATTCACGATAACGGATAATGAAACCCGAATTTTTTTATAAACGAATAATGATATCAAATCGTGAAACCTTGAAATATACGAATCATGACCTCTCATCATGAAACCTGATAATATAAGAATCATGACCTCTTATCATGAAACCTGGTAATAGAATCATGATATCTCATCATGAAACCTGAGAATAGCTTTTGAATCATGATCTCTGGTCATGAAACCTGAATAGAACGAATCACGATTTTTTTTTATCATGAAACCTAAAAATAGCTTTCATAAATGAATCACGATATCTGACTGTGAAACCTGAAAAAATATTTAGCGTGATAAACTGCACTCTCATGTGCGTCAATTTTAAAATACATGTGTACCTTTTGTTGAGGGCGGCGTAGATGACGTGCTGAGGGTTGCTGAACAAATAGTGGAAGAGAATAGATATAATTTCGAATTCAAAGAATAATGCTGCAGGTTTACAAAGTTGCAAACCTACTCTGATACTAATCTGTAACGTCCTAGTCCCGGAAGAATAGTGACAAGGGACCGGTGCGTTACTAGGGAAGAGAGAAGGGGTTGTTGCATAAAGATAATTATATGAAATAGCTTTGGGACAAGAATAGGTTATATTTCCCAGAAATTTGGGCAGCATAACCTCTGTAACTGAAATTAAACCACGCTCTAAGGCATCTTAGAAGGAACTTGAATCAATAGACAATCATCAAAGGGAACTTATCCCACCAAATAACTGTAAAGGAACATCATAGCATAATGCTGAAATCATAACATGCTTCAAACAATTGAAGGCAAGCTATATCAGAGTGAACGGAACAAGCGCGGAGCACAATTCAAGTAAAATTGTTTGCAAGTACTTAATTGATTTATGGTATCCAAGATTTCTGAATAACACAAAAAGAGCAAGCATATAACAACAAGTAAGCCCTCGCCTCAGCTCCGTCATCTTCCAGCTTGCCTCTCAACCTGAAAATATTTAGAAAAGATTTTGGCTGAGTACTAGCGTACCCAGTGGGCAGATTTTGATAAACAGTTCACAAACATTTTACAAATATGAATATCGTATCCACACAAGTATAACAATGGAAATGTTTCAAATCTCAAAAGCATTTCATGTATACAAAGCTTCTTTTAACCTTACTTGCACGCTCTATCTCAACTGTCCCTTCCTACAGTGTCTTAACTTATATACACATCCTCCAGCCCGGCTGTCTAATAAAGGATAGTGTATACGGTTCCAAAGCTTTAAGGATCCGAACTCGAGTCTAGTTAAGCACTCAATGTTTTCGTAGGATACTGGTGAACGTGAACAGTGAGAGAAATCATTTTGATACAGATATTCATGCTTCACAATTGATAAACAGTTGAGCTTATTAGCTGAACATAATTTGAGAAAAATATAACCCACCTGATAATAACGAGCACATGGCGGCATAATAACTTCAAAAATGGTTCATTAATCCTAGCAGGCTCGATACGATAGCCACGCGACGCGGAAACAACGTCGCCATTTTCCGGCGACATGGCTGCAGCTCCGGCGACTTCGGCGGCGCTCCGGCGACGGCGGTGGCAGCGGCAGGTGGTGGTGGTGTTGGCAGCTCCTCCTCCTCTCTCCCTCTCTCTCCCATCTCTCTTCTCTCTCACTTAACTCTATCTCTCTCTCTCTCGGCACTCTTTCTTTTCTTTTTCCTTCTTTCTTTTTCTTTCTTTTTCAATCTCTCTCTCCTGGCTATTATGATAAGGTGGGGAGTGGCGGTGGAAAAATAAACGAGAGTGGGGGGGCTGGTGATAAGGATAAATGGGCGGTTGATTATCTAGATAGTTTAGGATATTTTCAAATAAAATAGTCGGATATAAAATATTGATAAAATACTTTTTTGGACTCGATTAAAAATTACTTTATTTCACCGCGAGTTCAATTGATCTCGCATTATAAATTTAAAAAAATACCGGGAGGTTCATTAGGTTATTTCCTATTAGATCAATTCAAAATAATATGCCGAAAATATCATTTGATAATAAAACGAGAAAAGATTCATTTTTAAATTGAATAAAAAAAATTATTATTTATTTTACCAAAAATATTGTCACGAGTTTGTTTGACCTCTAATTAAAATTTTAAAATTATCATTGAAATTATCAAGTCGTTCTATTTTCACGAAAATCATTACTGACCACGCGTCAAAAATATTTCAACTATATTTTTTCTCAATCTTAACTAATGCCTAAAGTCGCGTCTTTTATCTATTTTACTTTATTTTAGCTCCAATAATTTTTTGTATCCTTCTAAATAAATCTAGAAAACTTTTAACTATAATTCAAAAATATGGGGTGTTACAGGAAGTTCGAAAAAATCAAAGACTTTAAAGAAAAATTCGGGGTCTATGGAATGCGGTGAGATCTGAAACTTAAGAGATGTTTTAGAATTTGAGGACGAGGGCTCAGGTTCAGGGTCTGACAGTACCGACGATACCGATGGTACAATTGCTAAGGGCGATGACATGGTCATTGATCAGATGGAGAACTCAAGTGAGAAAGTCGATGGTTCTGACAATACAGATGAAATCATAGATTGCTCCCATAGATCTTTAGGGTTCAAGGCAGAAGCAGTGCCGTCTACAGTCAACCAATGATATCTAAAACACTTAATACAATCTTATAGGGTCGCTTGTCAACTGAAAGTGAGGGTCCCAAAGTCTTCGGAAAGAGCTTGTTGACCTCCATAGGATTCTGTTGCATTTTACGCTGATGTTTTCAAGAGAGGGGTTCAATTACCCTTACATAACTTCTTTAGGAAGGTCACAGCTGTTTAGTGTTTATTTCTGATGTTTTTCTTATTGTAATTGATGAGTCATGAATGAGCCTTGACAAACTAAATCCGGAATTGCAGCTGCGTGGTCCAATGACGCGACTTAGAGCCAAGAAGCTGCAAGGCTACCTTTAGTGTTTCGTTGGAAAGAAGCTCGAGGAAGAGTTGATTCTTCAAAGTAGCCCCAAGCTGATTACTATGCTTTCAATACAAGATGAAGATGAAGCCTTGGAGGATTGAAACATTCTTAGATATTTTATTTTATCATTTCGAACAGATTTTTAGTTATTTTATTTAATTAGACTATTATTTCAGCTGTGGATTTTAATTTAATTAGAAGCCCACATTATTGTTAGGAGAATTGGGCCTTTAGTTATTTCTTTTATTTTCGAAATTATTAAGCCCATTTACTTAATAATTTCATTTTTTCCCTTAGGTTAGTATTTATGCATCTTTCAAACGCTGTATTACACAGATTGGATTTGATATTGAATTTGTGTTTTACGCTTCATCCCGTCTCACAAACAAACAACATAGTTCTTGGTAGGGTTTGTGAATTGGCGCCTACAAACTTGACACCAAAAGATTCATTCGTGCATCCAGTAGTGTACGAGTTAATCTGCCACGAAGGTCTACTCCATATTCGCGTTTCGAATTCTCGTAGATCCGAGGTTCATTTCGGATAAGCTTCACCCATCCCTTTTATTTTCCGTTCATTCCACCCTTCATCATCATCACCTCCACGCCTCCATAACTGCCCTCATCGTCCCATCCCTTCATACTTTGCATAAAATTCTGACTTGAGCGTAATCCGACTTTAGTTGAAAGATTTTAGAATTAGGGTTCTTGGGTCGAAATTAGAAATTTATTTGGATTCGTGTATTTAATTTAGGGTTTCTGTTGTCGTGATCAATTTTGGGATTTTTTTATTTATTGAGATAGTTTAGTTGTTGGATTGAATCAATTGTCATGTTGACGTGTGTTCGATTTGTTAAGCTTCCGCATTGATTGGTCGCATTAGTAATTCTATATCTTTAGTGTGTGTGTTTTATCATTTTCATGTTGTTTTGGTGTATTTGGCTTCATATTTAATCCCTTGGTGTGTCATACCTGTGTTGTGTAGCCTTTGAGCTTTTGCTCAAAAAGCAAGTATTTTATGGCACAAAAGGTGGAAAAGCCAGAAACCCAGCTGAAGGGAGGGGGGCAAACTGAAGACCACAACTTAGGACACATACAAATTGATGGCCAAGATGCCAAATTGATGGCCAACTGGTGCCAAACTGATGGGTCAAGTTGAACTGATCACCAGTTGAGCTCAGCACAAGCTGAACTGAACACAAGCTGAGGGCCAACTAGAGCCCCAACTGATGAGTCAAACCAAAACTCCCAACTGATGGTAGACTCCAGCTGAGCTGGAGAGTCCAGCTGGAGAGTCGGCTGAAGAACCAGCTAGAAAGCCAGATGGAGAGTCCAGCTGAACTGGAGAGCCGGCTGGAGAGTCCAGCTAGAGAACAAACTTTAAAACAAACTGAAGAAGCTAGTTGGAAAGAGCCAACTGAAGGCCGGACTGAAGGCTCAACTGAACCATCCAGCTGGAGCTTGAACTGAAGCTTCCCAATTGAGTAATGAACTGAACAGTTGAGCCTGCATAGTGGATGAACTGAAAATAAAATTGGAGCCACAACTAGAGGAGCCGGCCACCGCGGGACACCCCAACCGCCGCTGGAGGGTGCTGTCGGCCAAAGGCACCCCGCTAGCACGGAGTGCCCTGCCTGCACTGGGCATTCCTTGCCCAGCCGGTGTGGGTTCCCTCTTTTCTCCAAGTTCTTTTCAGTAGTTGGTGGAATCATTTTGAGTATTTGGTTCTTAAAGTCACCAACTACTCCACCTTCCAAGAATTCAATTCCACGCGGAGCGAGAGAGACTTTTATCACTTGGAGATTTGGAGAGATAAAGATCATAGTTCTCATTACCATTCTCCATCAACTCTCAACCACCATCCATCCATATTCAATTCACGCGAAGAGATAGAGAGAGAGAGAGAATATCTCCTTATAAATGGAGCAGAGAAAAGAAAAAGAAAGAGGCTCTCGGAGGGGAGGACCTCCCAACTAGTTTGAGGGGGTGAGACCTTTAGATCAGTTTGGGAGGGTTCGTTCCATTCACTTCATCATCTTCACCACATAGAAAGGGAGAGAGAGATGATCAGTTTGGGGACGTGACACCCTCAAACTGATCAGTTGAGATAAAAGGAAGTTGGCAACCAGTTGAGGACCAGAGAAGAAGGGATGATCAGTTTGAGGGATGTGACACCCTCAAACTGATCAGCTTGGAGCTTTGGAGAAGCTAGATCAGAGAGGGAGAAGGCACAGAAGAGGGGTCTAAGCTCGAGCTGAGGTGAAAGTTAGGCTTGCTCGAAGATCTCCATTTCTTTGGTATTTCCTTTTCAGTTTCAGTTTTTTGTTGGGATTTATCCCAAACTTTGTCGCGATAAACAAAATTTATGTAAGTTTATATTTTATTTATCTTTGGTACTTGCAATAAAGAACTTATGTGATTCTTGTGTTGTCTCGCTCGATGAGGGGCTAATTTCATTCATTAAGGGTAAATAATCAATTTGGTTTTAATCCTTGCTTGTGATTGTTGATTTCCCGTTGATTAAACTTAACTTATTTATGTTGGGTACTTGATCAATATTCAGCATTGCTAGGTAATAGATGAGACCGAGAGGAGATTCTATTGCCCAACTAGGTTCTTTCATTATCTTAATCATATAATTTAGCCAATGGGGGTTTAATGGATTGACGGTGGCAGTAAATGAAGTTAAGCATCTTGAAGGAGTCTACTTTATGCTTAAGAAGTGTTAATCTTACTCGTATAATCTAGCCGATAAGGGTTTAATGGATTAGTGGTGAGAGTAAATGAAGTTAATCTTCTTGAAGGAGTCTATTGTACGTTTAAGGGTAACCAAATCAACTTGAATCGAAGTAGGAGAGAAACCAAGAAGAGAATCTATGCCCTAATGTCCGTATATATTAGTTTAGTTCATTTTATTTGTTTGTTTGTTTACTTTCTTGTCTTTCTCTCGCTTTGGTTTAGTAGAATTTAGTTTAATCTCCTCATCTTCGGTTTAGAATGTTTAGGATTGTATTTATTTTCATGTGTGTAATACGAGAGAGACAAATCGCTCTGTTAAGCTTTTCTCGAGAGACACGACTTGGGTTAGCTCACCACCCTACAATCGACCCCGTCCTCTTGCAGGTCCAGTTTGTAGGTTTGCGTGTGTGGTCTAAGCCGAAAACAATCAATAAGCGTCGTTGCCGGGGAAAGCTTTAGGTGTATTTATCCATTTTGTGTTATATTATTTTTCGTGTTTATTTTCTTTTGTTTAAGTTTTCATAATTTCTTCTCCAATTGCGTGTGATCTCTTTTCTTGTTTGAGTCTGTGTATGCTATGTCAAAGAAGTCTCAATAGGAAGCTAGCCCTGTATTCAAAAACATTCACAGACCAAGGAGGATAGGAATACCCAGCTAGGAAGGAGAAAGTTCCAGTGAAGCTTACTCTTTGAGTAACAAAGCTTGAAATGGAACACCAACCATGGGAGCACGAAGTTGAGCTGATCGTGCTTAATGATCCCCCATGACCACCTACTGAGGCTCTGTCTAGCCCGGGACATTAAAATGAGCACTGCGTGAGAGGCAACCCATGATTTTATTGCTTTTATAGTTTGAATAATTTTTACTTTTGTGTGTTTGTATTTTAATGTTTGTCTCGCAGGAATAATGTTGTGGTTCTTTTGGATCTGCTCAATTAAATGATGAAAGAATGCTGAAAAGCTCGCTCGTCCTTCTTACAAGCGCTAGACCATACAGCTGGTGCTAGTCCCACAGTCTCCTCTACCACCTTACCAGCCACCGAATTAGTGAAGTTATCTTTGTGTTCTTTTTATGTGTTTTCATGTTTTCATGTCTTGTGTTGTGTTTTGTCTTGCACTTAGCATTCTTTGTCTTGTCTATTTATCTGATTAGATATATGAATCTTCAAGGGATTGTTGTTGAGTCGATCATGCTTCGTGAGATTGTTCCCATTGTTTCGTTCTAGAACATGAATTATCATGAGAATGATTATAATTAGAAAACTTGTGTCGTGGATTTTGTCCTCCAAGAATTAGGAAGCATGCTTAGTTATCTTAACAAAGGTGATAGTTATTCTCTTTGAACCTTTCTATTCTCACACTTCCTCTTGTGATAAAAAAATATGAAATGATTAAATAAAAAGTGAGGATAATAAAGATTTCTGCTCCGCTAGTCGACTATGAGCATGGAAAACCACGCAATGTCACTGAGATTTTCTCCCTAAGGTCTAAACCTTGTGAATTTTGATCCACGTCCTCCTAAATAACTGTCCAAATAAATGGGATTGCATTCTGGATTATACTCCTATCATGTATGCCAATTCGAATGAAATTCTGCATGATGAGTATGGGAAACCACGTTAGGAAACTCGGCTTAGTCTGATGATTTAACCTAATGAACTATATCCTATGATTGCATCTCGGGTTAAGCATAAATAAATTAAGGAAGTTAGTGTGGAAGATGTTTTGAAAGAATATTTATCGCAATTGCTTTGAGACTAATCTATCTTCCTTATTCTTGTTGGAGAAGCAACATGTCTGGTTTGATAATTGTCTTCATTTTCTTTGATAGTGAGTGTTCTAGTTTGAAGCCGTGTGGAGAGATCAAATATACATGATCTACTTGGGAACCATTCCTTCTTGCTTCATGTCTTAAATTACTATGTTTGCTTGAGGACAAGTAAAAGGCTAAATGTGGGGGAGTTTGTTTAGTGTTTATTTGTGATATTTTTCTTATTGTAATTATATATCTTTAGTACAAGTGTTTTATCATTTTCATGTTGTTCTGGTGTTTTTAGCTTCATATTTGATCCCTTAGTGTGTCATGCCTGTGTTGTATAGCTTTTGAGCTTTTACTCCAAAAGCAGGTATTTTATGGCATAAAATGTAGAAAAATCGGAAGCCCAGCTGAAGAGGGGGCAAACTGAAGACCACAACTTAGGACACATCCAAACTGATGGCCAACTGGTGTCAAACTGATGGCCAAGATGCCAAACTGATGGACAATTGGTGCCAAACTGATGGGTCAAGTTGAACTGATCACCAGTTGAGCTGAGCACAAGTTGAACTGAATGCAAACTGATCACCAGTCAAGTTGACTCATCAGTGCAAAACTCCCAACTGATGGTAGACTCCAGCTGAGCTGGAGAGCCAGCTGAAGAACCATCTGGAGAGTCCAGAGAACCAGCCGGAGAGTCGACTGAAGAACCTACTGGAGAGCCAGTGGAGAGTCAGCCTGAAGAACCAGCTAGAGAGTAAGCTGGAGAGTCCAGCTAAACTGGAGAGCCAGCTGGAGAACCAACTTGAAAAACCAGCTGGAGAGAGCCAACTGAAGGCCGAACTGAAAGCTCAACAGAACCATCCAGCTGGAGCTTGAACTGAAGCTTCCCAACTGAGCAATGAATTGACCAGTTGAGCCTGCATAGTGCACGAACTAAAAACAAAACCGGAGCCACAACTGGAGGAGCCAGCCACCGCGGGACAACCTAACCGTCGCTGGAGGGTGCTGTCGGCCAAAGGCCATCCACGAGCCCGGAGTGCCCAGTCAGCGCTGGGTACTCCACCGGCGCGGGTTCCCTCTTTTCTCCAAGTTCTTTTTAGTAGTTGGTGGAATCCTTTTGAGTATTTAGTTCTTAAAGTTACCCAACTACTTCATCTTCCAAGAATTCAATTCCACGCGAAGAGAGAGAGACTTTTATCACTTCAGAATTTGGAGAGATAAAGATCATAGTTCTCATTACCACTCTCCATCAACTCTCAACCACCATCCATCCATATTCAATTCACGCGGGGAGAGAGGGAGAGAATATCTCCCTATAAATAGAGTAGAGAAAAGAAAACGAAAGAGGCTTCCGGAAGGGAGGACCTCCCAACTAGTTTGAGGGGGTGAGACCCTCAGATCAGTTTGGGAGGGTCCGTTCCATTCACTCCATCATCTTCACCACATAAAAAGGGAGAAAGAGATGATCAGTTTGGGGGACGTGACACCCTCAAACTGATCAGTTGAGATAAAAGGAAGTTGGCAACCAGTTGAGGACCAGAGAAGAAGGGATGATCAGTTTGAGGGACGTGACACCCTCAAACTGATCAGCTTGGAGCTTTGGAGAAGTTGGATCAGAGAGGGAGAAGGCACAGAAGAGGGGTCCAAGCTCGAGCTGAGGTGACAGTTAGGCTTGCTCGAAGATCTCTATCTCTTTGGTATTTCCTTTTCAGTTTCAGTTTTTTGTTGGGATTTATCCCAAACCTTGTCGAGATAAACAAAATTTATGTAAGTTTATATTTTATTTATCTTTGGTACTTGCAATAAAGAACTTATGTGATTCTTGTGTTGTCTCGCTCGATGAGGGGCTAATTTCATTCATTAAGGGTAAATAATCAATTTGGTTTTAATCCTTGCTTGTGATTGTTGATTTCCCGTCGATTGAACTTAACTTATTTATGTTGGGTACTTGATCAATATTCAGCATTGCTAGGTAATAGATGAGATCGAGAGGAGATTCTATTGCCCAACTAGGTTCTTTCATTATCTTAATCATATAATTTAGCCAATGGGGGTTTAATGGATTGACGGTGGCAGTAAATGAAGTTAAGCCTCTTGAAGGAGTCTACTTTATGCTTAAGAAGTGTTAATCTTACTCGTATAATCTAGCCGATAAGGGTTTAATGGATTAATGGTGAGAGTAAATGAATTTAATCTTCTTGAAGGAGTCTATTGTACGTTTAAGGGTAACCAAATCAACTTGAATCGAAGTAGGATAGAAACCAAGAAGAGAATCTATGCCCTAATGTCCGTATATATTAGTTTAGTTCATTTTATTTGTTTGTTTGTTTGGAGAGATAAAGATCATAGTTCTCATTACCACTCTCCATCAACTCTCAACCACCATCCATCCACATTCAAACTAATCATTTTGAGGGACGTGACACCCTCAAACTAATCAGCTTGGAGCTTTGGAGAAGCTGGAGCAGAGAGGGAGAAGGCACAGAAGAGAGGTCCAAGCTCGAGCCAAGTTGAAAGCTAGGCTTGCTCGAAGATCTCTATTTCTTTGGTATTCCTTTTTCAGTTTCAGTTTCTTGTGGGGATTTGTCCCAAACCTTGTCGGGATAAACAAGATTTATGTAAGTTTGTATTTTATTTATCTTTGGTACTTACAATAAAGAACTTATGTGATTCTTGTCCTGTCTCTCTCGATGAGGGGCTAATTCCACTCATTAAGGGTAGATAATCAATTTGATTTTAATCATTGCTTGTGATTGTTGATTTCCCGTCGATTGAACTGAACTTATTTATGTTGGGTACTTGATCAATATTCAGTATTGCCAGGTAATAGATGAGATCGAGAGGAGATTCTATTACCCGACTAGGTTCTTTCATTATCTTAATCATATAATTTAGCCAATGGTGGGTTAATGGATTGACGGTGATAGTAAATGAAGTTAAGCCTCTTGAAAGAGTCTACTGTATGCTTAAGAAGTGTTAATCTTACTCCTATAATCTAGCCGATAGGAGTTTAATGGATTAGTGGTGAAAGTAAATGAAGTTAATCCTCTTGAAGGAGTCTATTGTACGTTTAAGGGTAACCAAATCAACTTGAATCGAGCTAGGAGAGAAACCAAGAAGAGAATCTATGTCCTAATGTCCATATATATTAGTTTAGTTCATTTTATTTGTTTGCTTGTTTCATTTCT
Source organism: Perilla frutescens (assembly GCA_026008535.1). Classification (NCBI taxonomy): domain Eukaryota; kingdom Viridiplantae; phylum Streptophyta; class Magnoliopsida; order Lamiales; family Lamiaceae; genus Perilla; species Perilla frutescens. Next base: position 35,316,440 of record BRKX01000020.1, on the reverse strand, counting down.
TGTCTTTCTCTCACTTTGGTTTTGTAGAATTTAGTTTAATCTCCTCATCTCCAGTTTAGAACGTTTAGGATTGTATTTATTTTCATGTGTGTAACACGAGAGGGACAAATCACCCTGTTAAGCTTTCCTCGAGAGACACGACTCGGGTTAGCTCACTGTCCTACGATCGACCCCGTCCTCTTGCGGGTCCGGTTCGTAGTTCTGCATGTGTGGTCTAAGCCGGAAATAATCAGTAGCTAGTTATGAGATTTCTCCAGCCCAAATTTCTCCCAATGGTTACAGTTGTATGGTGGGTATGCTATTGATATGATATGACTTGAAGTTTGGTGAACCGACGTTGGATGAATGGTATTCGTTGTATAGGATCAACATAGTGCCAGATAATCCGGGCTTCTATTTCTTCAGTAGATGGACTGACGGGTTCCCAAGGCTTGTGAAAGATTGCGTCTCATCTTTCGATGAATGAAAGCCTAAATGGTTTTGGGTGACATGTGGTGAATCCAGTGAAGAATGTCCACCTCGATCTTTTGAACTGGCTTGTGCATTTTTTCTTCATTAGTTTGTGGGGGATAGTATGTAACTTCTTATCATTTTTATCTATCTTCATTTGTTTCTTTTGTAGCATTTCCCAAAAAACCCATGCCGCAAGGTATCTCACTTGAGCGGATTGAGAGAGCCCTCCAATTTCCCAAAGCCTATCGTTCATTGAATATCTTGCGAGCTAGAAGGACTGTTAGTGCTATCATGATGCCTCCTCATAGTACTCGTCAAGGATGAAAATATCGCGAAATATCGCGGATATATCGCGGAAATTGACATTGCGATACGGATATTGGGGGGAATATCTTTTTTCCCGAGTATCGACGAGAAATCGCAAGATATCGCAATATATCGCGATTTTTTTAATATTTCTATAATATATTTTGATTTTTATTTAATACTATATATTTTTGTGATCTTTTTTAGGTCTCCAATGTAATTATTTGAGTTGTAATATTCTTTGCTTTATAAAGACATTTACTTTGAAAAAAAATATAAGAGAAAGAAGACCGGGAAATCAACGGATGTCTTAGAAAGAAAAGTGAGATGCACGTGCACCGACTTTATTTTTTCATTTTTTCAGTTAGAGGATATGATGGACAAATCACTAAAATTTGTCTCCCCATATATCACACGAAATTGAAATCTAAGATTGAATATAAATTATTTGCCAAATCTTGATTCTATGAATATGGGTGGCACTGATCATAGTGATATGTCCCAAGATTCATATGCTTCTTACACATATGGGAGTTCACAAATTGATTGGACTACTCAAAATGTGTATCAACAAAATAATTGGGTCAGTGAACATTATCCAATTCATGGTGAAGTTGTTGGAAGAAATTAAGAAACATATCAAGTGCATGTGCATAATTATATCCATAATTACTTGAACGTGATAAGCTGGTACCAGTATTGTTTAGAACAAGATGGCATTCCATCTACTATATTTGAATCTTATAGATCCTCATTTTGATATTAATTGTACTTTATAATGTTAATTTAGTCATTTTATATTGTATTATGTATTATTTTGTCAAATGTATTATCTCAGACGGTATTTATATAATGTATTATTTATATATTTGCTTTCAAAATACAATTCTATCAAAAAAAATTAGTGGAATATGTGCATAATAATATGTCATAATAGTTCCTAAAATTTCATGCTAAATTTTCAAGATTTTAATATGATTTCCGTCATTTTTTTCAATTTTCTACGATATCGATATGCGATATCGATATATCCGTCGATATATCCGTAAAATTGAAGTTGCGATATATGTTGCGATAGCGATATTTTCATCCTTGGTACTCGTACCCCTTCGATTGACAGAGATCAAAGTTAAAGTAGATGAAGTCAAGGATAAATCAAGTGGGGAAGGCGCTTCGGGGTCTGCAGCCCCGTCTGGGGGTCGGCGTTCCTCTGACGTCCCCTCCAAGTAAGAAGGCGAGGACATCGACCTCAGCTCCTAATCCTACCCCACATGCCACACCTGCTCGAGAGAAACCAGATTCAGTGGTAGTTGAGGTGGGGTTTAGTTCTCTCTCTCTCTTGCTGATGGGCCAGTGGGCCCAATGCTCGATGAATTAGGGAATGAGATAGTTTTGTGAAATTCAGCTACGTTCGATCCCTCCAGCATTGTTTGGTCTAAAATGCAGAATGAGATAGTGGCGGTCGATATTGGCAATCTACAAGCGGCTGGATTGAAGTCTCAGATTGCTCGTGCACTTAACCCTTCACGGATAAGGCGGAACTATCGTTAATTCAAATTTAAAATTGAACGGTTATCTATTGGAATATCGATTGTACGCTGTCGTTCAACCCTTTTGGGTCAGTATATCGGGTTAACGAAAAATGACCATTACAATTATTATTATTATTATTATTATTATTATTATTATTATTATTATTATTATTAAATTCAATCCAACATATTATTTTACAAACGGAAAAAAAATTGCTATATGATTAGATATATTGTAGTATGCTAGAGAATATAGAAATTGTACACATGTCGCACACAATAACATAGACACTAAATTAAATTTAAATAAGTTGATAGAGATGATTAACAAGTATTAAACTCAAAACATGTTTTGAAAAATGAAAATTTGACACAGAAAAGTGAAAAAATAATGAAACTAAAAATAGAAATATAGTTCAATTTCCACTTTCGTAGGAGATTTATTAGGACAAAATGTCAACCATATTTTTTTGTCTTGTTGAAACTAATCCCATGCTCCATCTTCTTTTCTCCCGTTCCTCTCTCAAACCACCCCGCCCTTCTCCTAAAGGTATACATTTTCTCCTTCGCTTTTACTGTTTTTTTTTCCCTCCGATACTTTTTTTCAAAATTAATTTCTAGTAATCTCATCTAATTTGTACTAGAAATTAAACACATTTATGTATACAAGTTGATTTTGTTTTATTTAATCATTAGTTGATTGTGTTTTTTATTTATTAATGTATTGTACATCGATTTAAATTTTAAAAATCGATGATCATAGAGATTTAAAAAAAGTTAGATGTCTCGTCTGCAAAATCGTGGAAATGCTAGATTTTGCAGACTGAAGCTGGACGTAGATGTTGATTTATTATGGTAAATTTGTTGTTAAATTTTGAATTAAATTTATGACGTGCATGTGAGAAAGTTGATGAGGAGATAAATATGAATGTTGATCAGGGGTTAATTACCTAATTGGGAGAACGGTAGGGATGCGCTTTTCCTTCTTCCGAATTTAGAATTGTAACAATGTCGTCGGATTCTTCTTCGAGTCCATCGCCGCCACCAGACTCGTCATCACCTTCACCACCGCCTCCGGCGGAGGACAAGTCACAATCACCACCACCACCATCGAGCGATGGTTCACCGCCACCTCCGGCGCCCGAAAGTTCAAAATCACCGCCACCGCCGAAGAGTGACGGTTCACCACCATCTTCTTCTTCTCCTCCTCCGCCGTCTGGAAAAGACAATGACAAGTCTCCACCTTCTGATAACGACAAAGATAATAAGTCTCCACCGCCGCCGAAGTCAAAATCATCGGCGCCATTGCCACCGTCTCGCTCTGGAAATGATCGTCCAAGGAGCAATTCGCCTCAATTGGAGGATGCATCGGGGGATGATTCGTCGAATGAGACCGCCATTATTGCAGGAGCTGCTGCTGGAGCAGCATTATTGCTCTGCGTTTTTATTGCCTTGTTGATTTGTTGTTGTAGAAAGAAGAAGCGAAAGAAGCCCGATCATGAGCTTCAGTACTACAGAGACAACAATATTAATCCTCGTGAAAGTACGAGTAAGTTTCGATTTTAATCTCTCCCGGGGATATATAAATATGCACGCGTACGTGCGTGATTAATTATGTGTTAATATATTGCAAGTCGCTAATTAAATTATTTAGTATATATTTTTGGTGGGGATCGAATTCGAATTTCGTGATTTGACTAAACAGATGAATTTTCTGCAGATAATAATAATAATAATAATAATAATAATAATAATAATAATAATAATAATAATAATAATAACTACTACAACAATTCATCCCCCCACGACTACATGGTGAAGATCCCGCCTCCGCCTCAGCCAGCGAGCGCCGCAGTGAGTTCCGAATACGGCTGGTCGCCGGCGCCTCCGCCACCTCCACCAAATATGTTCAGCAGCGAGATGAGCTCCGCGGGATTTTCCGGGCCATACCAAGCTGCATTGCCGCCTCCCCACCCGGCGGTGGCCCTTGGGTTCAACCAAAGCAGCTTCACATACGAAGACTTGGCGGCGGCGACCGGTGGGTTTGCGCAGGAAAATCTGCTCGGGCAGGGTGGTTTTGGGTACGTGCACAAGGGGGTGCTGCCCAACGGGAAGGAAATAGCCGTAAAAAGCCTGAAATCGAATAGCGGGCAGGGAGAGCGTGAGTTTCACGCGGAGGTTGATATTATTAGCAGAGTGCACCACCGCCACCTGGTGTCGTTGGTTGGGTATTGCAGCACCGGGGCTCAAAGATTGCTGGTTTATGAATTTGTGTCCAACGGTACTCTTGAATATCACCTTCACGGTAAGAGTCGATCATCATAACCTCTCTCTCTCTCTCTCTAATTATGTATAATTAATTTGTTTATATATACATATATATTTGATATTTGATACACATGCAGGAGCTGGTCGCCCAACTATGGATTGGCCTACCAGACATAGAATTGCTCTGGGAGCTGCTAAAGGATTCGCATACCTTCACGAAGATTGTCAGTATTTGCACTTTTCATCTCGATCCTAATAGTGCATATATTGAGGCGATATATATAATATGAGATAAAGCACAATTAATTAGAATCCAAATTAAATTAAACTAGTTTGTTGTCGTCAGTGTGCCAATTAAAAGTTCTTTTGATTTCCCAATTCGATTTAATTACTTTATAACCCGCATGCAGGTCATCCTCGCATTATCCACAGAGATATAAAAGCTGCAAACATTTTGATAGATTCGAATTTTGAAGCAAAGGTAGGTATTATATACTTTATAAATGTAAACACAAAATAATGTTTGATCCATTTATTAATCATATATATCTTGTTGTATTGTTCCACCAATGTAGGTAGCAGATTTTGGATTGGCCAAACTTTCTAATGACAACTTCACTCATGTATCGACTCGAATAATGGGAACATTCGGGTAAGATTAATTAATAATCAGAATACTTTCAACTTTATTACATCATTCAATAAAAAAATCACAATATATAAATAGCTAGCTAGGAATATCATATATATACATATCTATAATCTACAATAATAATAATAAAAAATGAGTAGGTACTTGGCTCCTGAATACGCATCAACCGGGAAACTGACTGAGAAGTCGGATGTCTACTCATTTGGAGTCATGCTTTTGGAGCTTATAACTGGAAGAAGGCCTGTCGATATCCGCAGCGACGATGATAGCTTAGTTGATTGGGTAAATATATAATAATTTTAATTTTTCAATATTGTGATATTTTTAATTAATTAAAAAAAAATGATTATGTATAACGTACGTACGTACGTGTACATGGTGCAGGCTAGGCCTATTCTGACGAGAGTTCAAGAAGGAGGCAGCTATGAGGAATTGGTGGATCCACGACTAGAAGATAAGTACGATCACAAAGAGATGCTTCAAATGGTGGCTTGTGCTGGTGCTTGCATTAGACATTCTGCTAGAGGGCGTTCTAAAATGAGCCAGGTCCTCTCTCTCTCTATATATATATTTTAATATTAATTATTATATTGCTCTCTCTCTCTCTCTCTATATATATATATATATATATATATATATATATATATACACATATGCTGCATGCATGGTGCAGATCGTACGTGCTCTTGAAGGAGACGTTTCTCTAGATGACCTGAACGCGGGGCCGAAGACGACATCGACGATGTCGACGCTGTCGAGCAGTGACTCAGACTACGACCTGAGGAGATTTGGCAAGGGCGGCGGCGCATCGTCCAGCCAAGAGTACAGCAGCAGCGAGGAGCACACGGTCGACTTCCACTCCAGAACGTAACTTTAAAATAAATATATAATCATAAATCATAATTATTTATCAAATGTATGTATGTTGTACAACACTTATAACCAATCGACTGCATGCGTGCCTGCGTAGGAGAAAATTGTCTTTTCCCCATTTTAATATTTGCTAAGACGTGACTCATGAGAGGTGATGGTCAAGACATGATACAAATGTTGTAGCTTTTTTTTTTAGTTTTAATTTAACATTTTAACCTTGTAATAAACGCACACAATGTAATTTATCTTACATGCATCCATGTTTACTTGTACGCAGTACGTAGTTTGCTTTGTTCCTTAGTATTAATTGACCGGGTTTAATTATATCTCGTACTAGCTAAATTCGAATATATACACACACACACACGTGTAAATCAATGATATTGGTCGAATTGGATAGGTATGCAAAATTTCATTACATGTGTGTGCGGTGACTTGTGAGTCATATGTATAATCCGATTAGTGGACGTATAGTACATACGATGATTTGATGAAATTTGAGAGTCTAGACTTGTCGAACAATTAATGTAAATCATTGCTTTGTTGGAGATTATATATATGGGATGTATAGTAAGGGTAAAATATCTTTATCGATTTAATAATAAAATCATTATCAAAAACAATCTTTTCGTTTAAAGTTATTTCTAATTTTGAAAATTATTATTTTTTAATTATTAAGTGCAATTCATAATGTAATTTTTATTATTAATTATAAATTACTTTATCAAAAATTTCACATGGTTTCTTTGAAAAAAGCATAGTGCATGTAGCAACTTATGTATTTTCTTCATAATTATAATCAAATTTAAATTTCAAAATTATGTTTAAATTATCAATTTTGATGTACCTTTTTTTGTTGATTTTAATCTCAATGAACATTAATGACAAATGTATGTTATAATTAATCCAAAAAAATACTAATACGAAAATTTCTATAATTCACAATAATTATTTTTTTTGTCATAATAATTTTATAAATTTTTTATGATTATAATTTATAACAAATAAAATTATTTATATTTCATACATGCATTGCATGGAAGATACTCTAGTTGAGTATATATTCATATATGTATTGTGACCAGTTGTCTTAGATAGTTTAACCTTTGAATATTTTTTCTCCTAGAAGAGATTGTTATATATAAAAAATACCGTAACTAATAATATTCTATGGGCAATATATGTATCGGATAAATAATATAAATATATATGTTTATATATATATATATATAATTTGGTATATATTTCAATTTTCCTTATTTGATATCTAACAAAACTAAAAATCAAAATATAAATCATAAAAGTCAACTAAAAAATTCAATAGAAAAAAAAATATAGAACAATTAATGAAACATAATTTACAATGCGAAATGGTGTATATGTATATCTATATATAATCAAATAATTAGTAAATGCAAAAAGATGGCATCCACCATCCTAATTATTTCAATAGCTATTAATTGATTAAGGACTAGTTTGGTTTGGGTGATAAATCTAGTTTAGGTTGGATTGATAATTTTATCCGGGTTTATCACTTGTTTGGTTTGAATGATTGGAGTCTGGTATTAATAACGAGTCTGGGCTCCAATCACTTATTTGAGTGATTATTCATCACCACAATTTTTGGGTGATTATATTCATCAACCAAACACTTTTTTATAAAATACCCATATATCCTCTTCTCAAACAAAAAATAAATTTTTATATACATTATTTTTTGGATGACAAATAAAAATAATTACAATTTTAATAATTATTATGAGAATATTGATATATAAATATAATAATGTGTAATTAAAAGAGGATTTCCGAAGAAGGAACTATTTTAATTAATTATTTTTATGCATCTATTATTTCTCAGTGTTTGGTAAATTATTTTTGTGCCTCAATTATTTTTAATTTCATGATTTAAATTATTTTAAAATAAAAAATACAACTTTAATAATTATAAATGAATATCTTATATAAAGGGTAATTTAGGTATTTTTCAACATTTTAATTCTAATCATTCAATTCAAATAAAATATTGACAATCAATCATAAATCATTAAAATTGCAATAAGATTATTTCTATCCAAACAGTGCAATCATATTTTATCCTATCAATTTTATTTATCCCATAAGTCGAACCAAACGGGGCCTTAGAGAATTCAACAGACTTGAAGTAAGCCTTATTTTCCGGATATACAATGTGTTAAAATCATTAATAATCCCATGTTGAGGGCACATGAGATATATAGTATGTCCCAATTGTGTGTCACGACATCCGTTTTCCGTGTCTTAACATCAATTTTATTGTTGTAAAAAAAAAATCAATTTTATTAGCTTTCTTCCATATTCGTTTTTAATTAATTTCTTTTGATTTAATTTAATTTTATATTATTATTTCGGATTTATTGCATGTAATAATTAATATTTATAATTACTTTTTAACATTTAATTTTATTTTTCAGTTAATATAATTGCATTATTATGGTTATTATTCCAAAGTCATCAGATATATAAATAAGATAGGGATCAATTCAAAGAAAGAGGATATAGATCAATATCACACGTACTGCAGGTTACAAACACTTTCCATTTCAACGATATGACGCCACCACAGCCAAAACATTAAATTAGAGCAAGTTTGTAACAATAGAAATAAAAGGCAATGTATAGTCATACAATACAACTTTAATTTTTTTTTTCAACCAATAATATATAGTTTACTTTTTTCTCTCTCCTTCTATTAAGTAAACAACCAGTCGTCCATGAATATCTTACTTTCACTAATTTGTCTTCCAAAGTCTGAATTATTATTCTTGCGATGTTACTATTTTTTTATAAATGCTATGAAATTCAGAGAGAAAGAGTGTGTGAGCATGTTATGCATTAACAATATTATCATACTAGAGAAAGGCCTCTAGAAATTAAATTAATGAACATGAGCGCAAAAAAAGCTAGGGAGCTAGCCATTAAAATCCCAAACAAACTGCGACATTTTTGAATGAATCCCCATTCACTTCGCTACAATTTTTACACAAACCATCAACCCATAACTAGAAGACAAATTAAAATTGGTATATCTATAACCTATAAAACACCATTCTTATATATATCTCCAAAAATAATTCCAGCAGGAAGGATTAATTAAATTCAAAATGGCATTCAGCGCTCTGGTTAGCTTTCTTCATCCAACCTTTTTTCATGTTAATTACAACACGCATGCTGTAATCACAAACCACACTAATCGCAACTCTCTCTTTTTTATTTTAGTTTTTTAGTATTGCATCTTCTCTTTAATAAACCAAAGTGTAACAATGTCTAGGTCAATTTGTCTCATAATTATATATATAAAAAAAAAAGCATGGGGGATCCAAATACTAGCTAGCTAGCTATGAAAAAAGTAAAGTGACACATGCAAATTGATGCATGATACAGAGACAATGCAAAGCATCATCGATGCAAAGTCCATTGTACATCCGCAGTCTAGCCAGCAGCGGCACAACCCATGAAGAAGGTGGCGGCAAAGGCGGGATTTTCAAGAAGATAACGGCGTCGCTGGGGCATGCGGCGGCCCCAATAGGGGTGCTGGCGGCGATCTGCTCGGTGGCTGTCCTAATCGGAGCGCACACAGCCACGCAACATTTCTTCCGATCGCCGTCAGTGCACGTCACCAAGAGGAATAGGGGGTCTATGCCGGAGGTGGACCAACCGGACGTTTCCATCCGATCCGGTGACAATTTGATCAACAAATCGTTCCTCCGGAAGGTCGGCCACCTGCAGGACAAGCAGTATGGCGACGAGACCGTCGCTAATATATACACTCGGTACGTATTAATTACCTACTATTCATTCATTCATTTGTTACACAAATACAAATACTCGTCTCATATATCATATATCACATATCTTGTTTTACGACGACTCAAAATTAATTTATGAGACATTATCCATATACGATAATATTTGTTTAAGTAAATTGTTGGTTTTTACATTTTACTAATTACTACTGCATTAATTACAAATAATTGATTTAATTAATGATGTAAATTGTACCGTTCTTTTTTTTCAGCTCTCGGGAGTCCGATACTTTACAAACAGTTGGCGTGATTGACAAAAAGTAGCAAGAATCATGAGTTCTGATCGGGGAATTTTTTTATGTAGAAATTAAATACATATGTAGTAATACAATTGAGACAAGCAGAGTCTTAAATTAATGTTGTAATGTTTGGTTTTTATTTTCCATAATACTAGTGTACCCCCTCTGCCATGTCAAGGTGCATAGCAGGGGTGTGGTGCTCAATTATGATCAGTTTTTTTCACTACACTACATAATAAAATTAAATTTGTGTAGCTATACTTTTCTCCACTTCTTTTAAAGTATAAATTAGTCATCTGAGTATATATCATAATGACATCCTAAACATAAAAATAATAATTTTATATCACTAATTAATTAAGTTATTAGTATGACGAGTGTTTAAACATAAAAATTAATAATTTTATATCATCAATTTATTATTAATGAATTTGTTCACGAGCTAAGAATTCAAATAATGTCAAGTTGGAGAGCTTGATACGGTTATGTTAACTAATTCGAAATAGCTTTTGTTAAATTGATATCCAAGTAGTTTACAAATTGTTAGGACTCATTTACGACCCTATTTTAAAAGCAACATGTACAAATTATTGATGAGTTTCTCCATCTGTAGTTTGCAATTTAGGGGGAAAATACCTAATTGAATTTGTAAATTAGAAGTATATTCTTGGTTTCCATCTGCTTTTATTTCCAAAATTGCACCTATTGACACGGATATATGCGAGTCGAACACGAGGATATGCACGGAGTTTTTGTGTAAATTGATGAAACTTCAAGGGTAGAGTTTGTAATAACTTAAAAAAAATGGCTTTTAATTTGTCAAATACATGCTTTTGCTCCAAGTTTGGAATACTGTCCGTCAGTGTTGGTACGGCATTACCATCACGCAATCGTGAGCGGCCACGTGTTCGCTGGATTACTGAAAATGGCAAAATTAAAAATTAAAAATTAAAAAGCGGATGACGGAAAGGGGTACACAGGTACAGTCCCTTCTTCAGCCATATTCACAAACCATGCAGCAGAAGCGGAGACGCCTCTCTCTCTCTCTCTCCAACTCCACACTTCCTCTCTCATAGTCATAGATAAACCCTAAAACCCTGAGAGTGGAGATTTTCCTCGCCTTTTTTCGCTGCTTCGTCTCCTTATCCACAGCGTAATTTTTTATTTATTTTATTTTTTCCCGTTTGAATCGTGATTTTTTTTTTATGTTTTATCAGTTAGTATCGTCGAAATTTTGGTTTTCTACAGTTCTCTGTTCTTGCTGTTTAATGAGAAACCTTCTGTTTGAATTGCTTTTTAGTTTGTTAGCGATGCTTTAATTTTAAGTTTTTGGATATTCATGTTCAAACATGTGTTGTGTTAGTGTTCCGATTTTGACGAGGAAGGCCATTTTTTTCTTTTCCCGTGATTTTTCTTTTATTGTTGTTTGTTGTGCTACGGCGCCAAGCCAGTGATTCTTGATGAAGATGATGAGTCGTGGGCATAATTTTTTGGCTGATTTTCTGTATTTTGCATGTTTGCAGGGTATAATATGGCGTGGGTGTTCCCTGTGATTAAGCTGGGAGTTTCGCAGTGAAATGGAAATAGGATTTTAGACTTTGTTTAGCTAAGATATTAACAATAACTAGACGAGATTTGAGCTATAGGTCCTCCTTAATCCTAACAAGGGAGATGGTGAGGTTACAGGAAATTTTTGCAATTGATTTCCTGTGTTTTACCTGCTTGCTGGTTAATATGGTGTGTATGCTAATGCCCTGCTATTAGGCTGAGAGTTTCACAGTGAAATGGAAATAGGCTGTAAGACTTTGTTTAGCTAAGATATTAGCGACACCTAGACGAGATTAAGGTTTCTCGATTTTTGGATTTAAACTATAGGTCCCTCAAAATAATGAACAGAAAATCGCAATGCTATAATATATCATTTCAATTGAGCTATTGCCAGTGTCATTCTGTGTTTTCAAGCTTCTGCTTGTTTGTGAGTAGAGTGGGAATGGCATCAAATCTCATTCTTAACAAACATCTTTACATTATATATCTATTGCAGGTGTTATTGAAGATGTCCGACTTATCAGAAGAGGAGACGGATATCAGTGAGTCTGAGTTAGAGGAGTATGCGGATTCATGTTGTGCTCAATTGAAGGAATCCAACCAGATTCTCAAAGTTTCAGATGATGATTATAAGTGCCCGTACTGTACTCAGAAACAGAAGCATATATTTCGCTTCAAAGATCTTTTGCAGCATGCAGCTGGGGTAAGCCAGGGATCAAGCAGAAGAAAAGCAAAAGATAGGGGAAGACATTTAGGCTTGAAGAAGTATATGCAAGAATTAACTGATGGAAAGAGTTCATCAACAGCAAGTGAAATGGATGACAGGGCTCTTCATGAGAGCTATGATTCAAATGAGCTCTATGTATGGCCATGTATGGGAATTGTGGCAAACATTCCCATCAGGAGAATAAATGGACGTTCTGTTGGAGAAAGTGGCTCGAAACTTAGGGATGCTCTAACCAAAGAGGGGTTCAATCCTGTGAAGGTACACCCTTTGTGGAAATTTAAGGGTTTCTCTGGCTATGCAGTAGTAGAATTTAAACATGGGTGTCTTGGACTGTGTGATGCTCTGAGGTTTGAGAAGGCTTTTGAAGCACGTCATCAAGGAAAGAGGGATTATTTTGGAGATGAGGAGAAGGGAGACAAGCTGTATTGTTGGGTGGCTCGAGATGATGATTTCCACTCAGACACTGTTGTTGGTGATCATCTACATAAGAATGGAGATTTGAAGACAATAGCACAATATCAAAAGGAAGAGAAGATTAAAAATAGCCAACTCGTCTCCCAGTTGGCAAGTACAATAGATGTACAAAATACGCGCCTGAAAGAAATGGAAAACAAATACAAAGAAACTTCCATGTCCCTCGGCAGTTTGATCAGCCAAAAAGATGAGATGGTCCGAGCTTTTAATGAAGGTATATATAATTTTCAGTGTTGATTATAGTGTTCTCTAGCAGAAACTATTTCTCTCTGTTATCTTTTTTTTTCCGTTCTCTCTCTCCTTATCTTTCAGTTTTTACTTTTCAAATGAAGCTGATATGGATCTTGTCCTTGCAACACCTTTTAGAAAGAAAAAAACTACAGCAAAGTGCCAGTGATCAACTGAAAAAAATGTTCGAGGACCATGACAGAGAGTTGGAAGTTCAAAGGAAGAACCTCAAGCAGAAGGAGCAAGAGTTGAAGGAACGTGAAGCTCATAATGAAAATGAGAATCTAAGGCTCAACTATGAGAAGAAACAGGTGAATTAACCCTTTAACTAAACATATTTATTCTACCAGCCTCCATCTCACATTCATCGGAAAACAGGGCACAATAGAACAATTTCTGTCCCTATTTGATTATGAAAATAACAATATTTATTGTTGATTTTGCCTTTTGTACTACTACCATAAATATCTAGTCAAGGAATTTTTACAAAACCTTACCAATCAATTTCTTTACCTGAATTGTAGTTGAGTAATTATCTGATCAGTAAATTGCTTAAGGCTGATTGGTTTAGCAGTAGCTTGAATCTTGTATATTGGTCATGCACATTCAAGCTCAAGTATACAGGTACAGTATGTTCAATGTGGTCTAGATGTGACCTCATTTATTGCAAAAGCGTTGATAGTTCTTTGTATGTAGAATGAGCAGGCAATCTTGGAACTAAAGAGGGCAGATGAAAAGATGTTAAGCTTGGCTGAAGAGCATAAGGTGCTTTTTTTTTAAATAACTTGAGCAGTTGACTTTAAGGTTTTAATCTGTACTTACGAAACTTCATCATTCCTCTTAGAGAGAGAAAGAAGAACTTCAGATAAAAATGATCGACTTAGAAAGGAAACTTGACGCAAAGCAAGCACTGGAGTTGGAGATACGACGTCTCACGGGGAATCTACGAGTAGTAAAGCACATGGGAGATGATGGTGACGAAGAAATGTCAGAAAAGTTGCATGTCATCCAGCAAGAACTAGAAGAGAAGGAAGAAGAATTTGAGCATCTTGAACAAATCAATCAAGCTCTTATTGTCAAAGACCGCAAAAGCAACGATGAATTACAAGAAGCTCGGAAGGAACTAATAAATGTAAGCACTCATATTTGATAATCCAAAGTTTATATTTAATGCTCAGTTATATTTGTTTCTTCGTGTGTATGTCCCTATCTAAATATCAGTTTTTCTAATGTGAAGAATTTATATCTAATGAGCTTAAACCTTCTACCACACCTGCAGTACTTACTTCTGAATTCTGATGCAGTATTTCCTAGCAACTAAATTCATCACTAGCCCACTAATATTCCCCAAAAGTTACTAAACAATTACAGTAACTTACATACTATCTTTGTTAACATTTTTCTGCCGATTGTTAAATAATGCAAGAAAAATTCCTTCTAGATCTTGAAGGAACAGCCTGCTCGGGCCACCATTGGGGTCAAGAGAATGGGGGAGTTAAGTAGTAAAGCCTTCTTACCAGCAGCCAAAAGGATGTATTCGGATGACGAAGCAGAGGTCAGAGCTGTTGAGCTATGTTCACAATGGGAGAGTCTCATAGGAAATCCCAATTGGCACCCTTTCAAGATCATCCCAGTTGAAGGTGGTAAAAGTTGCAAGGTATGCAAATATGTTTCATAATTTGAACCGAAAATGAGGTGTGGTCAATTAGGTCTCAAAGCAGCACATGAAAAGCATGCTTTATGCACAATGAAGTTGATATGTAAAATTGTCTAAGCATATGAATGCAAAATATTAGCTGGGAACTTAAATGAGTAGCATATTGAATAGAAGTATTTTGTGACAAACTTGACTTAAATGGCCATTTGATGCTTCAACATCCACAAAGAATGCTTCAACACTTGATATGTTTCTCTCAACTCTTTGGTGTAGACAATCCTGGACGACGAAGATCGGGATCTGTCAGAACTGAGGAATGAGTTTGGCAAAGAAGCCTACCAAGCAGTTTCGACAGCCTTGTTGGAGATGAATGAGTATAATCCCAGCGGCAGGTATGTAGTTAGTGAGCTGTGGAATAACAAAGCCCAAAGAAGAGCAACTCTCAAAGATGGAATTGCACATCTAATCAAGAAATGGAGCACGCTCAAAAACAAGAGACGCTAGACACTAGTTCCTCTACTTTGTTGTTCCACCTTTACATTTTTTACTTTTGAGAGAGAGAGAGAGAGAGAGATCATTTGAACAAATCTGTCAATAGCTCTAATTTTGCTGAACAATCGTATTTAATAATCAGTTGTAGCCTGGAGTAGTGGTATTTCAGTGTCTAAAATTACCTCCATGAATGCATGACAGAATCCTTGTTTGCCAATTTGTTTTAAATGTTAGTTTAATAGTCCGTTTGATTGTTCCTTACATTTTCCTTTATTGCATTATGAAGAAAGTAGATGTTGAGCCTCCGTTGCTTGCTGCAAATTCACTACTAGCATTGGATGATTAAATATTAATTTTCATGTAATTGCATCTGAGAATTTTGCATTTAGTTTTGCATTTTTGCATCAGATGACTTGTTTTGGTTTGATATGTGAGATAATAGGAGTAAGCAATATGGTGAGGATTAATAATACGGACACAATAACACAGGTTTTGGTTTTCAGCCTTCACTGCATTTGATCAAAACTCTTGCATATAATTTTCATTTATCTACTGAAATTGTCTGTTAGGGATCACAAAGATTACGAGAAGAAAATACAATAAATAACGGTACCACAACCCACAAATTGGACATTAGAAAATCAGAAATTCTGATGGAAGCGTTCCTGGAAGAGAGACGAAAATGTGCATTATCCACATGAATCAGAACAAAGAATCAGTCTCAACTTCTTAGATGACTCTTCGATGCCCTCCAAAAGCCCAAATCTGTCGGTGTATAAAGTTATTAATATCATTCACAATTCTTATCTGTACATATTCTTTCATATATGTTTGTGTGTGTGTGTATTCAACATTTGAGACTGACTAACCTTCAGCTTAGAGTCCCAACTTCCTGTACATAAGGCACTTCCATCAGCAGACAGCCCCAAACAGCTGATCCGACCATCGTGAGAATTTTGAAGCTGTCCCAAGTCCAAGACCACCTATTAACAGGGCAGTTGAGTTGAAAGGTAAGCAACATATCTAATGAGAATCCATTCATCACAATGGAGGCTCAACACCAATAGTTGAGAATAACATGGCAAAGATCAGTCAGACCTGTAACCTTTTTTACTGCAAATAAAACAGACTAGAACAAAAATAGTTATACCTCAGCCAATAGTGTGTCCCAAACATAGCAATCTCCATTCGTGTACCCAGCAAAGAGAAGCCGACCAGATATGGAGAATGCAATTGAAGTGACAGGATGAGCCTCATTATCTTCATGTGGTTGATTGTACTCTTGTAGCTGGTGGCCAGTTCTAATGTCGAACAATCTGCAAGTTCCATCATCTGAACCTGATCCAAATCTATTCCCGTCAGGAAAGAACTTCACTGTATTAACATCTCCCTCATGACCATGAAACGTCCGAACAGCTCGACTAGCAACACGAGTATCCCACAGACGGACAGTCGAATCACAAGAGCCAGATATAAACATTCTAGAGTTGGATCCATTAATAGAGACACTGAACCAAAAATCAATATTACAGTCATTAACAATATACATAAGTTCCTAAGCAAGAATTTCCTGAATGCACTAGAAAGATAACCAACATACCATAGAACATCGGCTGTATGCCCAGACTGGAATTCACCTCCAAACACAGACGTCCTTAGGGCAGTAGTTATATCCCATAGAACACATGTTTGATCACCAGAAGCAGTTATAAGGTGTGTATCCTCATCTGGAACATACTGACACGACGATACATAACCCTTATGCCCACTAAGTGTTCTAGATACTGGAAGAGTCCCATCCTTGTCGGTTTGGGAGTTCAGGTTAAAGATAGAGCACATACTATCTAGACCACCACAGGCTACAGATTGCCCACTGGGTGAGAAGGCACAAGTCATGACCCATGCACAAGGTAGCTTAATGGCGTGAGTCTTCTGGCTTGTGAGAGCATTCCAAACTATTAATCTTCCATCTTGAGATGCACTGACTATACGATTCCTTTCTGGAGTCCAATCCAGTGAATACACCTACAAACCATTTGAGAGATCTACTTATCAAAAGAACTCAAGATGTAGAAAACAACTGGTTAAAAACATCTCTTTCGACAAACAAGTTCTTTTTTAGGGGATGCATCAATTTTGAATTTTTTCAATCACAGACATGGGCAATAATTAGTTTAATTTCAAGGTGATATATTTGGGATTGCCCAAAAGTAAGGCTTTGTAACATGCACTCCAGACTCCAGTTCCACACAGAACCTAGAAGTGATTTATTTTCCATTTGTAATTTATTTGTAACATGCACTCAGGCTTTGTACCATTGGTCATCATTCCATTCGTAATTTATTTTCCTTTCTTTTAGAGTGAGAAAACCTAAAGAAAATGGTGCCATTTTAATAAAATGATACCTTCTATTTTTGCAACTTCCAGTTATGGAAAGATCCACATGGGACCTAACAGATTAAGGGCAGCCCTGTGATAAATGTGATAGTTTCTATTTCATCCATTAAAATGAATACATGAGAAGGAGATTCATACAGTGAATAAGATGGGTGGCCATAAGAACTCTACTTTCCCTTTTAGCAAAAAAAGGCAGTCCCCAGGTGGGTAGGTAAATTCATGGATAGTGATTAAGGAATTACAACCCAGAGTTCAGATAAATTTATGCTTCTACTTCAACACCAATCATGTAATATAAGATCATTGCCAGATATTTCACAAGGAATTCAAACAAAGCCACAAGAGAAGATAAAAAAACTGTGATGATCCAACTTCAAAGTAAATAGTAATATATGGCCACAACAGGAGCATGAAGATTTTTCCCAAGCTTCTCCAGAAAAGAAGATGACAGGGAATGCACATCTATGACCCTTTCAGTATAATAATGGCAATGGTTTCTTAACAAAATAAAATTGAACCAACCTGTAAAATCTCTGGACCAACCTAATCCGGGATGCACACAAAATGGTAAATAAAAGAAATCAATACTAAAATTTGAAATTTTGATGCTAATGGGAGGGTGTTTTTTTTTTTCTTGTTTGGGTTCCACTCATGCCATATACAAACCCAATGAGGAGCTTACAGGAATTCCAGCACGAGCAGGGTGATCAACTTCATCATTAAACAAAGCTTCTATATAGATTCTTCAAACTCAAGCCAGTTACATACATTACTCTAATGCACCATACGAATCATAATTTTAAGTCTGCGAAGTCGAACGTTTTGATTCAAACATCACACTTCACAATTAAGTGATCAACACACAGATGACTATCCAATGTACAATTCATTAGTAAAAAAAAAACTCGGGAAATCAGTTCTGCATTTAAAATAAATTTTCCCTCATTAAAAAAGACGCAACCCCAAAACGAGAATGAATTAGGTCATTATAATTGTGTAGATGTTGAAATAAAAACTGATGCATTGAAATATTTGAAACAGAAAAAAGAAACGGATTTACTACCTTGCCCGTGTGCCCCTGAAGAGTCCGGCAACAAACCAGATCAGTCGGCCCAAAACTCACCTGGGTTTTTCCCTGCGAACGCGCGTAGCTGGCGACTGCAACAAATAAAAGGTTACATAGATCAATAATTGCAGGTTAGTTCGCAACCAGATCTAAAGACATAATCAGCAACAGCTGGAACCCAACTCCCGCGACATAGATTGAGAGAGAGAGAGAGAGAGAATTGGAACCATCAGTGTCGAGAAGATGGAGACGCCTTTGCTTTAATCTCTCCTTGAGAGAATTAACGGTTTCCGTGGCGGCCATGTGCCGCTCCTTCAGTTCAGCAACGGACATCTTTTTTTTTCACCGAAAACCAATTCGAAGAAGAAGATTCAGCCCTTTAGCTTCATTTGAACCCTAATTTTGGCATTTATACACAATTCAGACTCAAATTCATATAATTCTGGAAAAGGATTGAGGAATTGAAAGGGGCTTCGGCGTGTAGGCTGCGGGAGGAGGTGTGGAAAGGCGTTGGACTGTAAGAACTTTACAGGGGGGGAGAGAGAGAGAGAGAGAGAGAGAGAGAGAGAGAGGAGAGAGATTGGGTTATGGGGGCATTGACTGTAGCCGCCGGGCCCACTTTTTGCTGACATGGATATATTTATTTTTCTGTCACGATGATAATATCGGCATCCGCTAAAGTACTATTGCTATAAATTCCGTCTCATATAATATAGTGCTACTATTATCTAAAATATTAGTATAATATAATATAAATATATAATCTTACTCTTATACGTTTAAATAGTATAACATATATCCCTACATTCTAGGTGTATATATATTCGTAGTTTTTTTTTATCGAACCTTATTTAGTTTCTTTCCCAAGCATTTTACTTGATATTGTTTGTTATAGTAGATTATAAATATAACATATAGTTTCAAACATCATAAAGTAAAAAATAATACATAAAATCTAATTAAATAATTTATTTTTTAATATACTTGTGAGAGATCAAAGTGACATGGTTGGAGAGAGTTGACCTATGTCAAAATTCATGATGTTAAGAGTGGAAACTCATAAAGGAATATAAAAAAAAATGAGATGATGATTGGTTAATTTTGAAGTACCATTGGAACTTTAAATGAACTGTATTGAATATATTGCATAATATTATTTGAACTTATTTGAATTATCATAAAAGTTGGTAAGGATTATATTTAAGCTTATTTGATTTTTTTAATCAAGTGAAGTGTAAAATGGTGTTAATTTATTTGTACACGTCCCTTTCAGCTTATCTCAACTCAAAAGATTTACCAAGCTTTAAAGTTTACCAAAAATGAAAATCATTATGGACTTGTTCGTCGCATTTAGCAAATCAGATTTAAATGGACAATCAGTGAAAATTTTCAAATTTTATACTTTGATTTGATTATTTATTTTAAATTTTTATATGCAATCTTCTTTTGATAACCAAAATATTTTATATATTCACGAGATCAGTTGTAGAATTATAAAAAGGGAGCGAAAAAAAATGTTATAAATGTGTGTGAAAATGTATGGTAAAAAATGCAGCTCCGCATCTAATGATTCCAATCATAATGAACTAAACTCATGCTAGTGGGGCACATCTTTTGACATTTAACTTTTTTCATTATTGCAACGTTGAAACATAGTAGGAATATATATAGACCAAGTTGTCCTTGCTCAACTATTGCAATAAATCAATATTACACTAGCCACCACAAAAACATAGAATCCAACATAGATCAATAAATTGACGAAGCAAAATCTAGTACTAAAATGAATCTTTTTTGATTTACACATTATTGATTCATATGGATACAACGGGGAAAGAATTAAAGTCCCCAAACAACATATACACACTTTTAGGACATTATTCTATCGTAGAATTACCTCAAACGTCGTTGCCACAAAGCTGCGAAAAAATTTCGTGTCGTGTTCATGTACTCCCACCAGGGTAAACGCAAGAGTCGTAGCCTGTAATGAAAGGAACGATGGTGACAATATGAGATGATCAAGCAGTTGTGGCTCCATGTATGTATATATATATGTGAGTAGCTAAGGAAGACGGGTCAAGATCTGTGAGACGATAATGAACTTACTAGGATTAGTAGTAGAGATGGTGGCGGTCTGCAAGAAGTCGCAGTTCCAGGGATTCCTGCCAGCAGATTGATACAAAAGATTCATAGCATAAGCAGCATGTGATACAACAGTAGCTGGTTCAAAACATGCACCACCAGGCTGAATTGGACTACAATCTATGCCCTGGCTGCAAGCATAATCGAGATTTGCTTGCAGTTGAGCATCAGATATTCCGGGCATAGGCACACACCAACCTGCTACATGTGGGCTTGGGACTGGATTAATCACTGGACTCGTGGGGGTCGTTGGAGCTGGATTCACCGGAGTTGTTGGGGCTGGGTGAGTTGCTGGTGCAGGAGTTGCTGGGCTTGGCTCAGGAGTTGCAGGGGTCGGAGCAGGAGTCTAACAAAATCAAATACATATGACTTATGAGAGAATAGATACTCATACAACAAGACTAACATGATATTCTATTTATAGTTAGTTAACCTAAACATTATACCTGCGTGCTCTTTGCGAGACCAACATCATAAGTCGCTGAAAGATCGGGATTAAAGAGTCCAAAGGAGCGCTCTGAGGCAGGGCCGGGTTTCAAATTTTCATCATAGAGTGCAAAGATGTAGGTATCAACAGATTTTCCCGGCATGAGTGGTGTCCCGACCTTCGACCTGAGGTGGTTTATCAAGTTCCCATTATAGCCTTTTGCATTTTCCAAATTCGTACCAACTTCATTGGGATCCCCTTTATAAGGCCAACCTGTCTCAGCAACCACAATCTCAACATCTTTAAATCCCGATGCTTTCAAGGCAGAGTAAATAGCATCAACCTAAGAGCACGAGTTTTCCGAACAGATAAAAATCAGTACGCATTTCCACAAGCACCAATAATCTATGCAGCCAAAAAGAATGGAAAAACTTGGTCAAATTCCATGGTGATGACAGCATAGCTCTCGTTTTCACAGCCACTGGCCCTGGTTTTCTCTCTTTAAAATAATTTACCAAGCTACTAAATTTACTAAACTCGAGCGATTTCTATGGTCCAAGTGTCCAAAATGGCCAGCCTGTCAGCAATCACATGGAGACCGGACAGGATATTTCACACATGGTATACTTTAAAAGCAATCAAAGAATAGGACAAGAAGATAGTGCACAATGCCTTGATGATTTCTACACAATTTCAAGCTGAATATGAACCTTGAGATAAATTATGGTGATACTGATTCCTCAATGCTTGAGATATTTTATGTGTAAACATTTATTGCAAGATCACCACAACCTCATAAAGTATACATCGGATTTAGGTCAAACATTAATATCTGGTCGACGGGACACATATTTGCATAAGCCAGACTGGAAGACAACATAACTTAAAAATCTAGGAAATTTACCTGTGCATCCCACATGTTCATATACTTGATGCCCGTGTTGGAATCGAGGCGTCCAGCATTGGGTTGGAACAAACAGAATGCCAGCGTTTCAGGCCTAGGATCGTCTCGATATGCAAAGAAGGGGTATGGATTGATCATCAAAGGCGAGCCATTAGAACTGAGGAATTGTAGCAATGCTTTCAATGTGTCACCATATCCAAAAGCCCCTGCTGATGGTGGCTCCGACTGACTTAAGATCGCCATGGAATGTACTGTCGACACCTTGATCTTTCCACCCAACGATGCTGCCATTTGTTTCAAATATTTGTCAAAATTAAGCTTTTCTTCTGATCCACCTCTCCAGTTGGTTGAAATTTTAGTAATGAAGTAAGTAAAAGGTGCAGACAAATAGACAATAAACGTTGCAGAAAAGGGCTAAAATGTCATGCCACTGAAGTTAAGGGTATCCATGCATATCAAAATCTAATCCCATAACTCATAATTTGGTTAATTAAGGACACATAATCATTCTGAGAGAAAATGAAATATTAGAAATCCAATCCAATCCAATCCCAGCAGCAGCATAATGTGTACTACTCCCTATCCATATCCCTAATAAACTTTGGTAGGATTGGAGCACATGAAAGGACCCCCCCTACCTGACTAGGTTATCTTCAACCTACCTACCTTTCTAATATCAATCACTTGATGGCGATCTTAAATTGTAAAGTTTCGGAAGCACTGAGATTAGACAATAAACAAAACTATTACTTCAAATCCCTAATAAATCAACCACTTCACCTGCATTGAGGGCGTTTTGGACATTCTGCATCGCGGGTAGGAGCTGTGACGCCAGATTCTGATCGGGTAAAGTCACGACCTCGTTGCCCACAGTAACAATGATGATCTTGCTAGCCGGGTAGTAGGCCAGCACATTCGAGTTGACCCAATTGCCCGCGAAATTTGGGTCCGAGGCGAGCGCCGGAATATCCCCATTGGCGGCGCCGATCACTATCCCGATGCCGGTGTTCGCCAACGCCTTGATGATCGCCGGGTCGGCGCCGTACAAACGCACCTTCTCGATGCTTGTCGACTGCAGTAGCTTCGCCGTCGCCTCCGGCGGCGGGAGGTTGTCCGCCACCTGCCCGTAGTTCACTCCGATGAACGACTGCGAATCTTAAAAAAAATATAAAAAAAAATTAAAATGGGGAAAACTATCTAAAAGGTCAAAAAATGTCTTTCTTAATTAGTAAGAATAAAAAAAAAGAAAAGAAAAGAAAAGATGACTTGCTTTACTCATAGAATAATTAAATTAAACACTGCTTTACTGAACAGCAACGAATTTTCTGGAGGGAAGAACACTTTCTTGGTTCTTTCTTGCATTGAATTTTATTTTTATTTTTGTTTTTTTGTTTTTTTAAAAAAAAAAAAGAGGAAAGAAAAACTTCACTGCAACGAATACGCAAACTAAATTAAGGAACAATCTAGGAAACAGCAAACTTAATGTAAGAAAATGAGAGCCAAGAAACAAGGAATTGAATCTTGGGAAGTAAGATATATAAGTAAGAAAGAAAGAAACACATTTAGCTAAGACATAAAATTGAGAGCAAGAGAAGATTAAAGTGAAGCTGAAAAGGGGGAGAGAAAATTCGACTGACTGGCAGAGTGAAATGACAGCAGTAAAAAGCAGAAAATTGCAGCAGTAGAACAATATGAAGCCATGAATGTTGTCTGATAGGTGTGTGATGACTGTATGTGTATGTGGAGAAAGAAGGTGAGAGAGAGAGAGAGAGAGAGGAAGATGGGTCGTGGGGGCAGAGAGAGCGCGTATATTGTAGTAAGAGAATGTGTCAGCATAAAATTTTGGAGTGAGAAAAGGGGTTTGAAAATAGAAACGTGAGGGTAGTTGTGATGGTAGAAAAAGAGCAAGATGATGCCGTGGAGAAAGGAATGTGTGTTCATGGAAATGCTTCGCATCTAAGGAAATAACTACATCACATATTGTATTGGATTTGCTTTTATGTATATATGAAATCAAACCCTTTTCTTTGTCGCCGGATAAAATGAAGGTATTATATGTTGATTAATAGAGTATTTAATATAAATGAAATAAACAAGATATATATATATATACACGCGAGCGTGTTTGGTATAAGGTATGTCGTTTGTGGAGTGGTTAGTGATGCATCTAAAACATATTTCGTTTGAATTAAACACTTTTTATGGAATCACATTCCACATTCATTCTCATTCTTATGACTGGTATGATTTTTTCAGTTGAGAATGTTCATTCCCGAAACAGTTTCATTATCATGAACATATGATTAGTCATTACTCCTCACTCTCATGGTATTATGTATTCCCGATTATCAAAATAAATTTTATTTTTTATTTTGCAAAACTATACTCTATTTTTTGTATTGACAAATGAAATCTCATATTCTTATAAAATATTTTATTAAAAAATAAAATTATAATAAATGAAATCATTTTTCTAGACAAATTTAAAATAAATTAAATTGTAAGAAAAATAAAGAAAATTATATAAAAACTTTAAAGTTATCAATCATTTTCAAAAATTAATACGAAAAAAATTTGAAAAACTTCAAAATTATTTGATGAGAAATAATATAAAATATTTCAAATTTAAGATTTTTTTTAAAAATTCTTTTATAATTTATTAATGGTTCATAAAATTTTATAATTTTTAACAAAAATATTAATGATATTATAGGATTACATAAAATATACAAACTCACTAATCATTAGCAAAATACTTACTAGAATTACACTTGATTTTTTTAACTAATGTTAATAAAGTAAAAATTGCATAATATTGAATAATATATTTTTTAAAATATAATAGTATCTCTTGAAATAAGAGTAATTTGTTATTTAGAACTAAATAAGACAAATCATGTACTTTATTTATTAATTACATATTCTTATAATAAGATCAATTAATAAATGTAAGTTTCATTCATATCTTATTACTTATGATACCAGCCAAATGAATGACAAGTCATTCCATTGTATTCCCATCATCATTTCATTACTAAGTTCATTTCATTCTCATTTGATTCCATTACGATACCTGACCTTTCAACCTTTTAATAGAAATGTCTCGACCTTTATATATTTATAGTTTGATACTCAACCTTTTAAATTTTTATCAAATCTATTCCACGGTCAACTATCTTGTATATTGTAGCGTCTGTGGACTACTATAAATCTTATGCAGATTTTTATAATGTTAAATCATGCCTAAAAATAAATACATATCAGAAATTTTAATTTCCATGCAGGTTAAATAAATGACATTTTCACTTTTAAACTGTAATTCATGTAACTCGAAGACATAGTTATGTCAATTTATATCGTATGAATGTATATAATTTATATAAAATTACCTTAAATCATTGCATTTTTTTATATTGACCTAATATCAATTAAAATATTTATATATTTTTTTACCTAACACTTGTTGAAAGAACCATACCTGAAATTTGATAATACATGTAATTATCTATTTGTCAAACATAGTAACTCGTAAGCTTCGATAAAAAAAAAATATTTGTTTACACCTTCTATATATTATGTGAATGGTTCAGTATTAAATAATATATGAATATTCATTAAAAATAATTATATAAAAATAACATTAACTTATATAATGAATATATTATATTTCAAATTACACAAACCACCCAAGTAATTTTCTCATTTTCTAATTTATTTAACTTACATGGGAATTAATAATATTTTTAAATATTTTTTTTAGATATGATGTGTCATTATAAAAATCCACATAAGATTTATGGTTGTCCACACATGCTATAGAGTACTAAATAGTTGACCATATGATAGATTTCACAAAAAAAAATTATAAACTTAGGTATCAAATTATAAATATATAAAGGTCAGAAACATTTTTATTAAAAATTTGAAAGATCATGTATTAAACTATAATTTACCCATTATTTTACTTGTCTCGCTATAAATATTATTGGGAACTTTTGAATGTGAAAAATAATCTACTATGTATTGTAACTTGTAGACGAAATTTAAATTTTCTACATAAATTGATAGTACATGGACCTCGTTTTAACCAAATTGATAGTACAGGGACCTAATTTAAAAATAAAAATAAAAATTGAAAAATTAAATAAACAAAAATAAAAAATAAATATATATATTGATTTTTTAAGTAAAAAATTTATTTACAAATTAAAAAATAAATTTAATTATTTATTTTAAAACCACTATAATTTTATATTTTGATTTATTAATTTTAAAAAAAATGAAACAATAGTTTTAAAAATTTGAGTTTTATTTAATTGAATTTTTTATTTTATTTAACTATTGTTTGATTTTTTTAATTTACTCTTTTGAAAATAAATTAAAATTATATCATTTTATAAAAATTAAATTATTTATTTTTTGAAATTTATTTTTAAAATTAAAAAATGAATAAAAAATTTAAAATATTTAATAAATAAAAATAAAACATAAAAATACAGTGGTTTCAAAAAGTTTAATTAAATTTATATTTTATTTTTATTTAATTTTTTACTTAAAAATTTATTTTTTATTTATTTTATTTTTATTTAATTATTTCTTCAATTTTTATTAGTTTATTTTTAAAAAAATGAGTTTTTATTTTTATTTTTAAATTGGGTCCATGTACTATCAATTTTAGTTAAAATTAAGTTCTTCTACAATCAATTTGATTAAAATCAAGTTCCTCTACAATCAATTTAGATAAAATCAAGTCCACCCCTGGACTTGATTTTATCTAAATTGATTGTAGAGGAACTTGATTTTAATCAAATTGATAGTACATGTACTTCATTTTAACCAAATAAAGTAGAGGGATCCAATTAGAAAAAAATTAAAAGTATAGGGACCAAAAACAGTGTTTTGTCATTACCAAATGACACAAATGCCTTGTTTCGTTGGTAAGAATCTGATTTTGCAAAGTAATCTAGTTTTTTATTTTTAAATTTCCATGTTCAGTTCAATTTTTGGAAAATTTGAAAAGTAATCAAAATCTTCAAAATAAGGAAATTAATACAATTTTTCTGGATTCATAATACCTTGGAGTATATATTCTGATTACTTTCCTCTATGAATCTTGTGTTAGATTATTTTATTATTCGATTTTTTCGTTCATTATTTTTATAAATTTTAACTAAATTTTATTTGTTGTTAATTTTTTTCAGAATACCATTTTATCTTTTTTTTTTTTTGAATCATTGTTAGTTTTTTTATTATAAAGTTTTGACTTTCAAAAAAAATTGAAAAACCAAAAATACTACTAAAATTCAACTATCATATTAATTTAATTTTTACTCTTTTTTTGCAATTGGTGGTAGAAAAATGACAAACTCAAAATAATTAGCAACTTGACTTTAAAGTCAACAACAAGATTCAAAATAAATAACAATTTATCTTCATTAATATATTTATTTTATAATCAATGGTTTGCGTATGTTTGTATTTATACAATATATACTTTTTAATTTATCTTTATTTATTTATATATTTTCTTAATTGTTAGTTTATTTTATTTTTTAAAATTAGAGGAGAATGATGATCAAACTTCATCCTCTCACCATAAAATGAGTGAAGAATATCATAGATTGCAAGTCTACAATATTATTATTTTATTTTAATAAACTTATTTGATTAATTTGAATAAAAATATTAAAATGTAAATTCTTACAATTTTCTTATTATGTTCTAAATAAATAATAAATAATGTGTAGCATTTATTTTCCTCAACATCACAATCCTACAAATCATATTCCCAAATAATTATACTTTCATGTTAGTCAAAGGAACTCAAAATGTCATTTTGTTAATGGGTGATTCTATTCACAACCCTCTTTTTTCTCTCTACAACCCCCTAATTAAATTTAAATATAGATATAACTTTGATTGACTTTTTTGCCCTTATAAGTTATAACCCCTACTTCTTAGTTAACAAAAATATTTCATCACAACCTCCTCATCGTACTTTATTAAAGCAGATTATCTTTTTCAGTACACCAACTCCAATTAAAATTAAGTTTCAAAAAAATTAACTAAATAAGTTGCTCAATTTGATTATTTTTTTCGCTTTTTTTTTCCTTCTACTTGTAATTAAAACAAGTGCAGAAACGAAGTTTTCTTTTATTACCCTACAACATAATTCACTATTAAGATAAAATTTTAAGATTTCAAGAAAAAGAGAGAAATACACTTACATAGATAAAAGAAAATAAAACAATTATAACAAACAAAAAATTAGGAATGCAACATTGCCAGAATTATCAAGAAGCTAATGATATTAATCTTTCTCTATCAATTGAATAATCATGATTAAGAACTTAATTAATCTTAACAATAATTATCAAAAATTCTAAATCTGACCTAGGTTTGATCACCGTGCAGTAATAATATTATGATAAATCAAGGTTTTGGATGGGAGAATTAATTTCAGAATTTGAAAATTGATTTTGATGAAGCAAACTTGGAGTATAAACTATATGAGCCTTCTTTTTTTTTTTTTTTCCTTTTAATGATGGAAGGTTATGGGTGGTTTTATTATATTTTATTAAGATTTTAATAGTATAGATTTAAGGGTAAAAAAGTCTATCAAAATAATATTTATAATTTAATTTAAAATGGAAGCTGTGAGGAGAAATAAGGGGGTTGTGAATAGAATTACCCTTTGTTAATTCGTAAAACTTCACGTGGATGCCTGTTATTTTTCATACTATCCACGACCACGATCGCTTTTAACTACTAGTTATTCCTAATTACACTCTGAATAACTTGACCTACGATATTAAATAGGATTTAAATTTACTATTATTATTCTATTTTTATTTTTATCTTAGATCGCCTGCTTCGCCTTAAGTAAAACTAATTCACCTTAATACTTGTGACAGACTGGATAGAAAATGAATAAAAGCATAATGCAGACGTTGAAACTTTTGACAACCTAAAATTCAAACTTTCTCATGGGCCCATGGCGTCATTATGACCAATAAGGTTAGGTCATGTTTGCCTTTCAAGTTGAAGTGAATATAGAGTTTACTACTGAGTAGCCACAACATTTACTAATTACTAGTTACTACTACAGGTGGTTATAAATCTCATAAAGTTAGCCAATACTTCATTAGATATAATTCGCCCACTATAATAGATGAATAATATTTTAAAATTTCTAAAGTATTAATATGTACTTTATGAAGTCACAGAATTAATTTTTTTTATTTCAAAATGTCCTTAACACAAAAGAAAAATAAATTCCAGTCGTCTTAACTATTAAGAAAGAGAGTGTACGTCATATCATAAGTGAGAATTTCTATTGAAGCAAATATATTTATGGATCAAATTGAAACGTAACTTTCAGTCCTTAGCGCTTGTGTGCATGTGTGTGTGTGTGTGTGTGTGAGAGAGAGAGAGAGAGAGCAGCGGCGGCGGCTCGATGCTGTTCTTCGTTGGCGAAGGGGCAGATGCGGCGGATGTAGTAGTTGGTGGTTATCGCAGTTGAAAAAATAAAAAAACTTGACTTGAAATTAGATGGTGAAGTTTTGCATAATAACCATCCTATAAATAATATAGCAAACAACGTATTTTAATGAGATATATGAAATTTAAGATAGAAAGAGACGGATAAACAAGGAATTGGAAGCAGGTGGAGAGGTCAAATAACTGAATGAGCGAAAAGTCCACAGCTTCAAAATCAAAGCAAAGGGATATCTACTCTACTCTACATCCAAAATCCTAAATATTATTTTACAATTGAATATTACATTAGGTAACTACGTGGATGAATGACTCTGACACGGCAGGAGTAAAGTCACTACATTCAACATCATTTACCAACCAAAAGGACTCTACGATAATAACAATAATGTAATAAAACATGCAACTGATCATCAGGTGAACACGTGTATTAATTAAGTTATGCTAGGGTCTAATTTCACGAAAGCAATTATACTTTAGTTTATTCAACAAAAAAACATCATAAATGTTTACAAGAATCGACAAAAACACCGATACAAAACTCAAATATATTAATTCGGGGAGAACCACGTAAACTGAATTCTGAAACAAATTTTCACTAAAACAATAAACATACACGAGAAAAATTGGGTTCTGCCAAACAGAAAAACTCCAGGTAATAAATTTGTTAACCAGATCCTTCAAGAAACAAACTACCAGCAGAACAAGCACAACACAACAATTGTATAAAACAAATCTTGAATGGGTATGGCAGTGCAATCAACCGAAGAAGAAGAACATTTGAAAAAAATCCCCAACCTGCTAAAAATAAAGGGTCATCAGGGGAAAAGCAGCAGCTCGAATGATATTCGATGATCCTTTTAGCCTCCAGAGTGGGATACTGGAGTTGTCACAAATTGGCCGTCCTTGTAAACATGGACATACTGTTGTGGCAAAGCATGCTCACCCTGCAACAAAATACACAGTTTTGATTGATTGTATCAATTCAGGCTCATGGTCTTATCTGAAACTGGGTAATGAATACTTCAAAATCTGCTATGACTGGATGTGAGAGTGCTTTTCTGCGGTTCTATGAATAACTAGTTGAAAGATGGAGCAAGCACGCATCACCTTCTATCATTATAATATTTTTTTACTGCTAAAATGATTTTTTTGGAGGATTGAATCAGCTCTTGTAGATTGTGATAGGTGGTGCTAGGCAGCTAAACAAAAGTTTTGAAACATACCCAATCACCATCTGGTTCAGAACCAGGTACCAATACATTGATTTCACTCGACTTTGCTGTTGTAATAGAAGCACTCAAAGCGTCTTTGCTCAAGTACAACTGGCAACCTGCAGTGTTGTCTACTGAAATTGTTGGAGCTGAACCCTACAAACGGCATTGCACATGGTTATTGATTTGATACAACTATTCTAAAGCTGCTGCTACCTAGTAGCTAGCTCATTTTGCATTCTTGGAAGTCAGACATTGCATCAGTAGCCGCTACCCACTAGTTTCTATTTGCTTATGAAGCAGATACAACAAAAAGAGGAGAAAGGTGGAACATTCTTGGCCTAATGCCTCAACGGAAACATGTAACTTCAGAGAAAATTAGTGTTTTTACCTGACATTGCACCTCCACACCGCTGCAATTGACGATCTCACAAGCTGCCACAACATCCTAGTCCCCAAATTGTAGGAAATAAGTGAGTTTGACCTTACAGCATAGACTTAAAGAGTTCTAGATAACCAGCAGGATTAAAACAATTCCTTCACCAACCTTGAAGACCACCCCCATCTTAGTGCAGTTGTCAACTGTAATGTTGTTTACCTTCCCTGTAAGTATTCCACATTAAAGCTTTGATGACTTACTATAAAGAACTGAACTCAAAATGAATGCCAAGAATGGGTGACTTTTTAGTACCAAAGACATAAATTATATACTAGTAAATGAAGATGTGCCTTGTTCAAGAATAAAAAGAAATAAAAATGAAGGTATACCTTGGACCTGCAGAACTGAATTTTTGCACCCAAACACATAGACTGACTGTTTTGAGTCACAATCATCAATAACTAGATTATTTCGTCCAATTTGATTCTCGACAACCCATCTGCAAGCAACACGACAGTTAATTGTCAGAGCACTCAAAACCTGGAAGGATGTCTATGAATAAGCATATAAGCATAAATTTTTACTCACTTACGACCCATTTGAAGCTCTAATTTTGGAGGTCCTGACTTCGAGAAAGAAGATGAGCCAGCACGACCTTCCTTCTGAGGAGCAGTAACTATGCCAGTTCTGTCCGCGCGATTCTTGGCCTTCATATCAGCTGTGACTTTCCTCAAACCTGAAGTACAAAGAAACCCACATGAAGATGAAGAACAAATAAATTTTCAAAAGTATAAATTTGGAAACAGAAAAACTGATAACTACCCGAAGTAACTGGCTTTCCAGAACTAATTTCTGCAAAGACAGCAGACATCCCTTCCTTGGGGGCTGATGGTGAAGGTTGAGCTGTTTCAGAACTGAAAAGTGAAGCGGGTGGAGGCGGTGGAGGAGCAGGAGCACCACGAGTGGGAGTTTTTGCTGGGGCAGATGCTGCAATCTTCCCTGTGGCACTCCATATAGGACCAAGTGGGTAATGCACCTTCACATAATCCCTCAACCCAGGTAAATAAAGTTCTTTTAAAGCCTTTGCCCACTCGACATGGTTTGCATCTTTGTTTCTATATTCCACAAGGATCTGGAACAAAATACAAAAGAATCAGAACTTTACTTCTGATAATGTAGCATATCTTATCAGCATAACAAAACAACTGTGGCTGCTTCAAGTGGGGGATGAGAGAAAGACCAACATAAGACAATAACAGTACACATTAATAGATGAACAGAAGAACCTATAAATTCACCATTAGCTCATATTTTATTTATTGTCTTGTCCCTAGTGGTGAAGGGTATGCACTCTCAAGTAGGGAGGGTTCAGAAGTTATTACCTTATTACAATAAAACTCAGCCATTTGCCAGCTTTCTTCCACATGTGCTATAGGCATGCTCATACCTACAATGGGGTAGCAAATTCATTAAAGTTTTTCACAAAGGGAAAAAGTAACCAATTGAACTGTAAAATATTTTATGTTGGAATATTTTTCGCACCACAATCTTTTCCTGTGTATGCAATCCATGCCAGAGCACCCAGACTATCAGCACCAGTCTTCAAGTGGTGAGTAAAATCAGATCGCCTTCCCTCTGTCAACGCAGAAGCTTTGCTGATCACCTCATTCAATGGCTTAAGGAATTCAATCAGCCCTGCCATATCAGGTTTCTGCACAGATCACACACAGAGAGACAAGGTTAGACTGACAGAATTAACTATAGGAAGATGCTATATGACTTGCATCAAGTCTGGTGACTGGATACTAAGCATCTATAATTAGGACAATTAAGCTTCAGGCAATATGCTTTGCATACGAAACATAAAGGCCCTCAACTTCATCAAAATCGCCATCAAAAAATTGAAAAAGGGTGACGAATCAAAGATGTTTAGCTCTTTACAACCAGTTTCCGCCAGTGATATGGCAGCAAATATGCATGCTCGATAAAGTTTATCATGTGTATCCTTCATCCCTAAAGATTACATTGCAGAATATGTAACCAATGGTGCATTTGAAATAATACAAATAGTAATTCACCACTATTCAACTTCAGGCTTCTCAGCATTCCGATTCAGTGCTGTCTCGGCGTCTCCTACATTCTACTTATTTGACACAATTACATCCCTCATCAGTAATAGAGGAATAAACAGAGTTGCATTCAATCTCAAGCATTAGGTTTACGAAATTCACCACCAAATATTAAGTCATTCATGAAGTAAATCAATGGCTGCTGTTACATTCTTCATCACTCCAAAATAGCTACTCGATTTAAAGTTTTATATAAAAAAAAGGAAATCAAATGCGTCAATCAAAAGCCAACAGCTCCCAATCTTCGCGGTAATTTATTACTTCGCAAGCTCGCACAGGAACATCCGAAGCAATTAACTGAACGAAACAGATAGATTGCAACTAACCTGACTTTGCTTGATTTTAATAAGCAGCTCCTTCTCCACATTAAACGCTTCCGCGATAATCTTAGACACATCCACAACCCGTCCTCCAATCTTCTGCGCGGCGCTCGTTACTCTGCCAACATACTGCGAAATCAAATCATCAAACGCCACAATCGACGGATCCATCGCCGCCGCCGCATCTCCGCCAACCTCCTGCGGAACTCCCTGTGGAAATCCAACGGAAACCGCCTCCAGCCGCGCCACCGCGGCTTCCAACCTCTTCACCAGATTCTCGTCCATTATAGTTCAATAGTCGGTCAATCCAAAATCTTCAATCAGTAAAAGTCATATGCAACGGATCCGATGCTCGCGCTAGTGTGTGTGTATGTGTGTGTTACTGTGTGCCACAAAATTTCTTGTATTTTTCAGGGAGTTTTTTTTCTTTTCTTTTTCGCCGAAAGGTGAAAGGTTGAAGTCCAACTGGAATGTTTATGGTCTGAGAGTTGCTAAAATCCCAGATTAAATTTTCGATTTTTTTAAACTAATTTATTTATATTTTGGCTTTTTATTTTTATTTTGAAGGGAGTGGAGGGAATGTGGGTGTACACGTGGCGGTTGATTAGCGCTGGTACTGTTGTGGAACACCTGTCTTTAAAAATCGCAAGGTAGCATGATTGCTTGGATTCGACTCCAAAGGCATGTTTGGATTTGTATAATTATTATATGGAAAAAGGTTGTAAATATGACTTTAATATTTGTATCAAGGTGTAAATATTGCCTAATTAATTTGTTTTAGTGCAATTAAGACTCCTAATGTTCGTCTTTAAGTGCAAAAATGCATGTGAACATCGTTTTTGTTAAAAATAAATACTAAATAAATCTTGTGTTTGTGTTTTATATATACTATGTCATTTTGTTAAATTCACTTAAAATGTTGATCTTCAAAATGTAATCAACACTACAACTTAATATGAGAGGCTAAAACAATATATATTGTAGTTGGTTTGTAAATTATATAAATGAATAAAATTGTGAATTGTATATTATGTTAAAAAAATAACTCCTAATTGATGTATGACATTTTGATGTTTAGTCTTAAATCGTGCACAATAGGCTATTTATGTTTTAATGTTATTTATGAATATTTGCATTGGAAAGGATGATATTTTCAAATTGAAAACAAAAATATATTGTCATCAATGCTAAACAAACTTACAATTATTGAAGCGCTTGGCATGAGTTGCTTTGGTTAAAAAAAAAAATACACTATATTTTACTTTCACGTAATCTCTCATTTGTATTGTAGCTATAACATATAAACGAGATATATTCAACGAGCTCACCTTTAAATAGCATACCTGAAAAATATTTATTGATATGAGAAACATTATTTATCTGATTGTACTTTATTATTAAATAAAAATAAAAATCTAAGTGCAGACAAATAATTGTACCAACCTACATGGGTCCGACAATTTCTCTAGACAGAAAGATGGTGATGAGATCAGATAATCTATGACCCCCAACTAAAGCTTTAAAGGGAAACAACGTTCAATTATTTTACATGATTATAGAACTGCAGATACAGGCAACCACTCTAATGAATATGTTCTTATGCATCTTTGCCTCAACCTAAGGCAGAAAAAGAGAGTGATAAAAAAGAGAAAATAGAGGGTAGTTAAAAAATGTCGCATAATATATATAAATAAAAGTTTATGAAGTGTATGTGAAGTACATCTCTCACAAATCTATAACCTATCAAGGAGAAGTATTATGAAGCAAATACATGTATCACAACTATATATACACATTCACCTTTAAATAAAAGTTCCCTTTTAACATAACAAAAAGTAAGAGAGAGTTTTGAGATGGGAGAGCCCTCTACTTATCTCGTCTAGAGTCGAAAATTCTTCATATCCATCACTCGATTTATGTAGAAAGATCTCACTGCCTTGTACCGGAGCAAATGATAAGTATATACTGTAATCTCAACTGTTTGGTTTGGTCGTATAAAACCTGGAGATCGAGAATAACTTCTGTGGAAATACTGAGTTAGTGAGTTGCATTAGCACATCGTAAAAATGTTGAATTGGAATTCATAATCATGTGGAGCATACACTAATGCATAGGAGTAACTAGTATATATACCTTTTTATGCATCGTTGAAATGATCATTTTCCCGTATCTCTTTCTTTTCACCATCGTTCACCACCTCCTTCTGTGCAGAAAGAATTTCTTTGTTGCCTGTGGCTTGGAGATGTAGAGGAGGTTTCTCACGAATAAATCGGGGTCCCTGAAGAGTGAATCAGATGATAAAAAAAAAAAAATTAAATAAATCCATCTAGCTTTAGACTACATCCTCAGGAGCACTGGATAAACATGTGTACAATAGAGCTCTCAATTCTCAAGCAGTAAGCAAATTTAGTTGGGATGCCAGTATTTCTGTTCTGAGCCTGTCACGGTCTTAAAATTAACTAAATGCGGTGGTCATGTTAAAGAAAAAAGAACGAGGTTGTGTATATCTATTAGTTCAGGAAGATGGGACACAATCGATTCTCAGGTGTGGACAGCCAAAATAAGACAACTAAAACCGAAACCCTCAAGAAGCAACTTCTGATGACCAAATAAAGGATGTCTTTTCACATGCATGAACAACACTTGTAAATTATATCCATGTTCAGCATGTTCTTCAGATCTTTATATTGAGGAGAAATGTGTGATGATACTCACAGCACGATAAGAAAATTCATCTGCCTCGAGCATGTGCACAATTTGCCCCATCTTTGGCCGTTTGTTGGAATCTATATCTATACAGCGTAGGCAAACCAGCAATACTCTCTTTAAAGCTCTTGAGGGAGGAGGAACTCCGATCAGGGGATCTACCAACTCTTCGCCACGATGACTTGATATCATTCCTTTGAACCAGTCAACCAAGTTCATCTGAAATTCAGAAAGGAAATAAAGTAAAAAAAATGTAATTATTTCTACTTTTTCAATATGTCATTTCCAAGGAATAAAAAAACTAAAAAATTGAGATGGAGGATTTGTTATGCAGTTTTCAATGGCATAAAACTTATTTCACCTCTCCAGGTGGTCTGGAATAGTCTACTGGGCTCCTGCCAGTCATTATTTCCATTAGTAAGACTCCAAAGCTGTAGACATCGTTCCTTTCGTTGAGCATACCAGTACTTGCATAGTCAGGGGAGACATATCTGTGGTAATTAGGCAAACATGTATGAGGCAAAATAAGACCGTATGTACTTTCTAACTGTTCAGGTTAAGAAGAAAACAAACCCAAATGTTCCCATCACACGTGTAGTGACATGGCTTTCCTCAGATCCCAATAATTTGGCAAGTCCAAAATCTGATACTTTTGCATTCCACTTCCTATCCAACAGAATGTTGCTTGATTTTACATCACGATGAACAACTTTGGGTTCCAATCCTTCATGCAAGTATGCCAGTCTGTGGCAAAATTTACAGATTCAGAATTTAGCTAGTAGTAGAGAATAACAGAAAGATGAGTATAATTCAGAAAAATAGACTTAGCAGTAGAACTTGAGCAACTATTTTCAATAGGTATTGTACAGAAAATGCTGAATAGAAAGTTGTAGACATAAACAACTACAAGATAGACAATCCAAGCATTATAAGCAAACAGCTTCTAATCACATGAGATGTTAAAGCCCATTCAGGACAAAAATTAAAAAAGGTTGACACATACATGACTGTATGAGCAATTTAATAACTAAGGTTTTACGGAAAATACCCCTTTCCTTCTCAGGAAGCACACAGTTAGAGTGAAGTATTTAAAGATATTCACTCTGGTAATATAAGATTCCCAAATTATATATCATACAAGATGGTAAAGATAGACAAATAGAAAATAAGAGTCAATTTCAATACTTTTCTCTGCAACCCTACTAACATGGATTCTAATGGACATGCTTCATTCTGCATATATAGCAACACCTATAATTAGTGAACACTTCATACAAAGATGAAATATGTAAATAGTTGTTGGGAGCTCCAAACGTTTCTCTATTTCAGATCGTGGGTCTTACAGAATGCAACTTCTAGTTATGATCATTATTGATTTGGAAACAGAAAGAAAAAAAATTGAGCACATGGGTGAACACCGTGAACTAAACTATAAAAAAGGCTAGAAAGGCAGTTGGTAATACTTTGCTCATAGTGACTCCCAAAATTCACGCTAAAACAGAAAATAGTGGCGAAATAGATATACCAATGCTAGAAGATATGTCAATCAAATTATGCAAAACCTCAGATTAAAGCGTGTAGTATGCCTCACCCTCTTGCTGCTCCAATTGCAATTTTTATCCTGACCTCCCATGTTAAGGGACTGACAGGGCCTACATCACCATGTAACCACTGATCCAAATTGCCATTATCAATGTACTCGTAGACAAGCAACCTGAAAGATAAAATTTATAATAGTATGTTTAGGGAAAAACATGCTCCATATACATCAAAAAGGGTAACAAGTGGCTGAACAGATGAACCTTTCAGTGCCTTCCGCACAGTAACCTATCAGACCCACAAGGTTCTTGTGTCTTACTTTTCCAATGGCTTCAACTTCCACCTTAAATTCCTTCTCTGCATGGCCCCTGTTGTTGAATATATAAGTGAATCCACTTCAATAAAAGTTGGACGACAGCTTTCTTCCACATGTAAGCTTCAATATGATTATATTTGAACACAAATCACTTACAATTTTGAATCTACATGTTGTATTCTAATTTATAAAGAATAAAAAACTAACAAAAAAATATATCCGAGTAACACACGTCATTCTCTATTTCCAAATTGTGTTACAATGTTGTTTCTTTGTTCAAAGTATGTACATAACGTGAATAATGAAATGGAAAATGAAATCAGAATAAAGTTAAAGCACTTGAACAATAGATTGATAATTTCATGTTCGCTAAAGCTAAAATGGTATTGATTAAAGTGGAAAAATGTAAAGTCAAAGTTGGCCCCATATAAGATATACAAGAATAAAATAAATTAAAGAAACAAAAGATACCGATTACTTTGTTTTTCGGTAATCCCTAGTCAAAACAGACAAAAAGATTAATTTTCCCAAACACTCAATTCAACAAAATTCATATTGATTTCCTTTAATTTTACCACAGAATCCCTACCAAACACACGTTATTCTTCCGAATTCGACAAACATTATAACAATAATTAGAAGAAAATTATTTAATTAATTAATGAGATTTTTAAAAAAATCACCTAAATGGTGGACAGGAATCCTCTCACCAACTTATATACATCATCAGTCATCAGCATTCAAAAACCATCATCTCTTCTTCTTCTTCTTCTTTTGGAAGTAATTTCATTTTGTTTTTCAATATATATGACATGTCCAATACTGCATTATATTCTGATGATATAAAGTGAAATTTAAAACAGGATAGAAGCAAAAGGATGCAGAATGCATACTCAAAGCGTAACAGATTAGTGCACGGATTAATCTGCAATAGCATTTAACTTTTTTTTTTTCTTTTTCTTTATTGGTGGAGTAGCATTTAAACTGTAAATTAATTTCACGTACGAAATTCCTGCAAGTAAAACGCTGGTTATGCGTAATTTATTTCACTGCAACACGTTTTTTAACAATTTAAGCTTTTAAGAAAGTTAATGCAAGTAAAAAGGAAGGAAGTAAATGCAAGCAGTCAAAGGGTTAAATGAAGTAGTTATTGCGTCGGTAGACTTTCACCTCTTGTTTGATAAATTCTTTATGGCAACAACAGATCCATCGTGCAAAACCCCACGGTAAACGACGCCGTATCCTCCCTCTCCGATCACATTCTCGTCGGAGAACTGATTCGTCGCAGTTTGTAGCTCCCGTAAGCTGTACCACTTCCCCCAGCCAAAGCCCCCACAACCGTCGGTGGACGCCGACAATGCCGACGACGACTCGCTCCGAGTCGTACTCGACTCGTTGCTCACCGAGCTCGCCTTCTTGCTCTCGGACTCAATCTCCACCATTTTGTTAATGAGAAACACTTTTTTCTCGCCATCGTTCAGAACTTCGGCTACTTGGTGTCGATCCGACTGGTTAACCAGGGGAATGAGTCCGGCGCTGCGTTTGGCACCAGCGCGACGTCGTTTGTAGCTCCGTCGGCGGAGAAATAAGAAAACCAGAGCGAGAACGACCAGCACGAGCAGGACGGTTACTATTATGACTACGTATAGCTTCTGGCCGAGAATCGGAGTTTCGGCGGTGAACATGTTCCCGCCGGCGGAGTAGCCGGAATCCGCCATAGTTACCGGCGATACGGTGGTTGTTATGCGCGGCTACGTGCGGAAAACGACGTTAGTGCATGCGACTGGGGAAGAATTCAATGTGAGATTAAATTTGAAGAAATTTGGATGAAGAAAATGAGCGGAAAATGGGCTTGAAACATA
The DNA here is from genome assembly GCA_026008535.1 of Perilla frutescens. NCBI lineage: Eukaryota > Viridiplantae > Streptophyta > Magnoliopsida > Lamiales > Lamiaceae > Perilla > Perilla frutescens. The sequence goes on along the minus strand of BRKX01000020.1, from coordinate 35,276,248 downwards.
TTTAGGTTGATGGGGACTGGTCGCATTGAATTAAACCTCAACGGATACGATGAAAATGAGCGTGTGATGAAAATTGATGGATTTGAATTTGGGCTTAGGTGCTGTAATATTTACGGGAGGACCACTGTGATAGTTGTGGAGGGAACAAACTAGGCAAACGCTCGAGAGGAGCGTGCTCATTGCTGTCGACCGTTTCCTTGTCGAAATTACATATATGCCCCTTGGCCGGCTGATTTATTTTTATTTTTAATACAATACAATATTTGAAGGGAAATTATTTCTCGACGTTTTTCAATTATTTTCTCATCCCGCAAAAAACATATTTGAAAAAGTGAAATGGACATAAAAATTTTCAAGATTTAATTACATTTTAATATTCAATTATTACATATTTAATGTAAGTGTCACATCTTTATATTTTATAGATAAATAATATTTTATTTAATAAGTTCATACTATTTTTTATTTGTCCGATTATATTTTTTTATATCAGTTAATTAATTATTATTCAAAATATAAAAAGAGTTAAGTTGACAATTTATAAAAAGAAATAATTACTTGATTACACATATACATACGTATATGATATAATATAATATATTTGTAGATAACGAAACTTTAATATTATATATAATATTTTTATTGTTCCTTGTAGAACTCACGTTCCGTAACTAACGAGTCTGGAATTCGGGCTCCAGCGATCTACAAAATTAAAAAAAAAACGACGTGAAGCCGAAAGACCGTCGGAGGGTTGATGATCGATCGGTCTCTGACACTCAAGTCAGAAATCAATCCTTATTGAGAGAATGAACGGAATTAATGATAAAATATAGAGCTTTATAGAGTAAATGTGGTGTTCGATTTAAATTTCGTGAATGTTCTTTGATGAATGTAGGTTGCTGACTTTGATTCTGAATGCCCTGCACCCAAGATGAAATATAGAGCTTTATAGAGTAAATGTGGTGTTCGATTTAAATTTCATGAATGTTCTTTGATGAATGTAGGTTGCTGACTTCGATTTTGAATGCCCTGCACCCAAAATGTTCAAGGAACTTATATACAAGGCAACACACAACCATCTTCCGACTTTTTCGGAACGGCTAATCTCTTCTAGGGTTTATTCTAGCCGTTTCCTTATCATCGCTAGGGTTTTGACTTGGTCTCCTCACATAATACCCTGGTTCCATTATCTCAAGGTGCTTGACCTCGACCCCTTCGATTCCGTTTGAGGTCCCTTAGTTGACGACCTCTATCCACGTTTTGACCTCGTGTTAGGCCTTTCACAGGAAAGAGTCTCTACAATTCTTACACATCTATACATATATTAAAACAAAATCGTATGGGCAAAAATATAAATAAAAAATATCAGAAAAGTATTAGTACAAAACAAATTTAATGCCAAAAATTGACGAATTCTACCGCATAGCCCAGTTGGCAGCAAAGTCTAATGTTAAAATTTCCTAAATTTTGTGGTCTGCGTTCGATTCCTAGAAGCTGCAGTGCGCATATAGTTTTTTTTTTAATTTTTTATTTATTAAGCTTTGTTCTTTTTTTTTAATTAAGCTTTTTCCTCATTTTATCATCATATTTATTTCCATTTTGAGTCAGTTGTCTTGTAGTCTTTTTAAAAAATATAATCCCTCATTTTATATATGCAATCATAACATTTTGTTGTGTAAATTTTTATTTTCACCTAATTACACAAATTTTAGCATTTCTATTTTATGTTAAAATAATAAAAATATTCACTTCTAAATAATCAAAATATAAACATATATAGATAAATTCAAATTGCAATTCCATAAAAAAAGTTTGTGCATTGCACGGTTATGTCTGATGTATTTTGTAGATATTTTTGTATACTAGGTATAGATTATATATTTTGGTGCAAAATTTGACTGTACAATTACCACGAGCTTGATTAATTTCTTTTGTTGCATTTTTTTTATAGTATGTCTTTTATTTACTCCAAGATTATATTAAGTTATTTATTTGTTTAAATAATTATGATAATTATTGTTTATAGATACAAAAATAATGTTTAGTTTTTTAATCTATTTAAATTTTTTACACGTTTGTTTCACACACCTATCTATATATGTGTGCATTGCAAATATATATTTAACTATGATTGAGTTTTGCTTTTACCTTTTCAATTATTATAAAATAAAATACTACCAAGCATCGCGCGGGAGACATACTAGTTTATTTAATTTTGGAATCATAAGAAATTCAAAATTAGATAAAATATTTAATAAAGATATTATTAATGATAAACATCAAATTTTACCCCATCAAGATTAATGTTTAATTCGGATTAAGAAGATTAAGAAGCCGCTATAAATCTCGTCTCGCCATGGGCTTTTCAAATATTCGAATACATGTCATAGACTCATAGTTCATGAAATGAAAAAGGATAATGCTCCTTGATAAGAGATTAAATTATCTTCCAAAGCTATTTGATAAGAGTTAAAACTATCTAAACTCTCAAAAAATAGAAATGTTCCTTGATAAGAGCCTAAACTATATTTCAAAGCTCCTTGATAAGAGCCTAAACTATCTAAACTCTTCAAGAAATTCAAGACGCATTGACACTTGTATAAAATGTCTACGAAGTCAAATTCAAATCCAAGACTCCTTAATACTGTACAAGTTTAAAATATCTACAAATGAAAATTCGATCAAAGACTCATTGACACGAGTATAAAATATCTATAAATTCAAATTCAAATCCAAGTAACCACGGACACGAGTATAAAAAGTCTATAAAGCCCAAATTCAAGGTGAAGGCTCCTTGATATGAGCATAAACTATCTAAGTTCATGAAAACTCCCTGATATGAGAATGAACTAGCCAAGTCAAAAATATTGAAGGTTCCTTGATACGAGCATAAACTATCTAAATTCAAATTCAAATTTAAATTAAAGGCTCCTTGATATGAGTATAAACTATCTAATAAATTCAAATTGCAGAACTCTTGATTATGAGTATAAACCATTCACAAGTTGAAAATCAAGAATTCATTGACACGAGTATAATTTATAAACTATTTAATAAATTCAAGTTCAAGACTCCTTGATATGAGTTTAAACTATCTAATCAGTTTTCGAGATTCATTCATTTCAAACGACAAGTCGTCCATGAATAAGTCTTGATGGGGCATTTGTATATAATGAAATTTTAATATTATATATAATATTTTTATTGATTCTTACACATTTATTTAGTTTTGGAATCATGTGAAATTCAAAATTAGATAAAATATTTAATAAAAATATTATTATATGATAAACATCAATTTCTTTGGCCACATGGTAAATATATTTTAAAAGATATATATAAATTTTCAACAACCAATGGGATTGTGCCACGACAACCCTAGATATCTCTCCCTACAACTATGAATAGGGACCTCTATATCAGTTGAAAATCACACCATAAATTATTTGAAAAGTTTAAGAATTTGAGAAGAAATTCTATAGTGAAATTTTCTCAAATATTCAAGACGTTCTTCACCAAATTCATCTTGAAGTCGGTGTTTGATCCATAAGCAAGGCAATCAAAGACATTCTTCATCAAATTCATCTCAAATCCAGCATCCGATCCGAAATCAAGGTTCTCAACCCTCCAGACGGCATATAAAGTTCAAATACCTCGAATACGATGTTTAATCCGGAGTCAAAGTCATCGGCCCCCGATTAATGTTATCAAAGTTCAAACAATAAGTCCACAAAGATCAAAGAGACAAATTTACTCTGAAGATTTCAAAAACTGTAGCGACCCAGTTTTCTAATTATATTGCTACATTTTTTAAAAAAAAATAAATATATATTTTATTTGTTTTATTTATGTGTGATATTAATTGATTAAGTCTAATAAGTAGCGCCAAGCAAGTTTAATAATAATTAAGCATTTATTTAATTATGGTATATGGTTATTTCATATCATGAGCATGCATGTAGTTTTTATTTGGAGTGCCTAATATTTTGCATTTTATTTATTTTATCCAAAGTTTATTTTCTAGCCAAATTTTATTTTAAAGCCCAAATACCTTACTTTGAGCCCAAGTGTAAGTAGAGCAAATTTAGAACAATCGATTTGCCTTCTCTTCTTTCTTTCCCACGAAAAGTTTAGTGGAGAGAACTTGATATCTCAAACTCTCTAAACCTTATCGTTACTTGATCTTATCAACTTGTTAACTGGATATCTATGAAATCTAACCCTAAACACTAATCTACAAGTATAAATAGAGGGCTCATATTAATCTTTCCCCACACGCTAAGAGCCAAAGCCAAAAGGATCTAAAGCTTGAGTTTTCTAAGTTTTGTGCAGGTATGCAGAATCTCCCATAGTTCGCTCCTTGTTTTGTTCTCACATGCATTTACATTGTATTTCATTGTTGTTGGGAAGGGTAGATATATGTATATGTAGGAGCTGAGGGAGATTGGGTGTTGTTGAGTCGGCTGCGACGTCGAGCGAAGCAGCGGCGGAAGGGATGCATCTGTGGCAGTGGTGCAATCTGTTCCAGCAACATCTGCTAGTAGTTGCAGGCGGACGTCGAGCGAAGCAGCGGCGGAAGGGATGTATCTGTGGCAGTGGTGCAATCTGTTCCAGCAGCATCTGCTAGTAGTTGCAGGCGAACTCGATCTTCCATGGAAACGAGGAAGAAGTGCCATTGTCGTCTAAAGTGTTGGAAATGCCAACTCGTTTGGTTGCTACTGCTGTTGTGAATGGTAGAAATAGTGTGTTGGTTCTGTTATTCCTCCTAATCCTTTGTTTTGCAGGATGGTTGTGTTTTATTTGGTTGAAATCCCGTATGAAAGCTGCGTGAGAAGAGAAAGAGAGATGGTTGTTTTTATGTTCTATACGAAGTTAAAGAGAGAAGGAAATAGGCCTGCTGTTGTGTCTTGATGTGGGAAGAAAGTTACGAGGAAGTGAGAGGTTGGAAGATTGTTGATATGTTTTTGGCTTGGTTGGAAAAGAAAATAGGAAGTTAGAGATGAGCCTTAACTTGATTAAGAAATAAGTTGGGCTTTGGTAAATGGTGGGTCGTGAGGGTTGGGTTTAATGTGATTGTTCATTATTTTTTTTCTATAACAATCATACCATATTATCTATATATATAGTCACGTAGAGTTGCTTAATTAGCAAGTTTTAACATGCATGGATTGTTTCCAAGTCACGTATTTTCATGCAAATACTAGGATAATTATCTACTTGAAATTTAAGCTTGCATCATAGTTTAATCTCATGCATAGTTTTTTTTACATCATGTTTTACACTGTATTAATTTAAGATAAATAATTTATAGGCAAAGCGCGCAAGACTTAATCGGTTAATATCAAAGTCAAGGTCAAGGTGGGGTTTTACGTTGATTTTGTCCATGTTATCATCTCTATATGTTTTATTGAATATATGTGATGTCACAGCATAGCAAGAGCCTTCGGGCTACACGCAGAGCCTACGGGCTATCACGTAGAGCCTTCGGGCTATACGCAAAGCTTTCAAGCTATCACGCAGAGCCTCCGGGCTACATGGTTTGGTCTACGGACTGAACACAAGTTTATTATTTGCATATTATTCTGTTTGATATATAGCCTGGATAATTGGACACTCCCCACTGAGTCAGTAGTACTCACCCCAAAAACTACTTATCTTTTCAGGTGTTGTCTTGGGTGATGTGTAACGGGCAAGATGTGATGATGGTGGTCAAGTGGTCAAGCATGATTAAATATTTAATTTTTTTTTATTTTATGTAATAAATGTCAAGTTATGCTTTGAACTTCCGCTGTATTTCAAGTAAAATATTTTTTTTATTAATGAAAAGCATGGATAACGTGCCTTTTTTATTAAAGTGAAATTGGGCCATTACAAAGACCATTTGAAGATCAATTTTTGAAGAGAAGAATCAGATGAAGAAATATAGATTGAATCCGTTTAAATATGTTTTGTACACATTTTGTGTTTTACCAAATTAAATACCAAAATTTGTGTTACAATATTTTAAATAATTAACAAACTACTACATTCAAAATATTAATTATATTATAAATTATGCAGCACTTGTGACTTGTGAAACAACTACGTACAATTAACCGTGACTAAAAACTTATGAAAAATATACGCGAACAAAGATTATAACAATAATTTACGTTTTGTTTTATTGATTTTTAGGATTGTATATTTATATAGATTTGTTGGATTTAACATTTAGAAATTGATAATTATGTTGTTTGTAAAATAAATATGGTCAAAATAACGTCGATAAATATATATTAAAACATAAAAATTTCAATTTAAGAAACTAAAACAAAGCAACCTACATATCTTCATTATATATCAATCTTTATTTTATTTGCATTGAAATGTGGTTGATTATTACACTTTAGTACCCAATGTTGAGCACTTTTACAGTTGTGTTCCAAAGTTTCAAAATTTACATAATGATATCGAACATTTCTACAAATTAAAGCTTATAGCGCTAGACAATTTTATGATCTCACAAATGTTAACATGGACTACTAAAAATTACAAAGAAGAACCAAAACATTCAATATTTGTATAAATGAAATAAGCTAAAGACTGAGTTTGAAAGATTTTCAGCTGTCTAAGTTAATATTTGTGAGATTGGAAAATTGTCCTGGTTCTACAAGTGTTAATTTATGCAAACATTAGGTGTTAATATGTAATTTTTAAAACTTTGTGATAAAAGTGTAGAAGCGTTCAGGTACTAAAGTGTAATGAACCCTATAAGATATGCTAAATATGATTGTATATCGAATAACTTTATTTAAGGCTACAATTTCTAAAATAATAATATAATAGACTATATGAATTTATAAATACCAATCTTTGTTTGATTTTGTTATTCAATTAATTACAATGTTAAACTGTTAACTATTTCATGTTCAATATAATTAAAAAAATATTATAAATGTTATATCTACGTATAAAGTATAACAAAGCATACCATCGATTATGATATCTTACCAAATAATTCGCTTAATTATGTTATTTAATGTATTTAATATATTTTGATAAATATTTGACATAATAAAATATACTAAACATTATCATTCACTTCTTAATATGCGAAAACTCACATATTTATTCATTTGTATAAGTAGATTTTGAATGTCATGTATATAACGAAATATGTTATTAAATATAACACAAATGAATTCTATAATAAAAAAAATGCGTGTGACATGAGTGTGTATGTGAGAGAGATATAAGAAGAGAAGGTGGAGATACATTAAAAAAATAAAATAAAAAAGTATAAATAATTTTTTATATAATATTTGTAAATGATTTGATATTTTTGGGAGAATTTTTTTTTGGAGAGAACTCTATTTTATTATATAGATAGATGTTTTGTCATTGTTCAAAAAAATATTTAATGTTTGTCCGTTATATAACTTTAATCTCAAAATTTCAAAAATTACATATTAATACCCAGCATTTCACAAATCAACACTTATAACACCAGAATAAATTTGCAATAGACCAAATTTTGTCGTTTTGTTTAGGGAATGTGTAAATTAAATTTCCATGTCATTTTATTAAATCGGGTGAAAATCCAGATAAGATTTTTGGTCATCCACATCGCCGAAAATTGTTCTAACGCCATAATTGTTAATTTGTGAAACGTTGAACATTAATATGTAACTTTTGAAACTGAGACAAAAATGGGGAAAAAAAGTGAGAAACGTTGGATGTTGAAATGTAATTAATCCAATTTTCAACCATACCGCCATTTACTAACATAAAATGAAATACTATTAACATAAAAAAGTATTAAGGGTATATTGTTGAAAATGGAAATATGTAGCTATGTATTTTAACAAAGAATGTTGTGTGCAGAGGTAGGGATAGTGAAAGGGAACACCAGAGGGTCGGAGAAGGTGCGGCCGGAGACGAGGTGGAGGCTGAAATGGCGAAGGAAGGGAAATATTGCATTTTTAGGATTTCGCCCTAAATCGAGAGGATTAATTCATTCGGGTCAAGCAGGATGGATCTCAAGTCGTGGGCTTGTGTTTTCTTTTATTTTGTGTCTTCTTTGAAACGGCCCAATATTATCATTAGTGAGGCCCAGTTGTTTTATTTTAGGGTTAAGTTGTCACCTTTTGGGATAGTGTAAATGTACTATGTAATCTCATGCAAAAAGTAAGGAAAAATATCAACTATCTTCTTCCCCATATCTTCTTCTAATCTCCCTCATCGTTCTTCTTTTCTTCTCCATTTTCTCATTACAAGATCCAAACTTTTTGCAAGATACAGCCTTATTTAGTAACTAAAATACAAATCATTGCTTGAAAACCAAAAATAGGTAGAAGAAAAGCTAAAAACCAATGTGACCTATCTGAAGCCATAACAACTGGTATTCAGAGCCAACTCTCCTCGGACATGGCGGAAAACACCAGATTGAAAAACCTGCAAGAAGGACAAAGGCGGTTAGATCAACTATGGCAGGAAGAGATGGTAAAAAGAGATGCAGAAAGCCAGAAGAGAGATGCAGATGAGGAGAAACTCAAGGCACAAATGACATCTATGGCTAGTATGCAAGAAGGAATGCTAGGTAAGTTAGAACACCTCTCTAGCCTCTTAGCATCTATGAACATTCAACTGCGAAAAGATGAGAGGGGCAAGGAAAAGACCGATAGTGATTCCATTCTGGGTAGCCCTCCCCAAATCCTTACTGATGGGAGCTCTCAGACCAAGACCAATTACTCAGTCGGGGATAGACAGATGGTTAACCATCATGAGGGATCTGTTTATGCCCCACTCCCTAAGGTTGAATTTCTCAAGTTTGATGGATCTTATCCTAGGGTATGGGTCTTGAAATGTAAATGGTATTTTAAAATGGTGCCCAACATTCCAGATGATCAAAAAATTACATTAGCTTCAATGAATCTGGAAGGAAAAGCAGCTGTATGGTTTCAATCTAATAGCTCTAAGCATGCTGACCTCACTTGGCCCCAGTTTCTGGACCTTATTTCTGCTAGGTTTGAGGATCTAAATGAGGATAACATTGTGGCTGAGTTCAACAAGCTTAGACACACAAAGAGCTATACTGATTATGTAGAGAAGTTTGAGGGGCTTAGGGAATATATGAGACTCTTTGATAGCATGACTTATTCTGAAACTTACTTCATTGCAAGTTTCTTAAGTGGATTGAGTGAGGAGCTAAAATCTGCAGTCAGAATGTTCAACCCTTCTACATTGGAACAAGCCATTGAACTGGGCCAGTCATCAATTGGCCACTATTGAGGCTCTGACTAAGAAGATTAAGGAAAGTTCCGGGTCTTACAATCTTGTATGGAGTAACCCTCATACTAAGGCTTCTACCCAAACAACCATTTTTCAACCCCAACCACCTACTGCCACTCTAACTCAAAACCCCAAAACACCTGTCAAATTCCTCACATCAGCTCAAATGTCTGAAAGAAGAGCACAGGGCCTGTGCTACAATTTTGATGAGAAGTATACCCCAGGCCACAGATGTAAAAGTAGAATTAATTATATCATAATGACTGAAGAGGAGGAGGAGCTCAGTTATCTTAGTTCTATAGAACCTACAGGAGCTATTACTGACTCAGACACCCCAACTGAGGAGGTATCTGTCTCTCTCAATGCTCTCAAGGGAGATACTAGCATCACTACCCTTAGATTTACTGGCTCTTGTCAGGGCCACCAACTACACATCCTAGTGGACATAGGGAGCACACAAAGTTTCATTAAAGATTCTACTGCCCACAAGTTGGGTTGTGAGATTGAAGAAGCAACCCCTCTATGCATTAAGGTGACTAATGGTCAAAGACTTACCAGCTCTGCTCAAGCAGGAAGTTTTGAGTGGGAGCTGCAAGGGAAAACTCTCCAATACTCTCTCAGATTGCTGCAACTGGAGGGCTGTGATATCATCTTGGGGGGAGACTAACTCAAGACTTGCTCACTCATTGAGCTGGACTATGAGAAGATGACTGTGGCCATTCACTGCAAAGGAAAAAAAGTCAAACTGTTAGCTAACAAGTCCCAACCTGAATGCCAGATGATCTCATACCACACCTTGTATAAAATGATGCATTCCCAAGCTAGACATGAAATTGAAGAGATGTATGTGGTGACAAAACAGACTCTCACCCAGTCAGAGAACCCCAAGCTGCAGACACTCCTAGAGGAGTTTGATATGGTCTTTCAGGAACCCCAGGGCCTTCCTCCTATCAGGGGAATTGAGCATCAGATTCATCTCAAACCTGGCAGTGAACCAAGGCACCAGTTTTCTTACAGATCTTCCTACAAGCATAAGGATGAGATAGAGAAAATATTTAAAGAGTTGCTAGCTACTGGAGTTATACAACACAGCAGGAGCCCATTTGCTTCTCCAGTGCTTCTAGTTAAGAAAAAGGATGGATCCTGGAGAATGTGTGTGGACTACAGGTATTTGAATGCCCTAACTATCAAACATGAGTACCCTATTCCTATAATTAATGAGATCCTAGATGAACTACATGGCTCTTGTTTCTTCTCTAAGGTGGACCTTAGATCTGGGTATTTTCAGATTCTTATATACATCCAAAGCATAGGTACATGATAGCATTCAGTACCTACCATGGTAACTTTGAATTCCTAGTTATGCCCTTTGGGCTTTGCAATGCACCAGCTACCTTTCAATCCCTCATGAACAAGGTATTTGGTGATTGCTTGAGGAAGTTTGTTCTGGTCTTCTTTAATGACATTTTAATTTACAGCAAAAGCTGGGAGGAGTATCTACATCATCTCAGGGTTGTATTCTCCTTGCTAAAGGAGCATATCTTGTTTGCTAAGAGGTCAAAATGCCAGTTTGGCCAAACTAGCATAGAGTATTTGGGACATATTATTAGCCAAGAAGGAGTTGCTACAGATCCCAGGAAGATTGAAAGTATGTTGAACTGGCCTAAGCTAAAGACTGTGAAACAACTCAGGGGGTTTCTAGGCCTAACAGACTACTACAAGAAGTTCATAAGAGGGTATGGAGTCATTAGCAAGCCTCTTACTACTCTGTTGAAGAAGAATGGATTTAAATGGAATTCTGAAGCATAACAGGCCTTCTCAAACCTCAAAATAGCTATGACACAAGTACCAGTCTTGGCCTTACCTGATTTCTCTAAACCATTTATCCTAGAGACTGATGCCAGTGGATTGGGAATATGAGCTCTACTGTTGTAGAACAACAAACCTATTGCTTACTTAAGAAAAACCCTCTGTCTAAAGAACCAGACCCTTTCTATCTATGAAAGGGAGTTCCTAGCTGTGCTCATGGCAATTCAAATATGGAAACATTATCTCTTTGGGAACAAATTCATTATTAAAACTGACCAGCAGACACTGAAGCATCTTTCGGATCAAAAGGTGGTCAACCCTTTGCAACAGAAATGGATAACTAAGCTATTGGGGCTAAACTATGAGATATGTTACAAGAAAGGGACAGAAAATAGGGCTGCTGATGCACTCTCCAGGAGGCAAGATGATCAACCTACTTGTCTGTCCCTCACCACCACATCTCCTAGCGGGATTCAGGAGGTCATAGACAGCTACACAGAGGATGTCTATTTCTCCAAGCTCAAGGATTCTATACTCCAGGATCCTAACTCCTGCCCACATTACTCTATGGCTGGAGATGTCATTAAATACAAATGCAGGGTAGCAGTTGGAAGGAATGATGGCCTTAGACTTAAATTACTAAATATTATGCATGGGTCAGCTTATGGAGGGCATTCTGGGGTAAATGGCACTTACATGCGCTTGAAGAGGGTTTTCTATTGGCCACACATGAAGCAAGATGTCATACACTTGGTCAAGCACTGTGACACTTGCTCACTTAAAAAACCTAACCAAGGAGGAATGCCAGGCCTGCTGCAGCCACTGCCCATTCCTGACCAGCCTTGGAGTCACATCACTATGGATTTTGTGGAAGGACTACCTAAATCAACTGAAAAAGATGTGGTGCTAGTTATAATTGACAGGTTGTCTAAATTTGGTCACTTCATTGCTCTATCACACCCCTTTACCTCACAGAGTGTGGCCAAGCTGTTTCTAGACCATGTATACAAATTACATGGTCTACCAGTAAGCATTGTCTCAGACAGAGATAAGGTCTTTACCAGCAGCTTTTGGAAGGAATTGTTCAAGGTCTTGGGAGTAACCCTAAACTTCTCCTCGTCCTATCACCCTCAGACTGATGGGCAGATAGAACGACTAAATCAGTGTCTAGAAACCTATCTTGGGTGCATGACATCTGATTGTCCCAAACAGTGGGGAAAATGGCTGACTTTGGCAGAGCACTGGTATAACACTAATTACCATACTGCCATAAAAACCACACCATTTCAAGCCTTATATGGCTATCCCTCACCCCACCTAGCCATCGGCCCTTATCTGGACACAACTTAAAGGGAGGTGAAAGACACTATTATTGAACGCAAGCTGATGCTGCAACAACTTAAGGCCAATCTACAATTGGCTCAACAACGAATGAAGATTTATGCTGACAAGAATCGAACTGACAAGACTTTCGAAGTTGGGGACTCGGTGTACCTAAAATTGCAACCTTACAGGCATAATTCGATCTCACTAAGAAAGAATGTGAAATTGGCTTCTCGCTACTACGGTCCTTATAGGATTTTACAGAAAATAGGGATGGTAGCCTATAAACTGGACCTCCCTGAGGGCTCTAGGGTACATCCAGTGTTTCACGTATCGCTGCTTAAAAAGAAGATCGGAGAAGACAGTAAGGTGTCGAAGGAATTCCTGAGGTTAATGACAATAAGGTTTTTCGAATCTTTTCGTGTGCTACTCTTGACTCTCGTACTATCACCAGGGGCAATGAACACGTTCCTCAGCTACTCATCAAGTGGGAAGCCTCTGAAGATTCAATTCTCCTCTCTTGGGAAGACGAGAAATTCGTTCGCAAAAAGTTCCCTACTTTTGATCCTTGCGGATAAGGATCTTTCGAAGGGAGGCCAAATGTTGTGTGCAGAGGTAGGGATAGTGGAGGGGAACATGAGAGGGTCGGAGAAGTGGAAGAATTGGTCAGAGAAGGTGCGGCCGGAGACGAGGTGGATGCTGAAACGGCGAAGGAAGGGAAAGATTTTATTTTTAGGGTTTCACCCTATATCGATTTCCCTAAATCGAGAGGATTAATTCATTCGGGTCAAGCAAGATGGATCTCAAGTCGTGGGCTTGTGTTTTCTTTTATTTTGTGTCTTCTCTGAAGCGGCCCAATATTATCATTAGTGAGGCCCAGTTGTTTTATTTTAGGGTTAAGTTGTCACCTTTTGGGAGAGTATAAATGTACTATGTAATCTCATGCAAAAAGCAAGGAAAAATATCAACTATCTTCTCCCTCATATCTTCTTCTAATCTCCCTCATTGTTCTTCTTTACTTCCCCTTTTTCTCATTACAAGATCCAAACTTTTTGCAAGATACAGCCTTATTCAGTAACTAAAATACAGATCATTGCTTGAAAACTAAAAATAGGTAGAAGAAAAGCTAAAAACCAACGTGACCTATCTGAAGCCATAACAAAGAATTAGAAGTATAATTCATACTTCATAGTATTTCTAATATTGGATTGGGCTTTCACCAACATATTTTAACCTGGCCCGTTGGAATGGCCCAAGATGCCCGGTGTTAAGGTTGGGTTGTGCTACCAAAATTAGCGGTTTTGTGTGTGTGTGTTTGTGATGCTTTTCTCCTCACTCTCTTTTCTGCCAGAAGTTAAAAGCCAAACAGGTGAATTGCAGTTGACAAGCGGTGAAAGTAGCAAGTAAGATTAATGCATGAGAAACATCTGAATTGTTAAAACATCAGGAAAAATTAATATAAAAATCTCATTACAACTGCACAAACATCATTAGTGATCTCTTGTGGCATCATCAGCTTCAGGGGATTCTAGAGAGTAGTTGTCGTGTGAAGAGAAATGCAGTACGTACGTTTTATTGAGAATTTATACGGACAGGCGACGGGGCAAGTACCTGCATGCATCAGTCTTGGCTTGATCCAATAGGCGCAGGAACATCATTCATGACAAAAAAAGAGGGGGGAGGGGGAGGTAAGATTAGTGATGGTGCAGCAGAGAATTGAAGCTTATTACAATAGGCGCCTGGTGAAGTTTCTGGTAGTTCCTTGGTAAGTTCGGACCAACAACCCGACTCCTATCCCGACTCCAAGACAGACACCGAGGCCAATCCCAACACCTACTCTTACACCCGCATTGAACCATGATAGTTCCCCATCTTCATGACCTTCCAAATATTCCATGCACCAATACGCGTTGCTGTGTACTCCTTCCTCCTCTTGTTTATAATCGGGGTAGTTCCTCAACTGCACGTACGTACGTACAGTTATTGCAGATATATCGATAATAAGATATTAATTATACACAGGCCAGAAAGAGCATAATGCAATTTTCCTTCTTTGCTTTTCCTTCTTTTGAATATTGAGTAGATGTGACCAAGGGATTTCAGTAACTGTGCCATATTTGAATAAGGTTCATCCACTTTCTCTAGTTATACCACATACATTAGGTGCTCAATTTCAAATATTTTGTTTAATTATGTAATGATTAATGAATCAAGTTTTCATAAGCAAGGCCTGTAAAGGTTAATGATTTCCCTGTGTATTTCCAGTTATCCACTTCTTATATAGATATATAATTCTATTCTACCATTCTGCATAGGAACATGTGCCAGGCTTGAGGCATCCAGGATATGATTTTATATATGTCTGTCAAAACTTAACCCCCATTTTCATGCAGCAATGAACAGACTCAAATATAAAATTGAAAATGCCAAGAATTAAGTAAATGAGGTGAGGTACCGGCATTGAGAGAGTAGATGAGTCCTGTTTCCGGCTAGGCGTGGCCTCGTATTCTGGAATAGATTCCAGCATCCCTTTCCTCATGTGTTTCCTCCTATGGCTAAGCTGCAAACTCTGAGTCAATACAATAGGACTACCTAAGAAACTACCAGCCACATAAACTTCAATAGCTGGAGAATTAGAGTCCAACCACCCTGCATAAAGATTTTGATTTCCCTTGAAAAATCCAGTCCCTGCAACTAAATCTGACTCACAACTCATACTCCAACTCTGCCCCTGATGCTTCTGCTGCTCCCCTATGCCTATGGATCCACCATTACCATTTCCATTGCTGTGACACGGCTCCAATCTCCCCGACAGCACGAGCAAATTCTCGTGGAAAACCTCAAACTTCACACCCCCCGTCGTCCTAATACTATCCGTGCTCACGAATGTCACCTCTTCGGATTGCTTATCCAGCCTATCCCTTTTGAGAAGGGTGGACACACCATCAGAGTATATGCTAGCCCTCACGCAGTTCACTTCTAGGAGTGTGTCGCGATTCAACGGGACATGGTTGAGTGTGAGGGACTCAGGTGTTGAGATTGAATCATCATCAAGCACACACTTGCTCACTCTAACATAAAACACTCTCAAATCAAGCCACTGCATAGATACCTTCACATTAGGCTGGTAGGAGGCATGCCTGATGATGGCGTGACCGTTTTCCACTGCTCCGTTTTCGTGAACCTCCTCATCAGAATCCCCCATTTCTCTCAAGGAAATCAGCACCTCCTCTTCATTCGCATCCATCTACTCTAGGCCTAATTAATTTGTATAAAAAAATAAAATCACTTCATAAACTAGACAGCAGATAGAAGCAAGGAAACACAAGCCAGCTCAGTTGGGAAATCAGTTACAAGGAGATGGATGTAGATACCTAGTGTGTTGAAAAAAACAGTGCAAATTTTGTACCAAGAAGAGCAAAACTCATCTAAACATTTTGAGATGATAGAGAAATAGGAGATAATGATATACTGAGTTTCGACTACATTATCCAGATTAAGAAACAAACAGAAATAATGAAAGCAAAAAATAACTGCAGAGTCAATAATTTGACAGTAAAACTTACCAGTTCACTATTTCATGTGGGGCTGGCTTTCTTTTTTTTAAAAAAGTTGAAACTACTCCAACCTGTATTCGAAATAAACAAAGCGATGCTTTTCTTGTAGAAAAACACTGGGAATTTTTCTTCCTTTTGACATCACAAAAATTGATGGGACTGTGATCGAGGAATGTATTAAAAGCCCATTATTGCGCCATAAAAATTGTGATCAGGCCTCAGCAGGGAGGAAAAAACCAGAATTTAATACACAAACTCCAAAAATAAAATAAAAATACCCAGTATTAGAAGACGACAAGACAATAATACATCATCTTCTCATTGAGTGAGACATATACAAACAAATTCCGCCCCTCCCACCCCCCCACTCAAGCATACGGAGTAATATCCATTATCAATAAACGTACAAATAATATATATATATATATATATATATACATACATATAAAATAAGGTACGTGTTGCACACGGACGATGGATATTTTACTTGCCCCAAATAATCGTATAAAATACCACAAATTGTTTGCCACTCTTCAAACAAGTCCCAAATGTTATGTTGTATTGTTTTATTTTTTTTCTTCAATTTCAATTCCTTGTGTCATAATTTAATTTTAAATCTATTATTTATGATTCATCCTATCTAATTAAAATTTATTATATTTTTTTTAGAATTTAATATTTAAACAATCAATTAACAACTACAACTGAAAAATTAATTATTAAAAAATTATAATATGTACACCTTAAATAAGTAGAATGAATCATAAATAATAAGTCTAAAATTAAATTAAAAAAAATAAAAAATTTAATTGTGCAATAGAAACTGCAACATGCCAGAATAGTAAGCATTTGACCTTTTTAGTCGTATTTACGATATCATTGACAAGCAGAGCACACCTAGTTATTGTGCAAATAAACGGCGAATATTACATCTAATTTGTACTACGATAAATACAGTATCTACGATAGCGAATGAATTAAGTGGGTCGATAAATTAAAGTGAAAAATAGAAGTGCAACGTAGCAACTCTTCATTAAAATTAAAGCTGAATTGCCTGAGGAGACAAATTTCAGAACAGAGACAAGACAACCAAATCCCTAAAATCAGAAAAAATTAAAATTGGACCGTCAATTTTTCCGTATTTAGCGAGAGGAAAGAGACATCTGCAACATTTGTTTTTAAATAATAGTAGTATTAGTACTCCGAGGTATTCCTAACATGTTCATTCCAAAACAGATTCGACTTTGATTTAAATCTGATTGTGCACCAGCATCAAGGGTTTGTGTGTTTTACTTTACCGTATGTATTTCTAATAATATTTTCTTTCATAATTATTGCAAAAGGATATTATTAACAATGCTTGATTTTATTTCGATATTTGACATCATTTTACGTTAGTATAAAAGGTATGCCACGTAATCTTCAAAACTACACATTTGTACCATTACCTATTGTAACACAACCATTAAATAAGAGTATTGGATGATGTTGTTGGTATAATTTACTTATTTTATACTTGTTATTTACATGAAAACACCAGAGTGGACTATATAATTAAGACATTAATTAATGTTAGAAATGAATACTGATATATCATTAATAATGTATTGACAGTTAATGAAAGCAATATAACAATGTATTGATATGTAAAGGTACGCGATGGATAATTATAAAATAACTTCATGAAACTTGAGTTTTTTTCACTTTGTCACCTAAACTTCGTTTTTTTTTTGTTGAATACCATCCAAACTTGTAGATATTTTCATTAGTTGAAGACTGATTTTTCCAGTTAATATACTTATCTTATTGGTTGATTTGACATCTTTAAACATATATTATATTAAAAAGAAAATTCAATAGGTCCACTCTATTAATGCACTCGTGCACGGTACGATATTTCAAACATGAACCAAGCAAATCGACCAAAAAAGGACTCCAAGTGAGGTTTTGGAGAGATAGTTAAGTTCGGATATTTGCAGAAAGTAAAATAAAATAAAATTTAATCGACAAAGTGAAAATAGCGCAAAATTCGTTGGGTAATTATAGATATCTCTTATAATATACCCCACATTAGTTAGAACCATCTCCGCAAACTTTTATTTGTCCTTTCAGAATTTTCAACATAATGAAAAATATAAATATTTTGTTAAGATATATTTTTCTAAAAATATAAAGATTTCTCTGTCCCTGTATCAGAAGTAAGAGATTTTACATGTATTTGATAGGGTTAAAATAGAGAGAAAGTGTGTTAAAATATGTAAAATGGTAGAGTATATAATTATCTACAAGCTAAGAAACCAAAAAAACGAGAAATAAAAATTTACAGGGGAGGATTATAGAAGTAACTCACCATTTATAGGTTGGTTCATTTGAAGGGAAAAATGAGAACTTTCCACTTTGGCTGCAATTCTACTTTTATGCAATGCATGAATATATAGTGAATAATTTTACATCTTTCCTCCACTATTTTCCTAATTTTGCAATTTCAGCACTAATATTTTTGAGCATGCACAAGTAATGTTGCTCCGAAATAATGTAATCTTGGACCATGCGCATCCATATTCCTCAAATCTGATCCTAATGAGTGTGACAATACGGTGAAGCTAAAAACAATTGTGAAAATGAACTGTGCGCATTCCATTTTGTTTTGTATATAGATAAATTTTTATTAAGATTGGGTTGTAACCCAAAAAATACTATTTTGCCATCCCTAGTCAAAAATCTGATCCATCACATCACAATGCAGACGCACAATACTAATACTGATAGTCTATTAACAAATGATATCACTACTTAAAGCAATCCAAACTGAATTCCTCCCTACTTAAAGGCGTTAAAGCCAGTGGGACTGCTTTTGAAGGTGAAAAGCCAAGAAAACAAAGCTTCATGTGCATCAACTTCCAAACACACAAAACATAAACAATTTGAAAGCAGTGTTAACATTCTTTCAGATATCATCTTATCCATGCTATACCTAGTAAACTTCTTATAGCAAACTGCACTTCCAACGTCTACTAACAGGCGCATGCGCACGCACACATATATTTGCTGATAAAAGGAACTGCATTACCATATCAGCATCGATCCTCTGATTGGAAACTGCAAACCTTGTTTAAGCTCAATGCTCACAGTATAAGATAATCTGTAATCCCCATTGTCAGTAATTTATATTGGTTAAACTTTGAGATCAGTAGACAGATAACTTAATGTAAACCACAGTTCTAGACAAATAAAAACAATCAACAAGGCATGAATATCTCCAACTGTATATTATCCATCTCTGGAGGGTAAAGTAGCAATGGTCCTTCATTTCAGAGTCCTATTGAAGATAAACAAGCGAACCCCTGCAAGCCGAGGTTGTAGACACAAGGTTGCCTGGATCATTGCTCACCGAGGAATTGCACATTCTATGGCACAGAGAGAGGAAATGAAGGTGGGAAATCAGTGGAAAGAACATAGTGTATATAAAGTGATCAAGGCATCATCAGAATTGAGCATCACTTGCTAATTCAAATTGTAGAAAGTTGCCAACCCTTGCAGTCTTGCTGTTACACCTCGATAGACAGAGCTACCTACCAAATTCTAAGCTATCACTTACATTATACCTACAATTCTAATCCCTTGCTCTAATGGAACTACAAAACATGGAAGAATGTTCTTATCAAAATCTCAACTAAACTACACCAGACAGCAGGGGCTCATTACTGCTAAATGAAGCTTCTCCAGTTCTGCTTGCTTTCAAATAGAGACATATCGATTAAAGAAAATAATACGGTAAAAGGCCTTAAGCAGCAAATGGTCAATTCAGTACAATGCATTAGCACTTCTGCTTTACCTTTAAGTTTTAATGCATCAAAAACGCCAAGACAAATACTTTCCATGCAAATCTCAATATTAACAGAGGGAAAAAACCTTCAGTTAACTTACAACGAAAGTAACTATGACAGAAGAGAGTTGGGCGGCATATTTTATTCATATTATTTGTTCACGACGTGGTGAGTAACCTCAGCCACCACATATTGATGTATGTAGAATTTGAGATTAAAATTCTAACTTGCATGACAACAGCTTAGTTTATTTCCGTTGATAATGACACAATTCATTCTATTGCCCAAGCATCATTTGTAAGCACATGAATTTATTTACATCTAACAAAACTATTGGACAAAGTAACAGACGATATCATGAGTGAACATCCAACCAGTCAGCAGCTATACTAGATCAACCATATGAAAGAAGTAAACACTGGCCAATTAGAGATCAAATTTCACCTCTAAAATCCAAACCAATAATCAACCAATTGAGAGAGATAAAATTAATAAAAAAACTTTTTTAAGAGGATTAAAAATTTAACCTCGAGAAAGCAAACTCCAGCAGGTTGTATTAATGGCGATATTGGACTTCAATCGAGCAGCTGCAATCGTACTATGCAGCGGCAGCATTGTTCCCAGCAGCGGAGCAAACCTTTAATAACCCAATAAACCGCAAATTAGTAATCTCAACATAGTATATAACCCTAAAACATTCAAATGTTATTAAATAACCAGTACAAAATAAACCAAAAACAATCGTACGGCAGGCAAGCCCACCTTGAAGCAGCAAAGGGGAATTGGCTGGTCGAAGAAGATAGCGCGGGGGATGGTTTGTGGCCAAGGCTTTTCAGAATTGATTTAGGGCGAAGGCACATAGACCTTCTACCGATTAGGGCGGCGAATCTAGCCGCCCAAGCCATTGGAGCTTTCGTTGAGAGGTTTTAGCGCTTAAAGTCTTAAACCCAAGTTCGAGGGGGATGGATAGTAGGGTAATAGAGTATCGGTCCTCATATACACTTAACAAAAATATCAAGACAAACTCACTCACTCATATTTATTTACATGTAATTGGTCAAACTAACTAGATCATTAATTCTTCAATATTAGGCAAAACCGAAGTGACATATAAGATTTAATCAATGTTTTTAAAATCGGACCGGACATCGAACCGGTGAATTTACCAGGTCATTGGATTACTGGTTCGATCGGTCGAACCGTTCTGAAAAAACCGGATAACCCAATATATTATATATATGTGTGTGTGTATATATATATAATAAAATTATATATATTAGTATCATGATAAATATATTAAATAAGTTTAAAAAATACACTAAATTTATATCAATGCAACAAAATAAAATGTTTAATTTATCGATAGTTATTCTATAAGTTAATTAAGTAGTTAAAAAAATAATATTTATAAAATTAAATATTGAATATCAAATACTATATTTTGTGAAAATATATAATTAAATATTAATTTTATTTACAAATAATATACATAATAACAATTAAAAACATTATTTAACAAACCACTAGTTTAGTTCTTCTCTCTCTTTATTTTAATTCAAAATATGATAAATTAGATATTGTTAAGTATTTATTTTAATTACATGCTAAATATTGATTTTAATTAAAACGTAAATTTATTATTTTCAATTTGTGCATATATATATATGTTATTAATATTCAAATAATAACACAAAAGTGCATTAGTCCAGTTGGTAGAGATCAATATACAAATGTATCAATTTTTGGAGATCGTGGGTTCGAATCCTTCAACTCACAAATGTTGAAGGAATTAAATTGAATTTGATCAAAATTTAAAAAAAAAATAAAAAATAAAAAATTGACCGGTTTGTAGTGGGTCAAAGAGCAACCCGGAATAATATATAACCGGACCGGACCAATGGCCGGTTCGCGATTAAACCGGACCGGACCGGGAATTAAATTGAATTTGATCAAAATTTAAAAAAAAATAAAAAATTGACCGGTTTTTAACCTGTTTTGACCGGTTTGTAGTGGGTCAAAGAGCAACCTGAAATAATATATAACCGGACCGGACCAATGGCCGGTTCGATGGTCCGGTCCGGTCCGATTTTAAAAACATTGGATTTAATAGGAATGAATTTTCACTATTTTTGATGATTGGGCTCAGGGGTTGTACAAATGGTTGTTTTCATGTAAAACTGAGTCAAACTAATAAAAAATTTCTTAAAAAAAATTCAAACCGAAACAACCAAAATAATATATATAACTGAACTGGACCAAACCATAATTATTTGGTTAGATTGGTTTGGTTTTCGGTTTAACCGAATTTTCAATGATTATTTTTGTTTTTCTGAAATAATTATATCTAAAAAAATAACATGCACTCAATAGATCACAAATTATATACTAAATAAGTAAATATTTTAAAAAATCTAAAACTATAAAATTGAAACTAAATATTAGAATTACTAATATTATTTAGGTATATAATACCTTTTAATTTTATTAATTTAGATAATTAATATTATAATTATAAATCATAAATTATAAATATAGTATGTGTGTGTATATATATGTTTGTTTGTTCGGTTTTAACCAAAATATTTTTTACTTAAATCGAAACTGAACCAAACTATATTTTGTTTTAATATTCAAAACCAAACCAAAATTAAAGAAAAAATGACAAAATCAACCGAATCAAATAGCTCGATTTTTTTATTTTAGTTCAGTTTTGCTCACTTCTGCTTGGACTGATTAATAATATGACCTTCGATGGGTTAGATACCAATCAATTGAATGGTTGATTATAGCCGAACAAAATATCATTCCCGAGTCCAAATCATATAAATCAAATGTTGAATTGAGCTGGATAAATATATCAATGGAAAAGTCGTTGCAGTCCTTAAGGGCACCGTGCCCGATTTTTCTATGGTTGATTATATTCACGACCTTTGTTTTCACTTCACACGCCCTAAAATTAATTAAAATACTAAAACCATGTTATTAGACTGTCTTGCTCATACAACCTCCGACGTTTAAAACTTCACCAAAATAAAATAAACCCCCCAGCCTCCACTTAAAACTCTAGGAGAATAAAATGAATCCCCCACTATCCACTTAAAACACTACCAACACAAAATAAAACCCCAATCCTCCAATCACCTTCTGATGCAGGCTTCAAACATTATGTTAGACAACTTAATCTTATTTTTGATCCCATTAAATTAGAATAAGCTCAAAACACTTTTAGTTTTAGATCTTACTTTTTTAGTCCCAATATAAATTTAGTCGATATTTTTTGTCCTAAATTTTATTTCTTCTAACTTACCTCACAACTATTTATAAATGTTATTTTTGGAACAAAAAAAGTAAAAACATAAAATTTGGGACCACAAAATTCGAGAAAATTAATTTTAGGACAATAAATGTGAAGATTGAAATCGAAAAACGCGTAGATAATATGAAATGATATTTTGTTGGAAAAATGAAAACAACATGTCATATATATATATATATATTATATCATACAATCACAATACAGATAATATAATGTTTTTTTACTTTTGTGGTCCCAAATAGTTGTGAGGTAAGTTATTAGTTTCGGGTAATGAATGTCGGTGTTTACTAAGTATTATCTCGACTCAACCCTATACTTCGATATTAGTTTTTTATTTAACTCCAGAGGCGTACTTGGAAGAAGAATTTTAGTGAGGTCATAAAAAAGACTGACTGCATGGAACTCCAGACCTGAAGGCAGGTCCTGGGGAGTTTCTGAGGTCGTGAGAGCAGACCTCGTGGAGCTCCAGACCTGAAGACAGGTCTTGGGGGAGCTTTTGAGATCGTGAGAGCAGACCTCGTGGAGCTCCAGACCTGAAGGCAGGTCCTGGGGGTCTCATGACCTCGTGGAGCTCCAGACTTGAAGGCAAGTCATTGGGAAGCTTCTGAGGTCGTGAGAGCAGACCTCATGGAGCTCCAGACCTAAAGTACGGATTTTACTTTTCTCGTTCCCTAGGTCGATGTTTGCCGTTAGATCAAATCACGTGTGCCCTGATCACGACATCTCTATCCCAATTTTCAAAGATCGAGGGAAATTGTTCCCTCTCTCTTCATTTCCTCAGAATTTCTATAGTTTTCCGTTTTCCTCTGGCGTCTGTTACATGATCGTGTCCCTGTTGATGTGTGTCTCCAGTCTCGTCGATTTCACCTTGCTTCCCGTTGTCAGTGTTGTCGTGATCCGCAGGTCGAGTCCTTAGAGCATGTCTTTCTTTGGTCTGAGTCTGCGAAATCGGTTTGGGCTTTTGTTGCGTCTTGGTTTCACATCACTGCACCACTTGCACATACAGTCACACAGGCACTTGGGTTTTGGAGGGGGCTGTTCCCACGATCCTCTCCGAAGCACATCAGTTTTTTAATTCCCTGTCTTGCTCTTTGGTTTATTTGGACGGAGAGGAACAGCCGCAAGCATCGCGGTGTTTCTTTCCTTTTGTCTCACATAGTTTGGCAGGTTCAGCGCCACCTCCACCTTTTGGTTTCGGCCGGGAAGCTCCTTCCACAACATTGGTTGGGCTGCTATCCGCAGGTGCCTTTCATGCCCATCGCAGACCCTGTTCCGAGATCTCTCCGGTCTCGAATGGTGTCGTGGCGACCTCCTGAGGTACCGTGGGTAAAGCTCAACACGGATGGGTCCTACTCAACTGATCTCCAGATGGCGGCAGGCGGTGGCGGATTGGTTCGTGACTACACTGGCTCTTTTTTGGCAGGTTTCTGCGCGCCCCTGCGGGCCGCATCGAGTTTTGATGCTGAGTTCCAGGCACTGCTTCATGGGCTGAGACTCGTTGTGCAGTATTCAGATCATATCTGGATTGAGATGGATGCTGCTTCAGTGGTGTCGGTGTTGCAATCGGGCCAGCCCGGCTCGGCTGTGACTCGGCACACATTGACGTCCATTCGTATGTTGTGCCACGGACGACATGTTCGGTTCTCACACATCCATCGTGAGGGGAACCGGGCAGCTGATTTTCTGGCTAGTGGGGGGTTCAGGCCCATACGCTTACTTTCTATGACCCGGGATCTGCTCCTCGATATTTGCTTTCCCTGGTGAGGATGGATCAGTTGGGATATCCCAACTTTCGTTTTCGATATAGTTAGATGATGATGTTCCACTTTTGTGTTTTGTATTTGTTTCTTATTAGTTCCAGTTTGGAGTTGCAGTCAGTCTTGGGCTGTGCTCCACTTTCGGTTTTTCATTTGGTTTTTGGGGATAGCATCCGGTCTGTGGTTGCATCCTCTTTTATTGGCTGCTTTATTTCCAGTTCGAGTACTTGGCTAGGGGTGTGTTCACTTTTGGGACACATTCCACCTGTGACTTTGTACGAGATGATTTGCGATTTATATACAGGCCGGGCATGGTGCCGAATGCCCCACCCCTTTTAGGGGTGTTCTTCTAAAAAAAAAAAAACTCTTTGTGAAGAAATCTCAACCGATGTGTCCATCTCTGAAAGATTTCGCTCCGTATTTTCCGCCTCCGTCTCTGCTTCTCTCACGCTTCTTGGCCTGCTTAGGGGTTTCACTATGGTCATCACTATTTTCACGGTTTCCGGGTTATATTCATCTCATTTCCCTTTTTAATGTTTCATGCCATGAATGCATAACTCTAGTACTTCTCGTAGATTTTAAGAACTTTTTGGGGATATTTAGTAGTACTTCTTGATATTTCTTAGTTATTCTTTAGATTTCTGGAGAATCTGCGGTGATTTTTAGGTTTTCTAGAGTTTAGGTTTCTGGGTGGCATTTATTTGTTGGGTATTTCTGAGATTATAATGAGTGCGAGTGGAGACTCGAACGCTGAGGAAGAAAGGAGTTATGACGGTTAGGAAGGAGAACAAAATTCTAGGTCAGAGCACTCGGGTAGTTTTGACTCTCCCGTGACCGTCAAGGTCACGAGAAAGGAAAAGAGTAGGAGGCCGTCGGCCGTTATTCCCCGTTCGGTTGGTCGGGTGGTGATAAGCAAGCGTCAAGCAGCGGCGGTGAGGGAAAATTTACCAGTAGGGCAGAAGTTACAAATTCGGGAGGTTAAAGCAGTGGGAGAGAGGTTCAAGGCCTGTAAGATTGCTCTGAAGGTGAGCAATGAACTTTTGAAAAGGCCCACCTCACCACCGATTTTGGGTGTTGGAGTAGAGGTCCAATCCCCTGGTCGTGCCAATCGAGCCCATCAATCTCCACCAGGTTTCACTATTTTCTACACGTTGGTGACAGAGAATGGGGTCGGGCTCCCCATTCATCCCTTTTTTGTGATGATTGCCCATTTCTACAGCATAGCTCCTGCCCAAATCACCCCCGATAGGGTGGTTTCATATGTTGGGCATGTACTTTCTATGGAAAGAGCTAGGCTTTCCGGAACCCAGCATTGGAGAATGGCATGCAGCTTATCGAATGGTGGCCAATGCCGGTCAGCCTGGTTTTTATTACTCCCTCCATCCCAATAGCAAGGTCCACTTGCTATTGGGCACGGAGATTAAGGAAAAATAGATTAGTTGTTAAAGTAGTGGGTAAAGTAGGTGGGTTTCATTTCTTTAAGGAATATTATAATAAAAAATAATATAAAGTAAGTGGGGTCCACTTTGATGTTGACATTAATTATTTCCATATTGGGTAGTGGACCTTGCTATTGGGACATCCAAATAAGGTAAGGTGGACCTTGCTATTGGGACGGAGGGAGTACTTTACAAAATGGATGAGGGATCGACCCCCTTTGATAACAAACTTGTCTTCTTCTTTTGGGGATTGGAAGCCGAAGTTCATTTTTGTACCTGTCCAAACTTCTGCTGATATGATCGTTCTTGTTGAGTTCTGTGACGCCCATGAGTTTTCGAGCCGAACTCTTACGCTATTTTTCTTATTTAAAACTTATGAATTTCCTTGTCTTATGCAGGTTTTCTTACGTGTCGTGAGCCTATCGGCATTGAAGCTGCTCACATCGAGGAAGCCTTTCTCCTTCCAGATAAACTTCGAGAGTTCGAGAAGGTCTGCAACGGTCGGTTCTTATTCGACGAGATGGTGAAGCTGAAGATCAAGCCTTTAGACGCTAAGGTCAAGGCCCTGGCGGCTGCCAGGAGAGATGAGTCTTCGCCTTCGGGCGTCAAGAGGTCTTTATAAGAGAAGCTTTTATCCCCGCCTTCTTCCAAGAAATCAAAGGGCGCTGCTTCTGCTCTTACTGTCGTGCCACAACCTTCCGCTTCTCGTGAAGTCGTTGATGTGGAGACCGTCTGCACTTCTCGTTAGACCTCTGTCGATCCGGGCTCTCGAGGGGTCTCTTTACGGCCCTTCATAATGGACGTTTAGAAGTCCATTGCTGGTCAGGGCACGCCAGAGGACTACGAGAAGGAAAGCCTCGAGCAACATGCCTATTTGTCTTTCGACCAGATGTCGCGGGTAACTTTCATAAACATTCACTCTCTTTCTCTCTCTTTTTTTTAACTTCTTGACTTTCGATTTCAGGTCCTTTACAACCAGTTTCTCTTATGAGAACGCATCGCCAGTCATGATGAGGGCCTCGAGAAGAGGGTCTCTGAGCTGTCCGAGGAACTTGAGAGGATCGCCGAGGAGAGACGAGATATGGCAGCCAGAGAGTCTGCTCTGAGGGTCGAGAGGGTGTGCGCGAGCTATGGTGGTGGGGGCCCAAGTGCAGCTGGAAAGGAACCTTGATCTCCAGGCAAAGGCTGAGCAGGAGCTGCTGTCGAGGTTGGCGGTCTCCGAAGTGAAGGTGAAGGAGCTCGAGGCGTTGCTCAAGGTTGGGACAACGACTGATGAAGCCCCTAACTTCAACGCATGGGTCGACTCTGCTGAGTTTGGCCCTTACAAGGAGGCCTTATACCAAGAGAGTGGTACCGCAGTGGTCGAGGCTATCAAGGCGAAAATGTCAGACCTTGATTTATCCTTCTTGGAAGCAAATGAGGCAGTTGAGGCTCAAGAGGAGGACCGCGCTGCTGGGGCCACTGTCAAAGTCGTGAAGGAGGCCAAGGTCTGAGAGGAGGGCGATGTAGTCATCGAGGAAGCTGCTAAGGTCGGAGATGGGGCCTCAACTTGATCTCTCATGAACTAACTCTTTTTCTGATAACTTTATGTTTTTTTCAAACAATTAAATATCTGTAAATATATTTTTTTATTCACCTTGCGTGAAAGCGAATATGGTGGACAAATAGCTTTCTTTTTGCCAAATTTATCTTTAATGTTTGATCTGTTGTTTTGCATGTTCTCATGTTGTGGGTTTTGTCTTATTTTGATGCTTTTGATATGATGTGAGCTCTATGGGCTGGTTCACACATAGAATTGGAACTAGATAAGACAAATACTGCTAGTTTAGGAAGTACTTTTTAGGATCATAGTTGGGTTTGGGGATTGCTCTGTACTTTGAATTGATTGGCTTGAGTATCGAGGTCCTCATGATTTGATTTTGGAAGTCAAGATTATCATCAACGTCAAGCTCGAGATTCTCGAGGTTGGAACTCCATTGAATTCTAGAGGATTGGGACCCCTGTGCTTGGGGTTCTGTTAGTTACTCCGACGCATAAGTCAGTAAACAAACACTTTAGATAACAAAGATTTGGAAATTAAAAGAGTGAATATGTTACTTCTTTGGCCGAGAAGATGACCTTAGGGTCAAAATCCCATTATTTTCTTGAGGGTCGGGACCCCTGTGCTTGGGGTTCTGTTAGTTACTCCGACGCTCAAGTCAGTAAACAAAGCTTTAAGAAATAAATCAAATTAAAAATAAGTTCAGGCGTTCTAGAAATGATACTGTTTTAAGTGTAGAGTGTTCCAACGGTTAGCTATGGACCGGCCCTCCTTAGTTCGGAGTTTGTAAGCTCCATTTTTGATGACTTTTTCGACCTGGTAGGGACCTTTCCAATTTGGTGCTAATTTTCCGGCTCCACTCTCCTTCGTATTTTGTAATACCTTTCTGAGTACCCAGTCCCCAATTTGGAATGTTCGTAGCCTTGTGTTTTTGTCGAAGTGCCGGCTTATCATCTGTTGGTACGCTGCTATCTTCACTGTCACCCGATCTCGGAGCTCATCGATCGAATTGAGATTTATCTCGAGCTCCTTGTTGTTGGATTGATCGGACCATTCCGTTCTGGCGATACCGATCTCTACTTCTGCAGGCAACATTGCTTCCGAACCGTATGTTAGAGCAAATGGGGTTTCCCCCGTGTTTGTTCTTGAGGTCGTTCTGTAAGATCGTAGAACTCCTGAGAGCTGCTGGACCCATTGATTTTTATGCTCGGATAGTCTTTTCTTTAGGGTGTTTAGGATCATCTTGTTTGTGGCCTCTGCTTGACCATTTGTTGTGGGGTACCTCAGGGTGGAGAACGAGAGCTTGATGTTCCACTCTTTGCAGAAATCTTGAAATCTTGTAATTATGAACTAGGAACCATTATCTGTCATGATCTCTTTGGGGACTCCGAACCTGCATAAGACATGTTTCCATAAAAAAATTTGTACTTCTGTGTCTCTGACCCATGCGAAGGCTTCGGTCTCGACCCACTTGGTGAAGTAGTCCGTTAGAACCAAAATGTAGCACTTTTGGGTTTCGCCTTTTGGTAGTGGCCCTACAATGTCCATCCCCCATTTTATGAATGGCCAAGGGATGGCTGTTGTGTGTAAGGGCTCTAGAGGCATGTGGTTTGTTTGTGCGAAACTCTGACATCGATCACATACTTTGGCATAGCTCCTTGCATCTGTTCTCATGGTTGGCCAGTAGAACTCGGACGTTAGAGCTCGGTTGGCCAAACTTCTGTATCATGAGTGGTTTCCGCATTCACCTTCGTGAAGCTCGCTTAAGATGTATTTAGCCTGTAAGGGGCTAACACATTTCAAGTAAGGCCCTAAGAAAGATTTTCTGTATAGGGATCCGGAGATCATGGCGAATTTTGGTGCCTTAGCTTTGATCCATCTTGACTCGATGGAGTCTTCGGAGAGCTCATTTTCTGCTATATATTTGATGAGCGGGGTCATCCAGTTTGTATTGTTCTCAATGGGTAGGATTTTTAAGCCTTCTTTTTTCCATACGGCTGGCCATTTTATGTATAAAACTGGGATGTTTTTAGCTTCGGTTGTTTCAATTGCTGGCCCCAAATTGGCTAGGGCGCCGGCGTACCTATTTTCCTCTCTTGTGATGTGTTAGGCGTCGATTTTCTCAAACTTTGAAGTTGTTTCTTTTGCTACGGCGAGATAGACGATCATTCTTGAGTCTTTTGCTTAGAATTCTCATTCGAATTAGTTTATTATTAACTGGGAGTCACTTTGGATTCGAATCATTTTGGCTCCGAGGTCGTTCGCTAAGTTCAATCCTGCAATGAGGGCTTCGTACTCGGCTTCGTTGTTGGTTGCTTTGAATTCGCATCGGACTAAACGTTTGGTGGTTTCACCTGTTAGGCTTCTTAGAACCATGCCTAGACCACTCCCCTTCAAAGTACCGGAGCCATCGACTTGAAGGGTCCAGAACTTCAAATTTTCCTTTTCTTCAACACTCATTGATTTACCTTCTGTTTTGGTTTGGACTTCGTAGGAGAAGTCAGCGATGAAGTCTGAGAGAACTTGTGACTTTATCGAGGTTCGTGGTATGTAGTGAATGTCGTACTCCCCGATCTCGATGACCCACTTGGAGAGCCTTCCTGTGAGGTCTAGTTTTCTTAGTACTGTTCTAAGTGGAAATTTCGTGACCACTTTGATCAAATGACTTTGGAAATATGGCTTCATTTTTCTCGATGTCATGATGAGAGCCAATGCTAGTTTCTTCGTTCATCATCTCTGACTAGAACTGCACTAACAGAGTTAGTGGAAACAGATAAATATATTAAAAGTACCTCTCCGTCGCGGGGCTTTGATAATAAGAGGGGGCTCGCCAGGTATTCTTTCAAGTATTCTAAGGCCTTCGAGCATTCGGCAGTCCATTTGAAGCTTTTGTTCTTACGTAGTGTCTTGAAAAAGACGTGACTTTTTTCTAAGTATTTTGAGATGAAGCGGTTAAGGGCCGCGAGTCGTCTAGTGAGCTTTTGCACCTCTTTGATATTCTGGGATTGTTGTATGTTTCTGACAGCTCTGATCTGATTGGGGTCGGCTTCGATACCTTTTTTTTGTAACGAGGTATCCTATGAATTTTCCCGAGGTTACCCCAAATACGCATTTTGCGGGGTTCAGCTTCATATTGTAGCGGTGAAGGACCTCGAAAGTTCGGCGAAGATGGTCGATGTGATCTTGAGCTCTGGGAGACTTTACGAGCATGTCGTCGATGTATACTTCCATGGTGTCTCCAATCAGCTCTTCAAACATTCGGTTCACTAGCCTTTGGTAGGTTGCACCTGCATTTTTTAGTCCAAAGCGCATTACTTTATAACAAAACATACCTCGATGAGTGATGAACACGGTCTTTTCTTAGTCTTCTGGATGTATAAGGATTTGGTTATATCCGAAAAAGGCATCCATGAAGCTCATTAATTCGTGCTCGGTTGTTGCATCGACTAACGCGTCAATATGAGGTAAGGGGAACGAATCCTTTGGGCAGGCTTGGTTGAGGTCGGTGAAGTCTATGCAGAGCCTGTTTTTCTCATTCTTTTTCTTTACTACCATGACGTTGGCTAGCCATTCGGGGTACTGTACTTCTCTTATATGTCCATTCTTGAGCAACTTATTGACCTCTTCATCCGCGATCTTATTTCGTTCAGAGGCAAATTTTCATCTTTTTTGTTTCATCGGGGTCTTGTCTGGATCGACCTGTAGTTTTTATGTTATAATTGAAGGTTCGATATCTGTCATATCATCGAATGACCATACGAAGCAGTCATAATGCTCGATGAGGAATCTTATCAATTGTTCTCGTATTTTTGTGGTCAATCTTGACCCGATCGACATCTTATGGTCAGGAAAGTCGGGATGTATTTGTACTTCCTCGATGTCTTCTACCTCGGGTTCTTCGTAGCTGCGATTTTCAATGTTGGTTGAGGATGATCTAACTTCGATTTGATTGATTTTCATATCTCCTTTATGTTTGAAGATGAATACATAGCATTCTCGTGCTGTGATTTGCTCGCCTCGAATTTCGCGAACTCCCCAAGGGTTAGGGAACTTCAGGAGTTGATGGTAGGTTGACGGCACCACTTGGAGTTCATGGATCCAAGGTCTTCCCATTATGACGTTATAAGCTGAGGGGGCGTCAATTACTTGGAATTTGGTAAAGATATTCATCCCCTCAATATAGGTGGGGAGTGTGATTTCTCCTATCGTGGCTTTTTGTTCTCCGTTAAAGCTGATTAGGGTGTG
This sequence comes from Perilla frutescens, assembly GCA_026008535.1. NCBI lineage: Eukaryota > Viridiplantae > Streptophyta > Magnoliopsida > Lamiales > Lamiaceae > Perilla > Perilla frutescens. The sequence goes on along the minus strand of BRKX01000020.1, from coordinate 35,244,165 downwards.
TTAGTGCCATCGTTATGCACTAATATTTAGTTAGTGTTTGTATTGGCGAGATATAGAAGACAAAGTGTTCCAGGGTATGTGCCTAAAGACAAAAATTCCGCTGTGCAAGTTTTGAAGAACAGTTGGTGAACTGTTCGCTCTAATGTTCCTGACAGACCCATGAACAATTTAATTATGGCAGTTTCCATACCGGAAAGATCTTGCACCCGATCAGTTTGGAAGGTCAAGATATAATCATTTGACTGCCTTATGGTGTAGATACCGCGCTGAAATTAACCCTACTTCACATGGAAAGTACCTACACAAGTTTGGAGGGATCGCAAGTCAATATTCACTTACCTACATCGGTGGAAATATCCAACGGTGTCACTTGAAGTGAAGGCTATTTGAAGATCGATTAATGCAATAATCGGTGTGGACTTTTCAGACTCGCTTAGCATATTATTTGTGAGTCAATTTCGTTTATGTCCTATGTATTAGCCAGTAGTTGTTCCATAAAAAGATCAATGTGATAGTCTAGCATTTTAGTGTTTTGAGTGAAACACGTGAGGGGTTGTTTTAATCCATTTTGTAAGCAATCTCTGGAGAGATTGTAAGTTGAAGTCGTGGATAGCTAAAGGGAGTCTAGTGTCACAGTTGTGATGGGATCTCATAGCTTTCGTTTAGTAAAAGAGTTCGTGAAGAAGAACGAGTAGCATAAGGAGGAGTCCTGTATGTGTAATAGCCTAAATACACTTCATAAATGAGTAGCAAATAGATCTTCAAGTTTGGGTGATGTCCCCCCAGAGTAGGTTGATTAATAGAACTGGGTTACCAATCTCGTGCGTATTTTAACTGCTTTCTATTTACTGTTCTTACGTCTGTTCCCAACATATCGTAGAACACTTGTGTGCAGTTTATGTAAATCACACTTAACACGGATTGTTATTTTTTCAATTGGTACCAAAGCGGGTCACCAGTTATACAGGTATGATCTTGGGATTTTAATCCGTGTTTTTATGTTTATTTTGCCGAGATGGACACGATGAAAGAAGGAACATCGACGGTTCGACCTCCGCTCCTTGATGGTAATAATTATGCCTACTGGAAAGCCAGAATGACTGCGTTCATTCGTTTGATTGATGAATGTGCCTGGAAGATGGTGACTGAAGGATGAAAGATGCCCACAAAGAAGGATGAAAAAGGTAAAATTGTGATGAAGCCTAAAGAAAAGTGGGACAATGATGGTGATGGGGCTGAATGCTAAAGCCATGAATGCTATCTTCTCGGCTGTTGATATAAACGTCTTCAAGCTCATCTCCACCTGTGACAAAGCCAAGGATGTGTGGGACATTCTCCAGACTACCTATGAGGGAACAAGCAGTGTTCGTGCCTCACGAATGCAATTACTCACCACCAGATTTGAGAATCTCAGGATGGATGAGGCTGGAAAAACTTTCTGATTTTAATGCTAAAATTTGTGATATTTCAATTGAAAGCTTTGCCCTTGGAGATGCCATTTCTGAAGAAAAACTTGTTCGAAAAGTTCTTCGCTCCCTACCCAAAAGATTTGCCTACAAAGTCACGGCTATTGAAGAAGCCAAAGACGTGAGTAAGATGAAGCTGCAAGAGCTGATGGGGTCATTGCGAACTTTTGAAATGGGCCTGACAGAAGAAGCAACGGTGCAGAAGAAAAGCATTGCTTTTCAGGCTGGTTACAGTACTGATGTTCCTAGCATTATTCTTGACCAAGCTGATCTTGCAGAGTCAATTGTTTTGCTGACAAAAAATTTCTCAAAGTTTGCAAAATGGTATGAGAAGTCTTCTCAAAATAATGCTGGCAAGAACAGGTTTTCTAAACCTTGAAGAACCAAGGATGATGAGTCAAATGAAGACAGACATAAGGAAGTGAAGTACAGAGAATGCAGTGGCTTTGGTCACTACCAAGCTGAGTGTGCTAACACGCTCAAGAACAAGAACAAGTCATACTGTTCTACTCTAAGTGAAAGCGATGATCCTGATGATAGTGAAAGTGATGAAGAATGTGTAAGCAATCATATTGCTTTCATGACACACGCTGTCAAAGTATCTATGCCTGCATCTGTTCTTGACAATGAGGTGGAGAAAATTTTTGAATACAGCGATGATGAAGATTTTACTAAGGAATCTGCTATGGAAGCGTATAAGAAGCTGCATTCCAGTTTGATCATGGTGGTCAAAGTCAATGAAAACTTGATGAAAGAGAATTCTAATCTTTTTAAAGAAAGAGATAATCTCTCTACTCGCCTTAATGAGTTGCAGGATGAACTATTGCAGTCTCGGAACAATTCGAATACTCAAACTGGTGAACTTCTACGTCTAAAGAAGCTGGTCAAAATGATGAACTCTGGCACATCCCAGCTAGATGAAATTCTTTCCAAGAGAAAGAGTCCTCAGGATCATACTGGTCTCGGATTTAATGGTGGCCATTCCTATGACAAATTCTGTCAAGGACAGTCTTCTGGAATAAAAGATACAACGGTCCCAGAACAAAATTCGGAACCAATGAACAAGCAGCAGCAGTGAAGAAAATCTCCTCAAAAGACACGCGTTGTGTGTCACTATTGTGAGAAACTTGGTCACATTCGACCACACTGCAGAAACTACATCAATGACCTCAGAAAGATGAAAAGAATGGGTCTGGTTCAATCTGATCAGTTCCCCAGAAGAGATATCAACAGGAACAAATTAAGGAATAACCACAGAAATTATGTGGTTCACACTGCTCTCAACATTCATGCAAAGAGCAGTTGGTATTTTGATAGCGAATGTTCGCGTCATATGACTAGAGACGCTAGCATGCTGATAAACATTCAAAAATATTATTCTTATCAATCTGTTACCTTTGGAGATGTTGTCAAAGGAAGAGTGCTTGGACATGGTCAATTAAATGTTCATGGAATACCCAATTTGGAAGATGTGCTGCTTATGGAGGGACTAAAGGCTAATTTAATTAGCATTAGTCAGCTATGCAATCAAGGTTTCTTGGTGAATTTTACAAGAGACAAGTGCTTGGTCAAGGATAAAGAAAGTGTTCTCCTGATGGACGGGAACAGATCGAGGAATAATTGTTATCTTCTGAACATGAAGGAAACTTGCTTCAGAACCAAACTTTGTGAAACAAATCTATGGCATGAAAACCTTGGCCATATCAGTTTTCGAAATCTCCAGAGACTTATGAAGACTGAAGCTGTGATTGGTGTTCCAAGTCTTAGTATTGATCGAGGAAAGGTGTGCAGTCCATGTCAAGTTGGGAAACAGATCCATACCTCTCATAAGTCTGTTAAGAAAATTACTACTTCGAATGCCTTGGATTTATTACATATGGACTTGATAGGGCCTGTCCAAACTGAAAGCATTGGAAGGAAGAAATTTATCTTTGTGTATGTAGATGAGTACACCAGATTCACATGGGTTGAGTTCCTAAGAGACAAAGCAGAAACTTTTAAGACGTTCAAAAAACTTTGTCTCAAGCTTGAAGTTGAGAAAGGAACTAACGTGGTAAGAATTAGAAGTGACCATGGATGTGAATTTGAAAATGTTTTCTTCAAAATATTCTGTGAAGAAAAAGGAATTGGTTAGGAGTTTTCTACCCCTAAAACACCTCAACAAAATGGTGTGGTTGAAAGGAAAAATCGAACTCTTCAAAAAATGAGTCGAGTAATGATGAAGGCTAAATCCGTTCCTGACAATCTCTAGGCTGAAGCTGTGAACACAACCTGCCATTTCATTAATCGGGTATACTTCAGATCCAAGACAAGAACTAATCCCTATGAACTGTGGAAATGGAAGAAGCCTAACGTAAAATACTTTCACATCTTTGGAAGTATCTGCTACATGCTAAGGGATAGAGAGTATCTTGGCAAATTTGACGCTAAAGGAGATAAATGCATTTTTCTTGGATATTCAAGAAATATCCGTGTATACCATGTCTTCAACAAAAAGACAAATACTGTCATGGAATCAATCAACATTGTTGTTGATGATCAGGAAGAACCTGCAGCCCAGATGGATGATGAAAGCTTTGATGTTACTGTCCCTGTTCCTGCATCTGTGTCTAACAGTTCGCCAGACAGTAATCTAACTGGAGCAAGGTCTGAAAAACAGGATGTCTACAAACCTTCTAGAGGGGTCCAGAAAAACCATTCCGCTTCAGATATCATTGGTGAAATGAGTGAAGGGGTCCGAACAAGAGGAGCTCATAAGAACTTTTGTGAGCTGATAGCTAATGTATGTTACACATCCACTGTTGAACCCAAGAATGTTAAAGAGGCCTTGAAGGATGATAGGTGGATTCAAGCCATGCAAGAAGAACTTCTGCAATTTGAAAGAAATGAAGTATGGGATATTGTTCCACGACCTAAAGATGCCAATGTGATCGGCACAAAGTGGATTTTCAAAAATAAGATCGATGAGGAGGGGAACATAACCAGGAACAAGGCAAGATTGGTTGCCCAAGGATATTTCCAAGTTGAGGGAATAGATTTTGACGAGACATTTGCTCCTGTCACTCAACTCGAATCTGTCCGATTGCTTCTCGCCATGGCTGCATGGATGAAGTTCAAGTTGTACCAAATGGACGTAAATAGTGTCTTCTTGAATGGATACTTAACTGGAGATGTGTTTGTAAGCCAACCCAAAGGCTTTGAAGATCCTCACCATCCTGAGTTTGTTTATAAGCTGAAAAAGGCCCTTTACGGTCTCAAACAAGCTCCACAAGCTTGGTATGAACAGCTAACCAAGTTCCTTCTGGAGAAAGGATATGTTCATGGTGGAGCTGATAGAACTCTCTTCATCAAGAGAGAAAAATCTGATGTGATCATCGTTCAGATCTATATCGATGATATTATCTTTGGATCTGTGTCAAATAGAATGGTGGATGAGTTTGTCAAGTACATGACATCTAAGTTTGAAATGAGTTTAGTAGGAGAGCTAACCTACTTTTTGGGGCTTCAAGTGAAGCAAAAGGATGATGGGATCTTTTTTTCTCAAACAAAGTATGCAAAGAACTTGATAAGCGAGTTTGGTTTGGAAAGTTACAACACGAAGAGAACACCCGTGAGGACATCCTTTAAGATGTCGAGAGATGAAGCTAGGGTGTCCATTGAGAAAATAATGTACCAAAGTATGATTGGTAGTCTGCTCTACCTTACTACAAGTAGGCCAGACATTTGCTATAGTGTTGGAGTGTGTGCTCGGTACCAATCTGATCCCAAAGAAAGCCATCTGAAAGCTGTCAAGAACATAATCAAGTACATAAAAGGTACTGCTGAGTTAGGACTTTTGTTTTCATTTGATACAAACCCTAGTATGGTGGGATATTGTGATGGAGATTGGGCTGGTTGTACTGAAGATCGGAAAAGCACTTCAGGAGGATGCTTCTTCCTCGGAAACAACATGGTTTCATAGTTCAGTAAGAAACAAAATTCGATCTCTCTATCTACTACCGAAGCAGAATAGATTACGGCTGGAAGTTGCTGTACACAACTCTTATGGATGAAACAGATGCTGCTTGACTATGGTGTGCCACAGTATGTTCTTACCATATTCTGTGACAATATGAGTGCCATAAATATTTCAAAGAATCCTGTTCAGCACTTCAGGACTAAACATATAGATATCCGCCACCACTTCATCCATGAGCTAGTTGAAGATGGATCTCTTGTAATTGACTATGTTGCAACAGAAGCTCAACTTGCGGATATCTTCACTAAAGCACTTGATAGTGTAAGGTTTGAAATACTTAGATCCTCTCTGGGTCTGTGTGTTCTCTAAACTTCTCCTCTGAAGAGAAGTATCTCTGTACAGTCTTGGTCAGTGATGTATGTACAAAGATCGTAAAAATGACCAAGTGTTTCATGATTTTTTTCAAGTGTGTTCCTAGAAGTGTGCTTGATAGTTTCAGGTATTCTGTGAACCGTTACCACAACGACTAGTGGGTCCTCATTTTTCACACCCATCTCATTTCCACTCCCCGAGGACATGTTGTTCATGATGATTATGGATTTGACGGTTATTTTTGGGAATTTCCTTAATGATATTTTTAATTAAGGGTGAAAGTTCAATTTTTGAATCTGTTCAAGACTTTCAGAACTATTTTTGAAATTTCCTTGCTAAGTCGTTCCCAAACCTCATTACTCTCAAGATGATTTCTCTTCAGAATTCAATGGCAGACAAGTCCAGCTCCTCCAAATCATCTTTGTTCGAGAAGCCGAAGATCAACACGGCTGATTTATGGAAAGCCCTAGGGGAATTCTCCAAACCCCTGATTTTTTCTCAATCTGTTCCAGCGTCGACTGTTCCAGAAACGGTTGTTGATGCACCTACAGATGTTCCTCCATCTGTGCCTACTCTAGTGTCTCCTCCTAGCTCTTCTCTTATTGGATCTGTTGCTACAACACCCAAGGAACCTCTAATTGTTCATAGGGTTTTTGATGAGCCGACGTCACCTCCTTTAGAGACGAATGAAGCTATTGAAGCTTTAATTGATGTTGTTGTCCATGCTAAGTCATCATCAGTTGATGAATTTTCTATCTCTATTGATGCTATGAGGCTTATTACTGATCCGGTTCCTCTGTCTTTCATTCCTGCTCCTGCTCATGACTCGCCAGTTGTCACTATTCAGGTTCCGCTAGGAGATGCTTCTCCTACTGTTGTTTTGAATCCTATTGCCTAGTCTGAAGAGGCAATAGGTGATGTTGTTGTTGACATTGAATTTGTCAATGATGATGAGACTTCTCCTCCAGTCTCAGAGTCTGTTCTATCCGCTGATCAATGAGTTCCCCCTTCCCGCTCTCGCGGCGTTAAAAGAAAGCTGCAGCTCATAGATGACCCTAATGAAACCCCTACTGCCGAGGCTAACTTAGATGATGATGAGACCCCCATTGCTCATCTCAAGATGCGTGTTCTGGAGAAGTTGTCTCAGAAGAAGGGTCAGTCCTCCAAAGCTGCCAAGAAAGCTCCTGCCTCAAAGAAATCCTCCAAGAAAGTTGTTGCTCCTAAGGGCTCTTCTAAAAAGCCTTTTGCTAAAAAATCTACTTCTGCTGCCGTCTCTGCTCGAAGAGTCACTCGGAGTGAGTCCGAGCGTCTTATGGGTCTGGTCTCAGGGTCTCGGAGACCGCTGATGAAGAATGCAAGAGCCCCCTCTCCTTCTTTCGAAAAAGCAAAAACTGTGCCAGAGGATGTCACTGAAAGTTCTGATCCTAAATCAGGTTCTTATGACTCAAACAAGTTTCTTTCTACTTTTCATCAATCCTTATTCAAATTGGTGGTTGGTCGCTCGCTTGTGACTGAGCGTAAGGTGGTAGAGTCTGATATTGAGGATACTGGGGTGGTCCAGTTATTGCATGATTCTCTTCTTGATAAGTCTGCTTATTCTGCTCTCGCATATGTTCTGGCCGTTGTGTGACGTCCCAAAATTTCATAAATAAAAATATCTCATTTATTTAAATAAAAGAGTTTAATACAGCGGAAACAATATTTAAATTAAAAATAATATTTAATAATCTTGACCATCACTCCGTCTCCACGTCATCGCCCGAGCTTCCTTAGCCTGAAAAATAAATAGCTTTGGGGTGAGTGCTATTAACTCAGTGGGGTTACTGCATTTATCCAGATTATACACAATATGAACAATAAATACATAGCATAGAGTATCATTTTCCTGCAGCCCTTAGGCCGAACATGCAACCCGTAGGTTGAGTAACTTTTTCTGCAGCCCGTCGGCTGAACATGCAACCCGTAGGTTGAGTAACTTTTCCTGCAGCCCGTCGGTCGAACATATAATTTCCACATATAAATTGCATAAAATGCATAATAAGGATAAATGAATTATTGCATAACAATCCACGTTGGACTCCCCACCTTTACTTGACTTGAAAAAATATAACGAATTAATTTAATCCACGCGCGCCGCCTAGCATAATAATATTAATAATAAATTAATATGATGTTAAATAGCATAATACTATATTTAATTACAACCCATATATATATATATATAGGTATATATGTATTTACGTGTATAATGTGTGAACATGTGTATAATGCGTGAACATGTGTGTGTGTGTGTGTGATTAAGTGTATATATATATGTACATGTTTACGTATGTGTGTGTGTGGTGAGTATAAGTGCATAATATATATACATGTAATTATATATGTAGGTGCTTATTAAGTGTGGACATATATATATATATAATGCATGTGTGTGCGTGCAAGTGGGTATAATATATAATATGCGTATTTTATATATTTAGGAGTGTGTGTGGCCTATATATAATATAAAATAAAAAACCTATCAACTAGTGTGGGTCCAAATGGAAGAGAATATTTAATGAGCATATTGACCAGCTATTATGGATTCAAATTTCTTTCTTTCGCCATCTCTGGTGCTTTGTCGAAAAAATAAACCAGAAGTAAAGCAAAGCAGCTGACAAATGAAAAATAACAGAGGAAATTACCTCAAATGAAACCCAAAGACGCTAGCGGAACTCGAAAAATGGTTAAGAAGAGAAGAAATTATTATTTAAGTTGTGGTGACTGTTGTGAATAAAACTCCTCTATTTATACTAGTAGGATAGAGCTCGAAAATGGAAGTTTTGAATAAAGAATCAAACTTGATTGTGGTTAGAGAAAAATCAGTGGAACAAAACGGTTGATTGAAGATCTGATTTAACAAAATTTCTGGTCATTCATTTGAGCTAATATCCTCTCTCGCATGGAAAGGAGAAGATTTAGGTTGGCTCCCCAAAAGTTGCTATGGGCTAAAAAAAATAATGATATTTCTCTTTTGGGCTTCATATATATGATGGGTTCACTAAAAAAAATAGGAATTGTGTTGTGGATTTATAAAGAATTGAAGATCCAAAATAATTAAAGTATTTAATATAACTTGGTTATGCATAAAAATAAAAATTTATTTAACTATTTGGCGCGACTTATAGGATTCGATAATAATATCATTTAGAAAATAAATAAATAAATAAATATTAGCAACTCGTAAATTAAAAATTTGGGTCGCTACATCCTCCACCACTTAAAAAGAATTTCGTCCTCGAAATTTACTTACCTTAACCTTGAATTGAGGTTCCTAACATAATGTTCTTTTGACTTAAATGCTCCTACTGTCTCAAACCTTAACGTGCTCATTTCACTTATATTCTAAAAAAATGGATCACTAGATATTCCACAGAGTTCTATATTAGCTATCTTAAAAGCCTCTTAAAGATATCCACGAAATTCTAGACTTACTATGCTACTTGGTCTATACTCCTAAAGATATCCTTTGCAAGTTGTTATGTTTCTTCTCCAATCTTGAAAGAACTATTCATGAGAAAAGCTTATTCGTTATCATTTGTATAAAGTAAATTCATTTATATATTGAATCCTTAAAACAACTTTATTCCATATTCAGTACTTTTACTACATCTAATATCCCAAAACGCCATCTAATTAGAGGTACTTAATACGAGCATACTAGGTAGGGTACTAGGTGAAATCTTACTACTCGCAATTCATTGTATATGCACGGGTGTTTCCTCTTCTTCCATTTTCTTCTCTTCTCATGTTTCCTCCTCTTTCGACGTTTCCTCTCTTCTCCGGGTTTCCTCCTCTTTCGATGTTTCCTCTCTTCTCCGGGTTTTCTCCTCTTTCGACGTTTCTCATTTGATTTCTAGGACATTGAGGAGCTTCATGTCCAGCTTGGTGGCATCGAAAACAAATATTCTTACCATAAAAACATTCTCCATTATGGTGTCTCCGGCATTCCGAGCAAAGAGGTTTGGTTGGCATGGTTCCACGACTCCCATCATCAGCTCTCCATCTCCTTTCACGTTGGGAGTCTCTTTCTTCAATATTTTCATCTCGTTGCCTTTTTCTGACGATGCTTGATTGTTTAGGATTTTCAAGATTGAGGCGGGTTGCAACTGCTTGAGCTCGTTCAACTATCTCCGAGTAGGTTGCAGTGGTTCCTTGAGCTGCTAGAATGCCGCCAATCTCTGACCGTAACCCATACTCAAAGTTGCTTGCCTTTTTCTCCTCAGTATCCACCAAGTGCAGGGCATATCGAGAAAGTTGGTTGAATTTCCTCTCGTACTCCAGCACAGTCATGCTTCCTTGCTGCAAATTCACCAGCTCCAGCTCCTTCTGTTTTCGATACGATCTTGGAAAGAATTTTCCTAAGACTAAGTCCTTGAATGCGGCCCAAGTTAAATTTTGGCGACGTTCTCGTGTCATCACTCGAGCTATGCTTTGCCACCAATGCCCTGCATCCCCAGTCAGTTGAAAAACAGCACATGATACCTTCTCTGCATCCGTACCGTCAAGGTGTTCAAAAATCTGCTCCAACTCGAATATCCATTCTTCCGTGTCAAGTGGTCCTTCGTTCCCCTTCAGCTTGGGTGGTGCCATCTGTTGGAACTGTTTCACCATGGCGTTTCCATCGTTCCTTGGTGGAGTGGCGTTTGGCATGGCTTGCCTCAACGCTTGAGTTAATTCTTGAACAAAAGTTGGCCTATGACGGGGAGATCGTCTTGAGTTGTCATCAGACTGAGTTTCCTCACTATCGGCTCATACGTTGCGGCGTGTGTTGACCATGCTTCCTATTATCAAGTCCATTAGCCAAAGAATTAAAACTTAAAAGCCAAACATGGATAACTATTTCATTAATAATTCCACTAAAATAAAACTTAATCCAAAATAACAACATAAAGATAATAATTTATTTCTTCTTCCGCATGTCTCATATCAATCGTTTCTTGGCCTTTTATTAGATTTCACTACTAGATTCCAATTGTCTTTGTCAAAGTTTTGATTCTTAGTTCTCCACCCTTCACCGTAAACTAGATCTCGCCAAATTTCTAAAGTATCGGATATAAATGCGTCGAACAAATCATCTTCTTCAGATACATATTCAATTAGCTCTTCAAGGACCAGCTCAACCCAATCTTTAATTTGTACAGGAACAATGCTGATTATCTTTTCAGCAGCTTCCACATGTCCGTAGCGGCCACCTTCTTTCTTTAGCTCTTCCCATTTCATTTGTAGCCTTAGCAAATATTCCTCCACCCCAAAATCGTAATTCCATTTTAATTGCATGAACTTATTCCACAACATCTCTTTTCTACCAACGTCATATCTCGTTGCTTGCGATGGACTTTTTCTATTGGCTTGCACACGTCTCCCGGTCCTTACCCTGGGTACTAATTTCCAACCAGACATCTAAACATATAATTCTTATAGTCAATTCCGAGGACTTAAGAAAATATACATAAACATTTCATAATTTCATAAACATGGACATAATTGAACATTTTTTTACCTCTTTTCTCGGCGCGATGCAGCAGACGAAATGATGGTTTTTTTTATAATTTTTTTTTACAAGTCTACAAAAACGTAGACCCGCTCTGATACCAACTGTGACGTCCCAAAATTTCATAAATAAAAATATCTCATTTATTTAAATAAAAGAGTTTAATACAGCGGAAACAATAATTAAATTAAAAATAATATTTAATAATCTTGACCATCACTCCGTCTCCACGTCATCGCCCGAGCTTCCTTAGCCTGAAAAATAAATAGCTTTGGGGTGAGTGCTATTAACTCAGTGGGGTTACTGCATTTATCCAGATTATACACAATATGAACAATAAATACATAGCATAGAGTATCATTTTCCTGCAGCCCTTAGGCCGAACATGCAACCCGTAGGTTGAGTAACTTTTCCTGCAGCCCGTCGGCTGAACATGCAACCCGTAGGTTGAGTAACTTTTCCTGAAGCCCGTCGGCCGAACATATAATTTCCACATATAAATTGCATAAAATGCATAATAAGGATAAATGAATTATTGCATAACAATCCACGTTGGACTCCCCACCTTTACTTGACTTGAAAAAATGTAACGAATTAATTTAACTCACGCGCGCCGCCTAGCATAATAATATTAATAATAAATTAATATGATGTTAAATAGCATAATACTATATTTAATTACAACCCATATATATATAGGTATATATGTATTTACGTGTATAATGCGTGAACATGTGTATAATATATGTGTGTGTGTGTGTGTGTGATTAAGTGTATATATATATATATGTATATATTTATGTATGTGTGTGTGTGGTGAGTATAAGTGCATAATATATATACATGTAATTATATATGTAGGTGCTTATTAAGTGTGGGCATATATATATATAATGCATGTGTGTGCGTGCAAGTGGGTATAATATATAATATGCGTATTTTATATATTTAGGAGTGTGTGTGGCCTATATATAATATAAAATAAAAAACCTATCAACTAGTGTGGGTCCAAATGGAAGAGAATATTTAATGAGCATATTGACCAGCTATTATGGATTCAAATTTCTTTATTTCGCCATCTCTGGTTCTTTGTCGAAAAAATAAATCAGAAGTAAAGCAAAGCAGCTGACAAATGAAAAATAACAGAGGAGATTACCTCAAATGAAACCCAAAGACGCTAGCGGAACTCGGAAAATGGTTAAGAAGAGAAGAAATTATTATTTGAGTTGTGGTGACTATTGTGAATAAAACTCCTCTATTTATACTAGTAGGATAGAGCTCGAAAATGGAAGTTTTGAATCAAGAATCAAACTTGATTGTGGTTGGAGAAAAATCAGTGGAACAAAACGGTTGATTGAAGATCTGATTTAACAAAATTTCTGGTCATTCATTTGAGCTAATATCCTCTCTCGCATGGAAGGGAGAAGATTTAGGTTGGCTCCCCAAAAGTTGATATGGGCTAAAAAAAATAATGATATTTCTCTTTTGGGCTTCATATATATGATGGGTTCACTAAAAAAAATAGGAATTGTGTTGTGGATTTATAAAGAATTGAAGATCCAAAATAATTAAAGTATTTAATATAACTTGGTTATGCATAAAAATAAAAATTTATTTATCTATTTGGCGCGACTTATAGGATTCGATAATAATATCATTTAGAAAATAAATAAATAAATAAATATTAGCAACTCGTAAATTAAAAATTTGGGTCGCTACACGTTGTTCATGAATTTTATGCAAATCTGCATAAGTCGATTAGGGATGTCACATCTGATCATACTTTTTCTGCTTTTGTTCGTGGAGTCTGGATTGATTTTTCTCCTACTGTGATCAATTTCTATCTGGGATGAGCACATTCTGTTGCTCCTGAATTTGTCCCTGAATTGGATGATATTGCTGTGGAATTGATGGGAGGAAGTAGGCTGGTTTGGCCTAAGGGGAGAGCACTGATGGCCTCTGACTTGAGTGTGAAATACTCAATTCTTTACAAAATTGCTATAAAAAGCTGGCTCCCGAGCAAGCATAGATCTACCTTGGAGAGGACGTTGGCCGTACTGCTTTACAGAGTTGGAACACAGGAGGTGTTCAACTTAGGGCAGGTCATATTTGACCATGTGGTTGCCCATGCAGAGTCCCCCAGGATCCAGCAGCCTCTGGGTTATCCGGGTTTGATCTTCTCCATCATCATGAATCAGCATGATGTTCTTACCGCCGAGGATGTGTTTACACTGGAAGAGCCTCTGTTGGTGATCAGCCACATGCTATTCTATGCCCAACATGCTTTTGATATTCTTGTCGGTGACCCTGCCGTTGAGCCTGCATCTGTTCCACGCATATTTGCTCATAATCTTTCTGTCAATGCTGTGTTTTTTTTATAGGCACATCCAATCTCTGGAGCGCGAGGTGAACTTCCTAGATAAAGCCATCCGAACCTGCCGAACTCGAAGACAGGAGTTGGATTCCTTGATATTGGATTTGAAAGCCCGTGTCCTTGGCTTTTTCTCACCGCTCGATGTGCCAGGATCATCTACTGCTGGTGGACCACCTGATGCTGCTCCTGATGCTGCTACCCAGCCCACCTCATCACTGTTTCATTCTAAATTTTATTCGATTTAGACTCAACACGCAAAACTATTTCTAACTAAACCCACAATTGGACAGGGTCAATTGTAGACGCGACGAGCTAACCCAAGTTGATCTCTCAAGGAAGACTTTATGTGGGCAATTATCTTAAGGCTATGCACACAACATGATAACAAACTTAACATAAAACCTAAGCATTCTAATCATGGTTTTGAAAGTTGATTTTAACTAAGAAATTTAAACAAGCAATTTAACTAATAAAATGCAAATAACAACGAGATCAAGATTGAGGAAAAGAGTATGATACGAGCAGTAGGGTGTAGATTCTCTCATTGGCTTCTCACTTAGCTTGTTTCAAGTTGGTTATATTAATCTCAAACACACAATAGACCCCTCAAGTGGTTTAACTTCAATTACTGTCACCGTCTATCTATTAAATCCCTATCGGCTATATCATACGAGCAAGATCAATATCTTAGGCTTATGAACCCAATCCACCTAATGTTGAAGGAACCTAGGTCGGGATTTAGAATCTCCTTTCAGTCTCATTTAAAACCTAGCAATGTTTAAGTAGTGATCAAATACTTCAACATAATAATCACAATTCCAACAACAACAACCAACCATAACAAGTATAGATCAAAACCAACTCGATCCTCTACCCTTTAATAGAGAGATTAGCCCATAACTAAGCTCAAAACAATATAAATACCATAAAAGTACGTCATCTCATAATGAAATGAAAATAGCATAAACTTCTACAATATTTAATATCCTTCAAGAGTTTGGGACAAACCCCTACAAATCATCTAAGATATAGAAAGAAAATACCAAAAGAAGGGCCTCCTAACGAGCCTAGCTTCCGCGGACGGCTCATAGTCAGATTTCTTCTCGTCTTTTCTTCTTTCACCTTAGTGTGCTTGTCTCTTATCTTTCTCTTCTCCTCTTCTCTTGAATGGTGGTGGTGATGGTGAAAATGGTGTAGAAAGAGGTGAAGGTTATGGTGGTGTGTAGAGAGAAAGATAGAGAGAAAATGAAGAATAGAGAAGATGAAGTGTGAAGAGTGTGTATGTAGGAATGTTTATGTGTGTTGGATGATATCCCCAAAATAAAGTGGAGATATCCAAAGAAAGAGAGAGGAATCCAAAGAGAGAGAAAATGAGAGGGAAGAGAAAAAATGATGGGATGTTGATATGAGAGAAAAGGTGATGGGATGTTGATGTGAGAGAGCAAGTGATGAAAGGGATTTGTGGAAGATTTGGTGGAAGGCTTGGAGCAAAAAATCCAAAACTAGACTAATAGGGGAATCAAACCCTATATTTCTATCCCTAAGATTACGATAGCCATGTGAATTAAAGTCCCATTCTATAAGATTAAATCAAACAGGCCATATGAAGAAAGTTGATGGGAAAGAACCCTTGTGCAAAATATTGGTGAAAAGTCGAAGGTTAAGTGCACGTTGAGGCTGATCGGAAAGGAACAAGGTGCCCCGCGAACCGGTGGGGTGCCGCGCGCTCGCGGGACATCGGTGTGAGCGCGCCCATGGGAGGCCGCGTGCTCACGGGGAGCCTTCCACCGAGAGCACCTTCGCGCGGTCGCGGGGCTTGGGCGGCCGCGGGGCCTGGTGCTGCGTGGTCGCGCGGCTTGCACGGCCGCGTGGTTCCATGGCTCCTTCTTCCGGCTCTTCTCTTCCGCAAAGGGCTTGTCTTGTCTCGCCACCTTAATGCCTAAAAATTGTGATTTTGCAAACAAAAGCTCAAGTGTTTCATAACTTGACATATTCCACCAAAAGAGCAACAAGTGAAGATTAGATGCACAAAATTGACACAAAACACACTAAAAATACTAAACATATCTTACCAAATATATAAAATTTCTATAATAAAACAACATAAACAAACACTAAACAACTCCCCTACACTTAAACCTTTGCTTGTCCTCAAGCTAACAGAGTCATTCAAGATATGAAGCAAGAAGGAATTGTCCCCAAGAAGATCATACACACTAGGAGTATTCCACACTATTTCAAACTAGAAAGCTTATCATCGAAGAGAATGACACATTTATATAACAAGGCATGTGGCTCGTCCAATGAGAATAAGCAGGCAAAATGTTCTCAAGGCAAAATGTAACAATTATCCTATAGAACATTCTTCTCACTAACTCCCCCACACTTTATTCAAAAATAACATGGGAATGCACCCAAATGATATAATTCGTTAGGTGAAATCATCGGGGTAAATCGAGCTTCCTAACGTGATTTCCCATACTCATCATGGATAGATTCGAAAGAATGACATACATGATAGGAGTAGAATCCAAAGTGCAATCCCGTTATTACACAATTAAGCAAGAGGACGTGGATCAAGCTTCACGAGGTTTAGTCCTTAGGGATAAAATCCCTAGTGTCCTTGTGTGGTTTCCCATGCTCATAGTCGATTTAGACGACTAGAGGAGTAAAAATCCTTATTATCCTCACTTTATTAAAACATACATAATATTTTATTCATTTTTCATTTTTTTCATTTTTTTTCAAATGAAAGGGAGTTAGAAGAGGGAATGATTTTCCGAGCATGATTGACATATTTGACAAGAGAACGAACAAGCCTTCAAATTCTTAGAGGACAAGACCCCACAACACAAATCATGTAAATATAATCATTCTTCAAGACCATTCACATTCTACAATGAAATAATGGGAATGATTTCATGCACCATGATCATCTTAATAATAATCCCTTGAAGATTCATATTCCAAATAACCAAGTTTGACAATTAGACAAAACAAATCATGCTAAGTGCGTGTTCCAACAAATAAAACACAAACATAATTTAGACATAAATTAAAGCAAAACAAAAATGACACCAACAAATTTCAAAATAATTTTTTTAAAATTTAACATAAAACAGCAAAATCAAAGATACTACCATAGAAACATAAAACACGAGTTCACACCCCCCACACTTAAATCATGCATTGTCCTTAATGCAAGAAATAAAGGGAAGAGAAAATATTACAGAATGTAGAAGACCGGCAACAGACGCAGGTTCCTACAAAACAACATGAACAACAAGCGATGAATAACCAAACAAAATAGTACAAAAATAGGAAAATAATAAATAAAACAACTTCACTCATCTGGTGGCGTGGAGAGTTTCACGCTCGTGTGAGGGGCCGCGCTCACAGAAAGAGGCACGCTCACGAGGGAATACCACGCTTGTGGAGTCATTTGGCCGAGAGCCACACCCCGCGGTCGTACCATTGCCGCACCGGGAAAGAGCCCTAAACGAGTGTTGAAAAGGAGGACCTTCATGCCCGGAGTGAGTTCCTTCTTGACAATGCAGTTATCGTGAAGCTTATTCACCTTGTCTTTGTAGATCTTCGCATTGTCATATGCTTCATTTCTCAATTCATCGAGATCGGTCAATTGCAAGGCTCGCTCTTTTTCTGCACAAGTTAGATCAAAATTTACCGTTTTAATTACCTAGTAGGCCTTGTGCTCAATCTCAACCGGGAGATGGAACGCTTTTCCATACACGAGGCGGTAAGGGCTCATTCCCAAAATAGTCCTGTAAGTCATCCGGTATGCCCAAAGAGCATCTGTTAGCTTTGCAGACCAATCCTTTCTCGTCACATTCACGGTCTTCTTCAAAATGTTTTGAATTTATTTGTTGCTCGTCTCAACTTGACCGGAAGTTTAAGGGTGATATGGAGTAGCCACTTTGTGAGTCACACCATTCTTTTTCATCAACTTTTCGAAAAACTTGTTGGTGAAATGTGATCTACCATCACTTATGATAACACGAGGGAATTCAAACCTACTCAAAATGTGCTCCTGCACAAACTTAATAAGCACATTAGCATCACAAGACCTAGTGGGGATTGCTTCAACCCACTTAGACACGTAATCTACAGCTAATAGGATATACTCAAAACTAAACAAGTTAGGAAATGGTCCCATAAAATCAATACCCCAAACATTAAAAATTTCTACAACAAGATTGACATTTAAAGACATTTCATTTCTTCTTCCAATATTTCCAAGTCTTTGGCATTTATCACATGAAAGGCAATAGGTATGAGCATCTTTGAAAATGGAAGGCCAATACAAACCGGATTGCAAGATTTTTCGGGCCGTCTTTTGCCCTCCAAATTGGCCATCACATTGTAAAGCGTGGTAAAAGGCCAAAACATCGGTTTGCTCCTCCTTCTGGACATATCTTCAGATCACCTCATCTTTTCTCAAGTGGAAAAGGTATGGATCGTCCCAAAAGTAGTACCTACACATTGCCAAGAATCTTTTCTTTTCTTGAAAGGTAAGGTTAGGCCTCATTTTATCACAAGCAAGATAATTAACAATATCGGTATATAATGGAGAAGAATTAAGTGCAATAGCATGTTCATATAGAAATGAATCACAAACAACTCCCTTCTCATGCGATAAATCAAAATTTTCATCAACAGGGAGACGAGATAGATGGTCCGTGATAAGTCCATTTATTTCGTGTTTTTATGGGCATTTTATCCTCTATAAATGTCCTTTTTAGTGTGTTTTGAGTCGAAAAGAACCAGGTTGCGGTCAAAGGGCATTCCAAGAGTTGAGTCTGGCGGAAGGGACATTTTATGCCCAGTTATTCACGTATATCTCACACATATATTCATTAGAGGCACAGAGGACTTCTCCAGTATCCATCCCACATTCGGTCGGCGAAGTGGACATATCAGATATGGATGGAACTGACAGATGATGCCGTGCCCACAGTACTCACACAGACTCGACCACAGATCATAATGGGCATTCTCGTGAAACTTGGAAATCAGTTAGAAGAGAGATGGTTGAAGATAGCTACACGTCCGATGGAGAATTGAAACTAAGCTGGACTCCTAGAAGGCGCTGCAACAAAGAGATAAGCTCAATCGAAAGAGATAAGAGCAATCCCTAAAAAATAGGGATTTGATAAAGCTGAAGCTTATCCAACCGATCAGAGAGGGGCACGCCGTTCCGGAATTTCAGCAGAAGACCCCCGCTTATGGGGGAAACTCCACTTGGAAATGTAGTTATTTAAACAAGTTTAGTCTCTGGGAAAAGAATCTTTAGACAGTCTGAAACATTTGACATTTTACATTTCAGCACTTTTTACTTTCAGTACGCTGCTTAGGCAGCCAAACAATCCGAAAGGTCTTAAAACTTCGGGACTTAGGTTATGTTCATGTTTTCCGACGTTGGAGTCGAGTTTTTGCTAAATTAATTCAGTAAGTTCTTGTTTATTTTGATGTCTTTAAATTCTGCAGTTTTAATTATGTATAGCCTTCTCGGCTAGATCTTTAATTATGGCATTTGAACGATGAAATTAGTTTGAGCATAAATCTGGACTCGTGAGGCCAAAATGGGCATAGTAATGCATAATTAGTTTCCGTTAATTCTTGTGCCTTGTTCCACGTGAGTGTGTGTCTGAAGTGCCCAATGTGGCTGATCACTCGTTAGGTAAAGAGAGCATACCACTATTAATTGAATTGGCGAATCGTGACTGTGTGTCGGTTCATATAGTAATAAGGGAATTAATGGGGTGTTGTGGGCACAAGAGGAATCAGTTGAACACAACAGATCTTGGTCCGTCTAGGGCACACTGCTGCTTATTTGCTTACATCTCTTAGAGGAATCGGGAGGTGGGTAACTGGTTAGGGGTTTAATCGAAGATGAATCACTTTTAAACCTAAAATGAAAGGATGGATGAGGATACGCAGAGAGGAATCCGGTCACCATAACTAGATGACCTATCATGTATGAAAATCGGTGTGCCCATGATCGAGTTGTTTTATGTTTAAACCAAATTCTAATTCAAATGCCAGAACCTTTTGTTATTTGATATTTTCTTTAGTTACTTTTGCAGATTTAAATTTAGTTTAGTGACAACACCAAAACCCCCTTTGTGATTGGTTACTTGAAGATAGAATCGCAACAGCTCTCTGTAGGATCGACCCGTACTCATTGGCTAGCTACGCTCGCTGTGGGCACAGGAGTTTACAAATATATTTTTGAGCGCGAAACGACTGCGCGTCAGTCCGCTACAACATTTTCACACCCCTTTCTATCTTTGATTTCAACATCAAATTCTTGCACAAGCAAAATCCACCTAATGAGTCTAGGCTTAGCTTGGGGTTTGGTCAACAAATGTCTTAAAGCCGCATTATCACTGTGCATAACCACTTTAGAGCCTAAAATGTAAGATCTAAATTTATCCAATGAAAACACAACGGCAAGCAATTCTTTTTCGGTTGTGGTGTAATTTACTTGAGCACTATTCAAGGTGAGGCTAGCATAATAAATTACACGAAGAATTTTATCCACACGTTGACCTAAAACGGCACCCACAACGGAATTTGAAGCATCACACATGATTTCAAAGGTAATGACCAATCAGGGGGGATGACAATGGGTACGGTGATTAATTTCTCCTTAAGAGTATTTGTTGATACCGTTTTGAAGTGTATCATAGATTTAGGAATATTTGTTTATATTGTATATTTAGAGTTTTTGTCTTTCTTGCAGGATTAAATCTGTTGAGAAGAAATAGGAGCATGTGGGATTTGACTAAGTCCAACGATCTGCTGAAGCCACGGTTGTTCCGAAAGTTGCGCCGGAAGCCACGGTTGTTCCGAAAATTGCGCCGGAAATATAGGAGTACAGTTCGTGGAGATCAAGGCTTAGTAGATCGGTTGCTTTGAGTAGGGATCAAGCAACGAGCTGTGTATATATAGGGATCAGATAGTTAGTGTTAGATACGAGTTTTTAATAGAGCTTTTCAGATATTGTAAAGTTTTGAGTTCTCGTATTTATCCATTTCTACTAGATATAGTTAAGACAACTTTAGTCCCAACCTTCTGTGAAGGAAGAGATAAAGTGTCTTAATATTTAGTGAGAGTTTATCTGGTAGTGTTTTTGTAATTCACATATTTTATATAGTGAAGATTTCGCCCTGAGGCACTTCGCAAGATTATAGAAATATAATCTTGTGAAAATTCCAATCCATTGTTTCTGTTTTATATTTCCGCTGCGTATGCAAAGTTGTCTCAACTTTATACACAACTTTGTACACAACTCTTTCAGAACCGAGAGTTCAGTTTCTTCAATTGGCATCGAGAGCAGACACTTGATACACTAAGTGGTGATCCTGTTTTCGTAAGCACAATGGATTGCACGAACCCGCTGTTCAACAAACCTCCTGTCCTAGATGGCATGAACTATTCCTTTTGGAAAGTTCGGATGAGATCATGCATCAAGTCGATTGATGCAAGAGCATGGAATGCGGTTCAAAAAGGATGGACACACCCCAAGACCGTGGATACTGAAGGAGATACATGCCGTACACCACAGTCAGAATGGAGCAGAGAGCAAAATGAAGAAGCCACCTTTAATGACAAGGCGCTCAACGCGATTCAATCCTCCCTAGACGTTCAGATGTTCAAACTTATAAAGAATTGTGAGACGGCTAAGGAAGCTTGGGATATACTCCAGCAGCATTGCGAAGGTGATGTTGGAATTAAAGAATCAAGGCATCGAATTCTCACCACAAAGTTTGAAAACATGAAGATGGAGGATGATGAGTCCGTAGGAGACTACTGCTACAACTACTGGAGCTCTGGATTTCACCAAACTGATGAATGATCTGAAGACATTCGAGATGGAACTAAATGAAAAGGGTGGACAAAAGAAGAAGAAGGGAATCGCCTTGGCTGTCGGGACAACTTCAAAGACAACTTCGGCTTACGATGAAGAAGAATATGAAGATCTTGAAGAAATCACTGAGAAGGATCTAGATTATGCTCTTCTCACCTGAAGAGTTAATTCCCTCATTCGAGCCAACAAAGGAAAATAACAAGTGGGAGGTAGAGAACAACGAAAGCCTCGAAATGATGCCTCCGGATCTTTGGTTCTCTATGACAGGCTTATCACACCAGGAAAGGAACCAAAACTCATTAGGCGTGCTGCATCTGATCACTTCCGTCCTAAGGAAGTGACGGACTTCTCTACAGTTCAATGCTATGAATGCAAGGGCTTCGGACACTTTGCCAACGAGTGTCCCAACACATTTCGCAAACTGGGAAAGCATGTCAACTTTCTATCCCTTAGCGATAGTGAGCTTGACACCTCAGAGATTTATGTAGAGGAGATTCCTAATGATCCACCAACTGAGCAGACAGCCTTAACTGCAGTATGTGTTGAAGAAGACAAGTCAAACTACACCGAAGTTGAGATAACTTCAGATAGGTATGATGAGTCCTACTATAACACTCTTTTCTGTTTCAACACTGTTGTGTTCAATGCAGAAAATGAGGAAGAAGTTACGGAAGAGGAAACTCTGGAGTTACTGATAAAGATGCAAGAACTTTACAAGGAACTGTACGTTAAATGGTCCAAACAGTGCAAAGTGGTGGATTCACTAACTGAGGAAGTTTCTGTGCAAAAGGCCTCACTACAAAAGCTGGAAGTCATGCTGACAAAGAAGGATGCTGAGTTGGACAACATGAGAATTAAACTAAATCATGCTGATGAAACTTTTAAAAGACTCAACACGGGAACCTCAAAACTAGATGAAGTTCTATCTCAAACTCAGATAACTTCACATGGCCTTGGGTATGATTCAAGTGCAAGACCAGCCTTCACTCAGATTCTGTCTACTCATGGCAAACCATTTGTGAAAGCCAAGGAAGTTCCCACAACTTCGTCAGCAAAGAAAAAACGTAGGAGGTACATTTGTCATTTCTGTTTTCTTCCTGGACACATTAAGCCCTTCTGTCATAAGTTTTTGCAGGAACACCATAAGGAGATGCATTTGAAGAACCAATCATCAAATCCTATCCTCTCAAACAAAGGTGACAAGACCAAGAAACTGGTATGGAGACCCAAAGTTACGCCAACAGTTACCTGCCAAGTGGTCTTCACTGCATCGATAGATAATGACTCGACCACATGGTACTTTGATAGTGGATGCTCACGTCATATGACAGGCTCCAAATGTTATCTATCAAACTATCAAAGAATCAATGGCAGTGAAGTAACTTTTGGAGGAGGGTCAAATGGCAAGATTGTAGGACGAGGAACCTTGGACAGTCCTGGACTTCCAAAGCTGGCCAATGTATCACATGTTGAAGGGCTGACTGCAAATCTCATTAGCATTAGTCAACTATGTGATGACAACTTCAATGTCATCTTTGATAAAGAAAGGTGCACTGTGATGGACAGCAACGGAAATCATGTGATCTCAGGGGTAAGGTCTTCCAATAATATTTATGAGACTAGCAAAAACAGTTGTCTAAGTGCGCAGGTAAATGAAGTGCAGCTTTGGCACCAAAAATTGGGACACACCAACTTCCGCAATATGAAGAATCTTCAAAGACTAAATGTTGTTCTAGGAGTTCCCAAGTTGAACATTTCAAGTCCTAGCCTTTGTGGAGATTGTCAAAAAGGAAAACAAGTCAAAGCGTCGCACCCAGTTGTGACAACTTCTGAGAGACCTTTCACAACTCAAAGCTGCTTCGAACTACTTCATATGGATCTTATGGGACCAGCTGAAGTTGAAAGTCTTGGAGATAAATGGTATTCCTTTGTGATTGTAGATGATCTATCTAGGTATACTTGGGTAAAATTTTTGAGAAACAAGGGTGAACCATATGATTCCTTCTTTGAGTTATATGCCATGATCAAAATTTTTTACCATGCTTGTGTCAAAAGACTAAGATCAGATCATGGGAGGGAGTTTGAGAATTTTCAACTCCTCAACTTTTGCACGAAGGAAGGAATTCATCACGAGTACTCATCTCCAAAGACACCCCAGCAAAACGGTGTGGCCGAACGAAAGAATAGAACCCTACAAGAGATGGCCACGGTGATGCTGCATTCAAAGAAGTTGGCTAAACGGTTTTGGGCTAAAGCTTTAAACACTGCATGTCATGTAAGCAACCAAGTGAACTTAAGAACCGGAACCACCATGACGTCATATGAGATTCTTAATGGTAAAAAACCCAATCTTAAATATCTGCATGTTTTTTGTTGTGTTTGTTACATTTTAAATGATAGGGACTATCTATACAAGTTTGACCCTAAAAGTGACAAAGGTGTGTTCATTGGTTATTCCCTCAATGGTCATGCTTACCGTGTGTATAACCTCAGGACCAAAACTGTAATGGAGAGTGTGAATGTGAGGTTTGATGATTTAGCCAGTCTTTATACTCCTGTTGATGATACTGATGGTTTGATTGAGATACAGGGTAGAAGTAGAACAAGTGACACAGAAGTTGAAGAAAGAGTGTACCCTGAAGTTGAACCCACTTCAACGGCAACCGAGGATACACCATTAAATGAACCTGAATCTAAATATGAGCAAGAAGATTCAGATATCCCTGTACAAGGTAGTGCAAGAAGGGACCCACCGAAAAGAATTCGCAAAGATCATCCAATAGACCAAGTCATTGGAGATGTTCACGAAGGGGTCCGAACTAGAGGTAACTCAGTTGTCAACCACAAGGAAATGGTGAGGATGGTGTGTTTGTCATGTGTCATCAATGAAGTTGGGATAATTGTGTTCCTGTCTTTGATTGAACCTAGGAATATAACTAAAGCCTTAAAAGACGAGTTTTGGATTAGTGCAATGCAGGCCGAATTACTTGAATTTGTGAGTAACAAAGTCTGGACACTAGTACCCAGACCGTCTGGAGTTAATGTCATCGGGACTAAGTGGATATTCAAAAATAAAACTGATGAGTTTGAAAACATCATTAGAAATAAGGCTCGCTTAGTTGCCCAATGATACACTCAAATAGAAGGCATAGACTATGATGAAACTTTTGCTCCAGTTGCACGAATAGAGTCTATCAGGCTTTTGTTTGTCATTGCATGTTATCTTAACATCACTCTTCACCAGATGGATGTTAAGGCAGCTTTTCTCAATGGAATCTTGGAAGATGAGGCATATGTGGAACAACCCAAAGGATTCGAAGATCCTTCAAAGCCCGATCATGTGTACAAACTACACAAGGCTTTATATGGACTAAAGCAAGCTCCTAGAGCTTGGTATAGTCGTTTGACCGATTTTTTGCTTGATTTTGGTTTTTACAGGGGACATGCGGATAGGACACTTTTTCTCAAAAAGGAAAACAACTTTCTAACCATAGCTCAAATTTATGTCGATGACATAGTGTTTGGGTCAACAAGTGAGAAAGCCTTGAAAGAATTTGTGGAAGCCATGTCAACCTCCTTCGAGATGAGCATGGTTGGGGAACTTAGCAACTTCCTCGGTCTTCAAGTCAAGCAAAAAGAAAATGGAGTGTTCGTCTCACAGACGAAATATGCAAAGAACCTTGTGAAGAAGTTTGGTCTAGAAAGTGCAAAACACATGAGAACCCCCATGAGCACAATTGAGAAACTGTCGAAGGATGCAGTTGGGCCTGAAGTTGACCCAACGTTGTACAGATCGATGATCGGAAGTCTTCTATATTTGACTGCAAGCAGGCCAGAGATAATGTACAGTGTTTGTGCATGTGCTCGATTCCAATCCTGTCCAAAGGAAGAGCACCTGAAAGCTGTCAAGAGGATCATTCGATATGTTGCTGGGACTTGTGAACTGGGACTTTGGTTCACAAAGGACACAACTTCAGATCTTGTGGGGTACAGTGATGCTGACTGGGCTGGAGAAACTGATGATCGAAGAAGCACAAGTGGAGGATGCTGTTACCTAAGCAATAATCTCATCTCCTGGCACAGCAAAAAGCAAAATTGCATTTTTTTATCCACAGCTGAGTCGGAGTATGTAGCAGCCGAAAGTTGTGCAACACAACTGATTTGGTTGAAGTCAATGTTGGATGACTATGGTTTGGAGAGCAATTCCCTAGTGATGCTTTGCGACAATACAAGTGCAATCAACCTTGCAAAGAACCCCGTCCATCACTCAAAGTCCAAACACATCCACTTAAGGTATCATTTTATTAGAGATTTAGTCGAAAAGAAGTTATTAAAGTTAGAGTACATTAGTACAGATTCTCAACTGGCTGACATTTTCACAAAAGCCCTTAGCTATGAGAGATTCTCATCTTTGAGAAAATCTCTTGGCTTATGTTCTATATGAGTTCAAAAGTTAAACCAATTGTTGTCACAACTTTTGATATATCATAGTTGACTGTGAAGTTGATCAGATTCGAGGATGTAAAAGCCTGTAAAAGGTGAAATCATGATTGTTCTTAAAAAAACCATATAACTGGGTCAAAGACCTCAGATAAGTGGTTTTTATGAGATTCTCTTGGTTATACATCTATTCACCATCTGCTCTCTTCTTGAAGAGTCTTCTATGATGTGTCAAAAGTGTTCTGAATAATTCATCATCTATGACAACAATTGTTCAAAAAAAAAAATTGAAAGTCAGTTGTGTGAATCCGAAAATGTATCCTACTCTATCTTTAATTTCATCTTTGACTATATCTTTAATTTATTTGGTCCCTATTTTTGTGGCGGGACGAATCTGTTTGTTAGTATACTCATTTAAAATTCCTGTCTATATTCTAAGTCTGTTAAAACAAATCCTTGCTCCACTATTCACAAAACCCTCATTTTTTCATCTTCATCCTTTCAACCGTTCATCTTCCAAAAACTCACGCTCTCTCTCTCGAACCTTCCCTAATATGACGCCGGAAAAGATGAAGCAATTACAGGAATTTATGGCGGACCCTGAAGCTTCTGCTTATCTCCACCATTTATCGACGTTTCCGCCGCAACCGTCTCCTCCCCGTTCCTTCGCACCAAATCCTTTCCGCCTCCTGTCACCGGACACCACCCCTCTTCTCCGACCCAGCATTTTGCTCTCGTCTTCTAGAGGGAATGCACCGATGGAAATCTCTCCTGAGATGGAAAGCTCGGAGATCCAGTCTCAACCGCCGCTTCCTCTCCCGGCACCACCGTCAATGCCGTCCTCTGTCCTAACGCCGACGGCCGAGCAGACGATTATCGTCACACCAAGCGGCATAGTGATGCCGTCGTTCGATTTCCCGGAGCTCGACACTCCAATTTTGGCCGAAGACCAAAAGGACCCAGCCCCTCCGTCTGAGGAAGCCGCTCAACAAGGTGGTAGCCCTATTGCCGTTCCGCTCTCCCCTGCCGAGGCGGAACCACAGCCGGAAGTAATGCCTTCGCCGACCCCTTCTCCTCCGACGAAGAAACCCTCTAAAACTCCTAGGGTTTCTCCCTCTCGTCGTTCAAAGCGTATATCTCGAACAAGTCGTCCCTCTCAAGCTCCCGAAGAACCCATCCACATCGACAGTGATGCCGAGGGTGAGGATCAATTAGGTGCTTTCTCTGACGAATCTGCTGAAAAATCGGCCTCTCACCAACCCTCAGAAGCCGATGAGGACGAAGAGCTTGAAGAGGAGGTTGCTGTCTCTCGGAAAGGGAAGAGGAAAATGGTTTTCTCACCGCCGATGAAGTCGAAAAGCAAGACAGTTAAAAAAGTCAAGTGGGAAGTTTCTCCGACCGAGACCGACACCGATTCTGACTCTGAGCTTGAGGTAAATAAAGCTTTGAATGAATGTTTTTACAATGAGGCTGCTAAGAAAAATTGGAATAGTTTTAGGAAAAGGGAGTTCATTAATGATAGGGCAGTTGATTTGAAGGATTTTGCACAATATAATTTGGTTGATTTTCTGCATAAAAGGAAAGTTTTTAGAAGTGTTACCTATGTGAAACCCTATATTGCTGAGATTGTGAAGCAGTTTTATACCAATCTACCTGTTGATTTTGCTAACCCTTCCTCCAAGATGTTTGGTAAAGTGTATGTCCGTGGGAAGATTTTCTCTTTCTCCCCATCTCGCATTAACAAATTTCTAGATGTTCCAAATGTTGTTGAGTCTGATGTTGAGATTGATGAGGAGCTAGAGGTTGAGATGGAGAATTTGCTTATGGGTGGTCATGCAGATGTGTGGATAGTGAACAAAAGGCCTAATCGCATAGCTTCGGTCCTCACTTCTCTTTTTGCAACTTTGCACAAGATTTCAGTGTCAAATTGGATCCCTACATCCAATACAACAGTTGTGCCGTTTGAGCATGTGTGCCTACTCTACAAAGTGTTCAAGGAAGAGAAGTTCAATTTGGGCACTCACATTTTTAATGCTGTTGCTGAAGTTGCTGTGGCGAAGTCTACCAAGAAGTTGATCGTACCCTCTCTCATCTATAGCATGCTTGTTGAGCAAGGATTGAAGCCGAAGAAGAAAGATATCCTTACATCCAAGCTTCCTCTCCAAACTGTGCAACCTGCCTTTTTGAGTAAGAAGAGGCACAGAGATCTCCCGTGGATTGATGCCTCAACTGAAGAGGATCCCTCAATCGAGTTAATGTGTTCATTACCTGTCTTTGTTTTGCAGGAGCAAATAGCCTTCTTTTCTTCGCAGATTGCTCTCCTTGAAGGGCAACGACGGATATTTCAACGAATCCTTTCTTCCCAAAAAGGGGGAGAAGGTCCTAGTCGTCGCCAAGGATCAAGTGATGAGGAAGCTGAAGATGAGGAGTGAGGGGGAGAAGCATGATGAAGAAGAAGACTGCAGTGTGTTGCAGTATTTTGGTGATATTGTTGGATGATTGTTGGATGAAACAAAAACAACTATTTTATTTGCAGCACAATTTTCTGAACAACTTTTATTTTCTGCCTAACTCTTATATATTTTTGATTGCATGCATTTTCTGTGAATATATTATGGTTATGGTTGTTTTATGTGTTGTGATGATTTTGTGTAGATTCTGTTTTTATCACAGTCGTGTTGACAGGGGGAGTAACTGTTTAGCTAACATTTCTCTAATCTTTTCATGGTTGTTGTGATTTGATTGTGTTGCTTTGCTTCAGGGGGAGTAATTATAACTCTTGATTTTTGTTTGGTTTTGGGAAGAAAGCCAAAAAAGGGGGAGATTGTTGATACCGTTTTGAAGTGTATCATAGATTTAGGAATATTTTTTTATATTGTATATTTGGAGTTTTTGTCTTTCTTGCAGGATTAAATCTGTTGAGAAGGAATAGGAGCATGTGGGATTTGACCAAGTCCAACGATCTGCTGAAGCCACGGTTGTTCCGGAAGTTGCGCCGGAAGCCACGGTTGTTCCGAAAGTTGCGCCGAAAATATAGAAGTGCAGTTCGTGGAGATCAAGGCTTAGTAGATCGGTTGCTTTGAGTACGGATCAAGCAACGAGCTGTGTATATATAGGGATCAGATAGTTAGTGTTAGATACGAGTTTTTAATAGAGCTTTTCAGATATTGTAAAGTTTTGAGTTCTCGTATTTATCCATTTCTACTAGATATAGTTAAGACAACTTTAGTCCCAACCTTCTGTGAAGGAAGAGATAAAGTATCTTAATATTTAGTGAGAGTTTATCTGGTAGTGTTTTTGTAATTCACATATTTTATATAGTGAAGATTTCGCCCTGAGGCACTTCGCAAGATTATAGAAATATAATCTTGTGAAAATTCCAATCCATTGTTTCTGTTTTATATTTCCGCTACGTATGCAAAGTTGTCTCAACTTTATACACAACTTTGTACACAACTCTTTCAGAACCGAGAGTTCGGTTTCTTCAGTATTAAAAGCATGCAAACACTTATCGTCAAACTCAAAAAGAACATCCTGAGCAAGTAAATGGCATAGAGGTTGGCTAATCTTGGAGAAGTCTTTAATAAACCAACGGTAAAAATCGGCATGGCCTAAGAAACTTCTAATACCTTTAACATTGACGGGGGAGGTAATTTTTCAATTATATCTACCTTAGCCTTGTCTACGCTCATTCCTTCTTTTGAAACAACATGCCCAAGGACTATGCCACTAGTAACCATGAAATGACTCTTCTCCCAACTAAGATTAAGACTACTTTCAATGCATCTCTTTAACACAAGTTCTAACTTATCCAAACAATCGGAAAATGAAGACCCAAAGACGGAAAAATCATCCATGAATACTTCAATGAAATCACCAATCATTCCAGAAAAGATAGAAAACATACACCTTTGAAATGTGCCCGGTGCATTGCATAGTCCAAACGGCATTCTCCTACAAGTAAATGTGTCAAAGGGGCATGTGAAGGCGGTTTTGGCTTGGTCCTCGAGAGCAATAGCCACTTGAAAATAACCTGATAAATCGTCAAGGAAATAATAAAAACTATGATCGGCAAGTTTATCAAGTATTTGATCAATGAAAGGAAGGAGAAAATGGTCTTTTCGAGTAGCCGCATTGAGATTTCGGTAGTCAATGCACATTCTCTATACGGTGGTAGTTCGAGTAGCCACGTGCTCTTCTTTGTCATTCTCTACCACCGTAATTCCTCTTTTCTTGGGCACCACGTGGATCGGTCTCACCCATTCACTATCGGCTATTGGGTAGATGATTCCTTTCGCTAGGAGCTTGAGAATCTCTTTCTTGATGACCTACATCAACACGGGATTAAGCTGCCTTTGTCCTTCTCGAACCGGCTTAGCCCCTTCTTCTAGAACGATTCGATATATGCACGTCGTGGAGCTAATGCCTTTGATGTCGGAAAGATTCCACCTAATGGCTTGTTTGTTTCTCTTGAGTACGAATACCAAGAGATCTTCTTCATCTTTTTCAAGCCCGGCAAAGATGATCACGAGCTTCTTCTCCTCCTCATCGAGGTACACGTATTTGAGATGAGATGGGAGCTCCTTTAGCTCGAGTTCGTGAGAAGGCTTCACTTCCTCTTCGGTTGAAGTTAGAATTTCTATCAAACTAATACCTTCTCCTAGCAATATCTCCATATCTTCGGCGTCCAACTCATCTCCCCCACACTTGAGGCTTGCTTCTTCCATTGCCATCTTATCAGACAAGGCTTCACTCCTCCATGTGGAGCCAATTTCCTGCAAAAGAACTTCCTCGGCCAAGAGATCAATAGCATCTATAAAAGAGCAAATTTCCTCAAATGAAGAGACGGGAATAGCCTTATTTTCATGCACGGAAAAGGACACGGTTTCTCCTAACACTAACATTTTCAAAGTTCCATTTTTAACATCAATCAAGGTGTTAGTTGTAGCCATAAAAGGTCTACCCAAGAGAAGTGTGTGCTCTTTTTCCATTTCTTGGACATCTCCTACATCCAACACAACAAAATCAACCGGTATTACCAAACCACCCAATTTAACTAGAATGTCCTCTATTATGCCTCTAGGATATCTCACAGATCTATCCGCCAATTATAGACACATTTTAGTTGGTTTCAATTCTCCTAACTCTAGTTGTTTAAAAATAGAGTAGGGCATCAAATTAATTCCGGCTCCTAAGTCTAGCATGCCACATGCTTCTTTACCATTTTTCAAGGTAATTTTAAGAGTAAAACTACTTGGATCATGGATCTTGGGCGGTAGTTGTTGTAGGATTGCACTCGCCACTTCGGACACCACAATCTTCTCGTCCTTCGCAAACTTCATCTTTTTGGAGGCTAGTTCTTTGAAGAACTTGACATAAGCCAGCACATTATGAATGACATCAAGGAGTAGAAGGTTGACATTCACTTTAGATAAGAGCTTCTAGAACTCTTGGAATTGATTATCTTTCTTTTCATTCCTCAACCGGCTTAGAAATGGAATTGGAGGATTGTAGGGATTGGTATCCTTGTGGAGTGTGGGCTTCTTCACTTCTTCATCTTTTGGTTTGAACTCCCCCTTGCTTTTGTTTAGGAGCCTCTTCTTCTTTCTCAACTTCTTTGGTTGGGCTTGATTCTCCAACCTTATTATCTATTACTTTGCCTCCTCTAAGTACGGTGATGGCTTGGGCTTGCTCCGGTTGGCTTGGCAACTTGCCCGGCTCTGCTTGGTTAGGTAACTCTCCAACGGTCCCAGCTATTTGCCCCACTTGAGTCTTGATCCACTTCATGGAAGCTTCTACGGATTCAAACCTTTGTTGGGTGGCTTGAATGAAGGATTGCAAGGTGTCTTGCAATGTTGGCCTAGGCAGTTGGTTTGGTTGAGCCGGTTATTGTTGCGGTCTTGGATAAGGTGGAGCTTGGCCACCTCCGGCTTGTTGAGGTAGAGGCGGTTGTTAAGGAGGTTGTTGAGGAGATTGTTGAGGTTACCTCTAAGAGAAGTTCGGATGGTTTCTGCATCACGAATTGTATGATTGAGAGTACGGGTTGTATGGTTGGCGAGGTTGGAACCCTTGAAGAGCATGAACTTGCTCTTGAAGAGCATGGAAATGAGCTTTTTCATTTGATTCTGGCTCAATCAACTTTTGACAAACGTTGGCTCCATGGCCATACTCTCCACAAATTCCACAAGTCTCAACGGTCATGGCTTGTTGAGGTGGTCTCTTAGAGGTCCGAAGCATCTCCACTTACCTCATCAACTCGGCTAGTTACCTCGTCACATCATAACTAGGGTTGGCTTCATTGACGGAAGCTCTCTTCCCCCTAGCACTCTTTTGTTGAGAAGTCGTGGCCATTATCTCATAGATGTGTGAGACTTCTTCAGCGGTCCAGCCTCCAATGTCTCCTCCCATGGCATTGTCTACCATGTATTGAAGGTTTTGAGAAAGCCCGTCGTAGAAGAATTGGTTGAGCAACTCGGGCACGAGGTGGTGGTGCGGGCATTGTTGTTGGAGGCCTCTAAATCAATCCTAAGCTTTATGAAACGCTTCACCCGGAGATTGGGCAAATGTGACGATTTGGGCTCTCAAATCTTGGGTCTTTTGATTGGAGTAGTATTTGGCCATGAACTTCTCGTAGATGGCATTCCAATTGGCCAATGAGTTGGCCGGGAGTGACATAAACCACGTCTTTGCACGATCCTTTAAGGTGTAAGGAAAACACCTCATCTTCAATTGATCTTTGTTCAAACCTTGTAGAGGGAAGGTTTGAACAACGACATAGAACTCCCGGATGAAGTTCAAAGCATCTTCGATCGGCATCCCGTAAAAAGATGGTAGTTGGCTAAAATGGATGTTCTTAAACTCATAGTTCCTTAAGGCTTCTCCAAGAACTATGCAAGATGTCGATGCCCCAATCATGGGATGAGCAAAATCCCTCATATTTCTAGCCGCATTAGCATTGGCATTGTCGGGGTTGAGTTGGTGGGCTTCCATATCTTCTTCCCAAGCAAATACGTCGAATCTCCTTGGTCTATGGATGTTGTCAAACACGGAGGCTAATCTCCGATTGAGACTTCGTCTCTCTAGCATGCACAACCAAAAACACAAAAAGAGATCACACATAACTGTGAAACAAGAGGTGAAAGTCTAATGAAAACACAAAGAAAATAAACACAACAAAATTCACAAATCAACACAAGATCACAAACACTACACGAACACAAACTCACAAATACGAGAATAAACACAAAAGAAATTGTAGCACAAAGACAATAAGCCTAAAGTATTCCCCGGCAACGGCACCAAAATTTGTTTTGCTTTTCACAAATTGTATTTTTCGGTTTAGACTCGACACATAAAACTACTTCTAACTAAACCCGCAATTGGACGGGGTCAATTGTAGATGCGACGAGCTAACCCGAGTCGATCTCTCAAGGAAGACTTCGTGTGAGAAATTATCTTTAGGCTATGCATGCAACATGATTACAAACTTAACATAAAACCTAAACATTCTAATCATGGTTTTGAAAGTTGATTTTAACTAAGAAATTTAAACCAACAATTTAACTAATAAAATGCAAATAACAACGAGATCAAGATCGAGGAAAAGAGTATGATACGAGTACTAGGGTGTAGATTCTCTCATTGGCTTCTCACTTAGCTTGTTTCAAGTTGGTTATATTAATCTCAAACACACAATAGACCCCTCAAGTGGTTTAACTTCAATTACTGTCAACGTCTATCTATTAAACCCCTATCAGCTATATCATACGTGCAAGATCAATATCTTAGACTTATGAACCTAATCCACCTAACGTTGAAGGAACCTAGGTCGGGATTTAGAATCTCCTTTCGGTCTCATCTAAAACCTAGCAATGTCTAAGTAGTGATCAAATACTTCAACATAATAATCACAACTCCAACAACAACAACCAACCATAACAAGTATAGATCAAAACCAACTCGATCCTCTACCCTCTAATAGAGAGATTAGCCCATAACCAAGCTCAAAACAATATCGGCATCTCATAATCAAATGAAAATAGCATAAACTTCTACAATATTTAATATCCTTCAAGAGTTTGGGACAAATCCCTACAAATTATCTAAGATATAGAAAGAAAATACTAAAAAAAGGGCCTCCTAACGAGTCTAGCTTCCGCGGACGGCTCGTAGTCAGATTTCTTCTCGTCTCTTCTTCTTCCACCTTAGTTTGCTTACCTCTTGTCTTTCTTTTTTCCTCTTCTCTTGAATGGTGGTGGTGATGGTGTAAAAAGAGGTGAAGGTGGTGGTGGTGTGTAGAGAGAAAGATGGAGAGAAAATGAAAAATAGAGAAGATGAAGTGTGAAGAGTGTGTATGTAGAAATGGTTGTGTGTGTTGGATGATATCCCCAAAATAAAGTGGAGATATCCAAAGAGAGAGAGATGAATCCAAAAAGAGAGAGAGAGAGAGAGAGTCCAAAGAGAGAGAGAGAGAGAGAGAATGAGTCCAAAGAGAGAGAAAATGAGAGAGAAGAGAAAAGGTGATGGGATGTTGATGTGAGAGAAAAAGTGATGAGATGCTAATGTGAGAGAGCAAGTGATGAAAGGGATTTGTGGAAGATTTGGTGGAAGGCATGGAGCAAAAAATCCAAAACTAGACTAATATGGGAATCAAACCATATATTCTTATCCCTAAGATTAGGATAGCCATGTGAAGCCATGTGAATTAAAGTCCCCTTCCATAAGATTAAATCAAACAAGCCATGTGAAGAAAGTTGAGGGGAAAGAATCCTTGTGCAAAATATTGGTGAAAAGTCGAAGGTCGAGTGCACGTTGAGGCTAATCAGAGAGGACATGGGTGTGCGCGCGCCCGCGGGAGGCCACGTACTCGCGGGGTGTCTTCCACTGAGAGCACCTTCGCGCGGCCGCAGGCCTGGTGCTGCGCGGCTTGCGCGGCCACGTGGTTTCGTGGCTCCTTCTTCCGGCTCTTCTCTTCCGCAAAGGGCTTGTCTTGTCTCGCCACCTTAATGCCTAAAAATCGTGATTTTGCAAACAAAAGCTCAAGTTTTTCATAACTTGGCATATTCCACCAAAAGAGCAAACAAGTGAAGATTAGACGCACAAAATTGACACAAAACATACTAAAAATACTAAACATATCTTACCAAATATACAAAATTCCTATAATAAAACAACATAAACAAACACTAAATAATCGCCTGTCTCTGGATCTGTTCCAGAAGTTGCCGATACCTCCCAGATCTGATCTCTTTGCCATTATGGTAGCCATTAAAGGAGAGAAGAATATGATGGTGCAGACAGAATGAATGATGAAGAAAGAGCGCATGTGCTCTTTAAAACTATGTTTTTTTTTTGTTTCATCAAATAATGTTTTTGTTTTGGGACGCTTGTGTGCCCATTTTATTTTTGTTGGTCTATTCTATTCCTAACAATGCAGCTCTGCCTGTGACTTCTTTTGTCCATGGATGGTTGGTGATAAACTCCCCAGCCCAGATTGAGGGGGAGTTCGTGGCGAAAACTGTTCGTGACAGTTTTTATAAATATCATGTTTTGATATTTTTTTTATCTGCGGAGTTTATTCATGTGAAGTGCAGATTAAGAGTTATTGTCTTCCATAAACACCAAAGGGGGAGATTGTTAGTGCCATTATTATACACTAATGTTTGGTTAGTGTTTGTATTAGCGAGATATAGAAGACAAGGTATTCCAGGGTATGTGCCTGAAGACAAAAGTTTCGTTATGCAAGTTTTGAAGAACAATTGGTGAACTATTCGCTCTGATGTTCCTGACAGACCTAGGAACAGTTTAATTATGGCAGTTTTCATACCGGAAAGATCTTGCACCCGATCAGTTTGGAAGGTCAAGATATAATCGTTTGACTGCCTTATGGTGTAGATACCATGCTGAAATTAACCCTACTTCACATGGAAAGTATCTACACAAGTTTGGAGGGATCACAAGTCAATATTCACTTACCTACATTGGCGGAAATATCCAACGGTGTCACTTGAAGTGAAGGCTATTTGAAGACCGATTAATGCAATAATCGGTGTGGACTTTTTAGACTCGCTTAACATATTATTTGTGAGTCAATTTCGTTTGTGTCCCATGTATTAGCTAGTAGTTGTTCCATAAAAAGATCAACGTGATAGTCTAGCATTTTAGTATTTTGAATGAAACACGTGAGGGGTTGTTTTAATCCATTTTGTACGCAATCTCAGGAGAGATTGTAAGTTGAAGTCGTAGGTAGCTAGAGGGAGTTTAGTGTCACAGTTGTGAGGGGATCTCATAGCTT
The DNA here is from genome assembly GCA_026008535.1 of Perilla frutescens. NCBI lineage: Eukaryota > Viridiplantae > Streptophyta > Magnoliopsida > Lamiales > Lamiaceae > Perilla > Perilla frutescens. The sequence goes on along the minus strand of BRKX01000020.1, from coordinate 35,207,837 downwards.
TCGTTTAGTGAAAGAGTTCATGAAGAAGAACGGGTAGCATAAGGAGGAGTCCTGTATGTGTAATAGCCTAAATACACTTCATGAAGGAATAGCAAACGGATCTTCAAGTTTGGGTGAAGTCCCCCTAGAGTAGGTTGATTAACCGAACTGGGTTACCAATCTCATGCGTATTTTAACTGCTTTCTATTTACTGTTCTTACGTCTGTTCCCAACATATCATAGAACACTTGTGTGCAGTTTATGTAAATCACACTTAGCACGGATTGTTGTTTTTTCAGGGTGGTTGACCTTTTGATGATTTCGGTTTCTTTTACCTACATTCCTTTCAAAGTACTTAAGAAGATTACATTAGAGGAGCTCCCATTGTCAATGAGAACATGCTTAATTAAACAGTTAGAAATTAATAAAGAGATGACTAGTGCATCATGGTGAGGGTGTGAGAGTTCGGATGCTTCTCTGTTGTGAAGTTAAGGGTGATAAGATCATCTTGTTTGGCTTATCTGGGGATGTTTCCGCTATATTTTATCAAATGACAGTGTCTTTTTGCCAAAGATTGCGAAATTCCACTTACTTCCGAACCTCCAATTATACAAATCAGAGTATGGTCGATCCTGGGGGGCTCAGGTGGTTGTGCTTCTTTATGATTTTCTCTTCGCGACTAGGTCTCTTTCCCTTTGGGGGTTAAAAGGTCGGTAAGATATCCTCATTTTAGGAGCTCTGCGACTTCAAGTCTGAGGGCGATGCATTCATCAGTTTTGTAACCATGGTCATTATGGAACTCACAGTATTTGCTCATGTCACGTTCGTTATCTGGTGCTTTCATTTTTGCGGGCCATTTCACATTCTGTCCAAGTCCTTTGAGGGCTAGAACTGCTTCCGATGGTGATATGCAGAGGCTGTACTCGGGAAGTCTTCTGTCGACTTGGGATTCTTGAGCTCATCTGTTTCACGAGTCGAATCGAGGGTTCCGCGGATAGGGATCCATTCTGTATCTTTCCGCCTTGTTGCTCCTTTGTTCTTTTCTTGGATGTTCATTCCTGGTATGAGGTCTGGATGAGTTTGCTTCGTCTTCCTCCTATTTAATTTGGGCCCAGGCTTTGGCAAGCACATCTTCCATCATCTTGCACGGGTATTTGGTCAATTCCTTGTAGAGGTATGAGTCTCTTTTAAGGCCCTTCCCAAAGGCTGAAATTATGGTATCGATGTTGCAGTTGGGAATTGATACTTTTTCTCTGTTGAATCTTCCCACAAAGCTTCATAGGGGCTCTTCTGACCTTTGTATGACTGTGTAGAGGTCGTCTGCACATTTTTCAATCTTGTGGCTGCTGGCAAATTGTTCGACGAAGAGGTTGTTGAGCTGGACAAATGATGAGATCGTTGAATTGGGAATGTTGGTGAACCATTGGAGTACTGGGCCAACGAGGCTGGACCCAAAGCCTTTGCACATGCTGGCTTTCCTGGCGTGTCGAAGTATCGTGGTAGTGAACATCATTTGTTTATATTGGGCGACATGGTCGTCGGGATCGGATGTACAATTGAATAGCTTCATGCTTGTAAAGGTAAACTTAGGAGGCAACTCTATGAGGCTGATCTCGTCGGTGAATGGGGAATCTGCAAAGCTCGTTGGTGCAGTTTTTTGGATGGGAACAAGGACCCCGGGAATTCGAGTCAATATATCCTCCAATCGCTAGATCTTCTTTTCGACCTCGGATTCTGAGCCGGGCTCGTAGTCTTCGAACTCGGGTAGGGGTCATAAGGGGAAATCATTATTTTCCTTGCCCTTGAGTGCATGTTCCTTGCTTGTACCTGTGGTGAAATAATTAGTCAATTCATGAGTTGAGTTCAGAAGTACCTACTCTCGAAGTTCGTTGGATATTCGGGTTCATGAGAGCGGGAACGGTTGAGTTCGAGGAGATCCATTTAGGAAAAAGTTCGGCTGCAAAATAACTTCTACTCTAGCCTTCAAGGCTGATTTTTCTATGCGGATCGCCACGAGTTCAACCGTGGTGGTGTCCAATTGGTGCTGGATCGAACGCAGGAGTCGTACGATGTCACCGTCGTCTTCCGGTGAAGGGTTCGCTGTCACCCCATCTTTTCGAGCTTCCTGAGGGACGGTTGCTGCGTCCTTTTGACTGTTGCTCGTCATCTTAAAGTGATCGATCGGAGCCCCATGGTGGGCGCCAAACTATAGAGGTCAAAAACTCTACAATTGATCATTCTTCGAGTTCGGGCTCCGGCGATCTACGAGATAAAAAACACGTGAAGCTGAAGAACCGTCGGAGGGTTGACGATCGAACGGACTCCGACGCTCAAGTCATAATCGAAGCTAAATAATAGCATAAACTTGAATAAAGTAATAAATGAAGATTTCGAGTCTGAATACTATAACTATAGAACGTATGTAATGCGCAAGTCGATTTCTAGCTTATGTATCTGAATAGCTTGAGTGTATTAAGATGTAATGAGAATGAACGTATGCTGATGTTATATGAATGATCGAGTATCATTGAATGAATCCCTTGGCTCGTTATGATATGAATGTATATATAAGGGATTCTTTAACTAATTCCTGATTTTTAGGGGATCTCTCTTATCCCTTTTAGGGTTTTGACTGGGTCTCCTTTATCTTCAACGGACCTTTTTGACTTGGTCGGTTTAAGATTCCACTCGGCCTCAGTTTCTTCCTCAGACCTCTGGTCCTCGGGTATTGAGGCGTTGACCTCTTAGACTCCTTCGACCTCTAATGGCCATGGGCCTAGTTTTTGGGCCTATACAGAAATAAGGCATCTACAAAGCTTTCGCCTGTAAATATGTTAAACAGTTAGTTTCTAATGAAGCCTCAAAAAATGACTTGTGAATCATCATGAGTTTCGCCAACTCTCTCAAACATTGAAGGCAGACATTGATGCATTATTTTATTTTATTTGGATTTTAAGTAATGAAATAAAATTCTCTAGTCCACATTCCATGTCCCACTATCAAATTTAATATTTTAAAAATATTTATTGCAAAAATATAATTTATTATAGTATAACCAATCATAATAAACATTTATTGCTAAAAATTAAAATTTTAAAACGTTAGATACCCTAATTTTGGAATAATCAACCATGATAATTAATTATATTAACTAAAAAAATAACTATTAAAAAATAAATATAAACTCTAATTGGATGGAATGAACCATAAATAATAATTATAAAATTAAATGAAAAAAATGAAATTGAAAAAAAAAGGATGGAAATCTAATGAAAATGAAAATGGAATACCAAGTGGGATGGAGGATTTTATTTGTTGGTTGCAACGGAAAAATAAACTAATAAAATAATTTAAATATTTTAATTAATTTTTGGGGTTGGGAAGACAATTTCAAGGGTTGCGAATAGATACCCTTTTTCTATTTTATGGGCTTGAGGGCCTAAAACCCAATAGCTGAGCCCATTAAATCAAAATTATCTCAGGAAAAATATTTCGTTTTTCATCATTCATCTTTGAACACTGTCTCATTCCATTTCACCTTATTTCCGAATCACTCGAGTCGACACAAATAAAAGGGAACCCCTATCGATCAGGCCTGCAGTTCTGCAACTAAGAAATGGCTTCCATCTTAGCTCGCAAATCTCTCTCTGCTTTTCGCGCTCGTCAGCTCGTAAGCCTATTTCCCCCAATTTATCATTTTTTTTTATGTTTTTCTTTTTCGGCTTTCTGCAATTTATGGTGTTTTACACTGCAAATTAAATTTTCAATTCTGAGTGCGGTATCCATTGGACTTGATAAGCCATTTTCAGTAATTATAGGTTGAAATTGATGAGTGCTTATTAGAGCCGAAGAGACTGTGTTTGCGATCATCTGTTTCGTATTGTTAGGGTTTGCTCCTCGTTGGATCTCGTTTATCAATAAGGATTAGTTTTTTTTATCAGAGTCTATTTCTGCAGGAATTTGTTATGAGAACTGCTGGATTAATTGTATTTCACGAAAAAAAAATTGTGTTTGCCCTTCTTTGAAGGTCGTTTTGCGCCTTGAATTGTTGATATAATTCTTTTATATGGGAATAATGTTAGCACCCTCCTATTTGATTATGAAAAATGTCTAATTCTAGTTTTCATCATGCATTTATATTTCATTTAGCGTCTTTTCTTCCTTGTTTAACTTTTGTTTGGCGGCGTTGTTTGGAAAATGTAGGCTCTTGCAGGGCAAACATTGCAGGGCTCAACCCGAACTGGGACTCTGTGTACTGAGCGTACATTTGCCACAAAACATTCATTCTCTAATGACAAAGGTTTGCAGGGCACTCCAAAAACATTTTGTTATCATTATCATTTTATTGCGAGTGTCCATGGTGGTGATAGGAGTAAAATTTGATTATCTGCATTAGGAAATTTCAATTTGCCTACGGAACTAAATGCCAATGGTGATGCCCTCCAGTTCCACAATATGACACGTGTTAAATACGAAAGGCTTTTATGCCTTACCTGAACAACATATTATCATTTTTGCGTGTGGAAGAAATTAGATTTTGGTTTGTTTGCTTTTATTCATGCCAAAATATGTTGATATTTATTGTTTGGACTATTTTGTCCATGAATTTAGATGGAAAAAGCAATGATCTTAGACTGAAGTGGAAAAAGTTCAGGAGCATAATTCTAATTTTGGGTCTACTTGTCTATGTTGTAAAGTATTGCTTGAATTGCACCCCATTGTTGTTAGAGGCGAGTGCCTGGTTGCCTAAGTGCACCACCCAAAGCTTTGGAGGCCTCAGTGCCTCGGCCCTGCAAAGGCATAGCGATTTTTGTGGGGCGCAGCTGAGGCGCCCTTCTCTGCACTGCAGCAGCTTCCTTTTCTCTTCTCCTCTTCTCTTTCCTCTTTCTTTTCTCTGCTGTCTTTTTTCCTTTGTTTTTCAGAACTACTTTGTTCATTTCTTCTGTCTTCCACTAGCTGCTTCACTTTATCTTAACTGGTTTGTTGTCTAAACACTATTGCTAAATTAAATTGATAATGCTTGTGCAAATTGTGAACTCCATTTGGAGCATATGCTCATGCCTTTTTGTGCCTTGCGGCTCAGGCTGTATGGACACCTTTGCGCGTCTGAGTGCATTTTACGTTATTTAAAACCTTGATTGCACCATCAAATGGACAATATTTTGAAGAAGAAATAAGGTTCTTACAAAGTGGCCAAGTCAATTTTTTTATGAACATATGCTTAACGAAAATCAGAAATGGGTACTGGGGGAGTCTGATAAAGGATTGCTTGTTTTAGAGCATTGAAAATCCACTCATGTATTATACTTCTCATCTTGTTTTCCAAAATAAATAATGATTTTTTTCAAAGATATTATGTTTGAAACTAATAAAGGGATGCTGTATACCTTTCTTAAATGTTCTCGAACAATGGAGAACCATCTCAATAGAAACAGCAAAGGGCGACAATTACTTGAATTGCTGTTATGCATATGAGATAAGCAACTATTTAGATGTTGGAGTCTAGGAGATAATTGTGAGTGTCAACTTTCCTAGTATGAATATTAATTATGTGGTCTTGGTTACTTCAGATGATGAAGAAAGAGAAAAGCTTGCTAGGGAGATATCTAAAGATTGGAGCTCAGGTACACCATGTTTTTCCATATCTTATTCTTTTGACTGGATTTCATTAACTTGCATTATGTTTCCTAAATGTGGTCTTCTACTCATTCTGGTGACGTACATGTAGTTTTTGAGAGGAGCATAAACACTTTATTCCTCACTGAAATGGTTCGAGGTCTGATGCTGACGCTCAAATACTTCTTTGAACCGAAAGTCACTGTATGTGTTTTTCTTCTCGTTCTTCTTACTCCTTATTTATCCGGGAGAGCCAACCTTTGCTCTTTCTCTACCTTTTGGACGAATACTTTTATGATAATTTCACTGCCGTGCAGATTAACTATCCTTTTGAGAAGGGTCCTCTAAGTCCTCGCTTTCGTGGAGAACATGCTCTGCGACGTTATCCAACTGGAGAGGAACGTTGCATTGCTTGTAAACTATGTGAAGCTGTAAGGACCAGATTTTACACACTGTTTTTTTGCTAAGTTATAGCTAATTGCTGCAGCAATCATTTAAAGGACTTAATGTGCAGCATGCTTTTTATGTTTCATAAACTCTGGCCGCAGCATGTGCAGCTTTTCGATTACCCTGGTGTTACTTTGATGGATTCAGTCTAAATTTATTTTGTCCTTCCAACCTTATTACTGATTTACTGATTTTGCCATCTGACTTTGCCATAAACTAGCTGAACTACTGGATATTTGTTTGCTCGTTCTTGCGGCTTCATACGTCTTCTCCAGTGAGCCCTAGTTGAAGCTGAGGCGCGTGCTGATCCTCTTATATTTCCCTTTACAGATCTGCCCTGCTCAAGCAATTACCATTGAAGCTGAGGCACGTGAAGATGGGAGCAGAAGGACAACTAGGTGATTGAGTTTATCTCAATATCTTTATGAAGAATTGTGTTCCTTCATCCATAGCATTCTACTTACATATTAGAACGACAGGTATGATATTGATATGACGAAGTGCATCTACTGCGGTTTTTGCCAAGAAGCATGCCCCGTTGATGCCATTGTTGAAGGGCCCAACTTTGAATTTGCTACTGAGACTCACGAGGTTTCTATTAGTTTGTGCCTTTTGTTAAGCTATCTCTACTGGGTAAAGGTATAAACTAATTACAAATTTTGCATGTAATAGGAACTTCTCTATGACAAGGAGAAACTACTAGAGAATGGTGACCGGTGGGAAACTGAGATAGCGGAGAATCTCCGGTCTGAAAGCCTATATCGTTGAGTAGTCGATTGACCTCAACGCCTGCAAACATGAACTTGGGATCTCTTGTTTCTGAAATGTTTAATAAAGGGATTGGTTTGTTTATGTACCTCTTGTACCCTGTTCCCCGGCACGAGTAGGACGAGAAGGCAAGAGAACAGAAAATGTTAATAAAGTCCAGCCAGTTGCTATTTTTTGCTTCGGAAAACACTATTGCTGTTAGCCTGCAGCTAGAGAAATTGTTTACTGTCCTCTACAACTTTACCTTTTGTAATCGTGCAACACATATCTGCTCAGGGGCTATGTTTTATGCGTTAAAATCTGTAGCATATTTGTGACCGTAAATTGTTTTTTGCTGGAATGGCTTTTAGGTGAAGAAGCTAAGGGTGATTTCTCTTTGCAATTGATCACTCAATTCATTGTCGCACCTACGTGTTCATGGTGATGGATACATATATGTAAAATGTCCTTTTTTTTAACTAACTACAATGAGTTCTTGCATTTTCCTTTTTATTTTAGTATATCTTCACTTTATTTTTAGTGGCAACTAGTTTTGCACGCGGAAATCATCGAACTTAATCGAAATAATTGAAGACAATTCATATAATAATTAAGTAAGTGAATTGATAAGTTGATATATTAAGTACATGGTTAGGCGAGTAACATTATACAATATAAATGGTTTTCATTTATTAAACAGATCGCATTTAGTAGGTGCCAAGCCCTTTTCATATGGACATGGTTTCTTGCTACCGAAACTGTAAATAGAAAATGGAATACAAAATGGATTTGGTTTGCATTTATATAACAAAAAATTCAAAGATTAACTGCCACTTGAATTTGATTTTTGAATGGTAACTGCCTTCGAACTGTTTATGAACATCAATCTCTCTCTTATTATGTGAAAGAGAAATTGATACGTGTAAAGATTGGAATTAATTTTGGTAAGTTTAATTTAATTAAGTAAGAGAAATTGGCATCAATATTAACCGCGTTTATATATATAATAAAATATATATTTACACACTATATACTACAGTAAGTATATAGATACAGATAAGCGGGCCGGCCGGGTCGAAGCCCAAAGCCACCATGAAAAAACCCGGCGTGTAGTGGGTAGGGTATGTATATTTCAATTCCCTAATTTCCGAGCGCATATTTCGGCAATCCTTGTAGTCAATTAGTCCTACTCCCGGCGGCGCAACTGCTACTCCATTTTCTGCCTTTCCAATTCGCCACCACCTATGTGCCGATAATCAATGGCGGAAGAAGCCGTGTTAGGGTATCTAGAGCACAACCAGGAGATATCAGATTCCGGAGTATTTGCCCAGGAGAAAGGAATCAACCATGATGAGATCGTCAACATCATCAAAAGTCTCAACGGTTTTCGTCTCGTCGATGCTACGGTCAGTTTCCTTCTCTCCTTGATGTTGCAGCATTATTCTCTTATCGCGTTTTATTTTTTTAGAATTTTATCTCGTATTGAAATTTACCAAATTCAGTGTGTGGCGCAGTTAGATGTAGTAACTTAAGTTGACCTAGTAGTGTATGGTTTAACCTACCGTTTGAATTCAGCTGTTTAATCATTTAAACGAATTTGGAATTATGGTGAGGAATGCGGAGGTGCACGTCGAAGATGAATGTGATTGAGTTGATGAGGATTGTGTTTTTCGGAAACTGTGCAGGATATCAAGAGGGAAAGATGGTTGCTCTCTGAGGAGGCGGAGCGATATGCTAAATATGGATCTGCTGAAGTACTACTTTTTGAAGCCGTGCCATCGGAGGGTACCACAAAAGCTAAGTTGCAGGTAGTTGAATGATTAACTCTTGGGATGTGTATTCATTTGCTCGAAAATAGCACACCTTATTATTTGATGCTATTTTTGCAGGAAATTTTGAAGTCACGGTTGCCTGCGGATCTTGATGTATGCAACTAATACTTGTTTGGTTCATTTGGTTTTTGGATTAGTTCAGAACTTACACCGACTTTATTTGTATGCTTGTCTGTTACTTTTTCTCCTTCACTGTGGTGGTCAGGTGGTTTATTAATATATTTATGCAATATATATACCACTTCCTACTCAAAGTAGCAGCTGAGAATGCAACAAAGTGGGAAACTAATATTTATGTTTATATGTGTTTGATAACAAATTGCTTGCTGTCAAATTATTGTTTATTTACTTATTTGGGAATTGTGGCGTTTGGGTTTACACAAAACTTCTCATCATACTGATGAGTTCAGCTACATTTTATGGAAAATGCTGGTTAATTATTCTTTTGGACACAGGACAATACTAAGTCCTTAATTTACGATAAAGGGTGGGCTCAGGCCATGAAGAACAAATGGATAGGACTGGTAGATGCTCAAGTATCAAGGAAGGTAATGCTGATTGTGCCTTGATTTTAAATACTTAATTGTAATCATATTTAGCTGTGTCTTACCAGAATGCTTGATCATTGAATTTATTATGTATATTTTTGCGTATATTTTGTTGTTTGAGCATTTGATGTGTGATAATTCTGGACGTCCTTTAATGTGAATATTAAAATGTTGTTGCTTAGATAATTCCTATTTATACTTGTACAATAGGAGCTCTTATTATAATTGTTGAATGAAATGACACTCACAATTGATTAGCATTTACTTCCCTTAATAATATATATATGTATGTATGTATGAAATATAATTTGGATAATTAATAGTTCCGTTTACTTTCCTTAATATTTACATTATCTCGATTGACCTAAAACACCTCAATTCCATAACTTTGATATCTGATTTTCACATGTTTATTCATTGCATTTTTTTAGGAAAATTCCTGAAAATAAATACAAAGATAAAACATTGCATTTATGCTGCACCATGCAGAGCTTTTCTTACTTTAATGATTTGATATAGGTCGAACATGTTGAAGACAGAGTTAAGGACTTGCTCATACAGATTCAGAATGGAGAGGTGCGCAAATGATTTTAGCATGCACCATTTTTTGACATCTTCCTATCTTATTAGCAAAGCACACAGCTTTGTACCCTTAATTTCTTACTTGCATATTAATAGATGATCCAGTTAGACATTATTTAAATCCATTATCTATCTCCTCATCTCGGTCATTTTGCTCTTTTATGAAATTTTTTATCCAACAGAATATAGGTAGCAAGTGCCAAACATAGGAATGATGAGATATAATTGCTTTGGAGAGATGAGCTCCATAATGAATTGAGATATTTTTGACTGGTGCCTGTATTAACCACCAATCCTATGATATCAACTGATATGAGCTAAAAATTACAGGCTATTGGTGCAAAGGATATTGACGCTCTCAAGCGAAGACGGCTTATTAGTTCCCAGTAATAACCTTCTGTTGGTTTTTTGTTTCCTTTCCACTTTTTTATCGTTTTCTATATATTGTAATTTTCAGGTGTTCCTTAAGCTGTAGACCTCTAATGTGTCTTTTCTATATTTGTTTCATTACAAGGATATGGAAAGGCTATTCAGTTAAGAAAGGTCCTAATTATGCTCCAAAGAGGAAGAAGGTGGCTACTGATCTAACTCGTGAGAATCTACAGAGGTAATAAATTGCTGCTTCTTTTTGTTCTTTTTTCTTTTTTTGGCTTTTAAGATAAAGTGGCCAAATAAGTAAGTTGTTGCTTGTAGCATGTTTTAGTTGTAATACTACTTGATTCTAAATTTATCTTTTCTATGGTCATGATATATTAGAGCAACGCATGTTAGGGATGTGTGTGCAACTTTAGGAACCAGGGCATTTTTATGTGGACCAAACCCTGAGGATGGCTTCTACAATAATCTGGTTCAGATTGGAAAAGAGAATAAACCCTCTCAAATTTGAGGGTTGCAACTTTTATAGTAATTTTTATGGTTAGAATGGAAAGTAACATATCTGTGAGCTAGAACTTATTTTGGGATGACATCGTGTTACATGTATAATAGGTTTGTTCAAAACATTTCTAAACTCACCTGTATCCTTACTTGTGTCTGCTATGTGGATTATCTTTTTATTTGTAGCATATTTTTTGCTTTACCTTTTCACATTGTTTAATTTGAAACAACATTATTGTTTGTATTCTCTGGCTGAAATCTTTTTGTTTTTCTTTGAAGGGATGATTGGAAGGAGATTGAGTTTAAAGAGTACAACTTCCTTGCAAAAGGTCAACCAACTGAAGGTGGCTGCCTTCATCCGTTACTCAAGGTATGGTTATAGTACTTTCTTATATAAATGTTGTAATTGACTTCCTGTAGTATTTATTCGCTCCTGATGTTGCTTCATAACTTGGAACTTCAAATTTTGGGACAGAATAACATTATACTTGATCCCGTTTCTTCAAAAAGTTCTCTTACTAGTGGAATGGGATGTTTGTCAATACTGTTTTTAAGTTAAAATAATAACGACAAATAATGCAGTTTTCTGATTTCATAGAGAGAATATTATGTTCCTGTCAATGAAAAACTTTTCTTTTGTTCTCTCTCTCCTCAAAAGTTCCACATAGTCATTCAACTAAATCGATACCTACTGCTCCTGTACATATTGACTTTCTGATTGAATATGGAACTTTGGATTTTGACATGTTAAGTCTTCTCATCTGAAAAAAATGTTGAAAATATGTATTGGTTCTGTGGTAATGCCATATCTGATTATGTGGTCATCTATTGATGTTAAATTTGTGTAAATTCTGGTTCATTTTTTATTTGTGTTTTCACTTATTACAAATTTTGTTTTCATTTTCTTGCAGGTTAGGCGACAAATTCAGACGATATTTCTCCAAATGGGGTAAGGAAGGTCATCTTAATGTATTTTCCTCATGTGTTAGTAATTGCTGATTCTTCATTCATGGCATGCAGATTTGAAGAGATGCCAACAAATAATTTTGTGGAAAGCAGGTATACGGTCCTTTACATCTAATAATATTGCTGATGTCTTTGTTAACCTTGGTCCTAGCTTATCCATTTATTTCGGTAGATTATCATTAAGATACGTGTTGACAGTATGAGAACCAGTAAGAGGTTCATTAGCTATTTTAGATCAGATAGTATTTGAAGCTGCTTTGATGGAACCATGGGAGTTTCTATAGTCTCACAGTGTTATTTCAGCTTATCATCATTTAATGGTTATAATTATAACTGATAAAGTGTATGGAGGCCTCACAAAACAAAATTATAGAGAATAATATTGTGGGTTTGTAGTAAAAGGATATAACATCTTTGTGAACCTAGAATAAGGGCCCTCCAACTTTTTTAATCGTATTCTTTGGTTTTTCCTCATTGCATGAACAATAAATTGAAGGTGCAAAGTCCATAACTGAAAGCACAGCTTCTATCAACACTATAAGTTGTTTGGTTTTGCAGCTTCTGGAACTTTGACGCACTTTTCCAGCCACAACAACATCCAGCTCGTGATTCACACGATACGTTCTTTCTGAAAGGTTGTTGGAGTCTCATCTTAGATCTTTATTCTTGGTGTGTGCATTTCAGTTTTTCTTATCGTTGTTGATGCTTGCAGTGCCTTCAACCACAAATAGTCTGCCTGAAGATTATGTTGAACGAGTACAAGGAGTTCATGAATCTGGTGGTTATGGGTCCCGAGGGTAGGCGATGCATAGAATAAATTCATAATTAGTTCAATCGCCGGCCCTAATGCGAGTAACTTATTTCTTTTTGTGCTAGATATGGGTATGAATGGAAGAGAGATGAGGCAAACAAAAATCTTCTGAGGACTCACACAACAGCCGTTTCCTCCAGGATGCTGTATGCACTCGCTCAGGTTAGCTCTTCTTGGCCTTGCATCCTAGTTATCTTTCCACTAGGGATTCACATACGTCATTAGATAAGGATGAATTGTTAGAAATTGTCCAAGTATGTCTATTGTTTACTTTTCTTGATTTTAAATAAGTGGATAACCAAGTCTTGATTTTTTGTTGAATTTGAGTGACTAATTGAGTGTTATGTATCCAACTTAAGGAGGCGATACATGGATTTTTCTTGTTCCATTCCACCAAATTACAAATCCTCAAAGAAGCCCCAGTGGGGGCAGATGTGCATTTTTTTTTTTGAGCATATACTATTGTTCTCTACTAAATACATGAATTTTGGTTAAGTTTGGTTTATTCCATTTCCAGGAACCTCATGCCTAATTTTTTGGTTCATTTATGACCTTTTCTCTATTAACAAAGTTGTTTTAATAACCTCAATAACCTGAGGGGTGAAAAATCTTTTTGAAACATTTATATTGCTGTTGTGTGTAGAAATGTCTAGGTTGGATGCTGCAGTTATGATGTGGTAGGATACTTATTCTTCATTAATTACTTTTTTTTTGCTTGAAGTTCAATTGTATTTTTGGCAGGGACCCTTCACTCCAAAAAGATACTATTCTATAGATCGTGTTTTCAGAAATGAAGCTGTAGATCGAACTCATCTAGCAGAATTCCACCAAATAGAAGGTATATGTTTATTGCCATCTATGTTTTAATGACATGTTTAAATGCTCTGATTTATTAATCATGTCGTGCATTTTCGTGCTGGCTGGTAGAAAATATTGTATCGCCACACTATGTAACCTCAATAGATTGTGTTTTGACATGCAAATAGAAAATATTGTATTGCCGCACTATGTAACCTCAATAGATTGTGTTTTGACATGCAAATAGTTTGATAGCTTAGTTGATGATGCACATTCTCAAAGTTGGAAGTTTTAATATTATTGTCCTCGTGAACTTAATTATTTTAAGCTCCTCCATTTTTATTTCACTGGGAAGTTGGATCATCACGGTTCTTATGTCAATAATCGGCATCTGGTTAGCACTGCATTTTCTATGATGTTCACTTCATAGTGTACTGAGTTGTATTAGTGACATAAGTATAACTAATGTTGAATTTTTATTGCTGACAAATTGTATGTAAATCCTAATCCGCTTATACAAAACTGACTTCCTGTGGTTGGTAGGCTTAATTTGTGATCGTGGGCTTACTCTTGGACACTTGATCGGAGTTCTTCATGACTTCTTCTCTAGGCTAGGTAAATATATTAGCCTTTAACTGGTTATTGATGATGATGTTCGTTTGCTCTACTTAAATCCATCTAAAATTAAGATGTGCCAAGGATACTAGACGTTCGTTATAAAGTGTAATTACATCTTGTCCATTTCAGGGATGTCTAAAATTAAGTTCAAGCCTGCCTACAATCCTTATACTGAACCCAGCATGGAAATCTTCAGGTGATGATTAATAGAATTCCTCTGTCAAGGCTGTGGCCTTACCATTGGATGCAAGCTAATAAAATGTTTTTCTGCCAGTTATCATGAAGGTTTGAAGAAATGGGTTGAAGTTGGCAACTCGGGCATGTTTAGACCAGAAATGTTGCTTCCGATGGGACTTCCGGAAGATGTCCAGGTGATTGCATGGGGTCTTTCACTTGAGAGGTAACCACTCTTTCATCTCCATCAGTTTTACTCTGGGAATATTAACTAGCCTTTGTTCTTTTCATTTTGGTTTAGTAGTTCACCTTTATGTTTTCTTACGGCTGCTATGATTTATTTAAATACCTACTCTTATTGCTTTGTTATTCTTATATTTCAACTTTCTTTATCAGGCCCACTATGATACTTTATGGGATTGATAACATCAGAGATCTCTTCGGCCACAAGGTACAATACTCTCTGTTTCACGTGCCTTTATACCTTGTTTATTATTAAGGTAAAGGAAAGACTAGATACATTAAATTAGGATGAGGTGTTGGGTTTATCCTAAGTTTATATATCATCATTAGTTTACTTATATGATGAGATCAAGATCATGTCTTGGTCATGTCACACATTTGGTATCTCTGGTAAGATTAGAATGTTTTATTACTATCATAACCTTTCCATAATTGTTGGGTTATCAATTTTGAGGATAGTTTGGTCAATTTGTGTTAAACTCATGTTACAATTCTAAGTGATATTTTTTTTATCACACCACCTAGGCAAGCACACAAATCAATCAAAGAAACCCAGTATGTGTTGGGTCATATATATATATATATATCGAATCTTATCAATGAGGTTTGAGTTCTTACATCCTTGGTTGCATGATTTCGTGTTTGGGGTTTGCAGGTGGATCTCTCTCTCATTAAAAGAAACCCAATATGTCGCCTTGGACTTTAGCCAAACTAAACTGCCTTAAGAGCTGGGACTGTTGGGAGGGGCTATAGATTCGACTGATTCGAACATTTCTATTTCATTAACTGCAAATCTTTCTGTAGTAGTCGCAAAATATTAGACGTCAATTTTGTATTTTCCAGATTAAATCTGATCAAAGTCGTGTTTATACGTATTTTATTGAAAACAATTTTAATCTACTTGAGTACTCTGTTTGTGTTACCATTGGTTATGGATTATTCCTTATGCAAGTTTCCTAATTTTTTCCTCGTGGTTCTTTGACGTTCATGTCCTTACTGCTCAAATAATCTTTCCTCTAATACTGTGTGACAAAAGAGGGATACAATGTCAATTGTTTTTAACATCCCGCTTTCGAACAGTTGGTGCCGTTTCATAAATAAAAAACTGACCTAAACATATGGCTTGACAAGAAAGTTAAAAACATTAATTAAACTTAAACTAATATTAAATTAAATTAAGAATAACGAACAAAAATTAAAATTAAGAATGAGAAACCTATAGCACAAAAATTGTTGTTTCGTGAATATGTTCAATTCGATTTAAATGTCATTATTATTATTATTATTATTATTATTATTATTATTATTATTATTATTATTATTATTATTATCATCATCATCATCATCATCATCATCATCATCATCATCATCATATTTTAATAATATTTATTGTACTCATAAATAAAGATTGACAATATAACCTCCCAAAAATATAAAAACATAAACTCAACTTAAACTAATATTAAGCATTAAAGCTAAACTAAGAACAAACAAAAATTAAAATTAAGAATAAGAATAAGAAAGCTATAGTACAAAAACTTGAGTTCTTGTTTGTTTCATTACAAACGAATGATATTAAATTAACATTGATCAAGATGAAGATAAATGATATATTGATACTCGTACTTGCCCAATAGAAAATTGAAAAGTATTAATTTAAAATGTGTCGAATAATCATTTATGTAGAAAGTTCAAAAAATAAAATAAAAAATCGTACATGATGGATATGGAGCTACATGAGTTGTAGCATGTAGGCTAGCCTTATAGAGTTATAAATATAATTCTAGGTCTATAATTTTTTGTGTGATTTTATTAAAAAAATCAAAATTATATAAACAATTAGGAGCAAATATATTGTTAGAAAATAAAAATTGATAAATTATCCATCGATAACATAACTATTGAACATTTTCATAAAAGTATAAATGATGCATCATGTATGTAAATTACTATCATTTTACTTGTTTTGTTAAAATATATTAGTATGTCTCCCACGTGATACTCGGTACAATTTTATTTTATAATAATTGAAAAAATTAAAAGCAAACTTGATCATACTTATATATGTATGTGCAGTACACTCATATATAAGTGTGTGAAACAGACGTATAAAAAAGTTTAAATAGATTAAAAACTAAACTTTATTTTTTCATAAATATAAACAATAATTATCATAATTATTTAAAGAAACAAATAACATAATATCATCTTGGAATAAATAATAAGCATGCTATCAAAAAATGGAGCAAAAAATAATAATTTTGCACATATGGTTTGTACATAGCTGTATAGTTAAAATCTGCACTGAAAATTTTATTATCTTTGCCTAATATACAAAAATTTCCACAAAATTCAACGGACATAATCGTGAAATGAAATATTTTTTTATGCTATTGTGATTTGAATTGATATATATATATATATATATATATATTGATTAATTATGAGTTAATATTTATATTATTTAAACATAAAATAGAAATGCTAAAATTTACATAATCAGCCGAAAATGAAAATTTACACAAGAAAATGCTATGATTGAACATAAAGTTTATTTGGCCAGAAATTTTTCCACTTGATCGATCACATGCAATATAAATTATATAATTTACATAACACGATCATAATTAAGATAATTTAAATAGAATTAAAACTTTCACGTTTAAAAAAATTCTTAACAACTTACAAATATTAGTGCAATCAAATAATATATGATTCAAGAACATTTATAATTAAATTTGGAATAGATCAAAGTATTTATAAATGCAACTTTTATTGGAAATCGAACTTCTATAGCTTATTATGATAAATTTTGTAAATCAAATTGTTAAACCATATGTACTTATCATTAATCAAAATAATTTAATAAAATAAAAAATTAAAACAATAAAAAATTTGAAAAATAATTAAATACAAATAAAATGTTAAAAAGCATGTAGAATTGAAATTTAACTAAAATATAATATTAATATATCAGTTTTATATAACACTATGCAATTAATATAGTCAATCAATATACATACATTTATATATTTGTCCAATTCAATCCAAAAATAATGAAAACATCTCATTTCATCTTCATTTGTATGAAAACATCTCATTTCATCTTCATCTTAAATGCAATAAAAATTAGAGTATAAAATATTTTAAATAAGGTAAAATTATAGGGATAAATTGGTAAATGAAAAATATAAATATTATTACAGTGGAATCCTCATTTAAATATTCATCAATCTATCTCAATCATACAAATATTTATCTTTTCATCTTAACAACATATTTAAATTGAAAGCAATAATCAAACAAACATATTTATATTTTTCAAACCTATACCAAAATATGAAATCATTTATCATACAAAATCATTACATTTTTTTAAAAATCAATATACTTCATAAATTAAATTAAAAATATTACAAAACTAAAATTGATGGTGAAAATAAAATCAACCCACCCTAAGTTTGTAAGCCCAGCAAGTAGGGACTCACGAATTAGATGCCCAAATGGCATAATAAATAAATAAATAAATAAATAAATGGAAACGAAGAATAAGAAAAAAGCAAAAAAAGGAACACACCCTTCTTCCCCACGCCCGCACTCAGACTGCAGTCGCCGATTTCACCTTCTTCCCCGACGCCGACGCCGTCGCCGTTGGCTTCGCCGTCCTCCAAGTATGAATCGACCATCGTCGTCCTAATAAAAATTTACTGGACGTCTTCTTCTGTTTTTTTATTATGTTTGTGAGTTGATTTGGAGGGCATGTTCGCTGTAGTGCAGTTGTAAGTTTAGTGGTGTGGTCAGTGGCAGAGTTTAGTTGGTTCATAATCGAATTAGTTAGATCTGTCACTTATTTTGGTTTCTCCATCTGTAAAAATATCAAACCGAGTGTTGGCTTAAATGAATCCGAATCAGAACTGGGCCGTTTCACTGGAGCTTTCTACAAACCGGCCGCCTATCTTTCTCTCTTTCTCTCACTTTCTCACGCACTCAGTCTTTTGTTTCATCTCATTCGGAAGAATTTCTGTTGGATTAGAGTTATCCTAGGCGTATGAACTGTCGATGTATGCTTTCTTCTTCCGTGCTTTCCCATAAGCTGTTTGATGAAATGCTTGAATCAGTTTTTTCAAGGACAATTACTACCCCTATTTACATGAAGTTTCTCAGCAATAGGCAATCCTCATTTTTGTGATCTCTCTGGCAAATATTTGAATTTCAGCACCATAGTTTTTAGGTTACCTGCATCGACCTGAATTTTAGCTTTAGTTTATGTCGTCGAACGCTTTGTATTTTGATTTCAGCTATCCACTATTCTAAACTGATAAATTGGCTTGATATTCAGAAATTCAGAATATTTGACACTGTTCATCAATCATCATCTTATCTCACCTTTTATCTTTTCCCAAACCAGATTCTCTGTTGTTGCATATTAAGCAATCATCATGAATGCCGTTGCGTCTCTATATAGAAGATTAAGTATCAGGGATCTGATTTCGAATACGCCTGTTTACAATTCTGCTACTGGTATGAACTTATCCAGCTTTAAGGCAACCACTGTGTTTCTTGAATAGGGTAGTCGCAATTTGACTTGGTCTATAATACATTATTTTGAAATTATAGATGTCTCTGGAGAGGGATTGAGTTTGGTGTTAAGGAGATGGGCTTCCAAAAAAACAGCAGGATCCACAAAAAATGGACGTGACTCGTTGCCTAAGAATCTTGGGGTCAAAAAATTTGGAGGAGAGGTGAGATTCTCAAGGGCAGAGATTTGATATCCAATGCTGCATCTGAAAAACTTCATTCATAGCTGCTTTGCTTTCCTGATTATGAATTCTTTTTGTTAATGTGATGTTATATGGTGAATGCTGCAGAGAGTGATACCTGGAAATATAATTGTTCGTCAAAGGGGGACACGTTTCCATCCAGGGAATTACGTTGGCATGGGTAAAGATCACACTCTCTATGCCTTAAAGGAAGGATGTGTCAAGTTTGAGCGTAACAAGCTGACTGGACGCAAGTGGATTCATGTTGAGCCGAAGGAAGGCCATGAACTGCATCCAATCTATGCGAGTTCAGGAGATGCTGCTGCTAAGATGAAGACAACGACAGCCTAAGGTTCTCATCACATGGTAATGCAAGCTTTATCCTGGATTCCTGGTATGTGGCATTGTCCCTCTATTAGGCTTCTTTTGGTGAAATAGGTTGCAAGACATTTTGAAAGCTAAAACAAGTTTTTGTTCTCTTTGCGCTTTTTGGGCTGAAATCAAATAATACAATATCTACAATCTTAAGATATGACTTTTTGTGATCTTTTATGCTATAATGTTCTAGTCTCGTATTTTATTTTGGTATATCTTATCACTATCATGCTACAAACAATGTTAATGTTGGGCATATAAGAGGTGTAGGGCCGATATTTTTCAACATTTTGCTGGTAACTTTATTCTGTGCGTGTATAATGTGGCCATGATTTGTTTTTTAACATTCTAAGTTCTAACCTTCACTTTTCATAGTGGTTTCCATAATTATTTTATGCTCCAGGTAATTTTCAAATGAAATTTTCTATAAGCATAATGCCATTTTTGTACACCATTACAAGGATAATTTGTTTTTTTTTTTTTAAAAAAAAAAATCTACAAAATACATGTTGCTCTTGAACTCATTCAAACCAAAATATACAAAAAGAAATGAAGAATACTCTTCTAATCCTCTGAATGATTTGCCAATTCATCTGGTAATTCAGAAACAGGCATCATATCTGAGCAATCATCATTTTGAGGATCTGATGGTTCGCATATATCACCAGATTCAAATCTTCTCCGTCTCTCCACTGCCTCCTTGATTCTCACATCAAATTCTTCATCAGAAATTGCCAGCATGTAACGTAGCTTAAAATTAACCCGATTTTCCACCATGATTTTGTGCCTGGGGATTATTCGCTCTTCAAGGGAATAACTGAAAAACCTGTTGTGCCCTCAAAGAATCAGCAGTTGAAACTCGTCCTAAATGTTGATACCAGAGTGTGCCGTAGTAGTGTGGTTGTGGCAACATACATGTGTGTGTGTGTGTAAGAGAGAGAGAGAGAGAGAGAGAAGCTTAAATAGGAGGTTTACTACCTTGGAAACTCAATGAGATCCTTCAAAGGTCGTATCATCATCCTTCTCAAGTATCGGTACTTGGGCCGAAGGATGTCGATGTTGTAGCGGAGAAGCATAGGGAAATCTGAGATCATCTCCCCCAACACCGGTAGCCTTATGCCAAGAGATAAGTAGTATTTCACATTGACATCTAGTTTATTCACTATGCTGCTCCCTAAGATCTCCGGCCCTAAGGCTACTACCTTCCCAACGTCCCGTTGAGAAACCCCTGCCTTTGTCAAGAGAAAGATGACCTGCCACAACAAAAAGTGCTACTAAAGTTGACGTTTGAAGCTCAACGGAGAATGCAAGTATGCATGTTGATGTTAGTAGTTACAAGAACAAAGGAAAACCGTCCTCTTATCAGCATCTACCCGTTCATTCATGTAAAAGTAGACGGCTACATACCACAGGTCGTATCTTCTTGTAGAGACTGTATGTCATCAGAGATGGAAATCTAGCAAGCATACTTCCAATGGCATCTTCCTCAACGCCTATATCCCGTAAAAATTGAACCTTAAAACAATGAAATGAAATTAGTAGCATCAGCATTGAGTCTTCAGCAGCAATACCCAGAGTAACCATACTACAGAAGTTTAATGCGCACACACTCATTATATAAATGTCGATAATAGACCTGAAATACAGGACATAACACATCCGGATTCTTTAATGCCACAATTTCAATTTTTTTACCCTTTATACGTCTGGAACTTGTAGCTCATGCATTACTAATGCAGTAAAAGCTTATGCCAACATTGAATTTCAAATTCAACTCCAAAATGTGACAGCAACAACAAAGGGCATACCTTTGGTGCAATGGTGTTCTCTAGATCAATACAAAATATGATTGGCTTCGTAGTGAGGATTCTTCTCATGCCATCTTTGGAAATCCCGAGGTAATAAAAATACTTAACGAGAGGCATCCATCTATCTTCAATGCTACATGCCATCAGTTGTGGTTTATGTGCTAATAATCTCCCCAAATCTTCATTACTGAGGCCAAACTCCTTCAGATATGCTACCTGTAGATAGAACGAATAAACTTAGTTTGTAAGTGAATACAAGGAGATTCTTGAAAACCTTGCAGTGTTAACCTGACTCACTCACCACCATATTGATATTTAAACATCAAACCAAAACAAGAGTCGATACAGGGCATCACTGATAAATTTTCTTGCAATTGTATAAATAAGTACTGCAAGATTAGTAGCTAACAAAATATGCCCTGGTAATGCAAAAACTTAGTTAGTACCTTCTGGTTCATCTCTTCCATGGAGAAGTAACCGAGCACCTTTGGACAGTCGAAAAGCATAGTTCCAAAATCATTCTTATCCATACCCATATTCAAATAGAAATCAGCACGGGACCTGAGCTCGTCCATGCTAAATGCCAATACTTCAGGACACCTGCTAACTACATACCCCATCCAATCCCTCCTTACGCCATTGTCCTCCAAATACTCAACAATCTCATTGAATTCTTCTATGCTGCGTTCCAATACATTTCCACCAGCCCGTGTCAATGTGACTCCTATAAACCTCCCATTCACATGGATCGTCTTCAACCATTGTGCCAAACGTCTTATGCATTCAAGATTTCCTTTTGATGCACATATTAGCTTCCCAATTTGCGGGTATGAAAGTGAATTGTGTTTCAACCACCTACACGAAATTTGGAAATTTGAGATTCATAGAACATACATTGTTATGAATTAATCCCTTTTCTTGAACTCCCATACATTATACAACATCAATTCTGTGAAAGTGCTAAACTAGATAAACGTGGACTAAATCGCTCAGCTAATTAATCATTATATATCAATTTCACAAAATCATTCCATTTGTATAGCCAAAAAAAAAAATCATCCTTTTCAGTTTCTAAAAAATGAAAGTTAGGTGTTCAAGAGCATCTACCTTATAAGTGGCACAACTCCACATTCACGAATGAATATTTCTGCACGAACATTATAAGAAGACCGCGAAAACTCAGGAAACTCCTTCATGGAAACCGCCTTAATCATGACATAATCGATAAATTCAGGTATTTTTGAGACCAAATTCTCACAATAAGTTATTCCAAATTTGCCCTTTTTCATAGACTCCTTGAAAATCTCGGCAGTGACTTTCCTCCTTATCTCGAGCGCCTTCACGAGCATTTCATCATCCACCTCGTCAGCATAATTATCAGCACCTCTGAAAACGCTCTGAACGAGCGGAAGAGAAGCGTTTGCGTAAATTGATCCTGGAAATTGAGGGGTCCTTTTACTGAGCAATGAAATCTCGAGTAATTTTTCTCTGTCTTGTTGAAGTAGCGGGAGATGTGTTTCTTGATTTTCTTCATTTGAGATTTGGGGCGAGAGGTGGCGGCGGAGGAGGGCGGCGGACTTAGCGTTGTGGGTTCGGAAAGTGTTGGTTTCGCTGGTTGATGCGCCGTCGGTTTCTTGGTCTGAAATCGTGTCGTGGTGGCCGTAGGAGGAGATTGGGAAGATGAGGTGGCGCTTGGAAGTGGTAGGTGGTAGAAAAGAAGCGCGGCGGTCTTGGAGGTGGAGGACGGCGGCGAGGTGGTGGTGGTGCGGTTGGGATGCCAGCATTTTACAGTGGATAGAGCGGGACTAACTGCTTAATTTCGTATTGGGTTACAAATATGTTGCCTAAATAAATAGTAAATAAATATTGTTGGGAAATATTATATAGGGGTCAAAAATTAGAATGAAAAAGGCGCATAAATAATCACACCAGATCACCCGTTGCATTTTCTATTACATTTCCTGTTTCAAGCTTTCATTTAAAAAAAATATGTATATATATTTTTAATTTATTATGATTTTATTTAATTAAAATTTTTCCTTTAGGGTTCATCCATCCTCAATTAGGGTATATTAATATTTTTTAAAAAAAATTAAAAAAAAAATTCTAGTTATGCAACACCAAATAAAATAGGAATTGTAACAGAGGATCTGATCCGATAAACAATTATTGGATTTTGACTCCATAAGCTTAACTACATTTATTGAAGTGAAAGTCACGACAAAGCAACAAATGAGTGTTCATATGAGTATAGAATATAGATGGCAGTCTTATAGATACTACATTTATCGTCACATTGCATCAAATATAATACTCCATCGTGTATTGTTTCGTTTTGATTGTTGTTTTAACTCTTTTATTTTGTATTAAAATATTTGTTGTTTTATATATTTTCACATTCCCTCCTCCAATTTTAACCCTCTCCCAAATCCTAAAAATATGTGGAGAGAGAAAATGTTGTCTTATTTTTAAGAAAATATAAGTGAATAAGATTGTATATTATATATTAATCCATAAAATTAATTGTTAATTCTAGATAAAAGAAAAACTAAAATAACAATCAAAACAAAACGGGAGAATATTACTAGGGGTTGGTTATACTATACATGTGAGAATTATGAATAAATTCTAAGCTTTCAATTATTATTGATAAATGATTGAGATTAAATTTGTGGGACGTGACATAATTGCAACATTAGAGGACAAGCTATAAACATATGGATACTAATATAAGTTTATGCACATTGTGATATGGAACACATGCAATTAAGTATGAGAAGAGCAATCGCAGTGGGAAGTTGGATGTTTTGCAATACCACCATCACCATCACCATCACCATCACCATCGAATGCGAAGTGCTTCCAATTGACGACTAAGTGAATCGAAAAAAATTTCAGGTTTTACAATACCATTATCGGATCTTCCGAAGAGAATCAACCTTGTAAATGGTGAGAGTAAAACAAGATAAGACAACCCATATGATTATTTCACTTAGATTCTTGTTATGTTTTATTTTGTTGCTTGGTATGAACAACTTAATTTCAGGTTTTTAAAATGATTTCATTTGTTTTTTTTAATTGATTGTTGCTTAGTTCGTTTTTGGTTTTGTATTAATAATATTTGGAGATTTTTTGTGTTTGTAAATTTTGAGTTAATTTATGTTTTCGAAATTGATAGCAACTGGAGATTTTTGTTGCTGGTGATGTTTGATGCAGTTGGAATGTTTAGGTGCATACTTATTTCTTCTATAAATTAAAAGAAATCAGTAATGAAAACTGTAGAGTAGAAAATTACGTAGTTGTTGGATTTTTTTATTGCTTGTGATTTTTAATTGTTGGATAAAAAGAAATTGTCCCTACCCGATTATTGTTTTTTCGTTGACAAAATTCGTAAAGTGAATTGTTGGTACTCTGCCTATATTTATAAGGACATGAACTCGTGTTAATTATTCATGTAGTATATTTTATTTTTGTTTTGAAATATACACGTCCAATTTAATTTACACGGTATGTCAGAAAAATGATATTTTATTCGGTATTACATCATATTATTATGTCATATTAGTATGTAATTATCAATAAGATCTAAATAAGAATTATATAATATTTATGTTTTCGTGTCAAGTTGAAATATGAAACAATCACAGCTAAATTAATTTGATCAAGTAGGTTTAAAACATCTTTCAAGCAACAAACTGGTCCCATGGTCTAGTGGTTAGGACATTGGACTCTGAATCCAGTAACCCGAGTTCAAGTCTCGGTGGGACCTAATTTATCTTTTTTTTTTGTTTTTTTTTACATCTTTTATTTTTTTATTTTTTTGCCTTCACTTAAGTCACTGCAATCACTTCTTGATTTCAAAGTAAATTGCCAAAAAATAAAAATAAATTTGATATTTAGTGGGGTGCGGGGCACGGGTGATTGCAGTGATTAATAATTCTTAATTACCTACTCAACATACATTACACACCTATCATACACATTTTAATAATTCTTAATTACCTTTCATATAAAATTTTGTTAATTTTTAAATTAAATGTTAGTGGTAATAGGGTAAAATTTCTCGCAAAGTTGATTGCCAAATAAAAAAACATAAAATAATAACCTCTTGACAATTATGCAGGAATGGAATTACACTCACCATCTCGTTTCTTACATTTGTTCCCAATCCCATCTGGTTTGCTTTCGTGTTTCTCCTTCATATTTTCTTTTACATACCCATTTTGTCTGTATAAGTTATGAAATAAACTATCACATTTAAATGAGATATAAACAATCACAATAATCTCGATTTTTAAATTGCATTTATGTAGTTCAAAAAAATGTAGTTGGTTTTTCTCTCCTTCCAACTTCTAGGAGCAATTTACAATTCACCAAAAGGACCAATAGAAATATGTAAATTACACAGAAAAAATAAAAATAAAAAAAAATGGCTTCTGTCTACCCAGAACAAGCCTTCAAACAGACAAGGATATTAAAGAAAACCACATACTAGTCGACCCCTGCTGTTTAAACCCTCCCTAGAGAGAGAGAGAGAGAGAGAGAGAGAGATGCTGTCCTAAACCTGCAAACAATCGGTTGTCACTATTGTGCAACAAAATCATCATCCAATTTCAGGTTGATTTTTCACTGAACGATTAGAAACAACAAAAAATTGTGGCTTGCCACCCCCAGCACCCCAAGGCAGAGGAGAATGTACAGGGGAACCTAGCGGCAAGACATTCGAAGGCGGAGCGCACCACATTATTGGCCAAAGAATCGATAACAATCACCTCCAATCTAATCCTCATTTACTCTCCTTACCTCCTCTTCATCCAAAGGTTCCGGGAATATTTCCTTGGAGTGTCGCCTAGCTGAAGACGAGTGCCCATTTCCATCACCATTTGGGCCGCTTCCTTGAGACCCTGTTGTCCCTGACTGCTTAAAACTGCTCGTACCTTCAACTTTCTGAGAGGCCGTGGCTGGTATGTTTGCGACATCTGAAGAGCTATGCCGCCAGCTTCCAAATAGAGCGGCATTCCACGACCCTCTCGATGAAGTGGTTCTGAGCCGCTCGGAGCTGGCATTATCCTCCCTCACTACCTTGAGAGGATTTTCTAATGCTTTTAGAATGTACCGCATTAGGGGTCGCCTGGTGGGCTTGGGGTTCAGGCAAGACCGAGCCACAATCGCCATGGCCCACACTTCCTCTAGGAGATCCTCGTCTATGATTAACGATGGGTCCAGGATGTTTGTGACGAGTTCCTTGTCGTATATGCTGATGTAAGGTAACGTCATTTCCAGCCACTCCTTCATGGCAGTGTCCGTGGAAGAACTGATCCCCAGCTTACCAGTTACAAGCTCGAGCAGAACTTTTCCGAAACAGTATACATCATATGCACATATAGCGTTAGGCGTACCTGGCCATTATAACAGACAACATTCAGATAATGTAACAAAGAAACCATCAATTTGAAGTTGCTTTTGTGAGGAGTTTATAAGCTTCCATAATTTATAAGTTTTTTTTTGGAACTTATAAGATATTAGATATTATTCTAAAAATAGGTTGTTAATATACTTGGATAATTGAACTTGTAAGAGATATTCAATGAAAAGGTTGGAATTATAATAACTAAAAGATAATAAGTTTTCTAAAATAAGATCATCTAAAGAAAAAAGAAAAAAAAAAAGGATCCATTTTCTTTCAAAAAAAAGAATTTACAAGCTCAACAAAAACCCTCTTAATAAGACCTTATGAGTAAATAAGACCTTTTTCAAAATTATTATCAAACACTTAAGAAAGCCTGAAACCTTATTAAATTATTAGTTAAAAAAGTTTATAAGCTCAACAAAAACCCTCTTAATATATCAACACTTCATTTATTAAGGATCTTTGATTCTTTTCTTCTGCTATATGTTAAAGTGGACTCTGGGACATCCACTCAAAAAAAAAAAAAAAAAGTGGACTCTGAGACATCCTTTTCCATTTTAATCAAAAAGAAATATCTCTGCAAACCGAAGATGAGATCCGGATGGATCCTAACCTTACATGGCCCGCCCACACTAATTCCCCAGTTCTCCTCTACCCATTTTCTCCTTACACCCTTCCTATCTCTTTACTATATATATATATATATATAGAGAGAGAGAGAGAGAGATCCTTTTCCCTCATTGTTGGTTAGAAACTCTCAAATTTAGTTGTCTACCATCTACATATGCTAAATGCGGTGATGACTACTTAATCAAATATTAAGTCCTAATTAGATATCCTATGCAAAACCATAAGCACCTTAGCCTTTGTTTTATTGTCTACCTGAACTGGAAAGTAGTTATTTTCTATGGTGAATTTATTTGCCAATATTTTTCCGGAGCAAGAACTAACTAAAAACACAGCAGCTAGGGCAGAAATCAGAGACCAAGAACCCATTTTTATATGTATATATATTTTGCAGAATATATGTACTACAGGAGGACAAATGCACAAACGAATGCCAAAATAATTAAATAAATAAATAAAAAGACAGAAATTAGACATACCTGAAGCACTTGAATCCGATGTCCTGCATAAAAGGAATAAAAAGGTCAGTAAAGCAACGTGACAACAATATTTCATATACATCATTTTAAGTCGAAAATCCTAACTTCAGCTTATATTCTAAGATAGACATTTAAGACAATAATACTTGAAATAATATCGAAAAGGGTGAGAATGCATTTAATTGTCTACAGTATATAGGGTAAGTAAGTACTCACTGTGGCAAACGCAACAACCTCGTGATCCGGTTCTGATGAATTTCACCTTCTTGAGCGCAAACCTCACTCAAACTTCCTAACCGTACTTCAAATTTATCATCAAGAAGGATGCTACTGGCTTGAACATCCCTTCAAAAAATAAAAAATACAGAAAACCAAGATTATGATAATTTTGGGGAGAGATTATATAATGCAGAAGTTCATAGAATCAGTGCTAGTGATTTCAATGAAGATTCATACTCATCAATTGTCAAGCAATGAACAATTTCACCAATCGAAGCCCTTTAGGCAGGTAATTAAATATAACAATCAGTAACTGGAATCTTTTGCTAAGAAACGGTAGTCTATAATATTGAATGCACTCTCGAGTTCCTTTTCCACTTCTATTCATTTATCATTTATCCTGACAGTACCTCATGGTTAAAGTAATTTTCACACCAAAGCACAGAACAAGCAGGCACCAATAATCATCAAGAAAACTAAAACAAATAAGAGAAGAGTTTGATAGAATTATAAACATTTTTAGTTAGATACATACATCCACCAAGGTGTGCATTTGTATCCAAGTTGTAAAAACTATAATCAGCAAGACAGCAGCATTAACTCCCTCACTCTCTCTCTCTCTCTCTCAACTTTCTAATTTTTTATGGCATTCAGGTTAATCCAAGTCCATATAATAAAATAAGCTAAAACAACGGTTACATAAATGAGAACCATCTTAAACTGGATTCGAACAATCAAATACCAAGATAAAATAAGATATTAAACAGCATCTACACTTGTTATAAATGCATATGGTAAATCCTATGAAATTGTCAAAGCAGGCAGTTATTTGCGCGGGTTCATAAATTTCACAAGGCACCTTCTTAGTGACCTAAATATGATATGAAAAGGTATTGACCATGTTCATATCCCAAATATAGCTGACTGCTTCTTTGGTTAACCCATCTACACTATTTCACTATTTCAACACGCCGAATCAAGCTGACATACAAAAAAGATATAAATATTCTGCTGCGCTGTATTTTTGGCAGATAGCTCAGTAACTCATTTTAAAAGGAATATAGATCCAAGGATGATTAAAAGTCGGTAAGGAAATGGACAAACATGAATGAGGTCTAAAGTACCTGTGAACAAGTGGCGGAATACATTCATGATGTAGGTATGAAAGACCCTCTGCAGCTCCAATTGCAATTTTGAGTCTGGTTATCCAATCCAGTGACTGTAAACCATCTTCTGAATCCGTTTTCTTGAACAAAGAACTAGACAGATCTCCATTTGGCATGTGTCTGTAAACAAGAAACTTCTCGTTCTCATTCTCCAAGAAATGCCCTAAGAGAGGTACCAATCTAGGATGGGAGACTTTGCTGAAAAGGTCCAATTCTGACAGGTATGATTCCCTTTTAACAGCTGAATCTAAATCAACCTTTTTTATTACTACAGGAATCCCACCTTCAAGTATTCCATGGAAAAGGTCGCCAGAATGGCCATGCTTAATTAATTTTGCATCATTGAATTCATCCGTGGCCTGGAGAATCTGCTGGTATGTAAATGCATCTCCAAGATTCGAAAAGTTCAATGATGCGCCAGGGGGTGGAGGACTTCCACCTGCCGGAACTGGCCCCACACTAATACCTCTCTGGTTAGTTGTGCCTCTCTTGCGCTTGCATATAATGAATAACACAATGGTAAATATTAGGAGTGCAATAAGTCCAACGGCTCCAAACACAGAAGCCAAAATGATAGTTCTGTGGTTCTTCTTGTCGGATTTTGGAGGAGGAGGAGGAGGTTGTGTAGCATTTGGCTCTCCAAAATTGTCAAATACCAAGTTTCTCTCAGCATAGAATGTGGCACATTCCATCCTGCTCCTCTGACTAATCACATCACGGAGGCAATTTGTGCCAAGCGATGTGTTGCCACGTGCATAAATAGGAACCGGACCCTCAAAATAATTTCCTGACATGTCAATAAAACTGAACCTCCTAATTACAGGTGTAATATTTCCATAAAACGAATTATGTGAGATATTAGATACGGCACTACTAGTATTAACTCTTGAACTGGCATTCGTTGGCAGTGTACCAGTAAAGTTGTTCACAGACACGTCAAGGAATTGCAACGTGGGAATTGACCACAGCAGCTCCGGAAAATCACCAGAGAAACTATTACGACCCAAAACTAAAAACTGCAACTGAGTCGAAGGAGGAAACAAATTATCAGGCAACTGTCCTGAAAGCGAATTGTCTCCAACTATCAACCGCTGCAAGTTTCTCAAACCTCTCAAATCCAGTGGCACAGACCCCGACAGAGTGTTGAATCCAAGATCAAGATCAACCAGACTAGAAAGATTACCAAGCTGTGCAGGTATTGAAGATGATAAAATATTCCCCGAAAGATTCAAGAACTGCAACCTCAACAATGTCCCAATTCCAAGAGGAATCTCACCAGACAAGCGATTAGAAGACATGTCCAACACGGTAAGATTCTGAAGAGCACCAAAAGTCACTGGAATCAAACCCGTGAATGCATTCCTCGAAAGATCAAGAACAGAAAGGCCAACCAACTGACCTAAACTCGAAGGAAGTGCATCAGCAAGACTGTTGCTAGACAAATACAGCTCAACTAAGCTACTCAAATTGCCAAGAGTGAATGGAATAGAACCATTGATTGAACAGAACCTAAGATCAAGCACTTTGAGTGAGGCAACCTGCAATCCGAGCCACTCAGGAATCGGCCCCGGGAGGGGGAAATTCGAGGCGTTGAATGATGACAAAAGGGTCAAATTCTGAAGGGCATCAACTGAAAATTGAGGGTTTTGACTTCCCCTCCTAGTTCTCCTGAACCCTGAAACATTAATTCCAGTAACACTGCCATTTGTGCATTGGATACCAACCCATGTAGTGCACGGGTCGGATTTTATCGGCCATTCTCGAGCCCTCAGCCCTAATGAAGATCTCAACTGAAGCAAAGCCAATCTATCTTGCCTAGAAACCAAGAATTGCTGCTCTATTGTGCAACCAAACAGCAAGAATAACAAAGTAGAACATATATAAACTACTCTGCTCCACCGATCCACCATTTCTGCTCAAACTTCATTGAACTTCACGAAAGATTCCACTCACATTCATGTGCATATACATACGAGCAATCATCGTTTGGAACTGTAAGAACCCAGAAATTGTTTGTACAGTATATGCATTTGCTCTAATCTTCGTGCGCATTCAAGATAAATAAATAAATAAATAAAGAAGCTTTGTCAGGGAGCTTACCTTTATGAATGATGAATAAAAGTGAATCCGAAGAAGTTCTGATGTGATTCTTTCTTCAAAGCTCTATTCTTTTTTTTTTTTGAAAAATAAAAGTATGTTCCTGTTACTTTCTCTCTCCTAATTTTCTTTCAGTTTGCTGCGGTCGACGACGGAGGAGAGAGAAAGGGGATTTTATAACAAAGTCAAAAATTTGGGTTTTAGGTGGGGAGAGAAGAAAATTGGGGAGAAATTTACTGAAATACAGAAATAGTCAGTAATAGTATTGGATACTAGAAGAGAGAGAAGGCCACTCTCTCTCTCTCTCTCTCTCTCTCTCTCTTCTAATTAACACTGCTACGCAGTAAAA
This sequence comes from Perilla frutescens, assembly GCA_026008535.1. Lineage (NCBI taxonomy): Eukaryota > Viridiplantae > Streptophyta > Magnoliopsida > Lamiales > Lamiaceae > Perilla > Perilla frutescens. The sequence goes on along the minus strand of BRKX01000020.1, from coordinate 35,176,310 downwards.
GCTTTCCTTTTTTCTTCTCTCTCTCTCTTCTTCTTTTTTTGGTTAAATTAAATTCTTAACCTTCACAACTTTCATCGGCGGTGGCAGCTACACATCGGACGGGTCGGGTTTAACTAGTGTATGGATCACGGGTTTGGGTTTTAAGAGTGCCTCTCCGAAACGACGTCGGAGCGAGCATCTGAAAGATGAGAGTATAGTATGACTGGTGTGAGTGATCGCCGGCAATTCCGCACAATGCAGCTACTCTTCTCCGTCTACAATTCATTGTACTTCCCGCTAAATGTAGTTGTACATGTGATTAGTACTTTACTAAGTCTCTTTAGATATTTCTTTCTTGTCTTCTTTTCTTTTTTGGGTAGTGAAGTTGACAGGAGATTTAATTTTTTTGTTTTCGTCTAATTTGTATCAATTTTTGAGGCCTTTTAATTTTGATTTAATCAAAATTTTCAATTCCTGGAACACCTACGCACACGTATATAATATATATCGAGTGCAATACGAAACCGAAAATCAAACTAAAATAAGACAAATTTAAAAGTGTAATTGACACTAGTTCATTTTAGATATGTTAATTGTCAAAATTAAAATAAAAGGAGAGATCTCGGATTGTTAAGGTACGTCAATTATTAAGTTTGATTGTTCTTTAGGTTAGGAACACTCATATAATAACAATTCATATATACTCCAAAAGATATAAATATCAGGTTTAAAATCCCTGTTCAATTTCCCCCAACTCAAGAATAAGATAAAATAGACATGTTCATACAAAAACTTGACCATTTAATTAAGTTTTGAATTAATTATAGAATTGCTGGTTTTATTACTTTGAAAAAACGCAAGATCAATACACTAAGCATAGAGACGGATTTAGAAATTTATTAGCTCTAAAATGCATTTTTAAAATTTAATAATACGACTATTTTATTTATTTTTAAAAAATGTCACACGAGCTAAATTTACATATGGCATAATTCAATAGTTTTTTCTGACCTGATAATTTTCGTATGGCATTCTCACTATCTAAATTAAGTAACATATATATTTTTTATGGAAGTAGAATAACTATTTTACAATTGAGTATTTTAATTTATTGATGTACATCATATGTATAGACAATCATATGAGATAGAAAATATCAATGATTTGCAATTAAATTTTATATAAATTATAGGCAAAACACATTTTCAGGTCCCTATACTTTTATGTTTTGTTTCCATAGGTCCCTGTACATTTTTTATGTTTTATTAGATCCTTCTATTTTGACAATATATTTTCTTAGATCCTTGTACTTTGATATTTTATTTTGATAAATTCTTGTACAATTTTTTTTATTTTATTAAGTCCTTCTACTTTGCATATTTGATATGATTCGGTCCTTAATTATTTAATAAAAGTAACAAAATTGTTATTTTTTCATTATTTAAATAATTAATAATTAAGCTATTAAATAATTTATTATGTTATTTATTTGTACATTTATGTATTTAAAATAAAAAAACGTGGAATTGATGTAAGAATATTATCTTCACTCACCATTTTTAATTTAGTTTTTTATAAACACTTTAAGTTGATTTTTTTTATTTCTATATTCAATTGAAATTGTAATAAATTTTAATAAAAAAAATTAATCCACTGACTAATTATTGGTAATCAAGTTTAATTTCATACAATAGACAAAAAATATTTTAACTTTGAATTAATTTTATGAACAAATGGCCAGTTATATTTCTTTTGTCATCTCTTTTATATTTTTATTTTTTAATGATTGATCAAAATTTTATTAGTAACATTTGAATTAGGTTAAATAATAAAAAAAAATGAACAAAATCTTAAATTCTATTAATAAATTTACTTTTTTTTAGTGAAATAAGGACTTTATGAAATTAAATATAAAAGTAGAAGGACTTATTAAAATATAAAAATCGTAGAGGGACCTTTCAAAACAAAACAAAAAAGTACAAGGACCTGAGAAAGTGTATTTTAAAAGTAGAAGGACCCATTAAAATATAAAAATTGTACAGGGACCTATCGAAACAAAACATAATAGTATAGGGACCTAAGAATGTGTTTTGCCTAAATTATACGATTTGAAATAGACAATGATCGTATAATCAACTTTGGAGTATGGTATTACTAAAAATCTTAAACTTCAAATATTTGCCAGCTAAGTCTGGACTTGACTGATAGTGCAGTTATGAGCATAAGGTTAAAATCAATAGTTTTTTACCAACCGGAAAATGCATTAAAAAAGGGGGTGTGAAGCTGTAAATCAGGCAATCATACCTCGTAGTAATTATTACCTCTCATTATCACCAGTAACAATTCTACAACCGTTATATACGAATTATTGGGTGGAGAGTTTATGACAAGACATTAATAACGTTAAATGTGCTTCATGTTTATATATGCTTACCTAATTACATCCAAGTAAAGGATTGCTTCAAGGGATCCATTCCTAATTGCGATTAATCATGAATGGAATTCCTAAAATATAATTCATATTTTTGGACGTCTTTTTTTTATATTCTGTTTTTTTTTTTATGATGAAGAAACTCATAATTGCTAACTAGGGTGCAAACCACATAACACACACACACACACACATATAAACCACATTAAAAAAACTTTCAAATATAAGGTGTGACAAGTGTATAATTCTCATTTATAGTAGTAGGTGGCTGGAGAGCACCTCCTACTCGAAACAGATTTTTATAATTTTAGCCAGCGAAAGTTACCTTTCATATATAATAATATTCAATAAAAATACAGATTCAGAAATAGTAATTAATTTATTATTACATAATTAACTACTAGTTTATTGCAGTTGTGCAATTCTTTTATGCGTATTGAATATTGATAGTTCTTTTATTTTGTTGGTGGGTAGAAGGTGAAAATGATGCGAGTGTGTAATAAGTTGAAAAATCATACGTAAATGTTTTTATTTTGTGTATTTCAATCTGGAATATGTGTATGTTTATGTTGAAAGTAATAACATATTTGACTTATAGCATATTTTTAAAAGAGAGAAAATCTTAAATAGTCGTTATTATTTAGTAAATAATGTAAATAGTCATTTTTTTTAAAAAAATAATGTTTCTAGTCATTATCATTAAAAAATATTTCAATATCCTTAGTTCCATATTTATTATTAAGAATTATTATTTGTTTATACATACATGTATATATATATATTCATATATCAATACTATTAGGAAAAAGTTTTGATTTTCTCTCTTTCCCCCCTGCAAACGCCGTTCTCTCGCCTCTCTCATTTTTCAATATCTGTTTTATCAATTGAAATAAAACTATCATTGGCAAAGATCATCAAGTTTTAGTTTTTGAAAATTATCACGATTCTTCCTCTCTATAATCCCCGTTTCAGCAATAAATTATCTGATACAATATTGAAAGTTAGATATTCATTATGAATTTGAGATTTTTTTGAAGTTTTGTTAACATCGCGCAAGATGTTTTTTGCAACAATAAGGTACATGATATTTATGGATCTATACTCTTTTTATCGATCTAGATATTTAAGTTTTTTGAATTTTTCTTTGGAATGAGTGGAAAAAATTGGATGTTCTTTGGTACTCGAATAGATTTCTTTCACTACTCAAGTATTGAATTTGATTCGTGCAACAATTTATTTGTTAACCCGTGCAATATGTCATTTTTAACTGTTGTACGAGGGTACGAATTAAGAGATTCATGCACTCGTATATCTATGCATTTTTTAACTAGTGCACAAGTACACGAATAGACATACTCATGCAGTTGTGCATCAGTTTAATGATCAACTGATATACGTGTACACGAACAACTCCAATCGTGTTTTCGTGTATGAGTTATTTTTGAACTGTCACATTGAACTAATTGTGTACTTGTATATTAAATCATTATTGAACTAATGCACGAGAACATGACTTGGACCACTCGTGTCGTTACACTCTTGTACTCATGCATTCATTATGAGGATGAGGTTGTTCGAAATCGTCATCCATGATTGTTCAATGATGAGGGCGTTTGAACCTTGGTAGAGATGATAATTGAATCTTATAGTTTTTGCCTCGAGCAACAACAGTGACAGAAGACGGCAACAAAAAAATCTGGCAGTCGTGACTTCTGAGACTTTGACGTAGAACGGCGGCGAAAGATAGTTTTTTTTAGGGTGCGAAAGATAGATTCTAGAATATTTGTCCATGATTTTTTTTGTTGATATATTAGGGTATTTTTATTTTAAGAAATAATTAATATTAAAAATTACTTATATTATTACTAAAGGTATTGATATATATTCTCATCTTAAAAGATTAAAAATATTAATTTTTTAAAAAAATGACTATTTACGTTATTTACTAAGTAATAATGATTATTTTCTCACGTTAACACTTTTTAAAATGGGTTAAGAATTGAATATATGAAGTTATGAGGAACCAAAAATTGATGAATTTACAGACCGAATAACATTTTCAAATATAAATCAACGGGTGATTAGAAACAAATTCGTGGCAGCGTACCTTTTAAGATATAAAATAATTGCACGATGCAAAATATATCTATTTTTTAATAGAAGATTAATAAATTTTAAAATCTTGAGGTCTTGATATTGGATCGAGTAGATAGAATTTGAAATATTTTCTACAATTTTACGATGTCCGATTTTGATACTCATTACGGATAAATTGGTATATCCGTAAACAACTAAAGAAAACTCGTTGCTTTAAATTGGAAAAAGGACACAATTAATCGATAAATAAATGCAGTTGTTAAAAAAAACTTTAATATCCATGTTATTGTGTTGATAATATGTTAAAAAAGGGAACAATTTCAAGAATGATTAGATTTAATGGAAAGTTAGTAATAAAGAGGCCTATCGTTCAAAATCCAAGCTGGAAATCAATTGGATTTGGAATCATTACTTATTTTTGCAGATGCCAATTTCATAATCTCGGGACACTATATGTTGGCATATTATAGGCAAATTATCTTTATATGCAATACTATGTATAGAGTTTTGTTATCTTTCACGCCCTTGTGGGTACCACCTTTGTGGACATCACTAGTTTTTATTATTTTTCTTAGTTTAGTTTAATTTTATAATTATTATTTAGAATTTATTCCACCCAATTTGGTTTATCATTATTTTTAGAATTTAGTTTTCATATTTTTAATTAATGATTGATTTTAGAGTTAATTATTCCATAACTATGGTATATAACATTTAAAAAATTTAAGTATTAACAATAAATGTTAATTATGATTATTTATGTTACAATATATATAATTTTTTATAATAGAAAGTAGTGAGGTGATCGCCACATATACATACGCTTGTGGTGCTCATAAGAGTATGTAGGCTAACAAGACATGTACGCGTGTGTGTGAGAACAAACCACATCAAGCAACTAATGTGAGGTGAGCTCGGCTAAAAAGACATGATCTACATGCTATGCATTTAATTTGACGATGCTTCCATTAATTTACAGACAACCACACATTTAAATGTTTATATATATATATATATATATAACTAATATAAGTATATAACAAATATTTTAATTTCTATTTTTACTATTTTTATAAGGGTGAAGTAATTATGGTGTTCGAACTCATAATTAATCTTTTATTAGTGATAAGATCATTGCTCCACCAATTATGTTACACCACCAAAAGCAAGTAGACAATAAGTTTAAACTGTAATATCATAAGCAAAATTTATAAATTTTGTTGGAATTGAATAAAGTTAGGAGTAATAAAATGGCTCCACTAAAAATGGAAAGTCCAGTTAGTTGGGTACGTAGATAAAACGACGGATCGTGAGAGTTTTCCAAATAATTTACTATGAGAATTATCATCATAGAATAACTTTTTGGAGGAAAACAAGTGTTTGTTAGAACATAGTTTGCATGAGTCACAACTAAATGAGAAATTTAATTAGTTAGGAGGTGGCCAGTGATATGCTTAACAACTCGTATCAAATTGGAGATATAATATGGATTTTAATTGTATATTTGAAACAGTAGTACTGTGGAATTGAATATAGTTTTAGCTAAATAATTTGATTCTTTTATACCTAGCTACCAGCTAAATCGACCTAGTTGAGTCTTGGATGTTGATGATTTTTAAAAACTCGATGTTTATGAGTGTATTTTGGATAGGTCGATATTCTTTAATTTCTGGTTACCCGACACAATTATTTATACATGTGTTTTAAAAGCTAACTTCCACCTAAAAATAGAGCATAACTGAAATGTATGATCTCTCGAGAAAATGTTATCTACCAATTAATTAAGTCACTAAATGGGAGAGAGTTGAGCGTCATATTAGTTGACTAAATAATACATATAATTACGTTCGAGATATGTGATATAACGAGTAACGACTTAATTATCTCATGTAGTTTGATAATGTTTAATTTGGTGTTAAATTAAGTTCCATTTAATTAAAATAAACATAAAATTTATTTTCATCATATAAAATAACTTAAGAAACTAAGTATAGTAGGCAACACGTCTATGTCTGATTATTTACAACGTCATCGTGAAGAAAAAAGAAGATTGATATTTGTCTACCATCTCTAGAATTGGGGAGAAGTTGGACATTTAAGCAATCCAAAGTTGTCTCCCTCCACGCTAGTAATTAAAATGAAGGATAAATGGTTCTCTTCTTTTTTATAGCCAAGACAACAATGAATTTTAAATTCTAGATGTTTCATTTTTATACAGACGCCCTCTCATATCTCAACAATTGCTGTAAAATAAAATTATTGTTTCATCATAAAATACAGATCAATTATCGGATAAAATGATCATTCAGAAATTATATATTCATCTTTTCCAACTATATATTAATATTAATATTAATATTAATATGGCCCGTGCGTTCTGCAATTGACAATAAATATTCGTATATATATAATTATTTTATTATTATTGTACGCGTAATCTTTATAAATTGTAGTACATTCTTAATCGAATATACTGCAATTGACAATAAATATTAGTATATATAATTATTAAATTAAAAAGGGTTAATTGCCTTCAGATATATAAATTTTAGGATATTTTCTATTTTTCACACATTTTAAAAAAATATAATTTTAATAACATGAACTTAGTACTTGTTTGTTTTTTCACATAATTTCAAATTTCGGCACTCTAATCCGGCCAAAATCGATCAAAAATTAATGTATTTTAAAATAATGACTTGTGTTATACCGTCTAACGGTTCATAGTCCTTTAGACATGTTAAATAAGCCCAAACCCACCCTAAAAATCTGCCTCACTACTGTTTTTTTCGCCCAGGCGAGTGGGCTATGCACGCCCACGAGCCTAGGTACTATTTTTTTTTTCATTTTTTCATTTTTTAGTTTTTTTTAAATCTTTATTTTGTACTGAGCACAATGCATGAGCCCACACGTTAGTGTCGAGCGAATGCATTGCTTGAGACGTCGAATAAAAAATTTAAATCAATTCAATTTAATTTTAGAGTTCACTGATTTCATTTTAGAATATATATTTATTTCAAAAAAAATAATTATCAAGCGCAGTGTGCGAGCTCACGTGTTAGCGTCGGACAAATACACTACGTGAGACGCCGAATAAAAAAAATAATTAATTTAAAAAATAAACTAATTCAATTTAATGTTAGGATTCACTAATTTCATTTAAAAGTATATATTTATTTTAAAAAAATGATTAAAAAAATTCAATTAATTCAAAAAAAGTAAACATATGTTTGTAAAGAAAAGAGAAGAAATTGAAAATTGAAAAAAAAAAAACCCCGAAAAGAAAAGACGGACCACTGAATTAAAAAGAGAGAGAGAGAGAGAGAGAGAGAGAGAAGGAGATCACTTTCCTAAATCAAATCCGTCTCACATGACACTCATTTTGTAATGGGTTTTACTTTGAAAAGTATAAATTTTCATGGTCAAATACTATGTGTGAGTCAACTCCACTATATAATGTATTGTGGTTGGAAATTGGAATTGATTAGGGCATCTATCTTTCTATAATAAAATATTATCTTATATCACGCACCATCATTCATGACTCATCACCAATTTGAGTTTTATTTTATTGACCTCTCAAATAATAATAATAATAATACAAGAAATAATTATTATTTGAAATTTTGGGCTTCCATTTACAATTTCTTAAATTTTTGTAGCGAATATTTATTACGCACAATATAATAGCACAACATAATAGTCCCCCGTTAATCTTTTATGAATAGATGAGAATAAAGGAACCTTAAAATCCGCAACCAAATGATATTTAATTTTATTAGTCATGTAACAATTACATGTACTTTTATCATATTGGAGTTGTTGATATAAATTGTATATATGGAATTTATGGCATTATATTTCACAATTTGTTTTTATGCATTTGTATACTATATATTTAGTTTTTCTTTTCTTTTCGGACTGAATTATATATATATTTCTGGGATCGTGTACCGGCACTCTGTCCAATCATGATTAGCCTTTCATTTGCTTGTTGGTAATTATTAATTAACTAGTGATTGATGAGTTTAACTGATACAGCTTCAGATTTACACACGCACAAACACACAAACACACACACACACACACACATATATATATATATGTATATCATCATTATTTAATGATTAGAAATATAGTTTAAGTGGGCAGTACACGTGATTACGATCGGAGATCAATTATTATATTTATAAGGAGCTACAGTATCCCCTCAATCTTCTTTTTTATAATCTTTTTATTCTTTATATTTTTTGCTTCTCTTTCTACAAGCTACATAGACAGATTAATTACTGTTTCCACAAAATAAGGAGTAACGTACATTACTTTTTATGAATTTGATCAATCAATCGATTATCGTATCATCATATTGTCTGTGCGAATTTGGAAAAAATTATACATTAAGTGGAGAATATATATATATATGCGCGCGTTTCGCCATTACTGTTCTCTAAGATGATAATAATAATAATAATAATAATAATAATAATAATAATAATAATAATAATAATAATAATAGCTAAAAACTGTTGGTAAATGATCTAAACAAAATACCAATTTTTGCTTATCAGTTTTCTCTATTATGTATTGAAAATAATGAAAATTATATTCATTTTTTTCATAAATAATTACTCCAGTTTATTTATTTATATGGATATACATTACCTATATATAGGGGGTGGATATAGTGAGAACCTTTTCTTATATGGGAACTAGGAACTCATCCAAACCACACAAATTTTGATCTTAATGGTATAGATTTAATACAAAAAGACGGTGACAAACTTGTAAATATGTTGAACTTTTTAAAAAAATGGTGGCATATTGGTAAATACATTGAACTTCAAAAGTGAGGGGTTATTTTCTTTCCGTCGAAAATTAGATGATGATGTCAGCATATTTATACAAATAGTGTAGAAACTTTAAACAATCATAACACGCTCGTTTTTAATCGGATTTATGTAAATCATATATCAAATTAAAGCTCTTTTCGTACACTTTCATTTAAGATCCATGTTGCATATGTTTATTTGAAAAAAAGATGAAAAATACAAAAAAATAGTTTTCAGACATATTTTTCATACAGAACAACCTCAGATTTATATTAGCATGGTGTATATAATATTTTAGCACGACCTATATAACATTCTAGCATGACCAACTATAACTCACATAATTGTGTTTATGATGTTTTATCATGAAACTACTGTAGTTGGTCGATTTCTACAATTAACTTGATATTATGTTCGAGCTCTGGCAACCAAACAGATTCCTCGAGGCCGAAGAAAGAAATTGAAATGAGATTTAGCACGTATATGGGGATTCAAGTATAGTACTAGCCTGATTGTTGAATATTCGAATGAGTCCCTGCTTCACTCCTTAGCTATATTTATATAGATGGAATTATAACCTCTTTTCCGATAAATAAGGGATTCTCCCTTATTTCCGGGGATAAACACTTATCCCTACAAAGGTTTTGACCGAGTCTCGTCTATCTTTAATCGTCCCCTTTTTGACTTGGTCTCTTAGCTTTGAGCTCTACAACGGATTGCTCTTTATCTCTTCCTCGTCATCAACCCTCTCGACCTCTGATCGTTGGGTCTCGACGCGCATTTATTAGGCCCTAAGACCCTTGAATGAGCATGGGCCTTGTTTATTGGGCTTTGATAAAATAGACCTCTACAATTAGCCCCTCATTACTTGATGCTCGAGGTCCGAGGATCATGTAATGAATATCTTCATAACACGAAGGGATGATCGTAATGTATTCCTGATGACTATTAAAGCCTCAAGCTCGACGTTTTAAATGATCACGAGATTGAAGAAGGGTCTTTTAAAAATAGACTTCGTAAGGCTCCAAACCTGAATGAAGGTCCTGGAGAGCTAAAAAAAGGTCGTGAGAGCAGACCCCGTTAGGCTTCAGACCTGAATAAAGGTCCTGGGAAGCTAAAAAGGATCGTGAGAGCAGACCTCGTTACCTCGCTAGGCCGAGGGTGAAATAGTCTTTTAAAACTCCTTTTTCCGACTTTCCAACTCTCTTTCAATCTCAACCACCCGTTATGCGGGATGTACGGCTCAAATTAGTTTTATGGGTTTAAAAATTGAAATTTGCCCAACTTATTCCCTCCTTTCTCTCATTCAAACACGCAAAAATTATAATTTTCCTAGAAGACTTTGCTCAAATTCTCTCTGATTATCGTGCGCCTCCATCTTCCCGACGCTCAAGATTCCTCAGTTTATTATCGGATTCCAAATTTCCAGGTTACTCCTCAATCCTCTTTCCGTTTTCTTGAGGAATTTCCAGACTAGGGTTTTTCTTTTAGTAGCTTAAAGAAGTAGGAGATTTTAGGCTTGGATTTACTTGGATTTTGCGTGAATAGACTTGGTGGTGGTTTTTGGAATTGTTGTGGATTGTTGATAATTTTTAATTTCTGTCGACGAAGTTGGGTTAAAAAATAGGGGATAGGTTCTTTGGTGTTTCTGGGTATCAATCCTTGATTCTTGATAGGTCTTTTATTCTTAGCATATTCTTATAGATTTGCATTCCCGTTAGGACCATGAGTATGTCGGGTAGTGATGATTCTGGTGAGAGGACTGGAAGCTGGGGCGGCGGAGCTAGGTCAGCCGAGTCAGAGCAATCTTCCCGCTCGGTCTCTGAATCTACGGGACTTGTTATCCCTCCATCCCAGCCTACTGTTATTCCTCGTATCGGGGGAGGATCAGTGGTGAGCCGTCTCAAGGCTTCGAAGGTGGGCACCAAGAAACACGTGGGTAAATCGAAGAAGCGAAAAGCTGAAGCTACGGGCTCTCCTTCTTCGAACGCAGACTTCAAAGCTGCCGAGGTCGCCCCTCAAGTAGGAGATGACCTAATTAGGAAAATTACTTCTCCAGAATATTCGGGGTTGGGGATAGAGGTCCATGTCCCTAGGCCTTCAGATAGAGCCAGCAAACCCCTTCCCAGTTTCACTGCTTTTTATACCATAATCATCGACAAGGGTATAGGACTTTATCTTCACCCTTTTTTTACCAAGATCTCGCACTTCTATGGAATAGCCACTACCTAAATATCGCCAATAGGGTGGTATCATATGTTGGGTATGTATTATCTCTAGGAAAATTTAGGATTTCCCGAACCCAGTGTCGGGGAGTGGCACTCCTCGTACCGGATTGTGGCCACCCTAAATCAGAAAGGCTTTTATTACTTTACCAAGTGGGTCGGGGAACGAGCCCTTCTAATAAACACTCTTCCATCTTCGTCGGGGGACTGGAAGCCAAAATTCATTTTTGTTCCGGCGGAGACTTCGAGTGATAGGATCTTGCCATCGTCGTTCGCTGAAGCCCGTGGGTCCTCGAAGCCCGTCTCCCTTTCTTTCTACTTCTTCTCCTTTTTTGTTATACATGTCAGTGTTATCTCTAAATTTTACGCTTCGTGCCTCTTCACAGGCTTCCACAAGTGAAAAGACGTATCAGGTACTGAGGCGGAACGAGTCGAAGCAGCCTTTTCTCTCTCCGAAGAAGACCGTTAGTTTGAAGTTGTACGCCGCGGTCGTACTCTCTTTGACATGGGAAAAATGAAGATTCATCCTTCTGACGACAAGGTTAAAGCCTTAGTCGCCTCTAAGGTGTTAAGTCCCTCGTCTTTTGGCGTCAAAAGGATTACCGGGGCCACACCCTCAACCTCACTGCCTTCGAAGAAGTGGAAAGAACAGTCCGGCCTTGAGGGTTCCAATCCTTCGACAGTGCTCCCATCTGTTATTGACGTCGAAGCCTTGGTTCCGAAAGAGGCTTCGAAGGGATCGAGCAGCCTAAAGGTACCTTTGAGGCCTTTCTTTCTGGATGTACAGTCCGCCATCGCAGACGGCTGTTCTCCACTAGAGTTTGAAAGGGAAGGTCTGGAGGAGCAGACTCGTCTCGCCTTCCAGATGTTGTCGAAGGTTTGCTTATCTCTTTTCATCCATATCTTCTTTGTATGTTTCATACTTTGTGTTCAAATGAATATTTGACTTAGAACGGTCTACTATGTTATAGGCCATCTTCTGCCAATATCAGCTCCGGAGTCAGGTCTCGGGGCATGCTGAGGGCCTCGAGAAGAGGTTGATGGAGCTCTCTGAGGAGCAAGAGATGATCGCCGAGGAGAGGCGTGACTTTGCTGCTGAGAAGTCAGCCCTGCTCGTGGAGCGGGACTCGGCTCGTGCGTTGGCCGCCGGGGCTCAGACGCAACTTGACCGGGCTTTGGATCACCAAGCCCGACTTGAGATCTCGAAGGCCTCCCTGGAATCGAAGTTGGCTGCTACTGAGGCACGAATAGGGGAGCTCGAAGCCCGTCATGCGACCCTGGATTTCTCCTTGTTGGTTGATTCCGCCGAGTTCGAACCTTATAAGGAACTCTTTTACCAGGAGGGGGGGTTCTGCTGTGGTCGAGGCCATCAAGGAGAAGATGTCTGATCTCGACCTTTCCTTCCTTAAGGCTGATAATGAGGCGGAGACTGAGGCGGTCAAGGATTCTACGGACGGGGCTGACGGAGAGAAGAGGGTCGAGACCGGGGAGGATGCTGCGAAGACAGTTGCTTCAGAGGTCGAGAAAGGAGTTGAGGACCATTTGTAGACTTCTTATTTTTTCTGTAAAAGTTTTAAGGACAAGTTTCAAACATTAACTGACACTTTTGTATATCTCTTTTTTGAATGGGAACTTCATATGACGTCCGTATTTGTTTGCTCTTGTGATGTTGTGATGGGGTTGTAAATAATTTCGGTTTTCTTCTAAAGATTCCACCTCTGGACTTCGGGTTTCTTCGTTCGTGAAACTGATTTCGAGGTCGACGCCTTATTGACTTTTGTGAATTGGGGACCCTGTGCTTCGGGGTTCTGTTAGTTACTCCGATGCTCAAGTCAGTAAATAAACCCTTTAAAAAAATAAAAATTTTGAAAGATAAATAAAGAGAGGATACATTACTCTTCGTTCGTGAGACTGACTTCGAGGTCGGCGCCTTGTTGACTTTTGTGGGTTGGGAACCCTGTGCTTCGGGTTTCTTCGTTCGTGAGACTGACTTTCAGGTCAGCGCCTTGTTGACTTTTGTGGGTTGGGAACTCTGTGCTTCGGGTTCTGTTAGTTACTCCGATGCTCAAGTCAGTAAATAAATCCTTTTAAAAAATAAGACAAAAAAAGAATGAAAGGTCGAAAAGTTTTAGAAATGATACTGTTTCAGGTGGATGGCGTTCCTGCCGTTGGCTATCGAACGTCCTTCTTTAGACCGAAGTTTATAGGCTCCATTCCCTATGACTTTCTCGATCTCATAGGGGCCTTCCCAATTCGGGGCTAGCTTCCCTGCTCCGACTTCTTTTGTGTTCTGGAATACCTTCCTTAACACCCAATCTCCTGCCTTGAACGTTCTTAGTCTTGTGTTCTTATCAAAGTGTCTCTTTATTTTCTGTTGGTAGGTAGATATTTTTATTGCGGCTTTATCTCTGAGTTCATCTATGGTGTCAAGGTTGACTTCGAGGTCGGAGTCATTGGTTATACCCGACCAATGAGTTCTTGCTGACCCTATCTCTACTTCTGCAGGGAGGACCGCTTCTGAACCGTAGGTGAGGGCATAAGGGGTCTCTCCCGTAGCGGTTCGTGCAGTTGTCTGATAAGACCAAAGGACTCCTGGAAGCTGTTCGACCCATTGTCCTTTGTGTTCGGGGAGTCTCTTTTTCAAGGTGTTCAGTATTGTTTTATTAGTAGCTTCAGCTTGACCGTTCGAGGCCGGATGCCTTGGTGTGGAGAAAGAGAGTTTGACGTTCCAATGGTGACAGAAGTCTTGGAATTTCGAACTTATAAATTGGGAGCCGTTGTCGGTGACTATTTCATTAGGGACTCCGAACCTGCAAATAACATATTTCCATAAAAAATTACATACCTCGGTATCCCTTATTCGTACGAAGGCCTCTGCCTCGGCCCATTTGGTGAAATAGTCCGTCACGACCAAGATGAAGCATTTCTGATTCGATCCCTTCGGTAGTGGTCCCACGATATCCATTCCCCATTTCATGAACGGCCAAGGTATGGATGCAGTATGTAGGGGCTCTGGTGGCATATGATTCGTTTGGGCAAACCTTTGACACCTGTCACATTTCTTGGCATAGTTTTTGGCGTCTTCCCTCATAGTTGGCCAGTAAAAACCGGCTGCCAATGCTCGGTTAGCCAGGCTTTTGTGTCCTGAATGGTTTCCACATTCACCGTCGTGGAGCTCGGCTAGAATATAATTTGCTTGGGTCGGGCTCACACATTTCAAGTATGGTCCTGAGAATGACTTTCTGTATAAGGATCCGAAAATCATGGCGAATTTTGGAGCTTTTGCTTGTATCCATCTCGCTTCGATGGGCTCTTCGGGTAGTTCATTTTCTGTTAGCAATCTGCATAAGGGGGTCATCCAGTTTACCTCGATGTCTATTGGAAGAACTTCGGAGTTGTCACCTTTCCATACGGCGGGCCATTTGGCGTATAGGATTTGGATGTTTTTATCCTGGCTAGTTTGTATGGCTGATCCCAGATTAACTAATGCGTCGGCGTGGCGATTTTCCTTTCTGGTGATGTGTTGGGCTTCGATTTTTTCGAACTTGGTTGCTGCTTGTTTTGCGACCGCGAGGTACGATACCATCCTTGAATCTTTTGCCTGAAATTCTCCTTCAAACTGATTTATTATCAATTGCGAATCGCTCATGACTCGAAGTCTTTTAGCCCCTATGTCGGCTGCCAAATTTAATCCTGCTATGAGGGCCTCATATTCAGCCTCGTTGTTGGTGGTTTTGAATCCACATCGAATAGATCTTTCTGTGATTATTCCTTCTGGATCAGTTAGTACTAAGCCCATTCCACTCCCCTTCGAAGTGCTGGATCCATCGACTTGGAGGGTCCAGTACTTTGAATCATTATCTTCGAGGTTCGTTAGTACTTTTCCTTCTGGTTCATAGGAAAAGTCTGCAATGAAATCTAATAGGACTTGTGATTTAATTGATGTTCGTGGAACGAAGTCAATATCGTACTCCCCGAGTTCGATGGCCCATTTTAATAATCTCCCCGCGAGGTCTGGTTTTCTTAGTACTGCTCTTAAGGGGAACTCTGTGACTACTTTTATTGAATGGCTTTGAAAGTAGGGTTTCATTTTCCTGGAAGTCATTACAAGTGCTAAGGCCAACTTCTCGAGCTGTGGGTATCTGGTCTCGGTATCTAGCAGCGATTGGCTAGCGTAGTATATGGGGTGTTGTCTTCCCTCGTCTTCTCTAACAAGCACTGCACTGATAAAGTTAATAGAAACAGATAAATAAATAAGGAGTACCTCTCCATCGATTGGTTTGGATAGAAGAGGTGGACGTGCGAGGTATTCCTTAAGGTCTTTGAGAGCTTTAGCGCATTCCGGAGTCCATTCGAAGTCTTTGTTTTTTCGTAGAGTCTGAAAAAACGCTCGGTTTTTTTCTGAATATTTGGATATGAAGCGGCTAAGAGCTGCTAACCGACCGGTCAGTTTTTGGACGTCTTTGGGGTTTTTGGGATGTTGGATGTTTCGGACTGCCCTGATCTGGCTGGGGTCGGCTTCGATTCCTCTTTTTGTTACTAGGTATCCCAGGAATTTCCCAGAAGTTACTCCAAAAGCGCATTTGGTAGGGTTCAACTTCATGTTGTATCGTCGTAGGACTTCGAAGATTCGTTGTAGATGCATGACATGGTCTTAAGCCCGTACTGATTTGACTAACATGTCGTCAATATATACCTCCATTGTTATCCCGATGAGCTCTTCGAACATTTGATTTACCAACCTTTGGTATGTTGCATCTGCATTTTTTAGTCCAAAAGGCATAACTTTATAACATAACATACCTCGATGTGTAATGAATGCTGTTTTTTCTTGGTCTTCGTGGTGCATTAGGATTTGATTGTATCCTGAGAATGCGTTCATGAAGCTCGTAAGCTCGTGGCCTGCCGTTGCATCGACTAGTGCGTCTATATGTGGTAGGGGGAAAGAATCTTTAGGGCACGCCTGATTGAGGTCGGTGAAGTCTATGCATAAACGGTTCTTTCCGTTCTTCTTTTTGACCACTACGACGTTGGCTAACCATTCCGGTAATGAACCTCGCGGATATGTCTGTTCTTTAATAGTTTGTCGACTTCCTCATCCACGATTTTGTTTCTTTCCGGGGCAAATTTGCATCTTTTTTGCTTGATCGGGGTTTTTTCCGGGTCTACCTGCAATCTGTGAGTTATAATGGAGGGGTCGATACCTGTCATATCCTCGAACGACCATGCAAAGAATTCGTGATGTTCTTTGAGGAATTCGATCAATTTCTCCCTGATGTTCGAGGTTAATCTAGACCCGATGGATACCTTATGATCTGGGTGTTCGAGATGAATCTGTATTTCATCGAGGTCTTCAACTTTTGGTTCTTTATAACTTCGATCTTCAGCGTTTGATGAGGTTGAGCCGACCTCTATCTGGTTAACCTCGATGAATACTTTCTGTTTGAATGTAGTGACGTAGCATTCTCTTGACGAGATCTGTTCTCCTCGTACCGATCGGACTCCCCATGGGGTAGGAAACTTCATGATTTGGTGATATGTTGAGGGTACTGCTCGAAGTTCATGGATCCAGGGTCGTCCCATAATCACGTTGTACGCTGAAGGTGCGTCTATTACCTGAAATTTTGTGAGGAAGTTAAGCCCTTCAATGTAAGTGGGAAGCGTGATTTCTCCTAAGGTTGTTTTGTGTTCTCCGCTGAAGCCGATCAATGTTGTAGATCTCTTCACGATATCTGTTTCTTTCACCTGCATTTCTTTTAAAGTGCTAAGGAAGATCACGTTAGAGGAACTCCCGTTATCGATGAGAGTTCGTTTGATTAGACAGTTCGATATTAAAAGAGAAATAACTAGTGCATCGTGGTGTGGGAGTGAGAGTTCAGATACTTCACTACTAGAGAAGCTGAGGGTTGCCTGATCATCAGGTTTAGCTTCTTTAGGTATGTTTGTTGTATATTTGAGGGACCGGCAATGCCTCTTTGCCGATGACTGGGAGGCGCCACTGATCTCCGAACCTCCAGTTATGCAATTTAACGTTCGATCGATTCTCGGGGGTTCGATAGGCTGAGTTTCCATATGATTGTCTCTTCTATTCCAATTTTCTCTTCCTTTTGAGGTCAGGAGATCGACTAAGTGACCTCTTTTGAGAAGCTCGATCACCTCAAGTCTAAGTGCGATGCAGTCGTCTGTTCTATGTCCATGGTCGTTGTGGAAGTCATAAAATTTATTCCTGTCTCGCTCATTATCAGGTGTCCTCATCTTTGGGGGCCATTTGACGTTTTGACCGAGCCCCTTCAACGCATTTACGGCTTCCGAAGGTGTTATGCAAAGATTATATTCGGGTAGTCTTCTGTCTGGGCGTTCGGGTAGCCTTCTATCTCTGGGGTCGAATCTGGGGTTGCGAGGATATGGATCTGCTCGATACCTCTCGTTTCTGATGTGAGACCTATGTTCCTTGCGAGGTTGATCATTTCGGGGTCTAAATTTGGATGAGTTTGCTTCGTCTTCTTCCCATTTGATCTGTGCCCATGCTTTGGCGAGGACGTCTTCCATTGTCTTGTACGGATATTTTGTTAATTCTTTGTAAAGATCTGAACTCCTTTTTAAGCCTTTCCTGAAGGCCGATACGGCGGTGTCGACATTACATCCTGGGATCGATATTTTTTCTCTATTGAATCATCCTACAAAGCTTTGTAGGGTTTCCTTCGATTTTTGGATCATTGTGTAGAGATCGTCGGCGTATTTCTCGATCTTTCGGCTACTAGCGAACTGCTCAACGAACAGGTCGTTGACTTGAGCGAAGGTGGAGATCGATGAGTTTGGTAGACTTGTAAACCATTGGAGTGCTGGTCCGGATAGGTTGCTTCCGAACCCCTTACACATCCCGGCTTCCCTACTTTGTCATGGGATTGAAGTGGTGACCATCATTTGTTTATATTGTGCTATGTGGTCGTCGGGGTCGGCACTGCCATCGAACAGTTTCATAGATGAGAAGGTAAATTTTGGAGGCATCTCCACAAGGCTGATTTCCTCTGTAAATGGAGAATCTGTGAAGCTCGTCGGGGCCGCTTTGCGAATGGGGGTGGGAACTCCGGGGATTCGTGTGAGCATTTCCTCCAACCGCTTCAGTTTGTTCTCGACCTCGATTTCGGGTTGGATTTCGATGTATTCGAACCCTGGGGGAGGTCTAAGATACGGATCGCTGGCACCCTCCTTGTTCTGTTGTCCTTCGCTGGTTCCTGCAAGGTTTTGGTTAGCAATTTCGTTAGCAGAATTTAAAAGTACCTGTTCGCGTAGCTGACTGGTTTTTCGAGTTCGAGGGGGTTGTCGATGAACTCTGTTAGGGAATTGATTTGATGAACTGAATGTTTCCATCCGAGCTTTGAGAAATGAGTTTTCTGTTCGAATGGTCGTGAGTTCCACAACGGTGGAGTCGAGTCGTTGTTGGATCGCTCGCAGCACTTGGGTAATATCTCCATTTCCTCCTACGGGAGGGGTTGTTGATGGCGAATCCCTCCGATTGTCTTGAGGATTCGGGGTCGTACTGCTTCGGCCGTCGACTGTCATCTTGAATATGGTTGGTCAGAGTCCCACGGTGGGCGCCAAATTGTAGTTGGTCGATTTCTACAATTAACTTGATATTATGTTCGAGCTCTGGCAACCAAACAGATTCCTCGAGGCCGAAGAAAGAAATTGAAATGAGATTTAGCACGTATATGGGGATTCAAGTATAGTACTAGCCTGATTGTTGAATATTCGAATGAGTCCCTGCTTCACTCTTTAGCTATATTTATATAGATGGAATTATAACCTCTTTTCCGATAAATAAGAGATTCTCCCTTATTTCCGGGGATAAACACTTATCCCTACAAGGGTTTTGACCGAGTCTCGTCTATCTTTAATCGTCCCCTTTTTGACTTGGCCTCTTAGCTTCGAGCTCTACAACGGATTGCTCTTTATCTCTTACTCGTCATCAACCCTCTCGATCTCTGATCGTTGGGTCTCGACGTGCATTTATTAGGCCCTAAGACCCTTGAATGAGCATGGGCCTTGTTTATTGGGCTTTGATAAAATAGACCTCTACAACTACTCGCATATTAGCATGTCATATATGACATTTTAACATAATTCGTAACTCATCGAAATTTAATATTAAACTACTCTTATATTAGTATGATGCATATGACATTTGAGAAAATTTGTGCACCTGAATAATATTAGAAGTGATAATTTTTAGTATTAAAAGTGATTATTTTTATGGGAGATCTAAAACTCTGATTGGAATAAAATAAACTCTATTTGGGGTAAATTTAACCCTAATTGGATTGAAATAAACCTTAAAAATGAACATTTTATATTTTTCTTTCATATTTTATTCGGAGTACCAAAGGCATGCGACATCTTAAATGAAAGAAAATGAAAAACTTTAAGATCAATTATATGAAAAACATTGTGTTCATAACTTTTTAGTCTGAAATTACTCTCTTATTAACATGGTGTATATGAAGTTTTAGCATGAGAATAACATGTAAATTTGCTCTTAATAACATGTGTTGTTTGTTCATTTTAGCATAATTATATGTTCATATTAGCATCACATTAATTATTTTCATTTTAGCATGACGAAATTATATGAGAATAAGAAAGCACAACAATTATTGAATTACCATATATAATACATAATTGAGATGTAATTAAACTCTAATTGGGGTTGAATAAACCCAAATTGGATGAAATAAATATAATTGAATGGTATAAACTCTAACTGAAATGAAATAAACCCTAAAAATTAATATTTTGTACTTTTCATCCATATTTTTTCGGATAAACATACGTATTCGAGATCTTAAGTAAAAGAACATAATTTTTTTTAATTTAATATATTATATTCCTTTCATTTTATCATGACTAAATTACATGAAAATAACATGTAAATTTACTCATAGTATTAATTATATGTATTGTTCGTTCATTTTAGCATTGTCATATGTTCATATTAGCATTATATTGCTTTCATTTTAGCATAACAGAATTGCATGAGAAGAACATATAAATATACTCATAATAATATTTGTGTTGTTCGTTCATTTTAGCATAGATATATGTTCATAATAGCATGTAAGTATGTCCATGTTAACATTATATTGCTTTCATTTGACGGAATTGCATGAGAAGAAGAAAACAGATAAATTGTGAAATAAACCTTAATTGAAATATAATGAACCATAACAAGAATAAAATAAGCCCCCAAAATGAATATTTTATATTTTTCTTTCATATTTCTTTGGATAAACAAAGCCATGTGAGATCTTAAATGAAATAGTATGAAAAAAGTTGTAATTTGATATATTATATGAAAACAACATTACATTTATGAATTTTTAGAATTAAACTATTCTCATATTAGTATTGTGTATAAGGTATTCTAGCATGACGTTACATATCAGTATTACGAATGTGGATGAAGTTATTATTATTTAATTTAAGATTTTCAGTTTATTGTGAAATTTATCCAACATGTAACTCACACCAGCACTATTTATCACACATCGAAAATAAATTTGAATGATATTACCAATATCAACATAATTCATGTCAATTTAGCATAAACTATGAACCATTCCGGTATGATATATATGTCATTTTAGCATGAACTATAACTAGTAACAAAATCATCGACGAAAAAAATGAAAAATTAATACCTAAATCAGAATTGAATACAATGTATAAGATAATTAAAAAAATGAATACGTGAATTAACAACATTATATAAAGAAGATGAAATAAGATAAAAATTTAATTCGGGTGATTTACACAAAAATAGCATCTTAATATATATAAAGACAAATAAGTTGATCTTATTTATAAAAAATAAATAACATATTTAATTTTGAAATTTAAAATGTTTAAATATATGAAACCTAAACCTTAAACAATAAATCTAATGTGATAACTCTTTTAGTTGATCTTATCAATTTAATGTTAAATATCACTGATCTTTCAACCATAATTCTCGGTATTTATGTTGAGATCACGTGTAATGACTAATGATTGATATTTGTTTTTAGGAAAAATGTGTAAATACACCCTTAATTTAAAATATTTTTAATTTTTAAATTATATTAAATATATTAAAAAAATTAAGATCCACATCCAAAATCTTTTAATGAGTACAAATCTTTAAAGATAGTGTACTTGATATATATATACATATATAATATGTATATATTACCACTTCTCATTTGTAGTTTTTATTTTTTTTGTATATTTGTGAAGTTCTCAAGTTGCATATAAATCATTGAGATCATGATATTTTATTTCTGTACAGGCAGGTTTGTAAAGTTACATGTAATAATATATAACAATCTGTATTTAGGTTGCCTAAGCGGAATTCAAGTGGTGCCTGTCACTTTTACTTTTTTATTATATATTATTGAGTATTACTATTTACTTATTAATTTTTCATTTACCATATATCTATATCGGTTGTATAATAAAAATTGAGATGTAGGATGTTTATAAAAGTACCAATTATTTTTTCAACATTTCCTACATCCCACATCGCTTGTAGAGTGACAAATTTAAATGTAAGTTGTTGTATAAAAGAGTGGATAACTTTAAATTGAAATCTCAAATTATTTTTACAATTTCCATACATCCCACATTGATTGTAAATTGAAGAATTGAGATATAGGTTGCTGTATAAAAGAGTGAAAAATCTCAATTTTTTTTATTTAATCATATTTTGAACAAAACATTTCAAAAAAGAAAAAGAAAAAAATTGATTGGTTGTCTAGAGCGATTTCTCCAACCTTGAAAAATACATAAGTAATTTATAATTTAGTCGATCTAATTCATATATTTAGATACTAAATTTAAGATTAAATATAATTTTATTATTGTTCATAAATATTTTTTTTAATAACATTCACTTCCTGTGCATCGCACAGGTGATATACTAGTTTAATCCAAAACGAATAATAGTATTTGTAAACCAATCAAGAAAACCTAAAAATTCAAAGTCATGTTTGAACCAATAACACCAATTTTGATTTTGCGCATAAAATACACAAAGAAGAGAGATAGGTGAAAACGAGAGAGGGAGAGGAGGGAGAGAGGAGAGATGAGAGAGATCGGGAAGAGAGAGAAAGAGAAAGTAGAATAAAGAGGAAAAAAAAATAGGCGGTGTACGAGAGAAATAAATAGAGAGATGAGAGAGTTGATAGAAAGTCATGTTTCAAAATATAAGAATTATTGAATTACCATAATACCCTCTTTTACTTAAAGTTGTAAATAATTACAAGTATGTCACCTTTCATTTGACCAAAAATTGACTGAATTGTAGCCATCAAGATCCAAGTCATAGACGAATTAGATGGGTTTCTAGTTCTCACATGGGAAAATGGTTCTCATTTGAACCCTTTCATATATATATATATATATATATATATATATATATATATATATGATTTGGTTCAAATGAGAACAGCGCTTCATGTAGGAACGTGAGAACGGGCTTGTTTAGTGTAATTTTAGTGCTTTTCTTACTGTATTTTGATGCAATTTTTTAATTTTTTTTAATGCTTTTCTTATTGTATTTTAGTGCTAGATGATTTAGCACCAAAATAAAATAAGAAAAGCACTGAAATTACACTAAACAAGCCCGTTCTCACGTTCTCACACCAAACTTAGTTCCTATTATAACCAACCCCTATATATATATATAGGGATAGACTATAATGAGGACTACTCTCTGTGTGAGAACTATGAACAAATCCTAGCCTTTCAATTTGTATGGATGAATGATTGAGATTAAAATTAGGAAAGATGACATAATTATCAATTTAATAGATAAATTATAAGAAAAATAATATTAATATAATTTTATATCTATAATAATATGAAAATATCCAAATAAATCTCCATATCTCATTCTCTCTCTCTCTCTCTCACACGTCCTCTCTATTTCTCTTTTCTAGTCGTCGACCATTGCTGAGTCACTGTAGATCATCGTTTAAGTAACGAAACCGACATAGCACCAAATTTAAACATTCTAACCTACAAAATTTAACATCATAAGCAATAAATTCCCCTTTGTTAGTAAGAACATTTGAAAAATCATGGTATACATTGATCGAAAATAAGAAATTTGATTGAATTTTATAAAATGTTGCAATGTATGTTATCAACAATTCTATTTATTATTACCTTCGTCCCAATAGTAAGGTCCCCCTTCTATTAAAAATAGAGATAGTAAATAATAAAAAGGGAGACCTTTCTATTGGGACAAGGAGATATTATATAACATTTCAATGATTATAATATTATTAATTTCTTAAATTTTAGTCAGAAATAATTCATTGCTTGTTTTGTAACATTTTATTGCTTCTCAAATCCCGTTTCAGTGCATGATGCGCAACAATTCAAATTTTTTCAATAGTATATATGATGACAATTGATGCTTTGTTAAGTGTTGTTTGTTACTTATTTATGAGAAAATCATCGCTTACCCAAGGAATTTTAAAAAAATTATCTAATCATTGTTTATGTAGAATCAATACATTGCTTGCTGACACGTTATTTATTAACAAAATAATCATACTGTAAGTGCACAATGTGTTTATAATACTTAGGTGAGTAAGAGTATCGTATCCCACAAGGACTGAAGCTCGATAAAATTACCAAACTAAAACATAGGTAAAATACCAATATCTAAGCCTAAGAAATTAATAGGATTAGAGAATATAGAAAATAAAATAAACTAGAAGTATAAAATCGCATAAAATAAATAAACGCTTAATAAATAACAAATAATGGAAACGGAGGATTCTAGGGATCGTGCGCCTACAACAGATATCAGATTGATTTATTGCTTACTTAACCTTCGTTACTTCATTAAAGGTGAAAAATCACTAATATGCTATCAGATTGTTCATAGAACACATGTCATAACATAGAAATAACAAGCATGTACTTCATTGCGGTCGGTTCTTCACACACGTTGTTACTCACAATCACGTTCCTTGGAATTAAATCCTTATGCAACATTAGTTCACTGTGGTCGGTTCTTCCTATCATCACATAAAATGATTCACCTATTTTATCCCACTAGTTAACCAGTCACGACTAGAATTTTCCAATTAACTAGCTAGCATACATATGTTGTGGCCCTCAACACACATATAAGAAATCCAAACTATGTAATCAAATGTCCAATGATGAACGAAAAAATAATTTAATATATCATATCATTTAATCCATAGTATTTGCAAATCCTAGAATCCCTAGAACAATTTAGCTAGACATTATAGAAATAAAATAAAACAAAGTTTGAGTCATCATAGAATTGAAATAAATGAAATCGGTGATCTCGTGTAGCATCCAATCATCTTCTACGATGAATTCTCGCTCCACACGTCGAACTCTGCCTCTTTAACAGTCTTGATAAATTCCTCCGAGTAAAGATGGTGTTGAACACCTCCTCCGTCTTCTCGGGATGCATGGAAGTATATCAATGTTGTCTTAGAATGTTTATCTATATTTGTGACTTATGGTGCCTCTGCAAATCGCGTCTCTCTTGAGTGGAGTATGGAAATTGTCTCTAATTAGATTTGGAACCCTAATTATAAGTAAAAACTCGTCCAACCGCGGAGCACACAGCACCGGTCGACCGAGCTCAGTAGGTCGACCCAGAGAGCTATTTTTACACAGGGTCGACCCAGGTGAAAAAGTGTGGGTCGATCGGGCTCTTTGTAGTTTCTTCACGACAGGGTCGACCGAGCCATCCCGGGTCGATCCAATGCATTTTCAAACTGGGTTTCGAATTTTTACGGGCTTTTATCACTTAATCCACTCCAGTGTGCTTTAATTAAGTCATTAATTACGCCCAAAGCCTAATTAAATCATCCCTTAGCTCTCTTCAGCTCCAAATTGATCATTTTACACCAAATTTTCAACAATTTCGTCACTTTAGCTGCAAAACTCGTAAACACATTAAAAACACCAAATGATAGGAATTTAGACACAAAAGCTAGTAAATTACACAACTTCTTAAGATAAAAACTATCATACTATGTCTGAAAGTTGTGTAAAATACACAGCTATCACTTGCAAAACATTAAGTTATTGCTAAATTCATATCGATAGCCCTATGGATTAGGGATTTTTTTTAAATCATAAATAATTCATTGCTTCTATTGTGATATTTTGTTGTTTCTCAAATACCATTTCATTGCATAATGTGCAACTTTTTTTTATTTTAAAATAAATAATATATGATGACAATTTCTAAATGATTCATAACAATCAACAAATAAGAAAAATGAATTAATTAATTTCGAACACAAAAAATAACTCATTATTTTTAGCACAACAAAAAAATACAAACAATAACAAAAATATATATTAAATGAATCATAAAAGATAAAAAAAATTATAAGCAGTGTTGGTGGATGATAAAAATTGTGGTGAATGAAACCAAAAAATGAAGAACTTCTATAAAAACCGTAGAGAAGATAAAATGGATAAAAAAAATTCTAAAGAATAAACATAAAATCACGTTGTAGTGGGAGAGAGAAATAAAGAAATAAAAATAAATGTAGATATGGTTTGATCCATTATTGTGGGATTGAATTATTAAAACACTATGATGCCCATATTCAATTATAAAAAATTATAATTAAAAAAAATATTAAATCTCAATCTAAATCTGCACCATTAAATTTGATAGATCTAACGGCTATAAATAGTTCTTATTTCTCACCCAAAAATGTGTTCTCATTTGAACCAAATCTTATATATATGGAGTATATATATATATATATATATATATATATAATTAGGTTTAAGATGCGACGGAAGTTGAAAGTTTGAATCGTAGAGAAATTGAACTGATGGCGATGGATACTAAATTTACAACTTGAAACATCATTCTGAGAACTGCAGTGGAAAAATTATTAGCATCAAAGAAAGCCACCTGCTTAAATTAATTCATAAAAGGCATACGAAAAATGATTGTGGTTTCTTCGATAAATGGGAATGAATTCATCTGAAAATATTTTTATTTTATCAGATTTAAGCTAGGCTCAATGCGAGCTCTTGAATGAGAAATCAAATTAAAGGTTAATTTCTTGCCTGATTGTGTCGGTATTCAAACATAATTTTAAATTTGGGAATATATATACATATATATATATATAATTGTTAATAATTACTATGGTTATATAGATTATATGGATATCCTTATCCAGTATTGACGACTTCCAAATAAAATTGAACTGGAAAGTCAATACATTAGATTTATAAGTAATCATAAATTTAAAATAAAAAATAAAAAACTGCCCACCAAACGAATAGATGTTTTTTTGCACGTATTGCCTATATATACATACATACATATACGCGTGTGCATATATATATATAGAGAGAGGATGGATCAAATGAGAACCTATATCCCATGTGGGAACTAGGAACTCATCTCATCTATTCATTGTTTTGATTTAGATGACTAAGATTTGGTCAATTTTTGGTCAAAGGCGGAGTGGCAAACTTGTAATATTTGAGCATAATTTTCGAAAATCATATAGACAACACTTTAAATCCGTTGTCTATTCTTATAAATTTCGTATGCTAAAATGAGAGTACTATCATGCTATTATGAACATACATACATGCTAATATGAATATATATATATATATATATATATGCATGCTAGTATGAACATATATACATACTAGTATGAACATATAATGTTTTACTATTAACGAACACTACTACTGCTATTATGAGTAAAATTTATGAGTTTTATGAATATTTTTTCATGATGTTATGAATATTTTTTCATGCTATTATGTGTATACTTCTATGTTATCGTGAATATATTTTGTCATGCTATTATGAGTTTAACATCACGCTATTATGGACGAAAAAATATATTCTCGAATAAACATATGAACAATGGATCTTAAATGAAAGAGCACGAAAAGAGCTTTAATTTGATATATAATTTGCGTTAATCTAATGAAAAATGAGCAAGTTATGGATGTTTAAAGTTTAAATAAAATTAAAACATTGTGTGGTTGAGATTAGTTCATAGTTCTCACATGGGGATTGATTCTCATGTGAACCATACCCTATATATATATATATATATATATATATATATGGATTAGATCAAAAATACACCTTTTCCTGGTATAGGAACTAGGAACCCATCTTATACCGTCCACCTAGATAATCTAATGGCTGAGATTAAATGTCAAAGTCAAGGCAAAAAAAAGAAAGCGGGGTATACTTGTCAAATCCCCATAAAAAAGCTGATGTCATCACTTTTTAAAAAAAATCCTAAAAACTTTGAACGATCATAACTCACTCATTTCAAATCGGATTAACGCAAATAATATATCAAAATTAAAGATCTTTTCATGCTCTTTAATTCAAGATCAGTCATGGATATATTTGTTCAAATAAATATAGACGAAAAATACAAAATATACATTTTTACTCGTGTCCAGCGCAAAAATGCTTTCGTTAGCTTTTAAATAATAGTTCGTCAGCATTATGATAAGTTGATAACGTATGCTAATGAAACATTTGTTATATGCTAACGTATTGCATTTATTGTGCTAATGAATGATTGTCATAATGTTAACGTAGTACGCACACTTATATTATCATTATGATTTATTACATTTCAATTATGACTTATAATTCTTTTTTATGATTTAATTTTTATGTTTTAGTTACTAATTAAATATTATATATTATTTATTTCATCAAACTAGAATATATTAGTTAGAGTTTTATTCATCCATTTATGGTTTGTAACTTATGCTAATGATGAATTGTCATATGCTAACATAGTTTATTCGCAATGCTGATAAAATAATATCATTATGCTAATGTTTTATATTTATATTGTTATTATGATTCATTCCATCCAATTGGAGTTTATAATTAATTTTTAGAATTTAATTATATTTTTAGATCATTGAAGTTTATTATATCTGAATTATGGTTTATTTCATCCTATTAGAATTTATAATTACACTTTAGAATTTAATTTTTTGTTAACAATATGAGAAAAAATTTCATTAGCATAAAGATAGCACTTCGTTAGCATGATGATAATACTTCGTTAGCATAACGATATGTTATCAAATATCCTCCACGATTTTTATAAGAATTACCAAATTACGTTAATACTCCCGCGCGATTTTTTTTTTCAAATATTACAGAATTGCCACCACTCATTTTAATCAAATTTGGACCATAGATCTTTATTGATTGTATGGTGTGAGATGGGTTCCTAGTTCCTACACTAGGTAGGGTTTGCATTGTAACCCTCCCCTATATATATATATATGTATATTAATTAATTGATGTTCTGATTAATTTCTATATTACAAGGAATTCATGGTTTATTTTTATTGAGTTGGCTAACCTTTTCGTTTTAACCAATGGGCGTGTTGATATTAGCCTATTTTTTTAGTTAATGGATTAAATTTTCATCATTATATGCAGATAAATTTCATTTTTATAATAATTTGAAAATCATACAGCATAATACATAGTACTTTATTGAATTCAAATTTCAATATCTTAATAACTAATATAATCACTTTACCAACTAATCATAAATATAATGTTCATTTTGTGATAATGACTGAACCAAAGTGATGAGTCTGTGGACTTAAAAAGTATTATATGTTGCATAAAAAATGTTTATCATATATATACATACAACTTTTCTGTTACTTAATTTGAAAAAAAAAAAAGTTTTCGTCAAAATAAATAAAATACAAAAATGTGTTGAAAGTGAACACAAAAATATTTAGTCACGTTTCTTGCATTAAAAATTTGAATAATTTTTGTCGTCGAATGTTTGTGGTCAAAACCTGATCAACTACATAATTGGTTTTCTTGCACCATTAGAGTTCGATATGAATAAGGTGGCAACCTCTATTGGCCTAAAACTATTTGACCAATCTCTATTTTTTTTTCGTGGGCTATTATTTTCTTTTTTTTTTCTTTTTTTTTTTTTGAGAAATTTTTGTGGGTTATTATTGACAACGCACCACCATTCTTCAAATTTCTGTATTAATATTTATTATGGTTGCCAGAATATGTCTGACCTCTTCAACCACATCAATAGCAATTTTGTCTGAGGTCCACTAAAAAATATTAAATTAATTAAATGATTTATATTTAAGTTAAATAGTATAAAACTTTGTGTGAAATGTTAAATAATGTCAGCGGGCTATTTCACGACGTAAACGAATTGAATGCTCTTATGCTCGCCCACAAATTGGTATTTATATTTACTTTAATTGTAGGTAGCTACAAAAATTAATAAAATATTAGTATTTATAAGTAATTTATAATTTGTGATCAATTTTGTATATTTTTTTAATCTTATTTTAATTGTTAATAGTAATTAAAGATTTTTTTTTATATTTTTTAGATCGGCTTCTAATAAATTGATTTTTTTCAACATATCTTATTATGTTTTGCTAGTGTAATTTAAATCAAAATTTTATCACACTGAAATAATACATTTACACACTTTCTTCCAATTTTATAAAAAGTGACTTTTTCACATACTTTCTTCCAATTTTATCCCATATCGAAACATTATAAAATTTCCTACATTAATTTACCACCAAATATTCACTTAAGAAAAAAAAACGTACCACCATATATTAGGAAAATATAATTTACTAGAATTTGATATAGGTTAAGAGAGAAAGAGGATATAATGTTTGACACATTTTTTACTTCTTAATTTTTGTAAAAAACACTAAAACATCAAATATTATATATGAAACGGGTGAGCATTATCCATCACTAAAATCATAAATAAAATAGTGATTTTCTTGAAGTAGACTACAATCATACCAAATACATTTCTTAATTAGCTTGAGTACTTCGAGTAGAGATCCTCTAGTCCCATTTGTGTGTGCCAACTGTGTGCCACCATTAAAATTATATATTGTTAATAATATTTTTTATAAAAATAAAATTTGTTTTATCATAACTAATCAAAATTAATATTTATTGCAAAAAAATTAAAATTTTAAAAAAATATATGCCCTAAGTTTGGAATAATCAACCCCAAAAATCAATTATATTAACTAAAAAATGAAAATTAAATATTAAAAAATAATTATAAACCCTAATTGGGTGGAATAAACCCTAAATAATAATGTAACATTATACTAAATCAAAAGAAATTAAAATTGAAGAAAAAAATAAAAGAAAAAGTAATAATTTTAAGGTGTGGCACACGGTTGGCACACACAAATTGGGACTAGATGATCTCAAGTGGAGTACTTCTATACTTCCCATTCAAATACCGTTATAAAAATTGCTCCCACAATTAAGTTGATATTACCCATAATTTATTAATCATTCAGGAGTAGAAGTTGACATATTCCGAAAAATTAAAGAACAATAAGAATATCTAACTTAGTCTGTAACTTGAAGGGAAAAAAAAACAATTCAATCTTAATAGTACAGTTGCGCGAATTCAATTAACTAATTATAATTCATAAAAAAACATTAGTCAAACAAATTAAAATAAATAAACTAATCAATGGGGTGACACTTGCTGATAATTGCCTAATAGTGAATTATCATGCCCAAGTTTCAAAATTCTGACATAATGATTGTGGCCAAAAAAATGAACTTAAATTTATTAGAGTTACATAAACTTCAACCATAATATAATTTAAAGCAATTTTCAGGAGAATGAAATACAACCCGGAATTCACATGAGCCCTCTGTCATAATTTATAAACATAAGTATTACATTTTGTAAAGAGAAAAATCAAACTGCAAAACCTTTTTGGAATGATCCAGTTATGGAAAGTGTATGAGTTCGCGACTGAAAATATAGAATTTTACGAATAACGTTGTAGGAGGATTATACTTACAACTAGCGTGTTTTTATATTCTTATCATAACACAAAAATAAAAGATAGAATCACACTTACGTTAGACCGTTTAACAAATTTGTCACGTTAGACGTATCTCTATTTGACCCATGAGTTAATTTCTTCATTTTTTTTGTTTTTTTACAAATATATATTTAATTTTTTAAATTTTATTTTTTTTATCCGACGTCTTGTACAGTGCACTTGATAATTTATTTTTTAAGAAAAAATAAAAAGATATCCTAAAATGAAATTACTGAATCATAAAATTAAATTGTATTGATTTAATTTTTTTTAGCCCGCGTGTCGCACAGTGCATTCACGCGATGTTAACACGTGGGTTCATGCATTATGTTCGATAATTAATTTTTTTAAAATAAATATATATTCTAAAATGGAATTAGTGAATTCTAAAATTAAATTGAATTAATTTAATTTTTTTTTATTCGACGTTTCGCGCAATGCACAAGTTCACAAATCAGCATAGACTCGTGCATTGCACTCGATGTAAAATAATAATTTTTTTTAAAAAGCCCGAAAAGAAACGCAGATAGAAACGAAAAGAAATGGAAGAAGAAAATGAAAAAAAATGATAAAAGAACTGGAAAAGAAAAAGAAGGAAAAAAAAAAGAGGTGTGGAAACCAAGGCGGGAAGGGCGGGTTTGAATTTTATTTAACCCGTCTAACGGATGAAATCCATTAAACAGTCTCATACAAGTTTTTGTCTAAAAAATTATGATTAAAAATATTGGATTATATAAAATTGTAGGCTAGACTATATCATGTGCTCGTGAATTCAATTAATTATCATAAGTGTTACTTTTTCAGGAAATTATCCCAGGTGTTATTATTTTATAATTTTTTGTAGTGAAATTATTATTATTACTACTATTATTATTTGTGGAATTATTATTTTATATTTATGAAAAAATGATGATATTTTGCTAAGACGGTTTTTTTTTTCTTTTTTCTTTTTGGTTAATTATATTGTGTTTGTCGGCCGACTGCAGGCCCAAAACGAATCAATTTGGATTTTGCTCTATACAACATGATTGTTCTACCGGGCTAAAGTTTATGGACCAGGTCCAACAAATACGACAGTTTTAAATATGAAAAAAGTCGGATGTTTAAACTATATTTATTAATTGATGGTTAGT
Organism: Perilla frutescens; assembly: GCA_026008535.1. Taxonomy (NCBI): domain Eukaryota; kingdom Viridiplantae; phylum Streptophyta; class Magnoliopsida; order Lamiales; family Lamiaceae; genus Perilla; species Perilla frutescens. The sequence continues at coordinate 35,143,663 of BRKX01000020.1, read as the reverse complement.
TAACACATCTATTATACCTAAATAACACGAGATAATTTCACTTAGCTGTAGATTCGATATGAAGAAAATAAATAAATACTTAAGCCTCTTATAGTATTATTTATGATTGTCTGCTACCAGATATTTGAAGGTGTGCACTACGCGTTGATTAAATATCACACAGGCACATTACCACACTTAACCAAACAGGAGAGAGGCGGTCTTTTGTTAATCTGCCGTGGTTGTTTTTTTTTTTTTTCCAACCTGATATATACCCTAAACTGAAATTATTTAACCATAAAATTAAATCATTAGATGCTTGCGCGGTGTATTAGGCCAGGCGCTTTTAATTAATTTTTTTAAAAATAAATATATATACTAGAAAATAAAAATAGTGAACTATAAAATTAAAATGAATTAATTATTTTTTTATCAGGCGGTAGTGCGCGAGCCCAACGCACTACGCTCAATAATTAAAATTTTAAATTAAATATAAATCATAATTGAGATGAAATAAAAATATTTTGAAAAAAAAAAAAAACGCACGCACACGCACACAATGAAAATGGCATTTAGATGGGTTTGGCCATCTAAATTTTGTCATACTCATGAGCCGGGTAACGATCACGAGTGAGCACAGCCCAAACAAAATTGATAATTGAGATTTTTGTGCTTTTTTTTTTTTACTGCAACTTGGGGCTATTTCAATACCATTTTATGAACTGTAGCAACCCGAAATTTTTTTAAAAAAATTGCTACATTTTATTTTCAAAACTGATTTTTTTTATATAATGCATGTTATAATATTTTTGGTTACGTTCCTATAAGTCGCGCCTATATTATTATTATTATTATTATTATTATTATTATTATTATTGATGATGATATTATATGATTTTCTTATTATTATTACTATTGTTATTATTATTAGTTGGTAAATATTATTTTATTTTATTCCAAGATCTTAAACTTTATATTTCATTTGTGTAGCTCAATATTTGCTTAAATGTCAGCCTAAGTGATTAATTTTAGCCCAATGATTTATTTTAATTTGGGCCAAGTACAATTATTCTAATCCCAAAATCTGAGCCAATATGAATATTTATTCTAGCCCACATTGATTGCCTTCTTCATGCAAAATCAGACGAATCATTTCTTCAATTCAAGATGAGAAACGTCTGGGGATTTAAATTTGTGATTTTCCACTTTCTCAAAATTTATTCCATGACATTTAAATCAAACCCTTTCAGCTCCAGATTTTGTGCTATAAAAGGAGCTCCATGGTTTCAATCTAAACACCAGTTATTTTCGAAGCATCATTTTCTAAACTCTTCAAAAGCAGTAGTTTCTTCTTCAAGGTATATATGTATATATTTTATGTTTTGCATTTCATTGGGAGCTAGGGGTGAAGGCAGATTCAGGTGGTGGTGTTGAGGGAGGTGAGGGTAATAAGGGAGAAAGATGATATTTGTGAGATATATGTGCATGTATATATACACACACATTTAGAGGAAGAGAACTGTGTTTCCATTAAAATTCTTTGTTGCACTCACCATGAGATATGAGAGTGGGAGGGAGAAGATTTAGTTAAATTTTGGATCTGTGGATAGCCGAGAAAGAGAGAAGGTTAGAGGGAGAGAGAGAATGTTATCTGTGTATTTCTGATGGGTGGCCGAGAGATTAGGGAAAAAGAAATAGAGGTGCTGTTTTGGGAGTTTGGCGAGAATAGTGTGAGGTAGATGAATTATTTTGTTAAATGATGTCTTGGCCGAAAATGAATAGTGATTAGAATAGTTGGGGTGTGAATTAATGGGGTTTGGGCTTTGTTAATGGTTTAAATGGGCCAAGAATGTTTTGTAGAGGGTTGGGCTTAGTATCATGCATTATTTATTTTTAGTATTTATTATTTATTTATTTATTTTTATTTGTTATTTATTATTATTATTATTATTATTATTATCATTATTATTATATTTAAATTTTATGTTAATATTTATATGTTTAATTTATTAATAGGCAGCGCGTGGACTAACTGACCCGTACTATTTTCCAAGTCGAAATTCAAGTCAAGGTGGGGGACCCGATGTGACGCACATTTTTGTATTTATCCTTATTATACTTTTATGCAGGTTCACAGTTGTTAACCTACGAGTTACAAATATTATTATTGGCTAACGAGCTGCATATGTCCCGAATGTAGCCTGGGGCTACCTACAGTTTAAATTGTTATAATTGTATAATTTGGATAAATGCCGTCACCACTGAGTCAATAACACTCACCCCAAAACTATTATTTATTTCAGGTTGACGATTTACTCGGGCGATGTGCGTGGTGACATGTGATGATGGATTTTAAAGAGTATTTATTATTTAAGCTTCCGTTGTATTAAAGTTAAATATTTTATATTTTAATAAAAGTGACGTCCCTTCTTTAATATTTTTTATTATTTTATTTTATGAAAATTGGGGCGTGACATGAACCAATTATATATTTTTAATGTACAAACTCATATTTAATCTAAGTATAAATTCCAGGTGTGATATAGAAGAAAACCTACTAGTCAAGAAGCTGGCACGACCCCCAGCGCGAGTGCCCACTCGCGCGAGCTACAGCACGGGCGAGAGCGAAACCAGAGTGCCCTTACCCGGGGCGGTTTCTCCAGAGTTGAAAGCGTGACCTACGGCGCGACCGCATATGCGAGTCACAGTCGCGCCCCGTGGCGCGAGCTACAGCGCGACTGACATCGCCCTGAACCACAAGCCATTGAGCGCAACTTACAGCTCGAGTGAGGGCATGACTGAGCCCGTGTCGCGCCCTGAGGGTCAGATGTGCAGAATCTGGCCTTTGGTTTTTCTTCAATCATTTTTTGATCTTTTCATTTTAAAACCTATATAAATACCTAACCTTTTCTATTTTAAGGGCAAGCCTCCAATTTGTAAAAAAAAACTAGAAAATATAGAAGAAGAAGAAGAAGAAGAAGAAGAAGAAGAAGATAGGGGTTAGGCTTGGAAGAAGAAGCTCTTGAAGGGTTGAAGTGGAAGGAAGATCTTGTGGATATTTTGTACATTATATTGGTTTAATCTAATCCTTACTTATGTTTTCTTTACAAGTTTGTGTTTTAATTCTCAAGAGCATGAGTAGCTAATTTCTCTAGGTTTTGGGGTGTTGGATCCTTTGATGATTGGTGTTTGAGATGAATGTATGATGAATGTATCTTCTCCTCTTTATTTCTTATAAATCAATGTGTTGATTTGTGAATGCTTTTGGGTGGCCTCCATTTGGATTCATTTGTGTACTTAATGTGTTATGAGAATTAATCATTATGTATGTGTGTTTGATTTATAAGTCCATTTACTTGTGTTTAAAGAGAATGATGAGTATTTGGAATGTTGATGATGATTTAGAACCTAAGTAAGCTTGTGTATAATATTTACTAGAGATAGTGATTTTTACACTTGCCCACATATTTAAGATGCTTGAGAAAGTACTTAGATAATCTAATGTCCAAATCATGTTGAGAGAAGAGAGATGTGTGATTCATGTGGTTTTTTTTAGAATATCATCATTAAGGATTTAACACCCTAGAACCCCTTTTTTATTCATCTTTTAAATCATTCCTTTGAAGTCTTGACATTCTACACCAGTGTAAGACTTGTGTTATTTGTTTAAAGTAGAAACAAACCTTTCAATGAAATGTTGATTGTTTAAATAGTGAACATAACTTGGGTTAACATTACTTGCATTGATGATCGACAACAGTTGGGGGGCAACTATAACTCTTATTCCTTGAGGTTCGACTCGTATCATTGCTTGCTACATTCATGTACACTTGCACTTGGCACAATTATTATTTGAGGTTTAAAATACCGCATCAAAAATCACCAACCTCAAATTGGACATCATGACTATGGGTACCAACACGTGCTTTATAACGTGCATTAGAAGCCTCAAGACGAGTATGAGTAATATCATTGATATCCAGAAGCATGACGATCGACAACAGTTGGGGGGCAACGATAATAATAAATCAACTGGACTTCGAGGCATCACCGCATAAACGACCTGAAATGGAGAAAATCTCGTACTGCGGTTTATAGCAAAATTGTGGGCAAACTCCGGAGGAGGCAACTTGTTATCCCAATCTTTGAGATGTTTCCATACTAAGTAACATAATAAATTGCCCAAAGAGTGATTAACAACCTCAGTCTGGCCATCAGTTTGAGGATGGTAAACATTACCAAAATTTAAGTCGATGTTGGTCATTCGCCACAACGAACACCAAAAATAGCTCAGGAAACGGGTGTCTCGATCTGATACAATGGAATAGGGTAAACCATGCAATCAGTATACTTCACGAAAAATAAGACAACAACATGGACGACATCAGAAGTATGCTTAAAGGAATGAAGTGGACTATTTTAGAAAAGCGATCGACAACCACAAAAATAGAATCATGACCGCATACCATGCGAGGCAAGCCAAGGACAAAATCTATACTAATAGCACTCCAAGATTGAGTCGGAATAGGAAGAGGGCGATATAAACTGGCATTGATACTCGTTCACTTCGAAGCATGGTCAATATAACAATGACCCATAAAGCAAAAAACATCATGGTGAAGAGTAGGCCAAAGGAAGCGGCGATGCAAGAGCTCCACTAAGCGATCACGGCCAATATGGCCAATGCCATGCAATTCAGAAATAAGGCAAAGACAGAAGTTGCAGTCTGGGGCACAAAGGGAAAGTCTCTTGAATAAGAAACCATCACACAACACGAAGTCAGCAAAAGCGCCTTCATGTAGGCTCCTCAAAATGAGATAAAAAATGAAATCAGTCGAATATATTTCTTTGAAGTAATCAAACCCTAAAAGCACAACTCATAGCTCCGTCAAGAGGCAAACACGCCGACTAAGGGCATCAGCAACTTGATTCGAAATACCTGATTGATGCTTGATAACAAAAGTGAACTGCTGCAAATATGAAGCCCAATTTACATGGCGGATGGGCAACGAATCCCGAGAAGCTAAATGTTTAAGAGCTTCACAGTCCGCGTAAAGAATGAACTCTTGATGAAATAAATAATGGTGCCAATGTCACACTACTTGAATGGCAACATATAATTCAACATCATACATGTTGTATTGAGTTTGAGCCACCATTAGTTTTTCACTAAAAAAATGCTACTGGCTGCCATTGTTGACTAAGGAAATATCCAATGCTCACCTTAGATGCATCACAATACAATTCAAAAGGTAGCGAGAAATCTGGGAGAACCAGAACTGGAGCTGAAGTAAGCTTCTTCTTGATAAGATGAAATGTCGAATCAGCCACCGGTGTCCACACAAAAGTTTTAGCTTGCATGCAGTCAGTGAAATATGCCATAATTGTGTTGAAATCTTGCACAAAATGTCGATAGAAAGAGGCTAAACCATGAAAGCTACGCACCTCAGTAATATTTTTCGGTGTTGGCCAATCACAAATTGCAGTGATCTTGGTCTCATCGACTACAATACCACTAACTAAGATATAGCATCCCAAAAATAAAATATTAGGAACCATGAAAATACAATTATGTGGAGCTGCAAAAAATTATTCCCTACAGAGAAGTAATAAAACTGAGCTAGATAACCAACATGATCAACTTCAGATTTACTAAAATTAGGATGTTGTCAAAATAAATGACCACAAAATAACATTTGATTCATCACTCGCATAAATTTACTCAGAGCGTTGGACATCCTGAAAGGCGTAACAAGCCACTCAAAAAGGCACTTAGGGATTTTGAACGCAATTTTCCATTTTTCGTCAGGACGAATACAAATTTGATGATAACCATTGCGTAAATCAAGCTTGCTAAAAATAGTAGCGTTGCTGAGTTGATCCAATAAATCATCTACTCGCGAAATTGAAAAACGATAGCGCACTGTAATTTTATTACACAACTATCAACATACATATGCCACGTGCCTTCATTTTTTGGAATTAGTAACGCAGGGACATCGTAAGGACTCAAGCTCTCGCGAATGTGACCCCTCTGCAATAACTCTTCAACCTACCTACGAAGTTCAACATGCTCAGGAGGACTCATTCGATAATGAGAATGATTTGGCAAAGAAACTCCCAAGACCAAATCCATTTGGTGTTGGATGTCATGAAGTGGTGGCAAACCATCAGGTAATTTTATTGGGAATATATCAACAAATTTAGTGAGTAGAGCCTCTAATGGTGCTGAAATCGATGCTTCTAACTGCTGTAGAGGGGTCGATAGGATTATTTCGGTAACATGGAGATGAGGTTACCATGGGAAGATTTAGGATCACCCGTCGTCAGGGCTGAGGACTCGGTCAAAATTTGTTGATATATCCAAATAAAACGGTGATTAATCCCGGATAACTTGAGATTGTTTTGTTGTGCAAGTGAGGTTAGTTTGAAATCTTGCCTATAAATATTGGAGAATGAAGATAGAGAAGGGGCATCCTAGATCATAAGAACCTAAACAAGAAATATCACAAAGTCCTTACAATCGTTCGTTATATCTATACTGTTTTCCTTGAATAGAATGTTATTACTTTGTAAATCCTTAGAGTCCGAATCCGAACAATTATTAATTACAAATTTCATGATCTACAATTGCGAAAATGCTTGAGGCAATAACAGTTGCACAAAAGGTTCATGGTCTGTGTTATGAATAAAATTACAGTGAGATAATAAAAGAACCTAATGAGACAACACTAAATGAACATGTGGAAAACTCGGCACAAGTGTGAATTTAGTTCCATTAAGTAAAAAACTATATGTGTTGGAACGACCTTTATATATCACTGAATAATCAAATTGACAAGACCTTCCCAATAAAATATGGCATGCATCCATAGGGACTATGTTGCACCACATAGAATCAGAATATTTCCCTTGAATGGAAAAAGTAACAAGGAAGTTAACGCATTCTCTTTGGCATCATTTTTTTTTTTACCGTTATCGTGTGAAAAAAAATCACAATGTTGCCGTTTACATACTAGAAGACCCGAAAAAAAAAAAAATCAAAATCAACATAATTAACATCTATTTAAAAAATAATCAAAATATTTTTTTTCAAAAACTTTGTACAATTTTTTTTTTTAAAAAAAACATGCCCCATCCAAGCACGGGTGGCATCGAACTATTTCCCTTATGTGTGTTGTTAATGCCCGACTTTTACTAAACCCGCTTAGAGTCGAACTTGATTACTATTATTTTCACTTCTAGAAAATTACTATAGTATTTTAGGGAGGTTAAACATTTAATTCATTTAGCCTGAATTTATTTTTATATTAGTTTTGAAAATAGTTATATGTAATATTTTGATAGAATACTATAACTTTTATGTATTTTGAATGCAATACTAGGTTATGTTTAGAAAGTATAATTTTTTAAAAAAAGTATATAATTTTAAACTTGAGTATTTTGTTGAATAGCTTCATGACCTTATTTTTGAATTTTAAGAATTTAACGAAATGTATTTTTTTGTTTATTTTTTAACTTCATAATAGTGTGGCAAATGAGATCACGAGAATTAGCGAAAACAAATTTGGTAAATAGTGATAGTCTAATTACCTCCCAATAAAAATCTGAAAATGAGAATTAACGAAAACAAATTTGGACAATAGTAATGGTCCAATTACCTCCAAATAAAAGCGTTACAAATAATATTACCGATTTCATGATTGGGACCGTGGAGTACTTATTAATTTACAGTATATTTGAAATTCCTTAATATGTTTGCTCAAAAAGGAAAAAAAAAAAGAAGAAATTCCTTAATATGTATTGTCACTATAATATCTGGGATCAACGATCTATATATACTTGAAATTATATCGATTTTATCCCATGCTATTATAGAAAAAAAAACACTTTCTCTATCCAAGATAAGAATATATTTCTAAAAAAATGGCCACAGAAAAGTGCAAAAACCTCCAAAAATATTATTCTTAAGGAAGAATATCCAAAAAATATCCATGAAAAAAGAAAGAACATAAAAGAATTTCATAATAAAATCAAGGCAAAAAAGGATAATAGAAAAGGTATAGAATATACATATTTAAATTGCAAGGTATTCTTTTTGTTGTCGAAGGTAACCACCGAGGTGCGCACTAGGTAAATCTCGCCCCTGTGTAATAGCCTGCAAACCACACAGGGGAGGTAAACCACACTTGGCAAAGCTCACACCTAGTGGTGTTGGTGAGATTCGAACTTGAGACCTTTGGCCTCAAGATATCACCACTCCACCACTAGGCTTGGGATTGCAAGGTATTCTTGATATTGAGACTCGAGGGCTAGGAATTATAGAATATATGGAGTTTAAATTTTGTTCAGGGATTTTTTCATATGTATATGCTCATAATATGATACATTATCTGGTTCAATTTACTTTTAATTTTCTTGAAATTTAAATAATGACACTAAATGGATGCTGAACTTTTCTAGTTGGTTGCCAGAAGTAAATCATCCGATCGGATATTTCGTGAAGTTTATAAAGCTCTTTTTCCAAAATAATAATAATAATAAAAAAAATCTGTAGTTCTGTACATATCATTTATAACCTTCTATGATTAGAGATATTTCCATTTCCATAATAATAAATTAATAATAATCGGATAGAGATAAATAAAATGAGATATTTTTGCATCGCCCATGCGCATCACGTGACAACGGGCCCCGCATAAAAATATCTCACTAACTACCCTTCAAGCCTTCCTGGTTAAGTCTAGATTATTCCAATTTTACCGCCTTTCTTTCATACAGAGAGAGATGCCGAAAGCAGAGTTTAACCACGGTTGGGTAACTAACCCTAGCGCACTGCGCACCCGGCTCACGTTAACCGCATTTCACCCTCCTCTCAAAACTTAGCCATCTCCGCCTATATATTGCCTCAATTCCCTACCGATCTTTCATCAATTCTCCAGTTTCCTTCTCTATTTTAGTTTATTAGATTTCCCTGAATTTGTAAGAAATGGCCGCCGCTGATGTTGAATTCAGATGTTTCGTCGGTGGTTTGGCGTGGGCCACCACCGATCAATCGCTCGGCCAAGCATTCTCTCAGTATGGCGAAGTCGTCGAATCGAAGGTCTGTCTGTCGAGGAGATCGGATCACAATCGTTTCTCTCTCATCTGATCTGTTAGCGTTACTGTTACTATCCCTGTTACTCTCTGCTACTGTTACTGTTTCTGTTACTAATTTGCTTCTGGAACGGTACGTTCTGTCTTCCTCTCTTTCATCGAAGGGTCGAAGATTGAATCATCGCTTTTCAGTTTGAATTGTGTCGATCTCTTGTGGATTTTGCTTGATCTGAGTTTTTTTTTCGGATTTGATTTTTACGGTGCAGATTATCAACGATCGCGAGACTGGAAGGTCTAGGGGCTTCGGATTCGTAACGTTTAATAGCGAGCAGTCGATGCGAGATGCTATCGATGCGATGAACGGTCAGGATCTGGACGGCCGCAGCATCACCGTCAACGAGGCTCAGTCTCGCGGTGGCGGTGGCGGAGGCGGAGGGGGCGGATTCCGTGGCCCTCGACGTGATGGAGGAGGAAACGGCGGTGGGTACGGTCGTCGTGAAGGTGGTTATGGAGGTAACGGCGGTGGATATGGAGGCAACGGTGGTGGTGGAGGATACGGTGGTGCTCGCCGTGAAGGTGGCTACGGTGGAAGCCGTAGCGGCGGTGGCGGTGGAGGTTACGGCGGCGAACGTAGTAGCTACGCCAGGAGTGGTGGTTCTTCTGAGGGAAACTGGAGGAATTAGTTATAGATTTTAGCTGGTCTCTTTAGTAATTACGCGTTCGGTGTGGTTTACCTATGTTGTCATGGTTTCTCTATTACTTGTCTTATTTTTGATATTTGGGTACTGGTTTTCAATCAATGATCGAGTCAATGTTTACATTGTTTTGATGAATGGAGTAAATTTGAAGTTTTTACTGAATGTTATTTTTTCTTGTTAATTTTTACTATCTCACTTCTTTTAATTTCTCTCCCATTCGAATGCTAATCCTCTGCCAAATTTCATATTACTTCACCCGAAAAATAAAAAAATTTCTGTGTTAAATAAATAATTTAAAAATCCTCTCTTTTTGTATAATTCATTAAAAAGACTTTTCTTTTTTATAGTGAATTATATTTGCAAAAAAATAAGATCAAAAACTTTTCTTTATATTAGCTAAAATCAGCGTATGATTCTTATTTTTATAATTTTTGTATTATTTTAAAAATATAATAATTAATTTTTTAAAATAGTAGTCTGAGCTAATACTAGAATTTTTAATTAATATAAATTATATTTATATGTGAAAAAATATGGAACATAAGAAATTATCAAAATAGCTAAAAAGTAGTATAATCAAATGCGAAATTTTTTCAAATGATATAAAATATATTTATCTATAATAAAAAATTTAAAATAAATAAATCATACTATCTTAATTAGCAAGTGTATTTCACTTTTCTCAAAGGATTTTTTTTTTGGGATTATACATAATAGAGGAGATTTTTAGATTATTTATTAAACGTGGGGTTTTTTCATTTTTCGGAAAAGTACATAGTATTAATATGAAATTTGCCCCTAATCCCCATATTTGATTTAAAATAAAATTATAACCAGTTGTGAAATCAATCCTTTAAATTTTCAGTGTCACTATTGTAATATTAGTGTTATTTTAAGTGTAAATATATAAATATAAACAAAAGCAAATAGTGATTGCGATGAAAAACAAGATATAAGAATAGAGAGTTATTTGAGCAATTTAGAATGTAAATGTTGGGTAATTTGAAGTGTAAATGTTTCAAATACTTTTATGAACACTCTTATCCCCACACCCTAATAATTGTGTAATATTAGATATTTAGTTTCATTTGATAACAAACTATATTAGATATTCAGTTTCATTTGATAACAAGTTTGTTATCAAGGAAAGATGAACTGTTTGATACACATTATTTGACAATTTATGAACCTTAGAATCTTATTTATCTTTCCACAATGTAATAAATAATTCATTGTCTAATTTTAGAATGTAAACTTCACAAATGAACCAAACACATCTTTAGTATATAAAGATTGGTCAGATTTTTACTTTAGTATAATTTAAAGATTGGTAAAAAGATGGATTTCCAGAGTCATTACAAGTTAAGTCTTTTCCAATCAATGGATTTTACCTGAAGAGTAAATGACCAATGCGGTCTTCAAGGCCACAATGAATATAAGCTAAAAGATAAGTTATAGATGGTTCAAATCTAATTTATAAGAATCCATTACAAGAGATTAGTTCGAATTTTATTTTATTTATAAGACACTTATTTGAATTTTTTAATATATTTTGATGTATTGTTAAAATTGAGTACTTTGAGGTTTCAAAGAGTACAAAGTTTAAACGGAGACACATCGTGACACATGTATCTAAACATTGCAGTCTCAAAGTAGTGTTGCATATACCTTGATATAGTAATTGATTATTTATCAGAAGTTGGGATTAAATCCCAAGTGATTACACCTAGAAATTTCTTAAATATAATGGTAAAATGGTGTGAAAGAGTGGAGTTCTTTTAGAGAAAATTAGGTCGATAATGAGTTATTTAATCCGTTTATGAATATGCCTTGAAAACTGTTACATATATTCTAAAAGGAAATATGCTTGTTTGTAAAATATTCTGTATAAACAAAAGATGAATTATATAATTCTAAAGAGGTGATTAATATGATAGAATGAAATTATGTATGAATGGAATGAACTTAGGAATGGAATGAGAGTCTGAATGGAATGACAATTCTTATGATTTGTATGTCTATGAAATGAAATATCATTTTTTTTATCTTATATAATGAATATTTTATGTAATTTCAAATGTTCTTATAATTGAATAAAGTCTGTGTAATAGCTAATAAATATCAACACATGCCTTAATTTATTTTTATATTTCTAAATGCCATTTTTCTTTTTTAGTATATGATTTTTTCTATTTTTTTTAGCAGATTATAATTTATTTATTTTATTGAAAAACTTTATTCTAAAATATTTAATTAATCAATATACAATAATTTGTATAAGTTAATAAAAATATTTTACTTCATAGAAAAAACTTTAACATTTCAATTTTTCATTTAAATATATTAAATTATATCAAATACATAAATATTTTATATTGTATTATAACATATTTTTATGTTATATTTATTTCGGCATCACTTTCATTTTTCTTCAACAAAATTATAAAAGCTATCAAAATTTGTTTTTAACACATATTTTTAAATTATATTTTGAAAATAAATAATAATAATAATAATAATAATAAATTATTTAATTTGATTTTTGATTTATTTTTCTAAATATGATAAAACAATAATATAAGACATGATTATGTATTAATATATCATATATTAATTTTTTGGTCATTGGAAATAGCTAAACCCATGAGGGTGGGTGGAATGGCTATTCACCTTTGTAATGCCCCAAAATTTATTATACTCATAAATAATTAAAGAACGTTAACCATGCTTTCTTTATTAAATAATCCCTATAAAATCGGATCCTTAAATAAAGTTACTGTAATAAAAGCAACATCAGAGTTTTAAATATAAAAGCGGAAAACATAAAAAAAAATAACAATGTCTCAATTTTATTCTTGAATTTAATTATTAAACTAATCGATCACCGCCATCGCATCTTGCCCGCTCACACATCGCCCGAGCCGTTTCCTGAAAAGGGGTAAAAAATTTGGGGTGAGTTCCTTTAAACTCAGTGGGGAAAAATATATGTTATCTAAACTATAAATTTAACAAGAAATATGTGAGTAAATAAAATATTTGGTCCGTAGACCAAATTCTGTAATCTGTATTTCTGATTCAGCCATTAGGCTTAGTACTTTATAGTTCAAAGGACTCCGTACTTTATAGTCTCGAAGACTCGGTATTTTATAGTCTAGAAGACTTTATACTGTAACTTCACATAACTTGTACAAAATATAGATAGGATACCAATGAATATCTCAACATAAATCCCCACTTTAATTTTGACTTGTCAAATGAATTAATTAGATCCACGCACGTCGCGTAACAAATATTAATGATTAATTAATATGATACCCTAGAATATTAAAATGCTAAAATCATGTAATTTATTTTGACAACATGTATCATGGATAAATTCCGCACACAAGTGAAAAAAAATAACATATAATCATGTCTCACATATATATATTATTCTTGAATGTGTGTGCGTGAGATATAACATTATACATATTTATATACATATATATATATATATATTATATGTACGTGATTGTGTGTGCGCGTATACATATATATTCATGGCTATATCTATATTATATATATATACTCGTGGGTGTGTGAGTTTGTACACTTATATATATATATATAACTATATGATATATATATATGAGTGGTTAGTGCAAATAATATAATATTATATATATTCATATGTAACGTGCATGTATGTGCGTGATTCATGCTGAACCAATTCAACTTTAATTAAACAAATTTTTACTCGACACTTTAGTGGAAAAAGAAGTCTGAAGATAAGGACAAAGGGTCCGTGTTGTACAATTTTGAGAGAGCATATCATTTTAACATTCTATCAGACGTCCAGAAGCAGAAGAACCCAGAAAAAAAAGAAAATAGGTTGCTCGCGGTTCTTACGAGTTTCGACCCATCGGAAGAATAAGCAAGATGAAGGAGATGGATACCTCAACTGTCCAGACGAGGAAGAACGAGAATCGCCGAAGAACAATACTCTTTGAATTCCTTTTTTTTTCGTTTGGTGTGTTTCATCTCAAGGAAGGATCCCCTATTTATACTAGAACTTAAGAACTGAATTTGGAAGAGTTGACATTCGATTTGATCTTTTCCAAAACTTGGTTTGCACGAGAAGATGGAAAGTAGGTTTAGGTTTTACAAATAGGAGAGGAGGGAATGACGCCCTTGAGTTCCAAATGGGCTCAATTCAAAATCCCTCTACTGGGCTAGGGGAATAATAAAAAAAATGATTATAACATTGGCCCAAAAAATCCAAATAGATAAGAGAAAAAATATGATAGCTTTTAAAAAAATGCAATAAATGTAATGCACTTATGAACATACTCCATATACGTTTAAAATTTATTCTAGGCGCGACTTATAGGAATTAAATAATTAATATCATGCTTCAAATAAATAAATAAATAAATTTCGGGTCACTACATTCTCCCCTACTTAAAAGAATTTCGTCCTCGAAATTACTTACCTGCGTCCATGAAGTGCGGATATCTAGACCTAATATCCGCTTCTTTTTCCCATGTAGCCTCGTTTTTATCATGTCGACTCCACTGGATTTTCACTAGCGAGATTTTCTTATTTCTTAACACGTGCACTTTCTTATCCAGAATAGCTATCGGGTACTCCTCGTATGATAGATCTTTGTTAAGTCCCAGCTCTACGTGATTCACGATGTTGGTTGGGTCGTGAACATATCTTCTGAGGGAAGAAACGTGAAAGACATCCTGTATAGATGTCAAACTTGGTGGTAACGCTAGTCTATATGCAAGCTTCCCAACTCTTTCTAGAATTTCAAATGGCCCGACAAACCTTGGCCTCAGTTTTCCTCTTTTCCCGATGCGAACAATACCTTTCATTGGTGACAGCTTCAGGAACACTTTATCTCCCACTTCATAGTGAAAATCTCTCCTCTTGAGATCGACATAGAACTTTTGTCGGTCTTGAGCTATTTTGATATGTTCTCGTATCTTGTTGATAGCCTCCACCATCTTCTCAACTATCTCCGGGCCCAAAATTCTCTTTTCGCCAACTTCATCCTAGTGCAAAGGTGATCTGCACTTTCTTCCGTACAAAGCTTTGTAAAGAGCCATTCCAATGGTTGCTTGATAGCTGTTGTTGTATGCGAACTCCACCAATGGCAGATGCCTCTCCCAGTTCTCGCCAAAATCCATGACACATGCTCGAAGCATGTCCTCCAGGATCTAAATGGTTTTCTCCGATTGACCATCTGTTTGAGGATGATAGGCGGTGCTAAAACTCAGCCTCGTCCCCATGGCTTCTTGCAGGCTCTTCCAAAAGTTTGATGTGAATCTGGTATCTCGATCAGACACGATGGTCACTGGTACTCCATGCAACCTTACAATCTCGTCAACATAAAGTTGAGCCAAACGGTCCATGCTGAACGTCATCTTTATTGGAAGGAAATGAGCAGATTTGATAAGTCTATCCACGATTACCCAAATAGCATGATTTTCTTTGATCGTCTTTGGTAGCCTCGCCACGAAATCCATAGAGATGTTCTCCCACTTCCATTCTGGAATCTCAAGGGGTTGAAGCAATCCGGTTGGTCTCTGGTGTTCGGCTTTCACTTATTGGCAGGTCATACATCTTTCCACATAGTCGTCAATGGATCTCTTTATATTTCTCCACCAAAAGTGTTTCTTCAGGTCCTGGTACATCTTTTTAGCAAAAAAGATGATTATTTTAGAAAAAGGAAAAATAAAATTATTACTTGAACTATTATTATTTTAATCATTTTCCGCTTTAAAGAATAGAAAGAGTAACATTTTAAATGATAGAATTTAGGGTGTTACACTTTAAAAGCGTGGTTTGATTCGGTTATAAAGATTATGATGCCCAAATTTTTAGGGCACTAACCCAAGTTCTTTGATTGCTTCTATTCAACAACCTCTTCCCCCTTTCTCCAAGTAGTGTACCGGTTCCCTGCCCTTTTCTCGGGACTGGGGCGTTACAGAGTGGTATATCAGAGCAGGTTTGCAACTCTTCAGACCTGCTGGGTCTTATTTTGTCTTTCATTGAATTCTCATGTGATATTATATAAGCCCTCAACTTATCACTCACGCAACAACTAAAAGGTATGCATCTTTTTCTGCGGTTTTTAATTAGTTTTTAAAAGTTTACATTAATTATTGAAATGTTAAGTTTGCCCGAAAATGAAGGATTAGGATTCTCTGTATTAACGGGAATTTCTCAAAAGATTGATTTTTATGCTGATTGCATACTCTGATTAACTGCGCTGATTGCGTACTCTGAAGCTATGTTGATAGCATACTGGTTTTGAAATATGTCCGTGAGCATATTGGTTTCTGTCTAAAAACTATATTGATTACATATATGTACGAACTTGATTATCTATGCCTTGTGCATACTTATGATGTTGGGAATATGCAGAATGTATACTGTGAACTGTGATAGCTGAAAAGTGTTTGTTGTATATACTCTAAAATGAGTACGAGAACTTGAAAGCTTGATAACGTAAGATTAACTTAGCCTATAGTTGCTGAACTTAGGCTGAACTTGTAAACACTTATGAGATTACTAAGAACATAGTTTGATTGAGGAAACATTTCATTTTGATGATTAAACATAAACTTATGGCTCATAAGAACTACCACATATATATCTCGATTGATGAGCGGGCTACGAGATTTCATACGTATACCAAGAAAGAGATCAATTCGGTGTTTGTGTTTATTGGAGAAATCACCTACTCTATGGGAGTCATTTGGTTAGAAGAAGTCTTTGAGACTGAGGCTCAGAAATGGGCTATTGTAATTTACATATTTTCTTGTTGTCACTTTTTATTTGTATTCTGTTAAGAATTGAACTTCCGCACTTATGATATTCTTTTGTTGCATGCTAAGAGCTCTGATCTTGGTATTATGAATAAGTATAATTTATTATAAAGCATGTTTGGTTGTTTTGAGTCTTCTGTTGAGTTTTTATTAATTAAATTACCCCATTTCTTTCCCGCTTCTCAATTCCAACCCCTGTGGTATCTATTTTCACGATCTTTCGGGATTGGGGCGCTACAACATCATGGCACTAACAATCTCTCCATTACTAATATATCTCTGCTTAGTGCACAGTATAACACTAACAGTTGTAGTATAATTTGGAGTTAGTATATCTTGGCTATAGAATCATACTACTGCACTTTTGTAGTATATTGAATATGATCGTTGTGAGATAATTCTTATGGACTGATAGCACATAAGAATATAAATCTCAGATATTCATAATTCTTAATCCTTGTATAATAGTAGACATATATAATTTAATGTACATTACTTTGACCTATCAATGAGTGAGATTCTAATTAAAGAATCAAGAAGATCGATAGATTAGGTAGTGACATTTCTATATATGGTGGTTATTATTTATAGAAGAAAATCGTGTCTCGATGCGCTGAGTTGATGATGTCCCCTGAGGAGTTCAAAAAGGATTATCATGTTAAATCTTGCAAGTGGATTTTTAATCCGAGATGATAATAAAGGTTAAGTGGTACGGCTCATGGATAAGCAATTAATTAAATTGAGTTGTCAGTATACTCGATTTTATTAATGAACATTCGATATCTTAAACATGGGGAATTAATTGAGTTGAATAAGCCATATCCATAAATATCGAATTAGGGTGGTAGTGCAATATTAATTCTTTAGTAGATTGAATTAATATATTAATGAGCTTAAGTTATGTTTGGGCTATACATGAGAACTTAAGGCCTGTTGGAGGCCCAATCCTAATTTTCTTCTAGATCCATGTTATAGCCCTATATATACCTTATGAAGGGAGAAGAAAAACCCTAGCCACTAAGTATAAATTTTGAAATTAATGATCCTAAAAATAGCTAGACATTTTCGAAAATATTGTGAATGTTCTTTATCTCCAAGCTTTTACAAGGTCTAGAGGATCGTCGCTAGGTCTAGAGAATCGAGGTTGGGTCATACAACAAAAGATCATGGAGTGGATAACATGAAGAATGAAAGAGTTACAGATTTATATCTACATCTTCTCAACAATGTCTCTCCGATTGCAAGGTAATGGATAATCTCATTTTTCCGCTACGCATGAGATTTAGATTCAGTTTTAGCATGAAATATATGGGATGTATGATCGTTTTGATCAAAATGACAAAAAAATGATATAATGATATTGAGTTTGATCATTAATAGGGATATGGGAAATTGAGATCATATATTACTGAGGAATTTCTTATTAACTACCCAACATGAAATTGGGGAATAATATAGTAATTGATTATGGTCCTATATTAATATTATTGACCAAATCTAAATGGGGGTTGAATAAGAATGGATAAAAATCTAAAATACTCATTTTTATAAAGATAAAATCTATTTTATTCAATTTAAGAAAAATATTTAAAAAAATATTCACTTTTTAGTGATACCTTTAATAATTCATGTGATTTTGATCACTTTTCAACATTTTTAAACATGTGTCGAAATTTTTTCGGAATGTGTCCTAATCTTGATCGGGATTTCCGATCATGACACAATCGGAATTCCCGATTGTGATTGGGATTAGTGATCGTGATACAATTTTCTGCATGATGAATATGATAAATTCGTTGTAACGCGTATTTTTGGTTGATTTTCAGCATAAAAAATATGAATATAAATTTTATAGTATTGAAAATTCAAAAATTGAGTATATTTTTATTTAAAATTAAGTGAACTAAGTACAATGTGTATAAGAAAATATATCAATTTACCCATCAAGTCACTTTCAAATGTTTTTCTGGACAAATCCATTAAAATTGGGTAAAAGATGTTTTTATTTTAGAAGAATGGGTAATTTTATAGCTTAATAAGAATTCCCTTATATATTGTTGATTTTGTTGGTTATGTGATGTATGTGGCGTACGTGGCAGCATTGGAATCCTACATGTAATATCTGTTATGAATTTTACAGTAGCCACATATAGGTTATCGTTCATATGAAACGAAAACAAACATCCACGACACCACTCCCATCCTTTATGCTAAAAGTTGCAGTTAATTATTCCTTTTTTGACGCATGGGAAATGAAATGGGAAGAGTCCTATATATACAGATGGGAAGAATCATATTCTTTCTTAATTTAATTTCGTCTCAACATTTTTTCTAGATTGATCAATCATTAATTCGATCTTCGTTTCACTCTCTCCCTCCAACTTGTAGAATGAAGTCAATTAATTGAAAGTAAAATAAAAATTATTTTAGTTTTTTTTTATAATTAATAACTAAAATACTCGAATTAGTTCCCCTCCCATGAAAAATGTGTTATCATTGAATTTTTATGTGTACATGAATTTTGATTTTTGTAACTAAGTTATTAATTGGCAAAATAAAATAGAAAAAAGTGCCGATGAGATCTTTAGTTCTTTTATTTTTCTTTATCAAATTCTCGAGTCTCATTATGAAATTTAATATTTTAATAATATTTATTATAAAAATTAAATTTATGACAGTATAATCTATCCTTATTAAAATTTATTACTAAGAATTAAATTTTTTAAAAATTATATATCTTATTTGTAGAATAATCAATTATATTAACTAAATAATAATTATAAATCCTATATAAATAATAATTGTAAGATTAAACTAAACTAATTAAAAAAATTGAAATTGAGAAAATAAAATAAAAGAAAAACTAATAACATTAGTTATGAGATACCAAGTGGGATAGAAAAGGTGAGCTAATTAAAGGGCGATCATTTGAAGAAAAAAAAAGTGAGAAAAGAAGAACAAACTGTTGGAGATATTAGTGGCAAATAATATGTTGACATGGGTTCGTATTTTTTTATTTTATTTTTTGTAGTGAATGATATTTTTGTCAATTTACACAAAAAATTATTTAAAAATTTATAATTTTAAGTTAGTGGCTAAAAAAAACTTATACAAAAACCACAGTAGTCACTATTTAAGCCCTTAAATTAAAACCGCATTTTGCCATGTAAGGAATTAAGTATGATGCATAACAATAATGATACAAAAAAATGATATTATTACACTTTTTGGGTGATATTAATGATATACAGTAGTCACTATTTAAGCCCTTTAATCAAAGACAGTGATATTAATTATATACAGTAGTATCTTAAAGGGGTGATACCACATCGGGATGGAATAATCCTCAATAATATTATTACACTTTTTGGGTGCATATATATATATATATATATATATTATAAAAAAAATGAAGGTCCCCTCAGATTCTCACAAGTTGTAAGAATTTGGACCAGCCTACAAATTGCGAGCACGACAGCAAGATTGAATATATTAACAGATGCATGCATGCATGCTTATAGCCATGTTTACAATGACAGTCTCCACAAATATCTAGACGTATGTAGTGAGATTGTATCAACAAATTTTTCTTAAAATTAAGAGGTTCATTTTTCCACCTACAGATTCCTTGGCAATATGCAGCTGTAACTTTCATTTAATCATTGGCAGATCGAGCGCGATTAGCCTATGATTGGAGGCATATTGCAACTTGCCACAGTCCCTCTCAATGTGATCTCTAGATTTTCTTCACAAATTAGGGATAAAAAAAATCAGTTGCCTTTTGCTGTCCAAGTTTCCAAATATGTTTAAATGCTCTTTCGATCCTTTTTCATGCATGAATTGAGTTTTTACTCACAGTAACATTGTAGCTGCTTCTGCTTCTTCATTATATTGCTATATAATTAATTACATATTGAACGTCATGATGTAATAATTAAGGATATATGTTTGAGGCAAAGTAGTTAGGGTGTTAAAACTCATTGTAATGAGGTGATGTTTTGCGGATTCTCGAGCGAAGATTTCATCAAGATTTGTTGGGGGCATGCATGATCAAGTTGGTGGTAGCTATATAGCTAGAATCAAATTGCATCACACTTTCTTAAAATTCTGTTCTTGCAGATATTATTGGTGACCTGCACTTTCGGCGCTCTCTCTCTCTCTCTCTCTCTCTCTCTCTTCCATCGAGAAGAAATTTCATGAATGTGTAGAGAGTTACGTTGTTAGCTAGATTGTATCGATCAGTCATTGTTTCAGATTAGTTAAAATTCATGTGCTGCTATTAGATATTTCTTGAATTAAGCTGTACATATGTTTTTGTGGTTTACGCACATATTATATAGATTGATATTCTCAAGAATTAATGACGGAGATATTTGAATGCTTAATTAATAAATAGTTGGAATAGTTAAAATTAATTAAGCGTAAATTAAACAAGATTTGGAGTGGTCATCACATTCACAACACAATAGCAAAGAACAAAACCTATGCCTATGTTGGTCCAGAGAGACCGAAAAAACCTTATCTTTCGCGTACCTTTTCCAATATTCCATGCCAAGAATCGAGAGAGAGAGAGAGAGAGAGAGAGAGAGAGAGAGAGAGAGAGAGGAGAGAGAGAGAGAGATGGATTCTTTCTTGCATACAGTTGATTCAGTTGCACATATAATGCATCATGATATATATGGTCATGTCAGCAAGCTAGAATATCACAGTACATCATCTTTGGACCAATATAAAAGCAGAAACAGATTTACTATATAGCCTCTCAGCCTCACCTTTCCTCCCTCCCTCTATATATAATAACCATTTATTAATCCCATACCATAACATAGTTACATAACAAACAGTTTTCCACTTTTCCTTAATTTTATCCTTTTTTTTCTCAACCTAAAATGATAGAAAATTATATATTTGTCTTTGGCTAATTAATCTTCTACATGGAAATGAAAAAAATCTAGAGTACTGAGTAATTAGTGAAGAAATTATTGCAGAATCAGAAGTTGCTTTAGAATGCCGAAATTCAACCAGAATATACATGCAGCACGTATATAGTTATTAATATTGATTGGAGGGTACTAAACTTACTGTTAATTAGTTCTAATAAAGCTTCATATATAATATTATGGTTTGGACCATATATAATTAAGTTCATAACTATATATATATATATATATATATATATATAAAGTATATAAGGTGGTAGAACATATGCCACGTAACAAAATATTTGATCTTTTGGAAGATTTGAAAAAGAATTTCAGGCCCCTCCAAAGTGAAAGTGAAAGTGAATCAAACAAAATGAATGGCAGTCCAAACAGCAAGAAAATGAATCATTTTATTTTTCTGCATTAAATGAAGATTAATATTTGGTTTCCCTCTCAAAAAAAAAAGGGGAAAATTTTGAAGCAGGGCTCCATACTGAACTATTTCAAGACAGACTAGAAAAGTAAGATATACAATCATTGTACTGAACTCAGCTGGACAGCTATAGATTTCTTGGATCGTTGCTAACGACGAACAAAAAACAATACATCTTGTGATTTGTGAAGCTCAGCAAGAAACAGAAATTAATGGAGAAAATGCATATATATAGTGCTCAATAATTTAATCAACTGGATCGATCAGCAATATTCTGAGAAAATATATTTGATGCAAGTACAGTGTGGATTTTAGCAGCCCTTTTGAAAGGTGCTGTACTAGTTAGATGGTTTTAGCCCCTCACACTGTTTGGATAAGGCCACACGGTTTTTCCTCTCAGCTCGATCTTTAATTTCTTCATTTATCATGTTGTTGCTGTCTCACTCTCTCTATACCGTAAATTGCTTTTGTATCCTTGTTTCTGAGTACATCTTTAATTTAATATATATACAAATATGTGCTTGTTGCTGAGGTATCTAACACGCTCAAAAAAGGGGAAAAAAAAAGGACTTAGGTAGGCAAAATGCAAGTAAAGAAACAAACCATGTGAATGATTACATACTGATCGATAAGAGCTGAATGATTCCACACTCTGTATAAAATTTGAGTCACATGATGTAAGGAGACACACACACACACACACGCATATATATATATATATAAATTAATTGTGAGCAAATTAAAAGTAGCTAGCTAGGGAAAAAAATAAAATGTGATTAATTAAGTAAGTGAAAGTGGGATGAAAACATTCTCTTACATGCATGAGTGATGGTGATTGTTGAAGGTTGTAACAGTCTTTTTCCCTGGTGTATTTGTGGTTCTTAAGGAGACAAATCACTAAAATTCTTGAAGATTTTGCAAGTTTATAGGCCAACTGTCAAGACCCCACCCCCACCCAAATGGAGCTTATAAATAAGCAGCTAGCATTTCCCACTTCTTCCACACCATCATCTCAGTTCAATTCAGTCTAGCATTGTGTTTGGGCAGAGCAATTTCTTTCTCCGAAAACACATCTGTTGCAATCAATATTTACAGTTAAAAATAAAATAAAATAAAACAAAATAAAATAAAAATGGCATCAAGCTCAATGTCTGGAAGCAGCAGATGGTCTGCCCAGGAAAACAAGGCCTTCGAGAGGGCGTTGGCGGTGTATGACCAAGATACCCCTGACCGTTGGGCCAACGTTGCCCGGGCCATCGGAGGTCGAACACCGGAGGAGGTGAAGAGGCATTATGATATCCTTGTTGAGGATATCAAATACATTGAGAGTGGGAAAGTCCCATTCCCAAACTACAGGACCACTGCTGGAGGTGCTACCATCAAGAGATGAGCTAACATGCCAAATTAATTCAAAGGTAGTAATAGTAGTATCCCACATGCATTTAATTAATTAATTTCTAGCTATATATATGTTTTCAAAATTATTATTAATTAATTATCTGTGTTTTGTCTCATCAATAAGTCAAACGTGGAATGATTTCTATCATTGGTAATGAATGAACTTGGTTGGTGATAGTGATCCTAAGTAATTAATTTTGGATCAAATAGTTAAGAAATTAAAACTAGTTTTCCATCGGTCATTCGTGCTCGTGGGCACAACGGCAGGTAGGCCTCCATGCATGGAAATATATATCGCTTCATCTATATATATATATAACACATAAATTTAATTTTACGTACAATATTCTTGAATTTCCTTATATATTATATATACAACCGGTTAATTTGGGTGCGACTATACATTCTGAAAAATAGACAAGGCAGATTTATTCAACTCCACAAAAGGCCTTTCTTGAAAGGGGGGCCGGGGCCCCTTATTATACACGTAGTTTTCGTAGTACCCACTCAGTTATATTACCTAAAATCTTGGAATTGGATTCTTGTGGTTTTCAACTACTTATAAATAATTTGTGCCATAAATGCTGCTTTTTCACGTGCTATCTATTAATTTTATTCTATTTAGTATGTATTTAACAAAATAATGTCATGAGCACGTTCTGCTTTTAATTTTAAGTTTTTGCATGAATATTTTTATTGCCATGCATGCAGATATATGCGACGATTATGTGTTTTTATATTTAACAATTATCATGTGCCTTTTGTTTTTTATTGTAATTAGTGTGAGTGATGCATATTGTTTATTTCCATGCAGGAAGAAGAATCTAAATTAAAGACATTATTTAATAAAGAGATGCGAGATGCAACATATCTACCTGCTGAAGCAATTATATATATATTTATGCTATATTATTGTAATGCAGTAGTAGTTTGAGAATCATATAATTCTTCCTGACGTCGGACAGAATTTGTCCACATATAAATAAATACATGCATGTGACATGGCATGGTTTTCCAGGAATTAATCTATGTACTAATTATTTTTGGGAGGAAGAAGCAGTTGAATTAATCCCTTAGCTTCATAATTAAATCATAATTAGTGTTAAACCAATCAGCGTCTTAATTATGTGCTTTTATTCTAGTATAATTGTATGTAGTTTTTTTTTCTTCCTCAACCTATTTATGAAAATGAACCAAGAAAAATGAAGAAATCATGGAAGTTATATTAAAATGACGACAGGTTCTTAATTGTACTGAAAGGAATTCTTGAAATAAAGAATATCGCATTATACTAGTAATATCATACACATTTTTTAATCTCAATCTGGCCATCCCCGACTAAAATAAATAAATACTATATTCACTATTCGTTAACACAACACTCACACAAAAACAATGTGCACATGAACAAATTAAATAATCCACAGTAATTAGTGCATATATTGTCTAATGTACTTCATTGGATATAACACAAAAAAAATCCTAATTTAAAAGGTCCTAGCTAGAATCACCACCCCCCTAAAAGTAGTCAGATCTTCAAAAAAAAAAAAAAAAACTTCAATTTTCTGTGGTGTTTTAAT
Organism: Perilla frutescens; assembly: GCA_026008535.1. Classification (NCBI taxonomy): domain Eukaryota; kingdom Viridiplantae; phylum Streptophyta; class Magnoliopsida; order Lamiales; family Lamiaceae; genus Perilla; species Perilla frutescens. Next base: position 35,118,739 of record BRKX01000020.1, on the reverse strand, counting down.
TTTTAATATATTATGTTAATTATGCATATATATTATATCCAACCAGGAAAAAAAAACATTGTTAAGACAACCAAAATAAAAGGTATCCGAAGCCAAGTGAAAGGCTCGAATTTTATTGTATTAACGTCCATCAATTTAATCACGTGTTCGGTGTTCGAACATTGAATTAAGATAAGTAATATTTTCATAGATGGTAAAGCACATTGAGTGGCCTACTGACCTTGGACAATTAACCTTCAAGCATTTGTTTTTTTATAAAAACCGACAAGAAACAAGAAAAATTAAAGGTACAGTAAGTACGATGACCAGGAAAATTAGAAAATTCCCACCATATAAAAAAATGGAAAAAATATTAAAGTGGCCAAAAATAGATTAAAAAAATATATTTTTCTAGCAAATAATAATAAGAAAATGATATTTTTTCAACCACACAAAAAATATTAGGTTTATATGTACCCGTTAACATGCTTCACGAGGGCATATACACTCAAGAATTTCTGTGTAGTTGAAAAGTATGACTTTCACTTGTGTACTAAAAATATCCACAATCACTAAAAGAAATTTGCGGATAAACGGGAAAAAAAAATCCTCGTGATTCAAGAACCGAAAAATAATGGTGCCATTTTACATTTTCCAATGTACCAAATTTACAAAAATAAAAATAATTTGGAAACGACGATTTGTCTGCATATGTAACATGAAAGATTTAGTATAGGGTCTCGTGTTAATTTCCAATCAAGATTTTGTAACACAAGCAAAATTTGGAAAAAATCGGAATCCCCCTAAATTTCCAAATTTATTGAAGAAAAAAAAAATGAGGGGACACAGATTCATTCATTGAAATTTTTAGATAGACAACGCACGAAACCGTCGTTGTCCAGCATTATTAACGTAGATCCCCAAGAAAATTATGAATAGCAGAAGAGTAATAACCACAATAAAAACATCCGAGAATATATGAAAAAAAATCGAGAATAGAATCCATTTGACCATATAGCAAAATACATATGAAATTGGGGGCCGGGGGAGTTGAATCGGTACCAAAAACCATATAATCAGCTATTCAATGCACATGCCCTTCAAAGGGACCACATTTGCAAAGGATGGCTCTCTCGTTCAAGTTCTTGGAACCCCTGAAACACATATTACTCATCATGATAATGATTGCGATATCGAATAGCAATTAGCATGGACCTAACCTGCAGCAATTTTATTCTTTCGAATGCTCCACACAAAAGCTATTTCAAATAGATTCCATCAATATTCAATACTACTCTCCCTCCCTCGATAAAACTGCAAGCCCCGTTGCATCGCATCAAATGCTAATATGTCCTGCATGTGCATTTACACTCGATTGTGTTTCCATCAACTGTAGGTGTAGCATCTATATATAGAGATATCATCTACAAAACAAGCTGAGCCTCAACAAGACCGATGAATTAGTCATGCTCAAGTTTTGGCTTTCTTGATAGCAGTTCTACTTAATTATCAACATCAAAATCAATAGGCATTGTAGAATAGATGACCACTCAGAACACTACTTTCTACAACTGGACCCATTGACGTTTCCATTCGGGCCTCCTTCGCATCCTGGAATCCCAGTGGAGAATAGGAAAAGAGGAATGAAGCCAAATGTAGAGCCAACATTTAGTGGTAAAGGGGAGAGTGGGGCAAGAAAAGGCGTTTCATGGAAATATTCACTAGATTAATCCTATATCCCAGGGCAAATTCACTACCAGACATCTCAAATTATAAACTCTGCTCATTGATAAAAAAAATAACCCACTAGGCAGAAAATAAAATGCAGTCATGGTGGTCTAAGTGTCAACTTATGGAATTCTACAAGTATATCCGATACCAAATTGTTTCGCAGCTCTTCCAAGACAAATATGCTGAAACTGAAAGTAAAAATGAAAAAAAATTGGTCTCAAGTATGCAAATAAAACATCATGTATTAACTAATGTAAGCATCCAATAAAAATTTAAGAGATAATCTCAAATAAAGTAGGCAAGATAAGAAAAATGTCCCACACCCGATTATCTAAAATGATGTGTCCTCTCTTTAATTAGAACAACCTAGTTAATAGTCAGTATACCGTCCAAGCAAGTGAGATTCTAGAGGCATTATTCAGCCAGTTTTGTTTGAAGAGGGAGAGAACTTTCCACTTCCTTAGTCTCCATATTCCTTTCTGCAACAACTTTTGACATACTAAACATCTGAAAATTCATAAAGTACTACACATTAGAGTCGGTGTACAATCATACCACAGCCATAAGGAAGTGCACATATTTTTCTTGTAAAGATTTGAAGCATACCTTCTTGATGGTTTTCTGAAAGCAAGTTTTGTGTTCATCCATAGAAGCATGAATGATTTCATTGATGTGGTCCTTCACATCTTCAAGGAAGGTTGCTTCTTCATTCTTCTTCTTCCTACACGAAGACATGGCAGGGGTTGGAGCACCTGATGATGGCAGCTTATCATCCGATATCTTTTCAGTTGTCATTGTTGATTACCACTGGATTAGGGTTTGGGACCTTGTCAACAACATTGTCAAGTCGTGCAAACACGAATGAAAACTTAAGCAGGAACAAATGCCACAAATAGCATTCTATACTCTTCATTATAAAAAAAACCAAACATATTTTCTAGACTACTAAAATGAATAGATCAAAGCAAAATCATCAAGTACTCAACAACCACAACTAGCATAACCAAAAATAAAATTAATTTTGAATTGTGCTCAAACGAGCACATATTAAAACACGATTCAGCTAAACATAACATTAAAATGATCAATGAGAATTTCTAAAAGCAAGCAAAAAATCATCTGAATGCTAAAGCAACACCAAAAAGGGAATCATATTAACTTTCTCTCGATTCCAGCCGTTCAGGATTGAGTTTGACCATTATGCATGCTATATTAGTTGAATAGAAAGGTATATGTGCCCAATCAACAGAAATTAATTCCTCGTTTACGAATTTCGTAGGCATTCTTACAGTGTAATACTCCTCCACAGTCCAAACTCTTTTTTTATTTATCTATTTACCTTTCTGTTCCACGATTATTATAATGAATGAGTTCCTTGAAAAGGAAGAACTCTATTTTCTTAATTATGTGCATAATACAACAAAAAGGCTACTATTTATGCTAAACTAAACCACGCATTACAAGCAAATTCCCACTTAACTTCAACAAATTCAACTCTAAAACTAGAAAATCGGCAATGCATTAATGTTTTCGAATTTCTTCAATTCGATCACTGCTACAAAATTTCCCCAAAATGTTCGATAATAATCCAGCAAAGACACGAAAACTCTTAAATGCATTGTTAACTGAGAAATCCAACCTCACGGATGCATATCATACAAAAGAAAAGAACAAGAAATAAACAGAGAGAGAGAGAGAAGAGAATTCGCCATCAAATTCAATAGTGAAATAGGCTTACCACTTCGCAAATTGCCAAAACTGCGACAAGAAGTCTTTTCCTCAGTGTGATTGCATCCGAAATTAATTATAATCTGAGATTTATACTTAAATAACCTCGTCTGGCTTGGGCATCAAGCAGTGAACGGCAACACTTATTGGGTTGAAGTGTCTCTGATTGGGCTCTCTGGGGCCTACTAAAATATTGAAGCCCATTCATAGTTTTCGACTAAATGATTCAAAATTCACATACACTAAACTAATGCCTTTCGGATTTCTAGAAAAAAAAAAAAGAAAGAAAAGAAGAAAACTAGCACAAGAAATCCTCAATTATACAATTCGTGTGACATCTTCGTATCTCTTAAATTTATAGTTTTATAATATTTTTTGTAAAACTAAAAATATTTAATTTTACAATTTTAATTAAGGTTCATTCTTCTGATTATGATGTATAATTATTTTTAATATTTAATTAATAATTCATTATCATAGTTGATTTTTCATAATTAGAATTATAATTTTGTAATTCAATTTTTTTAATAAATGTTGGTTATGATTCAATATGTTATAATAGATTTTTATTTTTACAAAAATTGTTATAAAATAATAAATTGAATAATGTAATACGGGGAGGTCACACCATAATATTAAACTAGTGGGGATGATATTGGGTAAGTTTTTAAATAAGATTGAAGGTGAAAACTTGTTGGTCATGAATTCATCCGCTAACACGCCTACAGTACTAGAAATGTGATATGTGAAGATTTGAAAAGAAACATGTGGTGATAATATAGGAAAATAGAGAATATGGTGAGTCACGTTGAGTTTGCTGATCCATGCAAATAAAACATCCCTTCACCTTGACAGATTTCAAGCATTCATGATTCATCAACCCAACACGCTAAAACGCCTTCACCATTAATTTTAGCTAATGCCCATTTACCAAATGGAACCTCACTAATTTCTAAACTAATACAAATTAAATACGTGGACACTTCATTTTTTAATCTTGTGATTACCAATTTTTTAAGGTTGTCAATGATGTTTTTAAGGTTATATTTGGGCAGTGGCAGCTGTTACAGTTGTATCTACTCGCTCCAAAGTCCAAACTTGTATTCCAGATCCATCTACCATATTGTACCATTTTTATACGTAAACCATTTCTTCCCATCATAAATACCGTACATCTCGACAAATTTCCACGCACAAAAACACACACTGCTTTGAGTTAAAATAGATATATTAGATTAATATCAAGAATGGCGCAACCCAACTCCGCCAAACAGAGCGTGAATCTGAAGCTGGCCTACCATTATTTGATGACCCATTTCTTCACTCTCTGCCTAATCCCTTTCATTGCCTTCACATTACTCCAATTTTCAGTCATCAAGTATCAAGATTTCCAGATTTTGTATCTTCATCTCAGACACAATCTCGTCAGCGTTTTGGTTTCCTGCGCCGTGCTCGTTTTCGGCTTGACCGCCTACTTCATGACCCGACCCAGATCCGTATATCTGGTCGACTACGCCTGCTACCGCCCGCCCGACAACCTCCGGGTCGAGTCCCGCAAGTTCATGAATCACTCGCGATTGATCGGCGATTTCGACGACTCGTCGCTCGAGTTCCAGCGCAAGATTCTAGAACGTTCCGGGCTGGGCGAGGAGACGTACCTGCCGGAGGCGATGCACCAGGTCCCGCCGCAGCCGTCGATGGCGGCCGCGCGTGAGGAGGCGGAGCAGGTGATGTTCGGCGCGTTGGATAATCTGTTCGGCGCGACGGGAGTTACGGCGAAGGACATTGGAGTGCTGGTGGTGAACTGCAGCCTCTTCAACCCGACTCCGTCTCTCTCCGCCATGCTTGTTAACAGATATAAGCTGCGTGGAAATATTAAAAGCTTCAATTTGGGCGGAATGGGGTGCAGCGCCGGACTCATTGCCATTGATTTAGCTAAAGACATGCTCCAGCTTCATCGGAATACGTACGCCCTCGTCGTCAGCACTGAAAACATCACCCAGAACTGGTCACCATCGCCTCCTCTAAAACCTCAATTATATTATTATATATTAATTTATAATTTCAGCTTATATATATATATATATATTAATTATAATTAATTAGGTACTTCGGCAACAAAAAGTCAATGCTGATCCCGAACTGCCTCTTCCGCGTGGGCGCCGCCGCCGTGCTCCTCTCGAACCGGAGCTCCGACAAGAGGCGGTCGAAATACAAAATCCTCCACGTGGTGCGGACGCACAAAGGATCCGACGACACGGCATTCCGGTGCGTGTACCAAGAGCAAGATGATCGGGGAAAGATCGGCGTTACGCTGTCGAAAGATCTAATGGCGATCGCCGGAAAGGCACTGAAAACGAACATCACGACGCTGGGACCGCTGGTGTTGCCGGTGAGCGAGCAGCTCTTGTTTTTGGTGACGCTGGTTGGCCGGAAACTAGGAAACCGGAACATAAAGGCCTACATACCAGATTTCAAGCTGGCTTTCCAGCATTTCTGCATACACGCAGGGGGAAGAGCTGTGATCGAGGAGCTGGAGAAGAATCTGAGGCTGGAACCGGTTCATGTGGAGGCGTCCAGAATGACTCTGCACAGGTTCGGAAACACTTCTTCCAGTTCGATTTGGTACGAACTGGCTTACATTGAGGCAAAGGGGAGGATGAGAAAGGGGCACCGGGTGTGGCAGATCGGATTCGGGAGTGGATTTAAGTGTAACAGCGCCGTCTGGGAAGCGCTCCGTAACGTCAAACCCGACCCTAATAACCCCTGGCTCGATTGCATTCACCGCTACCCGCTGCACTACTCAACACATTAATATTACTAGTATTGCACCCTTGCGATGCACGGTGAGAGTGGGGTACACATATTTAAAATTTTATTAAAATATTATCACAATAAAAAAATATTGCTTCAATTATCGTATTAAAATAAAACTCATGCATAGTATAATTAACGGATGATTAGTTTTGTTGAGAAATTTTTCAGTCAATTCACTAACAGCTTCAGCACCCCAGAAAGTACAATTGATACGATGCCCACTTAAACTGATAAAAAAAATAATTTCTTAGAAAAAATTACATTGCTAATAGAAGAAAGAAAATGTAAATAATAAATATAATACTCGGTGTCTTGCAATTGGGCATCCACAAGCTTGGTAGGACGTCCGTTATGTTGTATTTCTCGAGGTTCCAAATGTTTTTCAACTTTTTCGATAATATCTGTTATAATAAAAAAATTATATATATTAATAAAATAAAAAAAATGAACAATATAAACGGCAATTTTAATATTAAGTGTAGTTCAATACCAAAAAGCAAACCCTCATCAAACGAACCAACATCATGTAAAGATGTGAAATCTTAAAATTGGAACATGTAGTTCGGAAAACCTTCATTCACGATGGGGATAACTTTCGTATAGGAATAAGAGATGAATTTGAACAAATGTTGGGTTGTTCTATATTTCATCATGTTATCTTCTATATCGAAAAATTAAAAAGCGTATAAACCGCATTCCACAAAGTCGATATTCAACTGCTCGAGGTCTGATTTCCTCATAGTACCGTGTATACGATCACCGACACGATCATGGAAAATCATCTCGAAAGTTGGTTTAGCATGCGATCTTCCATATGGTGGTTGTTCGTACATACGAACAACTCTAAGTTTCAATATCAATTCATATATGGAATGGCCGGTTTCCCTAACCCTCTCAACTAAACTAAAAAACGGAGGCATGAAGTTATGATTTTGAATGGATTAATTTCTTGTAAAATGCAATATATCGATTGATTTGTCGGTAAAACTGCATAGTATGCGTATCTATTAATAAAATCGTATAAAGAAAAATATTTATGGTATGAATTGAATTTTTGGATGAATTAGATTTGTTCAAATATATATATGCACACTGATATCTAAAATCTATTCAAGGCTGGGATATACCTTGGCACCTCCCGGAAGTACACCTCAAGTCTATCCGCGTACATCATCTGTTTGAAATTGACCAATTTTTTGAGTAATGTATGTAGATAATGGTTGCAGTGTTTATACAAGCACTATAAGAAAAAATAAATAATTAATAGCACTTACCAACAAAAACAGAATGGGACCTGTGAATGGCATGGTTTTGTTGCTCTTCCACTTTATAGTGTGGTTCACCAATGATCTCAAGACATACTCACACCAGTCATATTGACTAACGTTGTCAATCTCGTTCAGGCAGTCCATCAAGTTTTTGTGAATATGTCCATCTTCAGAGTTCTCAATCATGGAAATAATCACCAAAATCATGAAGTTTGTCTTGAACTATTCCCCTGTTGTTGTATCTGAGAGTATGCTACTGAGCAACTCATCATTCGGCATGACCTGGCATATTTGGCCTCTAACACTATTTTATATCTTCTGTGCTCCTCTGGGAAAATCAAAGATCATAGACACATCAGAGACTTCAATCCTCAATCTTCTTCTGTGTTGCAATTGAAGTTCTCTTGATACTGGGTTGAAGTTTTCGAGCAGCCAGTAGTTCATCCTCTTTAGGAAATCATATATATCCAAGTAAAGAATGCTGCCAAATCTCAGTTGTCTCACTGCTTCCCTTTGTGTTTTGTTCATTTGCATTACAGCCTCTGATAGAGTTGATGGTGATGTTGTCACTTCTAATAATGGATATCTATTATATCTATCAATAAATCTATTATCTTCAATCTTCGGGCAGTTTTTGCTCTTTTGTGTGTGCTAGTTTCACCTTCTCCAGTCCTTTTAGCACCTGTAATTTTTTTATATAATACAGTTGTGTAGACAAAAATAACAATGCTAAAGAATAGAATCTGAATGCTAAAAATAGAATCTGAATACTAAAATATGACATGACAATGCTAAAACTCTAAACTAGAGTGCTAAAATGAAGAAAATGTGCAGTTGAATCACAGATGGACAAGAGTTTTATGTTTACAAAAAAGAAAATAATACGAAACTCCTAAATCAATTACAATGCTAAAGAACATGATCTGAATGCTAAAATATGAGATGACAATGCTAAAATTCTAAAATAGAGTGCTAAAATGAAGAAAATGTACAATTGAATCACAGATGGACAAGAGTTTTATGTTTACAAAAAAGAAACAGAATATGAAACTCATAAATCAATTACAATGCTAAAGAACATGATTTGAATGCTAAAATATGAGATGACAGTGCTAAAATTTTAAAATAGAGTGCTAAAATGAAGAAAATGTGCAGTTGAATCACAGATGGACAAAAGTTTTATGTTTACAAAAAGGAAACAAAATATGAAACTCCTAAATCAATTACAATGTTAAGGAACATGATCTGAATGCTAAAACATGAGATGACAGTTCTAAAACTCTAAACTAGAGTGCTAAAAGCAAGAAAATGTGAAGTTGAATCACAGATGGACAAGAGTTTTATGTTTACAAAAGAGAAAGAAAAAATGAAACTCCTAAATCAATAACAATGCTAAAAAAAATAATCTTAATGCTAAAATTAAACAACATGTAACAATGTTTTGTTGAAGGGGGGGTTTTTGAAATGCTGATGGCATTTTTTTTTCATGATAATGCTAAAACAAGTGCACAGGTGCCATGCTAAAATAAATCACGAGAGTGATAAAATATAAAACTCCTAAATCAATAAAAATGAGAAAAAAAACATAATCTGAATGCTAAAATATGAATGACACTGCTAAAACTATATTCATAGTGTTGTTGAGAATGACGATGACATTTTTTTGTTGTAAATGCTAAAAATTGTAATGCTAAAAATGTGTCATGCTAGTGCTAAAATTAGACACGACAGTGCTAAAATAGGGAACGAGATTGCTAAAACTCTAAATTGATAAATTTACACGTAAATCACATATATGTTGCAAACATTGTTAGATTTAGCATGTTTATACAAGTTTTACGTCATTAACAGAACAAAATGAAACGGATAAATTATCATGCAATAAAAAGAACAGATTTTTGGTAAAGGTTATATTTTGTATGTCTTCAGAAGAAGTACTATTATGCTAAAAAAAATACGAAGAAATTACTAAATCATCATAATATAGTGCGAAATGTATTTTTATAAATGTATTTTTATAAACTTAAAGTAATATCCAACAGAATTTGAAAAAATAAAACAGAACGATATATTACCTTGAGGATTCATGATTTTTGATCGGAAATTTAATGTTCTTCGTGCTTTTGCGATGATTTGAACGGTTTAATTCGACGATTTTGCTTTTTTTTTATATTTCTGTTTGGTTTCGCGTGAGGAACTCGAGCAGCTATGGTGGGAAGAAAGTTTTTTGTCTGCAAAACGTTTGAAATTGCATGTAGTGTCAAATTTCCAATTTTAACCTCGGTAAATTTCAGGGGCAGCGAACTTCATAAATATTACAATAATGCCACCGTTTTTTTTAATTTTGGAACAGATCTTGGCCGTCCAAATCAGAGCAATCTGTGGCTGAGATCGGTTCTCGGTTCCCACATGGGGTATGGTTCCTTCTGGAACCCAACCCTATACACATATATACATATGTAATTCATGACATAAATATATTTAACAATTAATTGCTAAGTTCAATTGATACATTTAAGTCAAAAATTTAAGTATATTTAATTTAAAATTCTCGATTTTATCTTGATTAATACATTTAATTTAAAAATTTAAATATATTCAAATGAAATTTTGACGTGGATCTGGAATTATTTTAATATATTTAATCAACTTAAAAATTTAAAATATTTTTAAATTATTATATTAGAACATTCACTCATAATACTTATAAGAATGATAATTAACATAAAATTATGGTCCATCGTAAAGAAAAATAATTATTTAGAAAATTCACATATAAATCAACAATTTAAAGGCCACATAGATTATTTCATCTTATGAAAAAAATATTTTTTGATAAAAATATAGTATTTTTGCAAAATTAAAAAAATAATTTATAATATTGAATTTCTAGTATTGAATGACTATATAATATAAATATTAATTAATTAATAAATAAATATTTTATTTTTATTTATAGAAAGTGCATTTAGGCGGGAAAACTAATTATTACTATTTATAGTGACTATCTTACTTTTAGATATAACTAGAATGACCCGCCGTGCGATGCACGGATGAAATATGCACAATTATTATTATATTTTTAGAAATTATAATTATGAAAGAAATATAATAAAAATAATTAAGTTGAGTTTTTATTGGACTGTGGAGACACCAAGTCAAGTGTAAAAAAGAAGACTCTCGAGTGGAGACCTTGAGAATTCTCAAACGATGAAGACCTATGTGTAAAAGGGGGGCATTTTGGCTAGAGACAGGAGACGTCTCAGATGGAAATCCATGCATAAAAATGAGACGTATTGTATTCATAACCTACTGCTCCCCCATTTCTCCCAAGTACAAAAAAAGTATTATTGTATTTTATTTTTATAAGAAAAATCTAAGATATGTTCTTCTAAAAAATATAGATATATTAATCATCAAATTCTTTTGGCAATAAAGAAACATGATATTTTCATTAATTCTCAAAAATTATATATTTGGGTAGAATGTATAGATATGAATTTTACTACATACAAGACTATAATACAAATATAAATAAGAATGTAATTCATTTATTTGTTGAATTTTTCGTGCACTGCATATTCCCTAACAAACTACATTGAAATAGTTATCATCATAAATCAATTACATTAACAAATTATTTACCCTATGAAATCAAATCTATTACTCCCTTCTATACAAAATATAAGTCTTTTTTGGTCTCTTTTAACTATTTGCAAAATATAAGTCTTTCTAGAAAATCATGTCAATTTTAACTCCCAATTAATGAACACATAAATTAATGTAAATTCAATTAATTTGGTTTATGAATTTACTCACTTTTGAGACTAATGGCTCCTTAATCTTTAATTCTTTAAATGCCTAGAATTGCTATCAAATGTAAATTATAATTAATATAATGAAAGTTAAATTGGGTAAAAAATTATTTATTAAAACGTGTGCAACAGCTCTAAACGTCTTATATTTAGAATAGGAGGGAGTATATATAATAAAATATATTTCTATAGTTAATGATATCACATCAAATATATACAATTGTGGTGGAATATTGTGCAAAAATACATTATCTACATAATAGGAACATAAAAGCTTAACAAAAATACATATAAATATTCAATTTTGAAATATTAAATATTATTTGTTAATAAAATAAATATACATAAGAATGTATGTGTTTAAACATTATATTTTTAGATAATTAATATTGCTAATCATAAATGCAAGTTAATTTTAACATTAGAAAAAAAACAATGGATTGTAATATTATATCAAAATTATTAAAACTACAACCATTTTCACATTTACCGTTGAAATAAACTTGAACCAACTAATAAATAAAATAATATATAGGTGCCCCCAATAAAATAATTTGCCAATCCAAAATTATTATTTTGGACGAAATTGATGTAACCAAATTTTCTACATCTCATATTTATAACATCAATAGAATACAAAATCATAGGTAAAAATCATGCATATCAATCATATGATTTTGTACATGTTTAATTTATTTATTTATAGCAAATTAATCACACACAAATCAATCATATTATAGAGAGTAGATAATATATTGAATGTGTTCTTATAATATAAAGTTATTTACCCTAAACAATTGTTAATCAATCAAATTAATTAGTTAATTGATATATATATATATATATAAGTAATTATGGTACTCATATAACATATATCGATATCAATATATTCCATTTTTATACCTGTATTGATTTGATAATTACACACACACACACACGCACTCTCATATATATAGTTTTAACTTACAATCCGCCCAACTATTTCTCTAAGTTAACCTTAATATATCCGTATTGTGCTTTTATATATTACACGAATTTATTTGTTGGGGGTAATGTTAATAGATTTAAATTGTACGAATTAATATTTTAGTTATGGTAAATCTATTAATGTAATATCTCCATGCATTTTAACCATAAATTTTAGTGACATTATTTAAGTTGTTTTTTTTTTTTTTTTGCAATTGACCTTATATATATATATATTTAAATCAATTATAGAATATTTAAGAAATATTTATCCGCTACGATTCCATACCTTACAAATTCTCAAATATCTTTTTAGCTTTAGAGTTATATTTTTTTATTTTTACCAAATATATTTATCCGTATAATTAGGGTAATCATAAAACAATCTAAGGAAAATTTTAGCTGAATTTTATGATATTGGTTTTATGTAAATTATAATAGCTACAAAATTGAATGAATAATTTAATATTAAATTAAATAGTGAGATTTTTTAATATTATATAATTAATTTCTAAAACAGAAAAATGTCAAATAGATGGGGAAAAACAACATATTTTTCTGCTAATGCATGAAACATTGCATTATTTAATATATATTATAAAGATAAAGATTGTGAAATACAATTATATAAAATCGATTAAGTTTCAAATTAAGATTATGTTTTAATTTATTATTAATTAACCAAATCCTACCTAATACTATATATGTACATATAGATGTTAAAATAAAATGTTGTATGTTATATGTATTATTATATATTTTATGTAATCAACAACAAATTTTGTTAGGAACGTTAATTTTTCTATAATTAATTGATTTTTATGGAGTTAGGAAAATAATTACTCATAATTGATTGCATGTTATTTATGGAAATTATTAGATATATTATTAAAAAAATATTTTCTAATAATTTATTTTTATTTTATATTAACTATTTGTATATTTGGTAATATACTTTGGGCGGGAAAACTTATGGTTTCTATTTTAAGCGACTATCTTACTTTTAAATAATATATAGATATAGATAATATAAAAACTGACAATGAGATATGTATGCTGAGTAATTAATTGATTGTGCTTAACCTGTTTGATCAATGCAAGGTTGATTCAAAACTTTTGAAGCATGAGATGAGGTCAATAAGTATGTTTCTAACATAATGATTCATATAAGCGACTATCTTACTTTTAAATAATATATAGATATAGATAATATAAAAACTGACAATGAGATATGTACGCTGAGTAATTAATTGATTGTGCTTAACCTGTTTGATCAATGCAAGGTTGATTCAAAACTTTTGAAGCATGAGATGAGGTCAATAAGTATGTTTCTAACATAATGATTCATATAAGTCTTCTTTTTCTTACAATTTTTAATATTAATTTGGTAACATTTCAATTCAGAACTTCCATAAGATGGTTTTACTTGATGATTTTTTATACATAACGCGAATAAATAATACATAGCTAGTGAAAATGCTCATAATTTAGGAGAGAATGAGTATGTAGTTACTAGTTAGAAGTCACGAGTTTGAATTTCACCGTCATATTCACGGTTAGTAATTAGTATGTGTGTGTGTAACTTCATATGCAATTAAATCAAAACTTTACTTTCAAGGTAAAAATGAACATGATACATAATGAAATAGCGTGAGAATATAAACGAGATAATGCTTGTATATTTCTAGCAAAAGAAATTCAAGATAAATAAACTAGAGCATGTTGATGAGTTTGACAGCAATATTATTTTCATAGGTTGGTGACTATTAATTTATTTTAGAGAAGGAAAAAAAAAGGCTTGTGGCAATAGCAAGATCTATCGATTTCGTTGAAGTTTAATTTTGAATTATAATCCTCACACATATATGAGTGAGTGAACGCGTTCGTTCTCAATTTCCCCCAATCAACTCAACAAAAAAACACATACCCACACGCACAAACGATTGTGCTGGTGCTAGTTTTTTGCAAAGCAATTCCTCTGTGTCCACTCCTATAACATTTGGATGAACTTTAAATAAAAAAATTAAATTAATTAAATTATTATAAATTAAAATTAAAAAAATATATATTTTTTTAAAGTTGAAAGCTTGGCACATAAAACATCACAGAAAATGTAAAAGATGATCTAGCGTGTGAGTTTGTTGGACTTATTCATTTGGCGATCCAATTGATTCGTTGAAACTTGAAAATCGACTCTAACTTTTTCATTGTATTATGTAATTAAATGATTAGATAAAACTTAAATAATTATTTATAAATTCAGAGTTTGAAGTTCGAAAACTAATTATTAATTTGTTTATTTTTTGTAAAAAATGATTGACCAACCCGATCAAATATATATATATATATATATATATATATATATATATATATATAACTTTGACCCGTTCATTCGGAATTGTAATTTTCTTCAATCTGACCGGATCGGCAGCTGATTTAATCAAACCAACGGTCGAATCCAAAATTAAAGATATTATTTGAAAGCATTATATAAAAGTGGTATTCTTTTTGACCTTTATATACTCCAATGATAAGTGAGTTGATACTAGCTAGCGCCTTATTAATAAAATTGACATAATATTGAGATGTTGACAATATTTTAAAGTTTAAATTAAATGCTAAATTACAAATATATATATATATATATATATATATAATAATCTTGCCACCGTTCCTAAACATCACATATATAATAATTAATCATAATAGTATACAATATATACGAAATTACACATTGATAAGGTAAATTAGAATTAGATGTATTAATATTAATTAATAAAAGAAATGGAGAATCCAAACCGGCAGAACTAGTGATCCGGGCTCCAACACGATTACCCTATACTTGGCACAAAAACCTCTTTTTATCAACTTATCTTCAAAAGGAATCATAGATATATTCTTGGCCCATTTTTGTAAGTTAATAAATTAGAGAACATATAGCCATATATACATAAATACAACACTCAGTGTGAGTATCTCTATCAAATGTTATTTTTATTTAAGATAATGATCCAAGTACAGTCGATGCTCACGCACTAAGTGTGTAGAATAACTTTATTCTATATGTGTGTGCATGTATCTATGTACACAAAAACTTATGTGATTTTATTAGACATCCAATGACTCACTTTGTATTGTACAAAATTGTATAGTCCGAATGAGTGGACGAACTTTGAACATGGATTGGGATAGTAGAACCATAAACCATGTAATAGGTTAAGAGTGGTAAGCTCATTTTATACCGAAAACTGTCCGATGTATATATAAATAATATAGATACAGTATTCGGAATATATTCTATAATTGGGCCCAAAAATTGTTTGGACCAATTGGGAGTGGCATGGACCTCATTGGGGCAGGGATCCTAAAAAGTGGCAAAATCTAGGAACATTCATGCCATGGCCCAATAATGAGTGAAGGGCTTTTGTCTAAATCGAATCGTGCAATAAAAAATCTACACTTTCGACTTGGAAAAGCGACTTTATTTTGTGAATTTTTCGTCATCTCGAATTTTATTTTCCAAGATTTACCATTCCCGATTATCAGGAGGACCACTGTTTATGTTTCTCACCATTCACTCGTAAACCCAATGCTACTTCCGCTTCCACTTTTATTTATTTCGTCTAATAAAAACTACAATATTCAATTCTGTAATTTCATTTCTAACATATATATTTTCGACTATTTCATCATTTCTTCTATATTTACGTTCTATACCTATATGAATGTTTCACTTACGTATCTATATCTATATATAATGTTAGGCATTGAATGAAAGAGGAGAACAACACAGACATATAGAAATGATTATATATCATTAAGACTTGTCATTCCATGATTTATATATAATTACTTTTACTTTTTAGTTATAGTTAGTTTATAACTGTTTAGTGATTAAGGTTGATTGTCCACGTAATTAGGACTTACAATTATTTATACTTCAAAATTAAGATATAAAATATCAAAGACTTGCTGCATGAAGTGCTTATCTAAAATCATGAAATTATTAATTAAGTTCGAGTTCAAAGTAGAATGAATTAAGAAAAATGAACATTAAATAAATAGTTTTTTTTTTTTTAAATGATGAATATTGATTAAAAAATTTCGAAAATATTATTAACTCAATATTTCAACTACTCGTGTTAGTAATTACACCGAGAAATTGTTATTTCCAAAAATTTTAAACACATTGATTGGTTTAATCAAAGTTTTATGCAAATGAAGTTGAATGGGCCAGTGTTAAAATGAGAAAAGTATTCACACAATCAATTTTGGGTTGCGCCCTTTTCGAATTTCTGCTGCCCAGATACTAGGGTCAACCTCACACACCAAGACAAAAAAAGTACAATAATGATTAAACTGCTTTTCCATATTATATTTTTAGGGCCCATAATATAATACTCCTTGTATCCTATTAAAGTAAATTTGTTTTTTTTTTTCGCATATAGTAAAAATTTATGTTAAATATTACCTCATCCATTCCATAATATTTGATGTTTTATCATTTTACACAAAAATTAAGAACTAAAAAAATGTAATGCATATACCCTATTTTTTCTCTTATCTATTAGTAGTAAGTTAATATAAGGGATTTTATAATTGTTTCATAGGGGTAAAATTAGTATACAGTGTATAAAATAATATAAAGCGTCAAACAATTTGAGACAAAAAAAATATATTAAATATTATGAAATGAAAGGAATTTTAGAATACAAATAACTCATTCGACTAGGAACGATGTAGAGCTTTATTTTGAATGATAGTTTATAAACTCGGGCTTTATTTCAAATATATTAAAAACACATGTACGTTTAGAAACTCGAGATTGAGAGGCTCCCGTTCACTATGACTTATGAGGTAGTAGTAGCAGCAGTTAATGACAAATTAGAATGTAATGATTATGAATGTAGTCAGACATGCTCGGTTGCTTTATTTGGGTAAGATCGATTAAACTCAAACATAACGGACGGGGTCTATATGCTTAGAAATATAGATGTTTGTAGCTCTTAATATTCACATGAGATCATCTATCGATCTCACTGTATGACGTATCCTTATTTGTTTTTTATTTTCTTTCATTTACTGTTTCAATTTTAATTGCTTATATTTTAGTTAAATTTTATCATTATTAATTAGAGTTGATTATATTAAATTGTAGTTTATATAATTATTTTTTAGTTTAAAATTATATAATTATAATTTATAATATTGATCTATTGCTACAGAAATTGTAGAGCAGGAGAAATGATATCATAGTCCGTCATTACTATCCGTATAGCAAATGTGATTTTTTGAAAAATCCAATTCTGAATTATCAGAAGATAAATGCTTACACGTCAGCACAAACACATATTGAAGGCAGAAGAAGCACACGTGTCAGAAATCAACTGGCTAATTGATTAGGATTTGTCATCAGGTGTGATTGCCAGCTATTACTCTGTTTGAAGTGTAGTGTTGTTTTCGCTATGGAAGAAGAAATAACTCCAATAAATCCGAAACTCCAATTCCAATGATCTGATCCCCGAATCAAACTCATAAACTCCACATCATTTTTATTTTATTTTTTTAAATTTATTTTTACTAATTTTATTGTCCAGTTGATTTTGTTTGGCTTCTTATATAATATACACAAACAATTGACAATATATATATATATATATATATATATATATATATATATATTCTATAGTGTAAAACAAGAAGAAATGTTGTTTGTCTGGAAAGAGGTGATGATGAAACCGGGCAATCTGAGAAGAGTAAGTCTGGCACGTAAAAGATTCGAAAGATTTCGTTTCTATCAGCAAAAAATACAAGATGCCTTGTCTTTATATTCATTATTATTACCCACGGTCAAAACCATCACTCCATTTCCATTCCTTATAATATCCTTAATTATTTACTGCACAGTCAAAATATGACTCATTTCATTTTCGTGTGCCAATATAATTTATATCTCGTTTGAGTGTCTAAATTAGTTACGTACACTGCACTGTTTTAATTTGGATCACTCTTCTATGCTTCCAAGATTGTATCTTTTAAATTATCTTTAAATCAATCTAATCTATATGTGTGTATATATATATGCTCCTATAATTAAGGTATGCATCATGATGAATTAGATGATGTTTATGCATTATCGTCGTTTATATGATCATTTCTATATAAAAATCATAAATTATGCAGACTATTGTTTCGATTTCAATTAGTCTAAAAATCAGAAGTGAGGGCTCGAATTGCCATTGATGATTAGAACAATGTAATTTATGTATGATAACTAAAGAGTTGATGAGGGGTTTTGTTTGCCTCGACAAATTAATTAAATTAAATTAAATTTACCGTACGTACAAATTGATCTGCAGTCCCATGAAATATAGATATATCCTATTAATAATGATCACGTACATATATACTGTACAAGTAGGTAGGCTAGCATATGTATATATACTGTATGCATATGAGCAGCAATTAAAATGTAGGTAGGTGAATAGAGAATAAAAAGAATGAAAAGAATATATATAATAAAAGTTAGTTGAAAATGTTAATAGACAGAAAATTGAGCAAGTTGGTGTTAATTGGTAAAATGATATTGATTCCGGTGAGAGTGTGGGTCCAGTTGAAACGAGTCACTTACAACTTTACCCAATTGCAGATTCGGAGCCCACACCCACCCCTATATATATATGCTACTATGCATGCAAGTTTTAGTACCATCGATCTCACATTTCACAGCCTTGCATTTCTTCAATTCCTAGCTACAATATATTTTTCAAGGCTGTGATTTGTGATATAATTGTTAATTAATATATATGGCGTCGAGTTCTCTGAGGTCCGGTTCGTGGACTCCGCAAGAGAACAAGCTGTTCGAGAGGGCGCTGGCCCGGTTCGACACTGAAACCCCGGACCGGTGGCAGAACGTCGCTCGTGCCGTCGGCGGCGGAAAGTCGGCCGACGAGGTCAAGCGCCACTACGAGATTCTCATTGAGGATCTCCGCCGTATTGAATCTGGCTACGTTCCCATTCCTAAATACAAGAAAACCTCTGTTGAAGAAGAGAAAAGGTACTCTATCTATTTTTCTTTTTCCTTTTCTTTTATTCACTAGCTACTCAGTATTACAAATTTACATTTTACAATGTCAAATCTTTGGCATCTTATTTCTTTCCATGCGGTGCATGCAACGGTATAACAGATTTTATTTAACACTCCACTATATGTATATATTCTTCTTAATTTTCGTTTTTCTTTTCTACCTGAAATCGCGATATATGGATTATAGTTTAATAAATCTTGTATTTTGTTTAGGGATTTGTGTCCAATGCGAACTGCATGAACTCAAATTGTGAATGTGACGTGTGTGTTTGTAGGGACTCAAATATTAATTTACTGTCCAAATTCATTGCATATTCTCTACATATCTAGTCCGTTTTTGCTTTTACTTTATTTCATTGCCTTCAAAAAGTAGTTTAGCGTCGTATCTTCTACTATATATTATATAATTTATTTATTTTAACAATATATGTTACATGTTCACATTTAGATGTATCATTTAAATATTGCAATTGATAAATTAGAGTAACGAATATTTATTTTTATTGTTTGACAGGCTTCTCAACATTCTTAAGATGTAAGGGAGCACGTGACTCATTATCAGCTTTTGCGAGGAATTAAGAGAGAATGTATGATGATTAACGCATAAATCGCGTTTTTCTTCTTCTTTTTTTTTTTTTTTTTGGTTTTAAGTATTTTAATTTGGAAGCAAGTATCCTTTTTAATTGTAATTTGCACGCATCTCTAATAATATAGCACTATTCTACTTATGGTGGATGCGCTTTGTTTCATCTTTTTATTTAATTAAAAATACTAAAAAAATGTACGAATTCTTGATGAATCATTACTACTACTACAAATAATAGTTTATAAAAAAGTTACTAGGAAACGCTATAAATAAATGACAACATTATGTGTCTTGTATCGCAACACGTATACTTGGGATTGATGAAGCGGCGCTCGACTACAACTCTCCTAAATCCTAATATATAAATGATAGATGATAATCGACATTAAAACACACATTAACTTATATATGTCTGTATAGAAAACACAAACTCATAATAGGTTCAACATTCGAATTCAAATAACACTTCATTGTTCCAGATATCTTGTGTGCATTCATAGACAACAAGTGTGGTCGTTTTTTTTTCTTTTTTTTCTATGTGATCATTTGGGCATGCATTTCTGAAAAATGTATTAAATAAATAAAAATATATTGAAATATTTGAGCAGAGATAGGTAGGGTAGGTAGCTAGGATCGATGCATCTATTGGTCTTTTGCCATGCATTTTTGTCGTACTTATTTCGTTGAACGTACATCAATAACCTGGCGCATAATAATTATGGGAAATATAATTAGCCTGATATTTAATGAACGGGCTATTTGTCCTTTTGGTCAATACGTTTTCAATTCCAAAATCAAAATTAAGTAAGCATTTACATATGTAGTTCAGGTGAATAATACATTATACAGGCCAGAAAAAAACATCGATGCTAGTGGAATTATTACTTTTTTATTTTTTATTTTTTAATTTTTGGATAACCTGTTTCTGTGTAGTAGCCTGCAAATCACACAATGGAGGTAAACTACACTTGAAAAATCAACCCCGTCACATTTAGTAGTATTGGTGGTGGGTCGGGTCGAACTTTAATATTAAGATAACACCACTTCATCACTAAATCATATCCTGGAAACAGAATTATTATTTTTTAATATATAGATCTGTCAAATTAAGTCGTGAAGCCACTACCAAAAATCAGTTTGGGCTAATCCGAATCAAACATCGGGTTTCCCACGGGATCATGCACGAACGTCATTTGGGCTCAGTTCAGCCACAATCCATCAGTCCAATACAATAAAACTCAGTTGGGTCGGCCCGAAATATTCAGACCTATTAACATTATAATCCACTCTGTTTGAAAAATTAGTTTAAAGTTTAGACCAGTTTTGACCTTTTCAAAATCAATTCAATAAAAATAAATATACAACACTAAAATCTCATTGTAATTTTGGTCTATTTTCTAAGTTGGTCAAGCTTTTAGGCTGTTTCATCAAGTCTAATAAAACATAATAATAATCTATGATGCCTTAGTTAATTACTATTCACTTATTTATTTATTTTTTGGATGTCGAGGGTAATCCACCCGTAGCCGCTACCGTGATGTGCACTGGGTAAATCCCGTCCCTGTGTAATAGCCTGCAAACCTACACAGGAGAGGTAAACCACACTTGACTGGTCAGGTGTGGCAGGCTTACACCTAGTGGTGTTGGTAGTAGATCGAACTTAAGACATTTGGCCTCAAAATAACACCACTCTGCCACTGGGCCATCCCCAAGGGGACACTATTCACTTATTTTGTTTAAACGTCATTTTGAACAAGTAGAAAATTTTCGTTTAGACATCATTAATTAACTTTTGACAAAATTTCAATTAATTGTACAATCATTATAATTGACAACTTTTTGAGTAGTGAATTTTCATAAAGCTTAAGTGTGTGTGTGTGTGTGTGTGTGAGAGAGAGAGAGAGAGAGAGAGAACTTGAATTTGAGATTGGGTCTGGGCCTGGTGAAATTTAAGTTGAATTCGGATTCGGATTGACATGAAACGGGCCTCGTTAGAGAAAAGAGATTCATATCTAGCCCACTTCTTACATATTATTGGGCCATTGGCTGTAAATTTTCGAAAAGTCTTCACAGAACAAGTTCAAGAAATGTTAGTTATTATCATAAATGAAAATGGACAACAGTAAATTAAATTAAACAAGTTATGATTTCTCTACTTTTCTTTAAGTCAATGTCCAAATTCCATGTCTTGTTTCGAATATCTCGTATTTTGTGAGTTAAAGAGATATCATTATGCATGGATAAAATACTATCGAAAGATAGGGTAACTATCGATTCAAGACTCGAAAGATCTAAACTATTGATTCAGGATTCGAAAGATTTAAAATTATTGATTCAGAACCTCAATACTTAACGGTGTTAAAAATACATCCAACGGAAGCTGACGTGACAGTTCAGTGACCATGTCATTTAGACAAATCATTTATGAATATATTAAATAAAAAATATAATCTAATCTAATATTATCAAAATCTAAATAAAAAAATATATTATAATCTAATATATGAAATTTATCTTCATTTAGCTCTCGTTTGTGCATTGACCCCCCTCTCTCTCTGGATAAAGCCCATGTCTCTCTCTAATTAGAGGTTTGGATGAAGATTCCCAACAGCTATAGACGACTTCAGCCATGATTCAAAGTTGTCAAATTTGTTAGGAAACATGGAAGTCTTCCACATGTTTGATGAAATGCTTCAAGGGAAGTCATATCTTAATTAGTCTTTATTTCATCAATATAGTTGTATTTAGAAGCATGATACTTCTTGGCGATTTCGGTGAGCCTCCCATTTCATGGCTTGTGATCGAGGAACTAGCTCTAATTTTGCATGTGAATTCAGAACAGATATATCTCTTGGTCCTAATCTCATAAATCATAATACTCTCCAGAGCAATTCCATCAAAAGGCACACCAATTTGTTTACTGCCACACCTGCAATCAAGGGAAGAATTTTAATGGCTTAGGATTATAGAGTGTGTGTTTTGCGTGAGAAAGAGATAAAGAGACGAGGGAGGAAAAGCAAGATGAGAGAAAAGGAGAGGCAATCGAAAAAGAATAATATTCTTATAATATTAGATTAGATTAGAAAGAGAGACACGATGGAAATAATTAGATTTTGATAATATTAGATTAGATTATATTTTTTATTTAATATATTCATAAATGACGTGTCTAGATGACGTGATCACTAAACTGCCACATTAGTTTCCGTTGGATAATTTTTTAACATCGTTAAGTATTGAGGTCCTCAATCGATAATTTTAAATTTTTCGGGTCCTGGATCGATAGTTTAGATCTTTCGGGTTCTAGATCGATAGTTACCATATGTTTGTTGATTCTCCAGACATCACGTATCATTGTGTATGGAGTAAAGTATCACTAATTATGTTTTGAAATATCACTTAATATGAATTGAAGTATTATCAAGTATGCATTTTGTTTTTTGCTATTTATTTTTTAGATCATGACAAATATACTTTCATTAGAATCTCTACCAAGTCTTGTCCTTTAAAAGATTTTTTTTTTAAACAAAAAATCATGAGCTATTAGTTTTCTTTGAAATAAAAAATCGATCAACAACTAATAATATATAAGTGTCGTTACATACCAAGTGAAGTTTCACTAGCAAAGAAGCGAAGTATATTACCTATGAAGTGCATGACATCCACATTTTCTTTTTCTTTTTTGATTTTTTTATTTTTCTTATTTTTTCAGTTTTTTTTTAAAACTTCATTTTATATCGGGCACAATGCATGAACCCATGTGTTAGTGCCAGACAAATACATTGAACGAGATGTCAGATAAAAAAAATAAATTAATTCAAATTCAATTTTAGGATTCACTAATTCTATTTTAAGGTATATATTTAGTTTTATAAAAATTAAATTAATTAAAAAATTAAATATATATTTGTAAAAAAAAATGAAGAAATTAAAAAGTCGAAAAAAATCTAAAAAGAAAAGGAAAATGCGGAAGGAGAGTAGAAGGGGGACCACTAAATAAGAAAAATAAAAAAAAAGGAGAGGGGACTTCCTCATTGGTCAAATTATACGGTCTCACACAAATGTGCCTCTTTAAAAATAGTCTAAAAACTTCCCCCATTGTGGTAAAATTAATTAAAAAAATATCATTTTGGAAAAACAGAATCATACTTGCCACGAAAAAGAGTGGGTTTTTTTAGTACCATTTTGCTACACAAAAAGATGATTTTAACATTTTTATCATATTATTTAGAAATTATAGCATTTGGTCAAAATATTACATTTTTGCTACTGTGATATTTTTCTAAGATTTGTATTATTTTTTCAAATATTTATTTATTTAAATATGAAAATGGTAAAATGAAAAATAAATGTTAAAATTAATGTTATTTAATTATTATGATATTTAAGAAGAGTTAATAGTACAGTGAACTTAATTATCACAATAGATAGAATTTTTTAACTATTTATTATATAAGGGAAACTTTTTAATTTTTTGAAAAAATAAAAGACAGTAACCCTAAAATATACAAGAGTCCTAGTCTCATAGAGCAAAAATAAAAATAGATAAATGAATCTCTTTTTTGCCCTCTGAATGGAGCCCCACTTCCCTTGGAGAGACCAACTGCCAAGTGCCAACATATAAAGCAGAATGTTTTTAGTTAAAAAAAATTTGATGTACTTTAAAATAAATACAAATAGTGATTTGTATGAATGATCTATAATAATAGACTATTTAAATCGTCAAAATGTGTAAGGTATCTGGTTTTTTTTTTTATTTTTTTTTTTTACTCATACACCCGACCTGTGGTATTGAGGAGGTTCGAACCCGTGACCTTTGATCTTCGAGCAACTTCATTCCACCACTACGATTTTTTTAAAATTAAAATAAAAATGGGTGGGGTGTAAGACTACGCGGCTTGACAGCTTGAGATTTAAATGTGACTAAGCAGAATGTTTTTAGTTAAAAAAAGTTTGATGTACTTTAAAATAAATACAAATAGTGATTTGTATGAATGATCTATAATAATAGACTATTTAAATCGTCAAAATGTGTAAGGTATCTGGTTTTTTTATTTTTTATTTTTTATTTTTTTACTCACACACCCGACCTGTGGTATTGAGGAGGTTCGAACCCGTGACCTTTGGCCTCCGAGCAACCTCACTCCACCACTACGGTTTTTTTAAAATTAAAATAAAAATGGGTGGGGTGTAAGACTACGCGGCTTGACAGCTTGAGATTTAAATGTGACTAAATATAATGTTTGAGACTAGGACTGATTAATTTTAATTTTAGTTCGAGGAATAAATATTTGTTAGTATTAAATATCCCACATTGATTGAGGAAAGTGGTATGTGCCACTTATTAATGTGAGGGCAATCCTCCTCTTACAAATCAGTTTTGTGAGGATAAATTAGACTCAATATCATCTCTAACAGAGTAATAGTTTCAATGTTATAGTTTCAATGTTGAGGCTCCTAATATCGAGCTCTCATCGACCATCTCATCATTTTCTATCATGAACTTAAAAATTATTATAACATAAATAATAATAATTAACATTTGTCGCATTGAATTAAATTTTTTAAAAAATTATATATCATAATTAATCTTAAAAATTAAATATTAACTAATAATATGAAAATTAAATTCTAAATAATAATTATAAATCTTAATTGGGTGAAATTAATGGTGAATGATAATTATGAAATCTAACTGAACTAATAAAGAATAATGTCATGTGTACATTTTTTATGTCATGGTGTGGAAGTTACTACACATATTATCCATTAATGATAGTTGAACATCAGATGTATGGTGTTCCACTATCATTAATGCATGTCATGTGTACACTTTTGATGTCATGGTGTGGAAGTTACTACACATATCATCCATTAATGATAGTTGAATGGTGTTCCACTATCATTAATGCATGTCATGCGTACATTTTTGATGCTATAGTATGGAAGTTACTTCACATATCATTCATTAATTATAATTGAACACCAAATATAATACTAAATGTAAGAGGAGATCTGATCTGATAAACATGGGTACGATATAGTGTACATAAATATACAATTATATTAGGTGAGTCATGTTTGTCTCTATAATGGGCCTACTGAAACAACTAAAGAGGCCGAATTGTCGACTTCCAGCTGGAAAGAGAGGTACGGCCCATTTCAAGTTTATCCATAAATTCTACGTATTACTTTTTATGTTTACCAACTTTATTTCAATTTTTAAGCAGTAAGTTTCGAGTAATCTGTCATAACTTAGTATGTCATTTTCGATATATTTTATATGTGCATTGATTATTTAATTATAATATCATATATAGTTCTTATGAAATATGAGATTAAATGTAAAATTCAAGTTATTGTTCAAATAAATAAAACCAAAAAAAAAAAAGAATTCAAAATCTTGTCCTGGAATGCTACTAAAGTTGCTCCAATAATTTATGATGTTATCAAAATATTAAATTGTTTGATATGACATCTAACTATATAATGATTTTGTAATAATTTAGTATTCTAGAACTTTCATTTTATACAATTTTGTATTTGATAGCGTGTGTGGATGAATTTATTTTAATACACAGAAATTAAGGAATTTTATTAGATGAATTTTATATTTCGGATTGATTTTTATTTTAAAAATAATTATAACGCGTTTCAATAAAATAACGCTACGGTCATTTGTAAAATGATTAAAGACATTATTAAAAAAATGATAAGATCGTCATAAAGTTGGGTTAAGATTTTTCAAACAAGTAATTAAGATGTCATTCGCTTACGGATTTCAAAATACTTATTTCAATTCTACATTATGATTTATGCACTACTTTTATATATTTTAAGATTTTAGAATATTATCTGATCAAATATTTTCAATAATTAGCTAACTCGCGGCTAAGTCCATTAGTGTTATATTGACACACCCCCCCACACACACACTACATTTCTAAGAAGTGAAGATTATTATATTATTTGTGTTTGCATTTCCTCTTTTATCCCGTCAGCAAATACAATTACAATAATGTGAATATAGAAGAGAAAATGATAAGAAAATAAAATGAAATGTTGAAATTTTCGCATAAATTTAAAGAACATATTAAATATATCGTTACGATTTTGGCATAGCTCTACATCATGTGTGCGAGGCATGGTAAATTATCCAACATTGTCTAATTATTAAGGTGAGGGTAACTGATGCAGATAGAAGCGTATATCATCCATTGATTATGAGAATACTGGCAAAAACATAAAAAATAATATCATTGATTCTCGCAAGAATACCGAATAGCACTTAAATATCACACTTTTTATAAAATTTCAACTCCTCTAATAATAATCTAGACATATATATTTATAATATACGAGAAACTTGGAAGATAAGAAGTATAAAACCTAAATTAGATAAATTTCCTAATTGATAACGTAATCTAAATAGAATAAAATATAATATAAATAAGAAATCAAGATCTAATCTTGATATATATCACCATTATTCACCCGGGTTTAACACGATTTGCCCTCGAATCGGAAG
Organism: Perilla frutescens; assembly: GCA_026008535.1. Lineage (NCBI taxonomy): Eukaryota > Viridiplantae > Streptophyta > Magnoliopsida > Lamiales > Lamiaceae > Perilla > Perilla frutescens. Next base: position 35,091,234 of record BRKX01000020.1, on the reverse strand, counting down.
TCAAAAGAGCATGCCGAAAACGATTTGCAACATCATCCTCAGAACATGCATAATTGAGATGATATATTGATGCATCGCACATCAAATAATCAACATTTTTGTCATTGGAAGAAAACACAGACATGAAAACAATAGAAATAATGGCACTCTTGAACACTGCGAAAGATCATCATGCACCAGAGAAAGTTGTGTTGACAGTGTGGCACATCCATTCTTGGTGCAACCACGGTAGGGGACACTTTTTTAGAGTCATAACATATTAACACAACATCGTCACAGGGCACAACCATCATCTCTTCATCAAAGATCGGATGACCATCACAGTTACCACCCATGGACCTCAAATCATCAAGAAGATGAGTTTCACCGGAGAAGATATTCACCTCTTCATCAAACATCGGTGGACCATCATAACCGTCATCAACAACATCATCGAAAAATGAAAAATTGTCAGAAAACAAACCATGGAAGATATTAGCAACCATGAAACCTTCAACCACATGAATCGGCATATCAAGATCAATGAATGAAGTGTAGACTGACTCTGGATATCAACTGATGCAGGCGGAAGCTATAACTCGAACAAGAACACACAAATACAATTCAAGAATTCTAAGAACTCAAATTTGTATTGAATAAAAGGAGAAATCTCCAAAACTTATCAAAATTCATCCACCTACAATATTAAACATAATCACCTATTTATACTATTAAAATTCTAATATAAATAAGACTTCTACCTTAATTAAACAATCTAGATAAAAAGTAATTAATTAAAACATATAAATACGTAATTAACCTATAGAAATCAATAAAATATTAATAAATATATAAATATATTTGTCTTCATCAGTAACCCCTCCTACAAGACGATTTTGTGAGAGTGAGTTATGCTTATTATCCATTTCTATTATAATATAAGAGTCAGGTCTAGTTTTAATGTTGAGTATTCTCAATATCGTTGTGATTCTGGTATAGATGTTCCACGCTATAGCCCTCATCTTACAAGCCAATTATTAAATATATAGTAGGGATCATAAGCCTTTTTTAATGAAATTGGATCACTTGTTGCATCTCTTTAATATTTTTTTTTTTAAAAAAATAATTGTTAATTTATTATGATTTATTTTAATTTAAATTCTCTATTTAGGGTTCATCCTTCTCCAATTAGGGTATATTAAAAAAAAAACTTAGTTATGAAACACCAAATGTAATACAAATGGCAACAAGAGATCTGCTCTGCTTTTTTATGTGTTACTCTTGAAATAAATGCACAAAATTGATCATCAATGAAATTTTTGTTCATGTTAAAATAGGGAAGTCGCGTGTCAAACTATATGTCACGCCATCCATCAAATCATATTCATACTCAAATTCAAACACTGACAAAATTACAATTGAACTGTCCCCTTGGGGATGGCCTAGTGGTGGAGTGGTGTTATCAAGGCCAAAGGTCTCAAGTTCGAATCCTACCACCAACACTACTAGGTGTGAGCCTATCACACCTGGCTTGCCAAGTGTGGTTAACCTCCCCTGTGTGGTTTGTAGGCTACTACACAGAGGCGGGGTTTACCCAGTGCGCACTTCAGTAGCGGCTGCGGGTTACCCTTGACAAAAAAAAATTACAATTGAACTACTGTATATATAAGTTTGGATCCGAATATGAATATCGTCTGATCAATCTTGATCAATCAAATAATCTAACACCCAAAATTTTCAGCCACAATGAATTCAACAAATCCAATTCTGTATTTCAAACAACTGAAATAAATTAAAATTGTAAGGGATTAATGAATTATAATTTAGGGCCAAAGAAGATAAAACATTACTCCCTTTGTTTATGAATAAATGTCATTATAATACTTTAATTTTGTTTCATAAAGAGTACTATTTTATAAAATCGAGGTAAAAATTCACATTTTTTCTTACATTTATCTTTATTTAACGAATTCAAACATGTCAAAATAATTCATTTAATGTGTATAAAGTAGTATGAGTAGTGTATTAATATATGTGCATTTATTCAGAATAACACTTATTCAGAAATGGGTAAAAATTAGTTAGCAGGAGAGGAGTATATTTTATTGCGGAATTTACAATTATTGATAAGGACGCAGCATTTATGAGTGGAATAAAAAAAGGTATAGCAATTAAAAGCATGCAATCTGTTGAATCTTGGAAATTGGCAATTCAAATTAAGTTGAACTCCAACACTGAAACCCATGATTCAATACTTCTGCTTTCTATTTTTAACATTCAACTGTCCCGGTTTCATTACTTTTAATGATGATGTGTTCTTTTATTTTCATGTTTTATATTATAGGTGACAAGATAGGAAACTTCAGCAGCTACTCGAAAATGTATTTTAAGTAAATTTTATTTTAAATAAATGTTCACAAATTACACGGTCATATGCCCATATCAATCTTGATTTCATACCCTCTTAAGTCATTTCTGTTACATTCCTTATGTCAAATCTATTCATTTTTTTTAAATCTTAATAGTTTTATTTATTTTAATTTATTGTGATTTGATTTAACTTTAAAATTTATTATTTATATTTCAACATTTCTCAATTAAAGTGTATTAAAAGAAGAAAAAAAAAACTAATTGTGGTTTATAGAATGTAATACGAGATGGCATAGAGAATCTAATTTGATCCATCTTGTATAAATTGTATAACAATTTTCAAAATTAATTATCAAGAATTCGTGAAATCAGTTATATGTCATACACATATTTTACATAGTTTTTTGAGTTTGACGTGTTAATGATATAAGTTCTGTGCGTGTTCCTACTAACAAATGCAATCTATATCTATATATATTATAACACACTTTTGCAACTCACTTTTTCCCGCCCATATGCAAGGGTACTTTACACAATTAATAATACAATAATTTAATAGCTAATTTAATTTAATGTTACATGCAAATTTCTACTAATAATGTTTTTATAATTAATGAAAATTAGGTGTTACTATAATTAACATGTGTTTATTCATGCATACGTTTGTCCGAATTACATGGTAGAAATTCTAATTTTTAATTAATACAATAATTAGTCATATAATTATTCCAAATAAATTCCATTATATTCCATATAACTAATTAGAACATTATCATATAATTATGTTAATTACGTCTATACAAAATCTCTCTCTCTCTCTCTCTCTATATATATATATATATATATTATATTATAATAGAGTTATGACACATGATTTTTCCCTCCCATTTACAAAATGATATTTTAGTCAATTGATAATATATTAGATTTATGCGCATAGTTTAATTCTATGATAAAGCCACCTATGTTTCAACAATATTAATGCATTTCTATAATTAACAATGATAAAAAATTGAATTACGTTTAATTATTAGTGTAGTTTTGACTACTAATCATTATATGTATACAATTATAGAATTAATGTAATTGACTATTGAATCAATCTATTTATATAATTATGAAATTAGTTTAATTTTATGATATGACTATGCATTTGTAGTTTCTGCTAGGGATGTTAACTTTACCCGTATGGTAAAATTACCCGCGGGTAAACGGGTTATATGGACGGGTAGTACCCGTAGATTTGGGTAACGGGTAGGGTACTACCTGTACCCACTAAATTTTATTAGGGTAAGAGTAGGGTATGAGATTAAGGTTTTACCCGATTACCCTATCCGTTTACCCTAATATATTAAATAAATATATATATATATATACTTTTTAAATTAATCTTCTAGTTTTGTTGTTATGGTGGCATCACAAAAATTTAATTTGTTTGTATTGGTTATATTTTGACAAAAAAACTCACATATTAATTTTTTTTTCATGTTTTTGGGAGATTTTTTTAATTGTGATATATTATTAAATAAATCTAAATTGGTAACTCGTTTTACCCGCAGGTATCCGATTACCCGTTGGGTAATACCCGTACCCTACCCTCTATAAAAAATAGGGTAATAGGGTAGGTTATGGGTAAGACATTTTATGTTAGGGTAGGGTATGGGAAAGGCATACCCGTACCATACCCTACTCATTGACATCCCTAGTTTCTGCCTTTAAGTATCCAAAATTACGAGGGTAATTAAATCTAATTGGTTTATCATCTATCAATATCATCTTCCAATCATGTGTAAATATAGAATGAATTATATTATATTATATAAAAATTAGCATCAAATAAAATTATATCCTAATTATTTCATATATTGTATAGATAGTTAGTTGCTGAACAGATATATATTCTCTCTTGAATATTTGTATATTATAATATATCAATATCACATTATAATTAATCAATAAATTATTTAATAATTTCAATCAACCTTCCCAATGCACCATTAAATTAAGACTCCAATTAATCAACTTTCCACGAAGGATGCCAAAATCACCCTCTAAAAAAATTATAATGCCCAAACATTTTTTAGGGGCAATGCCCAACATTTTTATGTGATTATGTCAACCTTAATTCATCAAAAGGTAAGTTTGATTTTAATATTTTTACAACATAAATTAACCGCCACAATTGAGGTTGTCTAGCTAATACTTTGATCATAGATATAGATTGATTTTTTTTATTATGTTAATTATGCTATTGATATTAATTATAACACATTAATTAATTATATTAATCATAACATAATGTAGCCTTTTGTAGAGGCCATATTTCTACATAGGCCCAAAAACTAGGCCCACGCCCATTTTTGAAAGTCTAAAGAACTTGATAAAGTCGACGTCTCACGATCAAGTGTCTCGAGGTCCACACCTCGAAGTCCACCTCTCGACATCCATGCCTCGAGGTCGATACCTTAATCCTTGAAGTCCAGAGGTCTAAAAGCAAGGGTCCACGATCGAATAGACTCAAGGAGAAGACTGAGTCAATGTATCCGTTGAAGATAGCCATGACCCCGTCAAAAACCCTAAAAGGGATAAGAAAGGATCCCTAAAATATCGGGATTCAGTTAGTATCTCACCAGTATATGTATGTTCTTCATAAACGGCAGAGGGGACGAGCAATCATACACACTATACACGCAACACTCGCAACTTCAATCAAATCGTAGACATTTATCGCACAGCTCCGCAAGCAAGACATACATGAGGCTCCATAATAGCGAAGCTCGCCCCCCCTTTTTATAAAATAGCTCTTACAATTTCACAATTTATTCATTATTTCTTTAATTAATTCGATTCTGATTTGAGCGTCGGAGTCTGTTCGATCGTCAACCCCCCGACGGTCCTTCGGCTTCACGTGTTTCTTTATCTTGTAGATCGCCGGAGCCCGAACTCAAAGTACGATTAATTGTAGAGATTTTTGACCTCTACAGTTTGGCGCCCACCGTGGGGCTCCGATAGATCACTTCAAGATGACGAACAACAGCCGAAAGGATGCAACGATCATTCCTCAGAAAGCCCGAAAAGATGGGGCAACTATGACCCTTTCGCCTGAAAGCGATGGCGATGTTTCATGGCTTCTGCGTTCGATCCAACGTCAATTGGATACCACCACAGTCGAACTCGCAGCGATCAGAACCGAGAACTTGGCCTTAAAGGGTAGAGTCGAAGCTATTTCGCAACCAAACCTCTTTCTGAACGGATCTACACGAACTCAACTGTCCCCGCTGTCACGAACCCATATGTCAAACGAACTCCGAGAGCAGATACTTCTGAACTCGACACACAAATTGACTAACCATCTCAGTGCAGGTACAAGCAAAGAACCCGTATTAAAGGGTAAGAGAAAAGAAGATTTTCCCGTGGGATCCCCTTCCGGGTTCGAAGATTATGAACCTGGATCGGAATCTAAGGTCGAGAAGAAGATCTAACAATTGGAAGACATATTGACCCGAATTCTGGGAGTCCCTGCTCCTATTAGAAAGACTGCACCAACAAGCTTTGCAGATTCCCCGTTCACCGACGAGATCAGCATCATAGAGATGCCCCTAAAGTTCACCTTTCCAAGCATAAAGCTGTTTGATGGCGCATCCGACCCCCGATGATCATGTCGCCCAATATAAACAAAGAATGTTCACCACCACGATACCCCGATATGTCCGAGAAGCCAGCATGTGTAAAGGCTTCGGATCCAGCCTCGTCGGCCCAGCACTCCAATGGTTCATCAACCTTCCCAACAGAACGATCTCGTCATTCGTCCAGCTTAACGACCTCTTCGTTGAATAGTTCGCCCAGTAGCCGCAAGATGGAAAAATACACTGACGACCTCTACACGATCATACAAAGATCGGAAGAGCCCATACGAAGCTTAGTCTAAAGATTTAATAGAGAAAAAGTATTGATCCCTAACTGCAACATCGATACCGCGATCTCAGCTTTCAGAAAAGGCCTTAAGAGAGACTTCGACCTCTACAAGGAGTTAACCAAATATCCCTGCAAAACAATGGAAGACGTGCTTGCTAAAGCATAGACCCAAATCAAATGGGAAGAAGATGAAGCAAACTCATCTAGATCTCGTACCAGGAATGAACATCCAAGAAAAGAACAAAGAAATAATAGGACAGATAGATTCAGAATGGACCTTTATCCACGAAACCCGCGATTCGATTCGTGAAACAAGCGAGGTCAAGAACCCTAGGTCGATAGAAGACTCCCAGAATATAGCCTCTGCATATCACCCTCGGAAGCGGTCCTAGCCCTCAAAGGACTCGGTCATAATGTGAAATTGCCCGCAAAGATGAAAGCCCCAGATAACGAACGTGACAAAAGCAAATTCTGCGAGTTCCACAATAACCACGAACACAAAATGGACGAATGCATCGCCTTGAGGCTCAAAGTCATGGAGCTCTTGAAGCAAGAATATCTTACCGACCTCCTGACTCCTAAAGAAAAAGAAACCTGGTCTCGAAGAGAAAATAAAAATGAAACGCAGCCGCCCGAACCCCCGAGGGTCGATCGCGCTTTGAACTGTATAACAGGAGGTTCGAAAGTGAGCGGAATCTCACATTCCTTAGCAAAAAGACACTATCACTCGATAAAGACACTATCCTAAACAAGCCGACCTCGTCACCCTCGATTTCACCAATAGAGAAGCTTTCGATCTCTCACACCCTCACCTCGATGCACTAATCATTTCCTTGTTGATTTCTAATTGTTTGATTAAATGTGTTCTTATAGACAATGGAAGTTCCTCTAACATGATCTTTCTGAGTACCTTGAAAGGCATGCAGGTAAAAGAAACCGAAATTGTTAAAAGGTCGACTACCCTAATCGGTTTCAGTGGTGAGCATAAAGCTACGATGGGTGAAATCACACTTCCCACTTATATTGAGGGAATGAATATCTTCACCAAATTTCAAGTGATCGACGCCCCCTCAGCCTACAATGTCATAATGGGAAGACCTTGGATCTACGAACTCCAGACGGTGCTATCAACTTATCACCAGCTCATGAAATTCTCCACACCTTGGGGAGTTTGCGAAGTCCGAGATGAACAGATAATAGCTCGAGAATGTTACGTCTCCACCTTCAAACACAAAGGAGCTATGGAGGTCAACCAAATCGAGGTCGGATCATCTTCAGCCGGTACCGAAAATTAAAGCTATGAAGAACCCGAAGTGGAAGACCTCGATAAAGTCCAAATACATCCTGATTTTCCTGACCATAAAGTGCAAATCGGATCGAGGCTCACCGCGGAGATACGAGAACAACTAATAAGATTCTTCATCGAACACCACAACTATTTCACATGGTCTTTCGAAGATATGACAGATATCGACCTCTCGGTTATAACACATAAATTGCAAGATGATCTAGACAAGACCCCGGTGGAACAAAAAAGATGAAAATTCACCGCTGAACAAAATAAAATTGTGAATGAAGAGGTCAATAAGCTACTCAAACATAGACACATTGGAAAAGTACAGTACCTCGAGAGGCTTCGTGGTATTAAAGAAAAAGAATGGCAGAAACAGGCTCTGCATAGACTTCGTTGACCGCGATCAAGCCTGCTCCAGGGACTCATTCCCCTTATCTCGCACCAACGCGCTAGTTGGCGCAATAGCTGGAGAACGTTACATTTAAAACAGTATCATTTCTAAAAATCTTCAATGTCGTTTTTCATTTTATGGTTATTCCTTTTTAAGATTTGTTTACTGACTTGAGCGTCGGAGTAACTAACAGAACCCCAAGCACAGAGGGTCCTGACCCTCGAGGAGATGATGAGGTTCCGACCCCGAAGTCGGCCTCACAAACGAAGAGTAATGTATTTGTTTGTTATTTGCTTTCGAAATCTTATTACTTATTTAAAGATTTGTTTACTGACTTGAGCATCGGAGTAATTAACAAAATCCTAAGCACAGGGGGTCCCGACCCTCAAGGAGATAATGAGGTTCTGACCCCGAAGTTAGCCTCACAAATAAAGAAACCCCAAGCATAGGGGTCCCAATCCCCTCGAATTCAACAAGGCCCTAACCGCGAAAAACTACAACTCAAAGATAAATTTGATTACAAAGTCAAATAAAAAGGCCCCAACACTCAACTCGGAATGTAAGAGCGAGTCTCGAAGCTCAACTATGATCCTAAGAGGTGTGCTCGAAATTGTTGTTATTCATTTTATCCAACTCGTATTCTACACGTATATACTAACCCTTGTAGTTCGTATCATCTCAAAGGCGACAAGATAAAACAGAACATGTAATGCGCACACACATAATAGCAAAAGGATCAAACTGTTAGAGTCAAAATTTGGCAAAATGCCAAGTTGTCCAATTACCTTCACGAAGGGCAACTTAAAAAATATTTACATATAATTGTTTGTTTCAAAAGCATAAATAAAAAGTTTGTTCATAAAGAAGATTAAATCTAGGCCTCATCCCCGGCCTTGGCACCACCAGCATCCTCTGCAACTCGGCCCTCTCCTCGAGCCTCTGTCTCCTTCCCGACCACGACGTTGGTACCGGCAGCACGATCGCCCACTGGTATCTCGACCTCCTCCTCTACTTCAAGGAAAGACAGGTCGAGATCTGGAATCTTAGCTTTAATAGCCTTGACCACCGCCGCTCCACCCTCCTAGTAGAAGGCCTCATTGTAAGGTGTTTTCAGAATCGACCCACTTGTCAAAGTCAGGGGCTTCATCAGTTGCTACCCCAGCCCTGAACAACGCGTCAAGTTCCTTCACCTTTACCTCAGAAACTGCCAGCTTCACTAAAAGCTCCTGCTTAGTCTTCACCTGAAGGTCGAGGCTCTTCTTTATCTGAATTTAGGCCCTCGCTGCCATCGCCCTTGCCTTGTCCCTCTCAACCCGTAAAGAAGACTCTCAAGCCGCCATGTCCCACCTCTCCTCGGCGATCTTCTTCAGCTCTTCAGACAACTCGACAACTTTCTTCTCAAGGCCCTCTTCATGGTCGGCGAGACGCTCTCGCAGCAGGAATTGGCTATAGAGGACCTGAGGTTGAAAACCAAGCATGTATGTAAAAAAAAATGAAAGGACAATATAATAGGAGTTCGAAGAAGTCACCCGTGACATCTAGTTAAAGGACAAGAAAGCCTGCTGCTCGAGGCTTTCCTTCTCATAGTCCTTAGGCGTACCTTGGCAATGAACTTTTGAACTTCCATAATGAAGGGTCGAAGATGAACCCCCTTTGAGCTCGGACCAAAAGAGGTCTGGCGGGAGGAACGTACGGCCTCCACATCGACAACGTTGCGGGAAGTGGAAGGCAGAGCTACCACAATGCAAGTAGAGGCACCGTCCTTTGACTTGTTAGAGGAAGGAAAACCCGTTAGCCTCTCTTCTGAAAGTCTTTTCATGCCTGAAGGTGAAGACTCGTCTCGCTTGGCAGCCGCCAGGGCTTTGACTTTGGCGTCCGAAGGCCTTATCTTCAGCTTCGCCATTTCACTGATCAAGACGCGACCACCTCGGACCGCTTCAAACTCTTTAGCTTCGTTACGAAGAAGGAAGGCTTCCTCAATATGAGTGGCTTCAGTACTAGAAGGGTCACGGCGCGTGGGAAAGCCTGCGCAAGATAAGAAAATTCGTAAGCTTCGAATAAAAGTAAGAATATAAAAGCTCAGCTCGGAAACCCACGGGCATCACAGAACTCGACAGGTACAATTTCATCAAAAGAAGTCCGAACGGGTACAAAGACAAACTTTGGCTTCCAGTCTCCTGAGGAAGAGGGCATGCTCATTATCAGAGGGGGCCGATCCCCTACCCACTTTGTGATGTAATAATAACTGGGCTGCCCCGCATTAGCCACTAATCGGTAGACCGCGTGCTATTATCCAATGCTGGGTTCACCAAAGCCTAGCTTCTCCCATAAATAATACATTCCCAACATGTGGAACCACCCGATCGGGGTAATCTGGGCAGGAGCTATACCGTAAAAATACGCTATCTTGGCAAAGAAGGGGTGTATGGGAAGCCTGACCCTCTTCTCAGCCACCAGCGTGTAAAAGGCGGTAAAACCCGATAGAGGTCGATGAGCTCGATCAGTGGGACCGGGAGATTGAACCTCTACACCCGCGCCCGACACCGGTGGTGAAGTCAACCTCTTCAAAAGATCGTCATTTACCTAGGGAGCAATCTCTGAGGCTTTGAACCTCTCACCAGCCACTTTGATTTCCCGAGCTTGCTGTTTTCGCTTTTTGGGCTGTTTTTCCTTCACCATCATTGTGTCATGCTTGCTAATCACCGACCGCCCGACTGCCCGAGGATAGACGGCCAACGGTCTCCTCTTCCTCCCCTTCTCTGTGACTTTAACGATCACGGAAGAGTCGGAACTCTCTGATTGTTTTGACACGGAGCCCTGTTCTACCTCATCACCTCCGTAACTCCTCGTCTCCTCAGCATTAGAATCCTCACTCGCACTCATCATAAAATTAGAGATGTATCAAGCAAGACCTGACCGAGAAGAGCCTAAATATCTTCCTATAATCATTTTGCCCCGAAAATAACCGTCACCCAGCAACTCTAAAAGCCTAAAAAATTGATACGCACACCCAGAAACCAGCAGAAATCTCCCGAAAATTGGAAACCCTAAAAAAACCTAAAAATTGCCACAGGTTCCCCAGATACCCCCAAAAATTGCCAAGAAATACCAGAAGATACTAAGAGATATTACTAATGTCCTCAAAGATTTCTTAAAGCTTACAAAAAATACTAAAGCTATTGCATGAAATGATAAAAGGGAAAAAGAACGAGGAGATAACCTGAAAATCGTGCGGCAGCGGGATTCTGGAAAATCAAAAACAACCACAACAAGGACTCTCAAGCAGCGTGATAAGCGCGAAGTTAGTGGCAGAAAAAAATGAAGCAGAAATCTCTCAAGTTTTTTTCGGGAAAAAGGATTTTTTCTTACAAAGAGTTTCGGTTAAGGAAAGAGACTCTTGAAATTCTGTGGAATAATGAGGGAGGGAATAATAGTTCCCTCGATATTTGAATTACAAAATAGAGATGGCATGACCTGGGCACACGTGTCCTCATCTAACGGTCAAGGATAACCTAGGGAATGGGAAAAGTAAGATCCGTACCAAAGACCCTGCTCCCCCAGGACCTGCCTTCAGGTCTGGAGCTCCATGAGGTCTGCTCTCACAACCTCTTAAGCTCCCCCAGGACCTGCCTTCAGGTCTGAAGCTCCATGAGGTCTGCTCTCACGACCTCTTAAGCTCTTCCAGGACTCTCACGACCTCTTAAGCTCCCTCAGGACCTACCTTCAGGTCTGGAGCTCCATGAGGTCTGCTCTCACGACCTCTTAAGCTCCCCTGGGACCTGCCTGCAAGTCTGGAGCTTCACAAGGTCTACTCTACTAAATTCATGAGCTTCATCGGAATGGGATCTTTCAAAGCCTAGGATCCTTCTAAGGACTCGTCTTTGGGCATTGATTTGAAACCAAACGAGAATTCAGAATCCAGAACGTAGAGTTAAATCGAAGTAATGATTAAATCCGAAATTCATTACCCGATCCTTAAAAAATAAGAATGAAGTAATGAGGAGCTAACTGTAGAGGCCGTATTTCTGCATAGGCTCAAAAATTAGGCCCACGCCCATTTTTGAAAGTCTAAAGAACCTGATAAAGTTGACACCTCATGATCAAGTGTCTCGAGGTCCACATCTCGAAGTCCATCTCTCGAGGTCCATGCCTCAAGGTCGATACCTTAATCCTCGAAGTCCAGAGGTCTAAAAATGAGAGTCTAATATCGAACAGACTCAAGGAGAATACTGGGTCAATGTACGTATCCATTGAAGATAGCCATGACCTCATCAAAAACCCTAAAATGGATAAGAAAGGATCCCTAAAATATCAGGATTCAGTTAGTATCTCACCAGTATATGTATGTTCTTCATAAATGGCAGAGGGGACGAGCAATCATACACACTATACACGCAACACTCGCAACTTCAATCAAATCGTAGACATTCATCGCACAGCTCCGCAAGCAAGCCATACACGAGGCTCCATAACAGTGAAGCTCGACCCCTCTTTTTTTACAAAATAGCTCTTACAATTTCGCAATTTATTCATTATTTCTTTAATTAATTTGATTCTAACTTGAGCATCGGAGTCCGTTCGATCATCAACCCCCTGACGGTCCTTCAGCTTCACGTGTTTCTTTGTCTTGTAGATCGCCGAAGCCTGAACTCGAAGTATGATTAATCCTAAAGATTTTTGACCTCTACACCTTTGAGATGAATGTATCTCATACTTATAAATTACAGGTTGTGGTGTCCCTCATGAGATCTAAACCTACACAATTTTTCTTGAAATAATTAGAGGTATAATTTTTTAATATATTATTATGTTCCATTTTTTTTACTATTATTTGTATATTCGTGTGATTTTTTATTTCACCGATTTAACTTATGATGATGTCTTTTGTAGGTTTTATAACCGATAACAAAACAATATTCTATGGGCTCCATTTTTCAATTTGGTGGAAGAAGTCGGTCCTTCCTTCCATCAAAATATGCAAGATTTCATAAGAAAAACTTATATTATTATAAGACATGCATCAATAGAAGAAATTTTGGATCTGAATTAATACGAGGAATGGAGAAAGAGCTAACAAATTCATCAGTTATATTGGGGAAGGAGATAGAAGATCTCACAAGATTGTAATGGTATATTGTTAGAATATATAATTCATAGTTTTTTTTCTTAAATTTGATCATCATAATATTTCATTCGTCAATTTTATTAAATTAATTAAATGTAATATATGAATTTCAATCATTTGAATCACATTATGAAATTATCTATATATGACTTAATTATAAGTTATTGGTTTTGAACATATATTCATTCAAAATTGTAACATATATATTTTATAGTTCGTTGTAACTCATTTTCTAATTTTATTTAATTATATATGATTTCTTATTTCATACAAAAAATGTAAAATATATGTGAAAAAATTATAGTCATTATATATCTAATGGATATTTTATTATTCTTATCACATTTTGCATCAGTATAATGTAATGATTTTCAGTGAAATATTAATACATCCACATCAGTATTGAAGTGAACCAATTTTATACAATGCATAAATATGAACCACATACGTAAATAATGTATCCCATTCTTTTTAATTTCAATATATATATATATATATATTATTTCATTATTTATCAAATGCATACAAGTATTTCTGATGGGTGTTGAATCCAACAAAAATAAACCTGCTTTTCAAAATAAACTTGTGATAGTAGTGAGCAAGGTCGATTCCACAGAGATTGGTAAACTAGAATTATATTCTTTTATCTAATGAACAAGTAACCTGGGGGGGTGAAATATAGAAAGACAACTAACTAAACTAAACTAAAACCAAACATAAATGTAAATAAAGAGAAAAACAATTAGAAAAATATCTAGCTCAAGAATAATCTCAACAATGATCAACACAAATTGATCATGGATGTAAAGATAAATCTTCTACTCTCTCTCTAAATTGGTTATAGTTGTTGGTACGACCTAACAACCTCGTCTCTCCTTAGTGTATCGACAACCAAGGTACGACCGTTTATTACTCCCCTAATTAGCAAACAACCCTAGGTACAACCATAGAATTTAATCTACCAACAACTTTAATAACTAGAGAAACACTAATTTTAACCAACAAAGATCATACGATGACCTGTTCAAATTAGATTATATATCTCCAAAGGATAGAAAGTGGGACTGTTTACCCCCAATCTACCCAATCGTGCTACTCGTGCGAACAATCTAAACAATTATGAATTCAGACTATTCAACTAACAATATATCATTCCGACAATTAATACAATGTGTACTTTGCATAATTATCACAATGATAATGTCATTACAATCAGAAGATATATGAATAAAGAGAGAATTAAAAGTAAATAAAACCGATTAGATCTCACAGTCGTGTAGAACCAAAGTCTTGATTATCCTATTCCTAGATAGAAAACTAAGAACTCATAAAAGAGAAAAGAAATAAAAATTGAGAAAGAAAGAAAAATGAGGCATGTATTCTGATCTCGCACAGCCGTCTGCTCCGTCTCCCTCTGCCTCCTCTGCTAACTAAAGAACATTAATAAATAATATCTAGTCTAGCGCAAAATAATCTTCTATCTCCTTCAATATGGTAAGTCCCCACCCTTATTGTTGATATCATCTTGTTAATTATGAGTATCATGCTAGAACATCATGAACACAATGTTGATATGAGTTAAGGATTATGCTAAAATGTCATATATATCATTCTAATATGCGAGTAGTTTCATGCTAACAACATTAATGCAATTATGTGAGATATAGTTGGCCATGCTAAAATCCTATATAGGTCGTGCTAAAATATTATATACACCATGCTAATATAAATCTAGGACTGCTCTGTATGAAAAATATGCCTGAAAATTGATTTTTGTATTTTTCATTTATTTTTTAAAATAAACATATGCAATATGGATCTTAAATGAAAGAGTACGAAAAGAGCTTTAATTTGAAATATGATTTGTGTAAATCCGATTAAAAACAAGCAAGTTATGATGGTTTAAAGTTTCTACAATATTTGTATAAATATGCTGACATCAACATCTAATTTTGACGGAAAAAATAACCCCTCACTTTAATTTGAAGTTCAACGTATTTACCAATATGCCACTGCTTTTTTAAAAATTTCAATATATTTACAAGTTTACCACCGTCTTTTTGTATTAAATTTGGACCATTGAGATCAAAATTTATGTGATTTGGATGAGTTCTCAGTTCCCACATAGGGAAGAGTTCTCACCAGATCCACCCATATATATATATACATATACATATATATATATATATATACATATAAATATATATATATATATATATATGCGTGGAATGAATCAAATAGGATTTTTTTCTAGTTCCAGACCATATTCTACCATCCAATTTTAATAGAAAAGATAATAACAATTCTGTAAAGGGCTGGTCTCCTGTGCAGGAGATTGATGGGCCGGCCCATCAGACAGGTCGACCCATCAACCCGGATCCAGCCCACTATGAAAAATCAGCCCAAACCTAAAAAAAAGGAAAATACAGAAAACAGACGCGAGAGAGAGAGATACAGAGGAGAAGCGCGGCCAAGACGAAGGAAACAGAGAGTAGACGATATCTGACAAATGCCGCCACCTTCACCGCCACCGCCGGAAGGCCAGGACCACCGTGCTGGAAGCTCAGGACGGCGACGACATCTTCTACCTCGAAGAAATTCAATTTTGATTCCATTTTTTGTGCAACTCGAAAATTTCAAGGTAAGACTCTAGAATTCAATCAAACCTATTAGATTGTGTCCATTGTAGTTCTGAAATTTATTTTGCATATTCTAACAATTGAATAATTGAAATTTTCGGAATTTTTGTTGGGAATTTGAAAATTATACTTGGATGTGTATATTGCTTAGCATGGATGAAATTAACATGAATGTGGGAGATAATTCAGAAGCTCTTGTGATAATTGATGATTCTGACAGTGATAAACTGAGATTTTACACTGTTTTTGTTACACTTTTGTGTCATATTTTGTATGTCTTGAGTGTGTTTTATCTCAGTTTATTCGAGTTTTTGGGAATTGGTCGTGCTTGACGTATTTTGCAGGTTTGTTCATAATTACTTTGAAGGTTTGAAATGAATGTGGAGTCCCGGGAGATTACACGAAGAAATTAGCCGAGAAAACGGGACGAAACAAGCCGAGAAAGAAAGTCACGAGCAAGCACCCGCGATCGGGTCGCGACTGCAATGTCGCGAGTCATCAAGAGGAGAATATTGCATGATCGCGACAGGAAGCGGGTGCAGAAGAACAAAATTCACGACCCGAGTCGCGAATATGGTGGAGGTCGCGAATTTTCTACCACGTGGTACCAAGTGGATTCGCGACCACAATCGTGACCCAAGCGCCCGTGAATCGGCCCGCGAATCCACGTGGCAGAAAATTCGCGACCTCCACCGTATTT
The DNA here is from genome assembly GCA_026008535.1 of Perilla frutescens. Lineage (NCBI taxonomy): Eukaryota > Viridiplantae > Streptophyta > Magnoliopsida > Lamiales > Lamiaceae > Perilla > Perilla frutescens. The sequence goes on along the minus strand of BRKX01000020.1, from coordinate 35,074,821 downwards.
ACGACTCGGGTTGCGAATTTTTTTCTTCCACACCCGCTCTCTGTCACGATCGTGCAGTATTCTTCTCTTGATGACTCGCGACATTGCAGTCATGACCCGGTCGCAGGTGCTTGCTCACGACTTTTCTTCTCGGCTTGTTTTGTCCCATTTTCTCGGCCAATTTCTTCGTGTAATCTCCCGGGACTCCACATTCACTTCAAACCTTCAAAGTATCCACAATTGATGAACAAACCTGCAAAATATGTCAAGTACGACCAACTCCCAAAAACTCAGAAAACTCGAATAAACTGTGATAAAACACACTCAAGACATACAAAATATGACACAAAAGTGTATTAAAAACAGTGTAAAATCTCAGTTTATCAACTCCCCCAAACTTAGAAGTTTGTTTATCCTCAAACAAAAAAACCAAAATCTAAAGCAGGAACGAGACAAATTTTGCACACAATCCACAACTTAGCCATCACGATTTCGAAAATTCAAGGAACACGAAAGCTCAAAACTCAAAAGCCCGTCATATCCCACACATATGCCTCTGAAACTCAACAAGCTCAATTAAACCAATGTTCTTCTAGGGTGGGTGTGTATCTCTCAACTCTCACAAGTCATATAAAATAAGGTAAGCACTCATCGAATGTTGAACATGCAAACATATCAACCATAAGCTTGCATTCTTTCTCAACTCACCAAAGGACTTCATACAGTAATAAAGGACCAAAAAGGACTTTAAATAGGTTGTAATATAGGCTTCGGGTTGGGGTTGGAAATAAATGGCTAAAGTGACTAAAAAACTTGTAAAGATCACAAAAATTTGCAATTCTCTCAACTCATCTCCACCATTCAAGACTAACCACCCCTTGTTTCTTCATTCAAACACCAAGATAGAATTTTTCTAATTCAACTCCTTCTACACAACCTCATTTTTTTGGGACTCTTTGAGTCCTTTCCATTCTTTTCTACTTGTGTTGTTGGCACCACTTTTTTTTCAATTTTTTCCAAGTTTTTTTTATAGATCAATCAACATATTTATTTGCTATGCCAACAACAACCACAACACATCTATCTCTTTCATCAATTCATTTTTTTTCAATCCACGATCATTCTTCTCCCCTTCAATCCTAACTCCACGCAATTATCGATTCAACACCAAAGAAGGAATCCAAGGAAAGACAATTAAGCACAATGGGGTTGACAAATGAATCATGAATATTTTTAGACCATGTATGGATAAATGGCTATAGAAAAGATGGCCTAAGATCATTTCCTCAATTCCAGACACAACTAAAATTTCGAAAGAGAAATCCTGCAAGTTCTAGAGATATAAAAACATGTCCGACCAACACACCAAAACAAAGATATAGGTTCAACACCCCTTAGGCACAAAAGCTCACGGCTCAACATAGGTCTTAATCATGCTCATCAAGATAAAAAAACACACGCATGTTCAAATCAAGACTATGACAATTAAATCAAACGTATTCCCATTCTCTCAATCATAATCACCAAGTCATAAATTATGCACGCAATTTATATAAGTTCCCAAAAGAACAAGACCAGAGGCAGAAAAGTTCAAAATTTCTTCCAAGGCAACTAGAACAACCAAACTAAACAAGAAAAACTAGCTAAAAGACTAACTAAGAAAGCAGGTAAATAAAAAAAACGGTCTAGACACCTTAAGTGCACATCCCCCCAAATTTATTCAACACTCAGAGGAAGAATAAGTTTGAAAAGAAGACGTAATAGTATCTGGACCACTTACAGCACGTTCAGAAGGATGGAGGTGGCCGGTACGGCGGGTACCCATATGGCATATATGGGTAAAGGTACGGGGGCATCTGATGCTGGGGGGCTGGCCTCGCTGAGACTGTCTAGACGAGGTCGGCTCATGAGGGCGAGCAGATGTAGATAGAGCACTGGGCCCAGCAACATAGTACGGAGGAGGAAAAAATGCACTCTGATGAGGCTGCAATCCTCGAACCATATCCCGGATCTCATGAACCTCTCATCTCATTGTGTGCACATCCGTCTGTAGATGTTGGAACTCCTCATTCATGATACCATAATTTGTGTTCAATGTTCTGATGGCCATATGTATCGAGCCAATAGTGGTGTTCATGGAGGCCATCATGGCCGTCAGAGAGTCCCACTACTCCTCAGCTCGCTCATCCCGATTTCTTGTTTGTGCCCTCCGTTCAGCTTGGGCAGAGGACTCTGCTTGTGCTCGTTGAACCCTTTCCGGGATCTCATATCAAGCATCTCCAGCTGCGGCATCAATGGCGGTGCGGTGAGCTAGAGTATCCATGAGCCAGTTGTCTGTGCTGGTGAGATCCGAAACCGTGGTGAGTGGGTGGTTGGGTAAGAGGAAACAATGATCTCCCCTTAAGGTGAGGAGATGAGAATCCGTACAGTTGACCAGCATCTGGGACTGGTGCAGATGTGGCAAATTAATGGCTCGAGGACCTGGGAGACTTCCATACCGGTGTAATGGGATGCCAAGATGTGCAGCAATCGGTGTGAGCATCCCACCAATCTCAATGGCATATGTGGCTTGTGAGCTTTGCCTCTTAAAGTGTTGCATCAAGAATGCAGCAAAGTTGAGGTTGGTGCCACTCAACATGGCCCATAGAAAAATAATCTCGGGCGTCCGAATCCCCAGCGTCTCATGTCGTGCCAACACAGTAGAAGCAACTATCTTCTACACATAACGAAACATGGGGTTAGGCATCATGGATGTCTTAGCCCGTTTGTGATCATACTGCCTCATCTCAGACTGTAGGCGTCGTAAAAAATGTTCAGCTCGAACTCCAAAATGATTAAAAACACCGTCATCCGGTACATGAAAAATGGCATTGACTTGATCGGCGGTGAGGGTATGAGCCACATTCCCCAAATGGAATGTCATGATGTATGGGCCTTGAACCTGAGTCGATTGCACATCGAGAGTGCTGAGAAATTCATATACCAACATCGAATAAGTAGGCCATCCCCCAGCCACGGCATGGTTTCGACCTATGCGATTGATGAGGCCCCACACATCCTCGTGAATGCCGAGGGCTGTAGTGGTAGCGGCACATGGATATCTGGTTGGAAAAATCTTCATCACCGCTAATTTGCCCCAAGCATCTCACTGCTTTTGTGTTTGCAAATCAATACCATATCATTGCGGGTGGTAAAGAGGAGCGGCAACTTCATCGTCATCAGCAATCTCAGGCTCGAGCTCTTCAACTATATTCTCTTCTTTAGATTCAGGCTCATAGTCTTCATCATCAGAATCATCTGTCTCAGAGCCCCCATGTGATTCATTCTCCTCGGATAGATTTTCTCCCTCAGATTGATCCAATTCCTCAGATTGTTCCGCACCCTCATCAGCATATTCGTGAAACTCGTCCTCTTCGCTGGAAGATGAGGGTGGAGGAGTGTTAAGAATAGGAGGCTTGCTTCTATCTCGTCCTATCAATCGACTGAGAAGGTTTCTCCTTGCCATGGAGCACACCCACATGAGCAAAGTCCTACAAAGAAAAACAGGGATGAAACCCACACTTTTTTCCCCAACCTTGCACAAAGGAGCAAATCAAATTTCACCATCTCCCATTCCCTTCCATCACATTCAAATCCAACGGGATGATGTAAAAACACAACGACAGAACTACACCAATATCCGAATAAATCCTCACACAATCAGTATGCCACAATGCACAAGGCTCAACTAGGATTATCATAAAAATAAGCATAGAGACATAAAATCTCCTACATAAATCCAAATATCCCCAAATCCATAGCATAACAAAATTCAACCAAAAAAAAGTAAAATTGAAGCTACAAATCATGCGAACATGTAATGCCGATAGAATGGGGACAATTGGAACCAACAATTGCAACCAAAATCATGGAGAACACACAATTCCAAAACTCCCCCCTTTCTAAACCTTAGAATTTGGGTAATCCAATTTCTACCATGAATCTAGCAAAAAATTGTGAAAATCAAGTCATCATGTCATGGGTAATTGAAAAACATAAAATTATAGGACAGAAAACATACCTTGAGTGGCGGATTTAGAGAGGAATTGAGTGTGTGTGCGTGCGCGTGTGAAGAGGAAGAGTGAGAATGAGAGAAAATTGAGAAAAAAGAGGTTAAAAACCGGATTTCACTTCGCCATGTCAGCCCAGGATTCGCAACCGCGATTCGGGTCATGACTAGGTTCGCGAATTTTGTTCACTCCTCCAAGGAAAATTCACGACCCAGTCAGCACACCTGTCACGTGGACATGTTGAAAATTGACAACTAGGTGGAAATTTGCGATCGGGGTCGTGAATTTTCTTCTGCGGTACCCCCTTCCTGTCGCGACATTGCAATCGTTTCTCGGGATGACTCGCGATGTTGCAGCCGCGACCGGGTGCCCCGCGACTCGGGTAGCGAATTTTGGTCTGTGCAACCGGCGATTTTTCAACCTCCGATTTTTGTTGTACTCGAACCTCAAGCCCCGGATGTGATCGATTATATGATAGAAGGTCCCAATAAAGGTTTAACCAACCCCAATCACAACTTTCTTTGCGTATGCCCAATGCGTGAAGACACGACATTGAAGGTTACTTGGAACTCTTCTATCACCAATCAATCTATTCCGCAACTATTACCTGCATAACTCAGCGAAAAGACACATAACAACACACAAAACAGAGGAAACAGAAAAAAAGACCAAAAAGACTTTAAAGAAAAGTTAAAACTAAAAAAAACGTTGGGTTGCCTCCCAACAAGCGCTGCATTTAATGTCGACAGCGAGACGATCATGAAACTCAAGGCTCCATCAACTTGATGTGAGACACGTCGTGTCTCTGCTCTGGACTGTAGTATTTCTTTACTCTATGACCATTGATGATGAAAAGCTCACCAGTTGCGGATAGGAGCTCCACTGCACCACTAGGTAGAATTTTCTTAATCACGAAGGGCCCCGACCACTTGAATCTCAATTTTTCTGAAAATAATTTCAAACGAGAGTCAAATAACAGAACATTATCACCAGGTAGCAACTCCCTGTGAACAATCATCTTGTCATGGAAAGCCTTAGTCCGCATTTTGTAGAGTAAGAAATTCTCGAATGCTTCTGTGCGGAACTCATCCAGCTCATTTAGCTGTAGCACTCTCTTTTGCCCCGCTGTCTTGAAGTCAAAATTCAATTGCTTGATAGCCCAGTATGATTTGTGCTCTAACTCCACCGGCAGATGACAAGATTTTCCAAAAAGCAATTGGTAGGGAGATAAGCCCAACAGTGTCTTGTATGCAATTTGATATGCCCACAGTGCATCATCCAACAACAAAGCCCAATCCTTCCTATTGGTGTTCACCGTCTTATCCAAGATCTGCCGAATTTCGCGATTAGCAAGCTCAGCTTGTCCATTTGCTTGTGGGTGGTACGGCGTTGTCACTTTGCGCTTGATTCCATACTTGGCCAACAACGTCTCCACTGGCTTGTTGCAAAAGTGTGTCCCCCCATCACTTAGTAATGCTCTAGGTGTTCCAAAACGGGAAAACAACTTCTTCAAAAAGCTAATAACTATCCAAGAGTCATTGGTGACTGTTGGGATGGCCTCAATCCACCTCAAGACGTAGTCTACGGCTAGCAAAATATACTGGTAGCCGCTAGAAGAAACTGGGAATGGTCCCATGAAGTCGATGCCCCACACATCAAATAGCTCGACCTCTACAATGTTGGTGAGTGGCATCTCGTTTCTCTTGGAAAGCCCCTCCATTCTTTGGCATTTATCACACTCCCGGGTGAACTCGTGGTAATCTTTGAACAGAGATGGCCAGTAGAAACCACTTTGCAGGACCTTAAAGGCAATGGGGTTGGCAGAGAAATGGCCACCACTCGGTGATGCATGGCATTGTAGAAAAATGGCCCTACATTCCTCTTAAGGCACACAACGGTGAATGACTGTGTCAGAGCAACGCCGGAACAGAAACGGGTCATCCCACATGTAAAACTTCACGTCATGGAAAAATTTCTTCTTCTGATGTGAAGTAAAGTCCGGTGGAGGCTGCAGTAAGGAAGTTAACATAATCGGCAAACCACAGGGACTGGGATTTTACCTGAAACGGCTGCTAATCTGGAAATTTCTCATTTATGAGGACATGAGCTTTTTCACCCTCCACGGGGTGTTCCAATCTAGACAAGTGATCCACAACTACATTTTCACAGCCTTTTCGATCCTAGATCTCCAAATTGAATTCCTGCAGCAATAAAATCCAACGGATCAATTGAGATTTGACATCCTTTTTATCAAATAAATACCTCAAGGCGGCATGGTCAGTGTAAACTATAGTCTTTGCGCCACTGAGGTAGGCTCTAAATTTGTCGAAGGAATATACCAACACCAACAATTCCTTTTCGATTGTCATGTAATTTACTTGTGCCGAATCCAGAGTTCTACTGGCATAGTAGATTACACGGAACAACTTATCCCGCTTTTGTCCTAGAGCAGCCCCAACAGCAACATCACTTGCATCACACATTCTCTCGAACGGTTGCGACCAATCAGATGTGATCAAGATAGGGGCACTCACCAAGGCTTTCTTGAAAGTCTCGAATGCCTGCAAACACTCATCAGAGAAGTCAAAAGCAACAGATTTTTCCAACAAATGGCTAAGAGGCTTAGAAATTTCTGAAAAATCTCGAATAAAGTGCAGATAAAAATCGGCATGGCCAAGAAAACTTCTCACAAACTTCTCATTTGTAGGCGGGGATAATTTCTCTATGGCAACAATCTTGGCACGATCTACCTCCAAACCTGTAGAAGACACTTTATGGCCCAAAACTATACCATCCCATACCATAAAATGACATTTTTCCCAGTTAAGAACTAGGTTGGTATCTTTATATCTCTGCAAGACTTGGGTTAAATTGGCTAAACAATTATCAAACGAATCACCATACACAGATAAATCATCCATAAAGACTTCCATAATATTTTCAATTAATCTATGGAAGATAGCCATCATGCATCTCTAAAAAGTAGCAGGTGCATTGCACAGACCAAAAGACATATATCGATAGGCAAAAATACCATAAGAAAATATAAAAGCAGTCTTTTCTTGATCCTCAGGATTAATCATAATCTACTTATAGCCAGAATAACCATCCAGAAAACAATAATACTCATATCCAGCTAATCTGTCTAACATCTGATCAATAAAGGAAAGGGGAAAGTGGTCTTTCCTAGTGGGTGCATTTGCACATATGATAATCGATACACACACGCCAATCAGTCACGACTCTAGTAGCAATCAATTCATCTCCATCACCTTCTACAATAGTTATGCCCCTCTTCTTAGCCACAACTTGAGTGGGACTAACCCACTCACTATCAGAGATAGCAAAAATAATTCCAGCATCTAATAATTTCAAGACCTCTTTTCTTACTACTTTTTGCATAATAGGATTCAATCTACGTTGATTTTGCACACGTGGTTTATAATCATCCTCAAGTAAAATCCTATGCATGCATATAGATGGGCTAATCCATTTTAAATCAGAAATCGACCAATCTATAGCACTTTGATGCTTTCTCAACACACGCAAAAGACTATCCAACTGAGACTCAGAGAGTTAAGTAGAAACTATTACCGGTTTGGATTAATTTCGTCCAAGAAAGCATACTTGAGATGGGTGGACAATGACTTCAACTCCAGTTTTTTGGGCACCTGTGACTCGCCTTCCTTAGTTTTTTCACTTTTATCCCTCAACGGTAGAAACTTGGATCCTCATCTTGGAAAATACGGAGGTAAATTTTTTGCATAAACTGATCATTTTTCACCCACACGACTCTGATACTATACAATATTTTAATTGATATTTTCATGCACATTAGGTGATACTGTGAGCTTAGCTGGATCTCTGATTGGTATTCAAAGAGAAACCTTTGATGAGATGTACGAATTGTACTGCAAGCATGCTAGGGAGGTTGGATTTGGTGTTAGGAAAAATACACAAAGAACAAATAGTCTTGGTCAGGTCATTGCGAAATACTATGTGTTCTCGAATGAAGGAGTTAAGAAAAAGAGCAAAGTTGGTGAATCTAGCAATGAAGATCAAATTAGCTTTTGGCAAAATAACATTACGCGTACTGATTGCAAGGCATTCTTGAGGGTGAAGAAAAATGATGAAGGAATGCTTGAAGTAATTGATCATAATGAGGAGCACAATCATGAGCTTTCAAGAAAAAAATGGAGCCACATGCATAGATCTCACAGAAAAATTACTGAAGACAAAGCTGTTGTGATTGGAGATATGATCTCTTCTGGACTGGGACCCACAGATTCATACAGATACATGTCAAAAAAAGCAGGTGGTGATCACCTGGTTGGTCACATGTTGAAAGATCACATGAATTTTGTTAACTGAATGAGAATGAGTGCAATTGAAGCTGGGGATGCACAGACACTTATAGATAGGTTGTGTCAAGAGAGAGTCGAAGATGGAGACTTATTCTACAGGTTCAATTTGAATAGTGATGGAAGATTGTCTGATGTATTTTGGAGAGATTCTATGATGTGTGAAGATTACCACCTTTATAGAGATGTCGTGGTCTTTAACACGACCTACAGAACGAACAAGTACGACCTGATTTGTGCACACCGTTCATTGGGTTGAACCATCACAAGAAAAATGTCATGTTCGGATGTACATTCATTTTAGATGAGAAGACGAAGATGTTCCAGTGGTTGTTTGAAGTTTTCAAGAAATCAATGAAGATGAAATGCCCTGTCACAATCTTCACAGATCAAGATCTTGCAATTACAAGCGCATTATCAAAGGTAATCTTCATGACCATACCATTCCACAGTTACATTTATTAAAAAACAGTTGATAAAATATAACATAGCTTTTAATCTACAAGTGGACAGGTTTTCCCAGATGTAAGAAACAAATTGTACATATGGCATCTCTACCAGAACGCAATCAGTCGTTTTAGAAAATTGAAGGGAAACCGGTCATTCAATGACCCTTTCCAAAGGTGTTTATCTGGATGTGTGGATGAAGAAGAGTTTCAGGGCTGCTGGAACTCGATGATAAATAAGTACAGCCTGGAAGACAATTCCTGGTTTTCCCATCTCTATGAGCTTAGAGAGAAGTGGTGCACGGCATACAATAAGTTGTACTTCTTTACTGGAATCCTATCGTCACAGAGAAGTGAGAGCACCAACAGTGTGATCGGATTTAAGGCTAGCAAGGCTACGAACTTGAATGAATTCTACACAATTTTCAAACAAACGGTGCAGAGATGGAGAAGGAAAGAAGAAGTTGATGAGTTTGAATGCTCAAGAGCAATACCAGGTTCACGTCTATCCTTGGTTGGGATAGTGAAGCACACATCTGAGGTGTATATACTTTCGATTTTCCATGATTTTGAAGATGAGTTCCTTAAATCTATATCATTAATTGTTGAGACGGTGGGTGAAGAATTGGAAGTCAGGGTGTACGATGTCCAGAACCATGATGAACGGACCGCTCACAGGGTGAATTTTTATTCCGGAGATAACTACATAAGTTGCACGTGCAGGAGATTTGAGGAGTATGGATTGCTCTGCTCCCACTGTTTGAGAATATTGGATAGAAACTCAGTCAAAGAAATACCCAGTTCCTACATTTTGAAAAGATGGACAAAACTTACAAAAAAGTATATGTGGGACAAAGCTGACAGTGCACCTCATACTAATACCGACTTGCTACATTCCACTGCTTGGAGGGACACGATGGCTAGGATCTACTACACTATACTTCTGAGAGCCCAAGCTAATGAAGAAGCAAGAAGGATTGTGGAAGATGGATCTAAGACTATACTTGATGGTGTCCAGGCTTTAACAACCACCTCAAATTTAATTGAAGACACGGACATTTCACCACATCATCCGTGAGTGTACTCGATCCAGCAAAAGCAACAACCAAGGGGAGGAAAAAAAGAATTAAGGGGCAACTTGAGAAAGGCCGAAAGAAGAAGAAAAGTACTAAATGAAGCTCAACTCAGTTGAGTGAGTTTGGCTCCAAAACTCCCAACCCTCATTTGTTTTAGATGGATATCAGGTTGATACATGTCTTCAGCACAATTGATACTTTCATGCTTATTAAATAATACCTTTTCTATCTAACTGACTCACTTCTTAAATTTACTTTGCAGATTCTTGCATTGAAGATTCCTCATTTTTTTAATTTATCCTGGGATGTTTTAAGAGTTCAATTTGAATCAAAATGTTGATGACATTTTATTATGTAAGAAATTTATCATTTTGGAATACTATTATGATGTAATTTCATTTCTTAGACATTCATTTATGCATCATTTCTTAGTTATGTCTACTCTTACTTGCTCTTGTTCAAGTTGCTTTTTTTTTGTTTTTATGTAAAAAATGGCCAAACAAGGGAACTCTATTAGAAATTCTCAAAGACTGGTTTTTTATTTAGATTTTTTTTACTTATGATTAAAAATGCTGTCCATGTTTGATATCAGCTAAAAGAGTGAATTAACTTTTGAATTGAAAATCATGCACAAAAATACACATGCTGTCATTTTAAAATCCTCCTTAAACTGATATTACATTTGATTCTAAAAAATGATACGTTTTTGTTTTTCAATTGCTACCTTTATGCTGAATAAATGATACTCTTCAGGATCTAATGTTCCAAATTTTTTAAAATGTGATACTTTATAACTACACAAATGTTAAAAATATCATTTCTGAAAACAAATTTCTCTTTCCTTCAAATAAGAATACGAATATCAGTTGATACCTTAAATGTTAAATGAATAGTTACTTTTTTATTGAACATTTGATACTATATAAGTTAACAATTGATACTGCGATTGACTTTGAAAATAAATATAGGTCTTCCTCAATATAGGTTATGCTAGTTATTAAAAGCACAAAATTCAACATAAACCTGTATACTACATACAAAAATTATTCCACAAAATAACATCTTAAATGATGCAAAATTTAAAATAAAATAATACCAACCACCATTCCATTCATTCAAAATAAATAATCCAAAAACATTCATTCACCATCACAAATACCACAAAATAACACAAGAACAGTATTTCACTCCCCATCCAATCATCTCCAACATTATAACCAACTTCATGTTTAAAATCATAATAAACTCCACACATCTAACGAATCCAAACCACCAAATCAAAAAACTCCAAAGTGTTGTTCAAATATCCAGCCATAAACACCACAGGTATCCAACAAATAGACACAAAGTTCTCACTCATTTCTTCTTCTTGTTCATAAATGCAAGCACCAATTTATAAACTTCAAATCTTAAATCATTTGTTCCAGCCAGGGCAATACGAGCACAGTACAAGGCTCGAAGCTTCCTTCGACCAACATACTACAAAACCAACAAAATCAAGTTAGAAAATCAGTTAGGAGAATACAAATTGAAAATAAAAAAACTATCTGCTCTAATACTCTAATCACTAAACATGTCAAAAACAGCCGGACTTAAATCACAAAACAGCCAGATTCAAAGATCACTAGAGCAGAGAGACATGATGAAATTTCATCTTATCAGCAAAAAACTCAAACAAGTTTGCAAACTCTAATCTGAAGCACTGTAAATTAAAAAGAGATTTAAAATTGAAGCCCAAACTATAAAAAAATGTAATTCAAACCTTTCCTAAGTCTGGGCACGAATACGCCTTTCCGTCGAACCTCTGCATGTGATTCATCACAAATACGCCGCAGTCAAAACCACCACTTTGATTGTTCCATTCAAACTCCACATTGGCCACCTCATATGACCTAACCTCTTAGGCTTTTGAATGCTTTATCTCGTCGAAAAAAATTTCAAATTCATCGCGTTATCCAAGTAAAAGGAATACAAGCAAATCATCAATATAAACACATATATTAATAATTAAAAATAGAAAAAAATAACTCATGCAACTGATTAACACTCACCAACAAGCATGACAGCTTCCAGTAACTAGAGTTTTCCACACTTGAATGTTTCAAGTTATCCAAGTAGTGGATTACTCCCTCACGGAAATCAATCACGATGAGGAAAAAGTGAGCATCGGAATGAACGGGTATAAACAACAATTTAGCAGTGGTCATACCGTTCATCAACCCCATCCTTTCCAATCTGAAATTCCAGCTCCCCCTCAACATTTTCCTCTTCAATTCAAGAGTCGTCAGCCTCTCCGCATCAATCTCTGACTCCGTCAGATTATCTAACACACTCTTTAACTTAAAAAAAGCGCCAACATGCAACTAAGAAAAGAAATAAACAACTTAAAAATAAAACTCAACATAATGAATGCAAAGCAAGAAATAATGATAACTAAAAGGAATTGCAGCTTGTCTTATAAAAAAAAGAATATTACAACACTTACAGAATGTTGGGCAGTGAAGAAGATCTTCGATTGACCCCTTTTCTCTACCCGTGCATTATGCTTCTCAACTTGATCGAGAAGTAGAGCCCAAACATCGATGATGCACATGTGGATAAACACGCTGTCTTGAGAATACATTTGCATGAGAATACATTTAACCTGCAAAAAAAAAAATTAGACTTCAATTCAATATTGTAAACCAGGTAAAATACTAAAAAAATAATGTTCTTACTCAATCCTCCCACGATGGTTGTAGAAGAATAAATCAACCACACGTCTATCCTTTGCAGATAATTCCTTCAAATAGCGTTCATTTTTCTTCATAAATACCGACTGAAAACTGGCTTTTTCATCGACGCTCCACTCATCAGATGCCACCAACCATGGATCAATTGGATCCAAATCGAGATATTGGGACCCATTTGGTCCAACTGAAGAAATTCCTTCACCATGAACAATAACATCTACACAAAGAATAGAAACTCGTAAAATAAATATAAAAAACATAACATAAAAAACAAAATAAACTTAAAATAATTACCCTCATCCAGGCCTCCTGCATCTTCAATCTTCTCAACATGTTGGCCAGCCGCCTCAGCAAATTCTATTGCAGGGATCGTCCCACAATCTTCACCACTCGTATGTACCAAATCTGCAAACAAAAACACATATTAAAACACAATCAATAAAAAAATACACAGGCAAAACTACAAAACATTACTAAATAAAATGAAGCTTCATACCTAGTGCAACTTTCGGTCCTTCTTCAACATTTTTTTAGCCTTATCCAACCCAAGACCAGCCGAGCAGGAGCTCACATCGCCCCTGCAAAGGTCAGCCATGACATCTTCCACCACTGCTTCATCCACTTCAAACAGCGGCGATGGAGCTCTCACACCAGGAAAAGCAGCATAGGACAGCTTCGACTCCTCCTGCATCGCCTTGAAATTCACCATGACTTCATCCACGAGAAGGAAAAACTTGTCAGATGCAAAGTAGTCGTCATTGGAGGTCCCAGCATTCACAGATGCAGATGGGACCTCCTGGCTGACGAGGCTGGAAAAAAGTCGACAGCTCTCGCAATCTCTCCATATGTGCTTCGGAGACTATATTTAAATCTCACTTCAACAACAAGAATGTCTCCTCCAAGGCCTCCAAAAGAAAAGAAAAAAAAACAAGTCAGCCACATGAATAAAAATAAACCAAATAAAAAAAATTCATATCACTTACATTCCCGGTAATACGCTTAATCTCAGCATCAGTCTTCTCACCCGGGGGGAGCAAATACCGGACATACATCCCAGATGGATCTGTCCCAGCATTGCTCACATGCACACGACGAGGAGGAGGAGATGCTGTCTCATGTCTCTCATGACAAAGAGTTGCTGCCTCATGTCTATCAACTAGGCTGATTGGGTACACTCCTACGATGAACTCTCTCTGCCCAAATCCCCCAGGCTTCAACTCCTCTAACAACCTCTTATTAATGCTCTTAGAATTCCAGTGCCTAATCAAAGACAGCGAACTAGACACGGGCAAGCCCTTCCACTTAAGACGGTGAAAGTACAAAAAATGGAAGAAGCAGGCCACAACCACTGACATACTTATTTGAAGGCATCTCCTTTAAATACATCATGGCTCTACACAGCCTGTCTAGCACATAGAAACACCAATCGAATGTTGAAATCGACTCGACCTCAACAATCGATTTCAACAAATACAGATCAGTAGTCCCATTCATTGTTGGTGCTAGAAACACCGACATCGAATACAAGACAAAAGATCTCTTAAAATTATCACCACCATCAGCAGACCAGACAACGAAACTATATTCTTCTCAGAATATAGTTTCACCCACTCCTTCAAAAAAGACTTCAAAAAGGGCTCATTCTTACCCCTAAGGACAGCCCTACCATCATTCATCGGCAACAAGAACATATCACACACATCAGCTGGTGTGATAACAAATTTCTCATTATTCGAAAAACACAACAACCGACTGACCAGGTTGAAGTGCTTAAAAAACCAATAAACATGATGCCACGACACATAAGCAAAATCTTGAATAAAAAGTAAACCCCCAAAGCCTATCTCCTCTATAGCTACCCTTTTGTTCATTACTAAGTAAAGGGATGAGGGTAGACAGAGAGGAAGGTCGACATTTAATAGTCAAATCATGCTTGCCGCGAACAAAAAAAACCCACAGAAAAAAAAGAAACAAAAATTAAACATGAAAAATCACAACATAAAAAAACAATACAGAACCATGAAAAAATGATAAAAAATTGTTCCATTCACATAAATAAAGTACCTCTCATCTTTATCTTCCAGTTTCTTCCCGGGACTAGATCGAGCCTTCTTTGACTTACTGCTCTCCCTAACAAAAGAAGGATCAGTTGAGTCTCTTTTCCTCTTCTTCAGCTTCTTCGCCTTCCTAGAACTTAAAGGGAAAAAAAACCAAAACAAAAAAAATCAAACACTTGATGATTAAGAACACTAATTAAAATAAAAAATACAAAATAAGATCAGATCATAAAATACAACTTCAAATACCTGACTGGAGATCTCTCTTCTACAGCATTCTTGAACTTCTCTCTTACATCAACATTGCACATCTCATCAATCTGTGCCGCAACACCCTCTTTCTTTGATGCAGCACGAGAAGCCACCTCATTAAACAACTTTAGGATGGCATTGACATCTTTGGACTCTTTCTGCTTCTTGGTCACCTTCTTCTTCATTGATCAAACTTGATATATAAGTCAATGAAACCAAATATTAAAACACACAAACTATGAAAAAATATAGATTACATAGATATTGTATGTAATATTTTGATACTATAATCCATATCAAATGGTACTAGTAACCATACAGACTGGTACTACACCACACAAAATTAAGATATAGACATATAAACCAGTAAAACTAACTAAACAACTGGATTTTCACACTTAAATAAACAAATCAAAATAGTACTAACTAGCATGCCAATTAATACTGAACCACAACATACTATACAACACAATACTTCAAAATTGATACATACAATCAGCTCAAATAGTACCATTCAGTTTCACATTTAATACTCCATACAAAAAAATAAAAATTGCACACACATAAAACATAAAACAAAATCTGACCTAACTCTGATACTTGTAAGCATATGATTTGGTACTAATCAACATGTAAAGTGATACCCCATACAAAAAAAAATGAAAATTGCACACACATAAAACATAAAACAAAATCTGACCTAACTCTGATACTTATCAACATCTGATTTGGTACTAATCATCATGTAAATTGATACTCCATACAAAAAAATGAAAATTGCACACTCATAAAACATAAAACAAAATCCGACCTAACTCTGATACTTGTAAGCATATGATTTGGTACTAATCAGCATGTAAAGTGATACCCCATACAAAAAAAATGAAAATTGCACACACATAAAACATAAAATAAAATATGACCTAACTCTGATACTTATCAACATCTGATTTGGTACTAATTATCATGTAAATTGATACTCCATACAAAAAAAATGAAAATGCACACAAATTCAAACAATGGAAGAGGCAAAAACACAATAGACTGAATTCTAAAGACATAAACAAAACATCTAACAAAGCATATATCAGAAAAAAACTATGGAAATTTCGATACATGCTTCTGATTTCAATTGATACTAATAAGCATTGTAATTGATACTTAACATGATAATTGATAATAGTTATATAAAATTTCAAATTAAGCAGTCAAATCAAACACATCAAATGGTACCACTCATATTCAAATCTCATACCCAATACTCAAAAGTCAAAATGCCCAGAAAAAAAAAATTGACCTAAAATTCAGGTACTCACAAGTATATCATCTGGTACTAATCATCACAAACTTTGATACTACATATGCAAATGGTCATAACTCAAACTTAAATTAATACAAAAACCAAAAACAATACAAAGTGAAATATAAAAATATAACTGAACCATTAAGGTATTTAAACATATCACTGCACAATCTAATACATGTTTCTACATCAATTGATACTCATTATCATCTTAACCGATACTTAACATAATAAACACAAATACTTCTTTACAAATAAAAATAGCAAACAGCTAAAAACACAGATAACTATTGACAATTTGTATGAGGAGAACTGAATGCAAATGATACCAAGAAAATAAACTCACCACTAAAATGCTCTCAAATAATTGATGGAATGCAGCTTTTAGATAATCTTTTTAGTTCCAAATCACACTCCACCACAGGAACAAGATATCAGCTCATTTCTGTAAAATAAAGAGCATGAATGAGCTGACAGTGCTAAAAATGCGTAACACAAATCACACAAAATTTTCAACATGTGATACAACACTGGAATAACATATTATTTTTAGTAAAATGAGAATGGAGAATAAAAATCACCCAAACTCAACAATCACACTCAACAATCAATAAGTCAAGTATATTCCTATTATATAAGAACAATAACTGAAACATATTATCTTTTCTAATAGTTAAGCAAATATAAATCCAACATAAGCACAAAGAATATCTGAAAACAAAGAACCACTTCCCCCATTAAACTATACAAACAGAATTCACAACAGAAGCACAAAGAATTTGCAAAGAGAATTTGTAAAGTGAAAAATTCAATGCATGAGCTGAAAACAAAGAATAGCTAATTTTTAAAATAAAAAATTTAACTACAAAAAACCACCTCCCCCATTAAACTAATTACAAACAGAAGCACGATAATGAAAAGCATTAACTCGACATCACATAATGAAATACATAAAATTGAAATTCATTTCCAATTTCATGAATTTGCTCAAACACGAGCATCAATAAGAAAGGGCAGAAAACTTATATAAAAAAAATCTAAAGCAATGTAAAATAAACAGAGATTTGAAATTGAAGCCCAAATTAGGGATAATATTCCCATTCCAATAAATTAATTTCGGGAGATTTCATCCGAAACATCTCAAAACACAAAAGCAATGATGAGTTTACGTTGCAATTGATGAAGAACGTTTAAAAAAAATGAAGAAGAAATCGATGGAGAGAAAGACAGAGAGAAAGAGAGACAAACCTGAGAAGCGCAGTCGATAACACCGTAAGGAACACTCGTTTTAGTGTCGCGAACCACCGAACGCCAAAGCCAGTATGAACGCCGGAGAGGGTTAGAAAGAATGGTGAAGGATCGTAGATCGCGAAGGCTGAAGGTTGGGAAGATGAGGCACCTAGGGTTAGGGTTGTGATTGCAGTCGAAGAGAAAGAGGGGGACCGAACACCGGAGCCAGTGTGAACGCCGGAGAGGGTTAGGGAGAATGGTGAACGATCGTAGATCGCGAAGACTCAAGGTTGGGAAGAGGAGGCGGCTAGGGTTAGGGTTTGATTGCAGTCGGGAGAAGATGGGGGAATGAGGGAATTGGGGCAGAAATTGTACTTATACGCCGGGTCATGGTACGGGTCGGGTCCGTCTGATAGGCCGACCCATGCACCTTATGCACAGGAGTTTTTGCGTTCTGTAAATAATAGGGTAAAAAATAAAGGAAGAAATGTTATTTTCATCCAAACCTTTAAAATTGATGATGTCAGAAATTTTTTAAAAAAAAAATCTTAAAACTTTAAATGACCATAACTTGCTCATTTTTAATCTAATGCACGTAAAAAATATATCAAATTAAAGCTCTCTTTGTACTCTTTAATTTAAGATGTCGAAATACTATGTTTAGATAAAAAAAATATGGACGAAAAAATACAAAACATAAATATTTACGCTTACCCATGTTGTAAATGCTTTTGTTAGCTTATAATAATGCTTCGTCAGCATTATAATAACGTATGCTAACGCATGCTAACGAAACATTTATCATATATACTAACATAATGTATTCACTGTGCTAACGAAGAATTATTATATGTTAGCGTAACACATTTATTATGATTTATTCAATCTCGATTATGATTTATTTAATCTCAATTGTGATTATTCTATCTATTATCATTAATAATTATCATTTTTTTAATTTAATTTTCCTTTTTTTAGCTAGTTCCTAATTCATTATTAGAGTTTATCCCATCTAATTTTGATTTATAATATATGTTGGCAAAGTATTGTCATATGCTAACATAGTATATTCACAGTGCTGACGAAGCAAAATTAGAATGCTAACGTAGTACATATATATTATTGATATGATTTGTTTTGACTCATTTAGGGTTTATCACATCCAATCAAGGTTTATTTCATCCAATTAAGGCATTTTCCATTCAATTAGGGTTTGTTAAATCAAATTAGGTTTATAATTATTTTTTAGAATATATTTTTCGCTAACAATATTAGAAAAATTTAATTTTAATTAGCATCACGATATCGCTTCATTAGAATGACGATAATACTTCATTAGCATGACGACATGTTTTCAAATATTCCGTGATTTTTATAAGAATTGTCAAATTATGTTAATGCCCCCGTCCGAGAAACTTTTCAAATATTATAGAATTACTATCGCCCTTTTAATCAAATATGGACCTTTGATTTTTGATGATTGTGTGGTGTGAGATATAGTCCTAGTTCCCACACTAGGATTGATTTTCACCTAACCTCTTCGAGAAAATTTCAATTTTGGTCCCATAGGACATGACTTAGTCCGATTTTGGTCCCAACCCTATCACATTTGGTCCTATTTCAGAAATTATTATTAAATCTGATCCCATACGACTTGGATTATCAATTTTGGTCCCACAATTTAGACAGAAAAAATAAATGGGGTAACGGCCGCTAGTTTTGGGACCAAAATCGATAATATGGGACCAAAAGTGAAATTTTCAGCGAAATAGAAATCCTAAAATGTAATCAGCTATGAATGATTTTTGAGCCGAAAAATTGATCAAATGTTAGATTTGTAAATAGGGGGTACTTTTTATTATTATTTTTTTAATTGGGTTATTTAAAAAAAAATACTACAATAAAAACGCGATTTAACAACGGATTATAATTCGTTTTAAAATACAGACACATTAACAACAGATTAAGATTAAGATATTTAATGACATATTTTTTTGTCTCAAACTTAACAAAAAACACACGTCATATTTTAATTTTAATTTTTTATTTTTTATATTAACGACACAATAACGACATATTTTTTATAATATTTATTATTATTATATATATATATATATTATTTTGCAATTACTAATTAATTACAAATATAAATTTTTTTAAATTTTTTATTTATTTTACATGATAATTTTTAATTTTTTTTAATGTTATTAATTTTTTAATTACTATATAATTACGAATTTAAAATCAATCTTTTTAATATTATTGATTTTTTATTTATTTTACATTTTACAATTTATTTCACTTTTAATGTTTTAATAATATATATTATTTTTTAATATTATATATTTTTCAATTACTAATTAATTACGAATATAAATTTTTTAATATTTTTATTTATTTTACTTTATGATTTTTAAATTTTTTAATATTATTAATTTTTTAATTACTAATTAATTATGAATTTGAAATTAACTTGTTTAATATTATTAATATTTTATTTATTTTACATTTTTAATATTATATATATTTTTTATTTTTCAATTACTAATTAATTATGAGTATAAATTTTTATTAGTTTTACTTAACGATTTTTAAAATTTTATATTACTTTATATATATTTTTATTATTTTATATTATTTTTAATATTTTGGACTTGGCTTGACGCGCTTCCATCACTAAAATGTGATTTTTTTGTAGTGAAAGTTCAAAATGTAGGTATGAAAGTATAATTTTTTCCTAGATTTTTTGCTTTACATTTTACAAGAATTTAATTATGAAATAATCAACCATAAAAATGAATTATTAATTGAAAATTAAAATTAAATATTAAAAATAATTATAAACGCTAATTAGATGTGGTGAACGCTCAAAAACAATATTGTAAAATTAAACTAAATAAAAAAATTCCCTGCCTTTGGGGGTGTAAACGAGCCGAGTATCTTCTTGATCAGAAAATTAAACTAAATAAAAAAAAATGACTTTCTTTTGATTTAGTAGTTGTAATTTGATGATTTGGTGAGTAGATATATATAGATGCATGTTCGTGGGAAATTTGGAACCAAATTAGGTTAAATTTCTACCAAATCAGTTTAATTTTGCCTCTAATTGAATTGCAAGGAAAAAAATTTCTAGCATTTTTCTGTTTGGGACCAAAATCGATATCAAAATGGGACCAAAATCGATAATTTTTTGAACGGAAAACTTGAGACCAAAATCGATATCAAAATGGGACCAAAATCAATAATTTTTTAAACGGAAAACGTTACGGTGGGACTAAAATTGATAATTCAATCGATTTGGAACCAAAAATGATAAGGATGGGACCAAAATCGGACTAACTCATGTCCTATGGGACTAAAATCGAAATTTTCTCTAACCTCTTCCCATCTATATATATATATATATATGTATGTATGTATGTTCAATTTTTCACACAATGAGATAGTTGTTGGAAAAACAATTAATTATTTTTTAGAATTGTCCTTCATTAATATTAATTATATTAAACAATGAGGAACTTTTTGTGAAAGAATTACAAAAATACTAATACATATAATATTGAACAAGTCGATATATTTCAGAAAATCCGAAAAAGCAAAAAAAAAAAAGTATCTTTAATTGGGTAAAGTTAGAGGGAGTTTATATTTGATAAAAGCTTGAATGTAATTATTACTTTAAAAATATAGTAATACCTCGTACAAAATAAATACAATATTATTATTATTGTCATACACATACACGCACGTACAATCTTATTACTATCCTCATGTATACAATCTTTCCTTTGCAGATATGTGTGTGTGTGGTGTCAAATTGTAAATATGCATATAGGTGCAAATCTAAAAGTAGATTTTTTGTTGGATGTGACCAAAATGGTTGAATTAATTAGTAAGATTTTGGAACATTGGATCTGCTGCTAACCCACTATATTTGACTGCCCCCTATCACATTCCATAACTTTATCCTTTATTATTTCCTGCCTTCATTTCATCCCTAGAAGATAAGATAAGACATCATAAATAATTACATGCACACGCTATTATATATATAGTATTTATCAGATTGCATAGAATTTTGTAGTTTCTGTTATTACATAATTTAATATCACCCTGCTAGCTGCAGATAGAAACACTCTGAAACAAAACCTGTCAGCACATTTGCTATTGAATACACACACACACAAACACACACAAAATGGCTTTTCCCAAACAGCAAGAGCTCACTATCGATCTTCTGATTATTACTAATTAATTTCTCATTAAATCCCCATGAAGATGTAATCAATTAGTTGTTATTCATACTAGTAATTAATCTTTCCATCTCAAATAAGGAATGATATATATATATAATAATTGTCTTCAATGATATAATCTTTGTGAAAAAGACTTGGCATTCCTGTGGGGTGGTTGCAAATGTATAATTAACTTTATATTACACACACACACACACACACACACGCACGCACTATAATTTATAAACAGCAGTATTGGAGTCCATGCATGATATATTTTAAGGTTGGGAAATGATATAGCACTGTTGATTGGTTCATTGTACTTGGCTTTAGGTCAATAAAAGCATGAAGACGGGAATAATTTGAGTAAATGAAAAAAGAAAACTTGATACAAAAAATTGAAATAAAATAAATAAATAAAGTAGTGGCATAGGGATATAGTAATTAATTAGTTTTCGATGGAAAGCGATAGAAGAACTGAGATAGAGACAGGTCCCATTTGCCATTTGGGTTTTGGCTACCTTAGGCTCATCTATGATTCTATGCCAATGGTTTAATTTCCACCCCCACCCCACAACCCAATATAAATTATAAAATACACACACATACACACATAACTAGTTATTAAAGAGCTAGTAAACAGTCATTCCCAATAAGATATATAATATCTGTTTTATGTCATCATATCAATCTCCATAAACCATTAATTTCAACTTTAATTTCAATAATTTTAGAATAAGTACTCCAGCTACAGAGAGAATTTTCTTGCTCTACATATACGTTCACTAATTATTAATTAACCACTCTTGGCACATGATATGTGACAAAAACCTCCTACCGTTTAGTGTGTGTGTGTTGAGAGAGAGAGAGAGAGAGAGAGAGAGAGAGAGAGTTGACAAGTGAGCTAGCGGCCCTTTCTTTCAACCGAGATTCTTGTAATGTCTGCATCAATATTATGCAAGATTAAGCCATGCATGATATATCAAGTTATCAACCATATATCATATATATATGTGATTTGTGTCAAGTCACTTGCAAAGCTAACTACTGAATGACCTAAGCTACAAGGCATGTAACACACACACACACACACACACACACTAGTTATCAGTCCCTATATATTATTAACTCGCATCTTCAAAATAAAAAAATTATGTCGATCATCATGAGGCGGAGGCCTTATCAACTTGAAAAAAACTATTCGTAAATTGACATATTTTTAATTAGGAAATATCATCAACCTATAATTGTCCTTGACTCAAAACCCTAATCATCTTTGATAGTGATTTTTATAACTAGTTAGTTCAAATTAAATTGCGGCGACAATAACATACTTATTTGTATACCTAGCTATCTGTATTATTATAGTAGTAATTGTTAAATCAGCGTCATTTTCATAATCTAGATATTATCTGTAGACTGTAGCTTTTGTGAGTTAAGATTTCATTAACCACGTAATTCAACTTCTAGATTTACAAAGATGTCTTAACTTTTTCCCTTCTCGTATGTATTAAATTATTAGAACAAACTACATTAATATACTATAAGACCTGCCAGATAGCAACATATATGGAGAAATATGATTAAGGGCGTCATCATCATTTTTAACAAAAAGGTGAATGAGAGATATAAATTTAATAAAAAATAAATTTATGCGAAAAGGATATGAAATCTATATTGGATTATGGTTGTCTAGTGACAACGATTTTGTAGAAAATCTATGCACAGTGTGGTCCAGACAGTCAAATTGTGCTATCTAAATGTTACCATTTTTTTTGGCAACTTCATTTAACTAGGTATTTTTGCTCCAAAAATAAAAAATATCTTTTTAAAAACTAATAGTTTCCCACGTAGTTGCGTATTAATGAAATATACCAAGATAATGTAATTTATGAAGAAACTAATCTTTCTATTTTTGGAAATTATATTGTACACATGACATGCTACAACAAGAGTTTTCACTGAATAAACATCGAATTTAATATTTTTTGCACTACCTTGGGAAGGAACATTATTACGATCCATATTCTTATTGGAAAGCAAAACTTATACTCTATTCGTTTCATTTTGATTGTTGGTTTAATTTTTTTATCTAGAATTAATAATTAATTTTATGAATTAATATATTCATCTCTCATATATGACATAAAATCCTATTTACTTATATTATCCTAAAAAATACAACATTTTCTCTCTCCATATATTTTTAGGGTTTGGGATATGGTTAAAATTGGGAGAGAGAGAGAGAGAGAGAGGGAGCTAGAGTGAAAATATATAAACCAACAAACATTTTGACACAATAGAAAAGTTAAAACAAAGATCAAAACGAAACGGAAGGAGTATACTGTAATTCACATTTGTTTTAATATTTTCATTACACTTTATTTTTTCATAGTTGTACTAGGGCTTTCAATAGATTCATAGTACAACACGTCAAAAACTAAAAATAAATTTTGTAAAACTAATGCATAAATTTATGATATGGCTACCTACAAATTGTGAACGTAAAATCCTAGCGATTAATTAATAAAATGTAGATATTACGAAGTATATATAGTCTTGACGTTTTATGAATAAAGTTTAGTTTTGTGTTATAAATATATAAAAAAAGGGTATCTATAACAGGTGAATTGTGTTAATGTAGGATATTTCTGCATGATTGGGGAACTGAAATTGAAGTAATAATAAATTTGAGTGAGTAAAACATTAAATTACAGGAAGTCGAATGTAAAATACTATGAAGCACATTTCGTGAAAAAGAAAAATTAAAAGTATAGTACTAAGTTTGAGACTTTTGTTTGTTTTTGATTTGATATACATATATAGTAATCTCAAGTATGAAAACCTGATATAGGGCCTCCCCCCACAGTGAGTGTGGCCCCTCAGACACTCCCACGTGGCTAGTCACGTCTACGTGGGCCCACCCACCATGGCTTCTGCTTGTGGTTACATTCCATGCCTCTCTGCCCCCACCAATCTCTCTCTCTCTCTCTCTCATTTATTTATTCCGGCTGGTTATGTCAGCCGGCGGTCGTTATCAGACTTTCCGGCGGCTTTTCCTCAATTATGCGTATGCCCCACCCTCTAGTCTCTACCAAAAAAAAGAATAACATCCAATATTTTTAAATGTTTTTTTCTTCAACTAAAATTTATGATCAAATTATCCCTTTTCTAACTACTTTTCTCCCTCCTCACACTCGCACATATAAAATCAAAGCCCACAGCCACCATTTTTCCCTCACAAAACACACAAGAAAATACGCCTCCACACAATTCCCACTATGTGTGCTGCGTGATTCCTGGATGAAATCACTGAAACTCGCATATATATATAGATTCATCTCAAAGCACATTTCTCACTTCTCTTTCACCCCAAATCTCATCACAAAAGCAGGAAGAGATCTTGAAAACTTACTTGCTCATGAACACGGGTTTACCGGAGATGTTGCATTGTCTCAACTCCAAGTCAGAAAACACTGAAATGACCGTGCTCGAGCGGCAGCGTTCGCGCCTCAAATGGCAGCAAGAACAGCTGAACCAGCAACCACCCCTAACTTATTTCAATGGAAACCAGCAAATGAGCTTCTTGAGCGATCAAGGCCTGTGTGAGCTGGTAGTTAACGGGGCTATGAAGCCCGACCCCGGCATCGAAAACGGCTGGAACGATGATTTCCGGAGGTTTTTGAATTATGGGAATGATGCAGAGTTTGAAATCAGCTGTGCTCTGCCTAGGACGGCTAGCTGCCCCCCAAATGTGGCGGCGATTATAGAAAAGGAGGCTGCTTTGATCAGCTCGGCTGCCGGAAAAGAGAGCTGCAAGAAGAGGAAAGCTGATAAAACTCAGAACATTAAGGTATTGAAATATGTTGAGACTTGTTGTGTTCCTCTGTTTATTTTTTGAATTTCAGAAGCATGAGATTTTTATTTATTATATTCAGGTGGCTGCAGAAGAGAAATTGGAGGAGAAAAAGATGAAGGGATGTGCAGCAGAGGAATCTAAGATGACAGAGCAAAATAGCAACAGCAAAAGCAGCACCACCACCGTTAGCACTTCAACTAACAAGAGCAACAAAGGGCCACCTGCCAATGCAAAGCAAAGCTCCAAGGTCGCCGAAGCCCCCAAGACAGATTATATCCATGTTCGAGCTCGTCGTGGCCAAGCAACTGACAGCCATAGCTTGGCTGAAAGAGTAAGCCTATAATAAGTGTTTTTTTTTTTTTTTTGTTAAAACCTGTTTTTTCATGTGCTTTTTTTCTGATGGAGGAATTTTATGGTTGCAGGTAAGACGGGAAAAAATAAGTGAGAGAATGAAATACCTGCAAGATTTGGTTCCAGGGTGCAATAAGGTAACAGGGAAAGCTGGAATGCTGGACGAGATCATCAACTACGTCCAATCTCTGCAAAGACAAGTAGAGGTAGATAAAAAACAAAACACCGATATCAGTTTTGCAATTAAATGATAATAGCAAACTTAACAAATCCATTTCTATATGGCAGTTTTTGTCTATGAAACTAGCTGCAATCAACCCAAGAGTGGATTTTGACATCGACAACTATCTAGTTAAAGAGGTAATGATATGATGATACTGATACATAAAGAAATGTCTGTGAAATATACTCTACTCTGCTAATGATGTCTTGGCCACAGATTTTTCCCACAATGGGGGCATCATCATCCGGCATGGTTAACCATTGCCATAATGAGTTCAATACATCGGCACAAGGAGCTTCAGGGTCAGGTCTAGAAATGGTTGTAGATCCTATGGATGCTTCGCTAAGGAGAACCATAAGCGCTCCTGTATCTAACCCACAAACATTTCTTGATTCATCCACTTTGAATGTGAGTTCTTCACCTAATTTTTTTTACTTAAAATGTTGAAGCATACATAACATCCATAGATGTTTGACAAAACAACTACACACACAGCAAATTCAGCCCATAACATGGGAGGATGAACTGCAAAATCTCTACAGTATGGAGTACCATCAAGGAAGATCAACATCATTTATTTCTCAGTCGATTGCAGGTACACAAACATGTCTTTCAAACTATGCTTCGTGTTTCTGATTACTTACACACAATTAAGCATATCGGATATTGCTGCACTCAATTAGAGACCACTGAACCCCACAACATTTAAAGAACATCATAGCTAACTAAAGTTATGTGGTCCTAAACAGTATTAGGTATCTTCCCTTTTTTTCTGTCTTCCACTGAAAATGAACTCATGATCCAATCTACTTTTTTTTATGCCAATAATTCCCAAATACGGTGCTACAGTGACACACATCTAGTTCAGGCAGGAGTCTTGAATAATTTGCCATCCAATTCCACCATATATATTAATTTATGGATCTGACTACATAAACTTCACTTGTGCAGGTTTCCTTGAGGCAAACCATGTAAAGCTGGAGATGTGAAGCGACGCGTCAAATGTCCTTGAATTGAACAAAGTCCAATTCAAAGTGTTGCTGATACTGATATTTTTTCCCTTCAGAAGCTACCACTCATGTATATTTCATCTATGTGTATATTTAGTGATAAATATTAGCAACGATTATGATTAGTAAATATAATGAAAGATAGCGCAATTTTGTTTTAAATTTTCCCTATTGATGTCAATCTTGTGCATATAACATTTTTTTATACAATCTACATTTTAAGAATCAGTGTAACATCAACAAACATGAACTGTAAAATAATAGTACAAAGGGGTCACATTCATCAACTTGAACAAGTTGTAGTGTATGAATTAAACCTGAAAGCAATCTTAAGAATTCTACAAAAAAATAGAAAGACAAGCACAAACCGGTAAAACATAGTGTTCCTGTTGCGAGAGAAGAACGAGACATCCGATTTATCAGACCCTCATAATTAGAAAATGAAAGGCAATTTCTCTTTGATTCCGCTCAGCTGTCCCATTTTTCTTTTGTTGTGGGGACTGGCCATTAATGAGCTGCAAAGGTTCAATAGTCGTTGGGGATAAGGGAAAAATTATACAGTATCAAAGTCTTTTAGCACTGAAGTACAGAACTAAGGCCATTACAAGAAATCACTACAAATCCGTAGTGCATATAATGTGTTGGGAAAACATTAGTCAGTATCGAAAAACTAATCTTTACCCTTGTGCTACTTCCATCCATGATTGTTTCAACAATTATTAAATGTTCTTTCTGCAAGAACATGACAAAATGCTATGTTATCCAATACTGCTTAAATGAGAAATATAATATTTCATGTGACGATATCTTCTAGTCCTGGATCAAATTAAACTGATATATCCCTTATGTTAGTGACATGAAGCAATCAGATATGAGGCATGCTATCATGAATCCCATGACTGACTCTGAGCAAATGATATACTTGATTGACCACTATGCATAATATATAGTTGCAGTCTTTTTAGCATCATAACACAATGATTAATTTCAAGAAAGAATAACTGAAAAGAAATCAGTCAAGTCTGACAGCAATCAGGCCTATCAAAGCACCATGCCACATTGAAATTTGTGAAGGCTAGCATTATGAAAAACAGAAAAAAAATTCAACAGGAAATATGCAATACAAATATCTATAACAGTAGGTTTCAGTCATTAACATACTAAAAATATTCCCTTTTCTCTTATCTCTTATTCCATTTTTTTTTTTTTGTGAGCATGCCAAGCATACAATAAATGGAGATCGGTGAGAAGACAACCTGTATCCTGCGGATTGCAGAGTAATTCTCAACTTTGGGACCTCAAAAGGGCACCAAATATCACCTTCATTTTCAAGCCATGTGGAAAAAGGCAAAGGCTGGACCTGGCTTCATATATCATCAAAATCTCTTTGATTCTCTTTGCCCCAATGGATGGTGAAAGAGAGAGAGAATTTTTCCTGCTCCAGAACTTCATCAAGAAAACAAAATTCAAAGGATAATGAAACGAAAGCGAATTCCGCCTACTCACTTTCTTGGGCCCATTCACCTCTCCAAAAACTCCTTTCTCAATATTCACACGTTACTATAATATAAGTTATAAACCAATAAGATTCTAATGGCTGTGGGAATTCAGTACAGCCCAGCAATGGGCTAGTGTATTCACTAGTTGTGTGCCTTTTACTAGAGGAAAATCTGAAAGAACTCCCACCCAAAGTCCAAAATCATCCACTCTTGTCTTGATCTACCCAAATGTTTGAAGGAAACACACTGCGCATCATTCTATTCTAAGTTCCCTTTGCTCAGATAGATTAGCAGAAATTATGAGACCACTGGTCTCATTTCTGAGATCAAATTATGTCAAAATAATCACTCGAAATATAAGTTACATATCCCATGAGGGCTGAGGCCGTTGGGTAAAAAATACCAATTTGCTCAAAACAATATATGCGTGGTGGTATGAAAAGGAAGAGCAAAATATGTATCAGCACAGTTATATATCAAATGGATGAATTGTCTCTTAGAGTTAGAGGTGAAATTTCTACATTCTACTATAAATTTGTACAACTCCATCGAATCTGAGATTGAACTAAGAGGGTTAACAAAATATGCTCATATTGAGTATTCAAGTGCATAAACAATGCAACCAAACCAATAACAGAAACCATCATCTTTCTTGTAAGATAAAATAGTTACAGGCAAACTAATACATGATCACACAGCAGGAAAATATATTACAGACATCGAATTAACCAAGTAATTATAATCTTATATCGAAGCTCTCATCCAGTAGAAAGAAACCCTGTCTTCACTAGAAGAGAGTCACCACTGCATACATGCTTCTGATTATTCTTAAGTTGTTCATCCTGTTTACAGCCCATCACAGCACAGATGTTTCCCCTGCTTCTGATAATAAATAACATAAATACTTTTAGAACCCTGCAATTATTTTATAAATTTGGTAGATCAGAGTACGGTTACAAGCATACCTTTACCAGGAACGATAATAATCGGCGCCGTTTTGCAATTGTGGAAGCAATATTCACTTACACTACCCTGTATTACACTGCCGAATATAAGAGAAGATAATCAGAAGAGAACATGTGTATGAGCATGCATGTATGACACAACATGCCATGCTGATATATTATCAAGCAAGGGCATTGAAGATAGCAATGTAAGAGACCTTTGAATCAAGCTTCTGCCCCTGGTGCCCATCACTACAGCAGCAGGCTTCAACCTCTCTGCTTCCTTGCATATTGCTTTCCCTGCATCTCCCTCCACAATCCTAGCCTTTGTCCTTACCTATATCCGTATAAATATTTAGATGTTTGGCTTATAAAGTAAGAAAACAAAATAAACGGAATTCTCCATTTCTTATGTATTATTTCAATTTCTTTGGAAGTGGTAAGGTGTATCTGCCTTTAAAATGTAACCCATTCAAGTGCAATAAGTAAAAAAAATCGACTTTTATTCACAATAATAACATATTTAATCTCACCTTTAGAGAGGCAAATAAATCAGAGAAGTTAAACGCTACATTACATACTTATGTATTTATTCAAATTCCCAGCAAAAGAGAGCAAAATAGAGAAATAGGCCACAGAATACTTGTCATCCAAGGCGACCTAGTCTTTTTTGAGTTTAAGTAACATCATTAAGGTATTGCATTACTATTTTGAATTTGATAAACAATTGACATAAGTCGAGCTAAAAAAACCTCGATACTCTTGTAAATGTAATACATTTTATAATCTTTCCCCCATATTTATCAAGCTCATGGTAAGATACAAAATTCAGCAATCAATTATAAATTGCTCGGACTTCATGCTTTCAGGTGACTATCAAATTAATCACTCTATTTCTATTCCAAGTAAGCATCATCTGGATTATAAATGTCACCCTATTAAAGAGAGAAACACAACAGTACTTACTAAAACGTATCCTAAAACTACACACACACAAAAGAACAACAGAGAGAACCAAATCGCGAGAACGTACCATAGCAACCTCAAACGCCTCGACCGCAAGCTTCTCCATGAGAACTTGAGTCATGTCATACACAATCTGGTTCTTCAAACCTTGAAGCAACAATCAAAACAAACTTTAAGATCTCAAAAAAAAAAAAAGGAGCGCAATTGATAGTTTGAATTGTATACTAGAGATGGCGAAGACGAGGTGGACGGTGTCAGCGAGGCGGCAGAGATGCGTGATGGCCCAATCGAAAGCGTGCTTGCTGTTAGGGCCATGATCCACTGCGATCATTATGTCGCGCCCCCTTCTTCTCTCTCCGGTTTCTCTGTCCAGCTCGGGCGAAGGTACAACCGGTAGCAGCGACGGCAACACCACTTCTCTCCAGTTATACTCTTCCTCCTCCATTAACGTCTCCATTTCTCCACTTACTCGGTTTCAGAATCAGTTAATAGATCGAAAATTTTGGGAAAATATCACAAAAAGTAAAAGTGTAGATTATGTATGATTAAACCGCGTATCACGAGTTTGGGATTCGGAGGTTGAATTTTATGCGGTATGGCGGCCGCCGTTGAATGTGGCGTGTGTACAAATTGTGAATACTTTTCAGGTCTCTGTATGTTAGCGTAATTTAAATCGTATTCGAATTGGAGAGTTATACACGAGGCGCTGCGTCTCTAGAATTTTCTTCTCTAATTGAATTTGCAAGGACGGTTCATGTTGACTGTAGATATGGCCTCACCTCACCTATATATATATAATATATATATATATATATATTATATATATATATATATGGGTAAAAACCAACACGGCTGCTTCATCTAGAGATTCACTCACATAATCATGCTTTTTTTTACCTACCTCACTCCACTTGTGCTTCTTTAACTTGTAACAATTAGTACCTACTATAATTTAGTTTTAACTCCCATATATATATATATATATCTATAGATTAGTATTTATAGGGATCCATCAACTAACAGCCCTAGAAGATCTATTGGGAAAAAAATATATATTTCTATACAAATTCAGTTCTATTCATAAACTTTAGAAAAATTAGAAAATGTTCTAAAACCCCGAGTTCGGTTTTCCATCGAGCTCTACAAATTTTATCAACCCCTCTCTGTCTCTTCTACTTCACCAAATAATGCTACCATGTAGCATTTGAAATGTGGGATCTGTGGCCTATGCCATTTCTTTCATCATTACTATTTCATCTTTTTTTCTCTCAATTTTCGGCTGCTGATTTGAAGCCATTTATTTTTATTTTCTCTTTTCATTCCTTTTCTTTTCAAATTCTAAAGAGCTCGTGAAAACCTCAATCTAATTTCAGAAATTTTGTTAATTAACAAATATTTTTTAAAATTAAAAACTATTTAAAATAAAATCTTTCAAAATGCTTTTACAAAAATTTAGGTACACACCGTCGTCGTAAGTATTTCCGTTTCAGATAAAATAAACAAGAGAGACAATTTTATAATTAACAATTGACACGTCTTTTGAAAATCAATAAATTAATTAAATCTATTTAAAAATACTATCATATTAAATTTAATAAATTTACTAATGTCCTAATTTAATTATATAAAAAAAAGTTAATGATATAGTAATGGGATCTCAAAAATAACAATTGTATCCGAATGTATTAGGAATGTTTGAATAACAATTTAACAAATTGAATAACTTTTGATGTGAGAGATGCCCTCATGTGAATAATGAATTTTGCAAATGGGAATAAGAGTCGAAATTGATTACACATAAAAAAAATTAACGAAATTGGTGAAATAATGTAAAGTAATATAAGAATAATCGTATATTAAAATAACTGTGCCAAACTACTACAATTATTAGTGCAAGAATTATAGATTCACGTAGGTTTTTTCGGTAAGTAAGAAAATAAATAACTTAAAAAATAGTTAAACCTTAAAGTGAAAACAGAGAATAAAATCGACTTAAAACGGAAAACCACTCATAGCTTTAATTATCTATTATAAATATATTCAGAAAAGGTATTATTTTTTATAATTCTAACTAAAATTAAATTATTTTGAGATCTTCAGCAAATGGTTTTCATCAAATAAAAAAGATAAACATCAATGCATCGTAAAAAACATAACCACGACTTCAATCAGATTAAAAATGAATCTAACCCTTGACTAATAAAAAAATTAATCCTGAAACTTTTACATAAGATTCGACTCAGCTGTTAAAAATTTTCGTCCATAACTACGAGTTTAAAAAATAAAAAATAAATAAAAAAACTCAAAAACAACAATAGAAGGAAAAAAATAACAATGTGACGAAGGAGAAGGCGCTCAGACAGTAAGAATGGATTGATAAACTTTCCTCAGTTATAATCAGATTAACGAGATTTTATCAGATAATCATCATCGCGCCCTCTTCTTTCACGAATTTTTGTGTGATTTCGTGCGTGTTTTTGCTCATGGCTGAGTGTGTGCGTGGACTGTAAAGAAAACAAATTCTCCAAAACTAAATTTGAATAAGGAATGGAGGCGTACTGCTTTTCTGAGCTAGGGTTTTAAGAAACAGAGAATTTCTCTCGTCAATATATATAGATGAAATTAGGGGTGATTTTGTCAATTGGGACATTTTTCTATAGAGTTGAACTCTTAATCTGGGCCTTTCGGGAAAGAAAAAAAAAAAAAAAAAGGATTTCTCGTTTAATTCAGGAGCCTGACTGCTTCATGGAGGCCCAATATCTTTATTAGCTCCGACAAACGGTAAAATTAAAATATGAGTTCGTCTCTTGTGCATTAGATGTATGAATTTGGCCCACTAACTCATGTCTAATTAAATAGGGGCACTCTCTCATTCACAAGATGTATGAGTTTGGACTCATCATACTAGTCCATCCCCAATAAGGCCCAATGGCCAAAATAAAAACTATCCCATTTCTGGCATGAGGATCCCACGCGCGGTGCGTGGATACACGTGTCAGAAAATTATTTTTTTTATTTTTTTTTTATTTTTTTTTCAAATTCGATTTTTCTATTTTTTTTGTTTTTCCACCAAAATTGTATACCCTAAAATTCAATCAGTGAATTCTAAAAATTGAAATGAGTTAATTTAATTTTTTTAAAAATATATAAATATATATATCCTAAAATTGATTTAATGGATCCTAAAATTAAATTAAATGATTTTTTAAGTCGTCGATTCGCACAATGCACTCGTTCGACGCTAACGTGTGGGCTCGTGCATTTTCCTCGACAATTAATTTAATTTTTCAAAACAAATATAAATGGTAATTGAAAAAAAAATATAATTTTGAAATAAATAACCCTAAATGGAATAAGTGAACTCTAAAATAAACGTGAACGAGTTTAATAAACCTAAAAAAACATGAACCCTAAAAAAATACAACAAAAACCCCTAAACAATACTAAAAAAATCCTAAAAATCATAAACCCTAAAAAAACCTACACACCCCCTCCCCAAACTTTAAAGATTAATTGGAATGAAAAAAATTACAATTTGAACTACATAAACTCGTATAAGATAAGTAGCAGACCAGTTACTTTTTAATGATACAAATGATATTTTTGAAACTTTAAATGATACTTTTTATTGTAAAAATTAATACTTATTTTTACTATTTTTTTTACGAGTCAGCGTCGGTTGACCCGCGTTGACCCCGACCCGTCTGATGGATGTATGGGCCTTATTAGGCTTGAAGTGATGTATCAGAGTTTTGATAAATTAAATATAATAGTCAATAGGAAAAATAACGGTCAACAGGGCCAGGCCCATTGGGGCGCGTGCCCACGCGCCAATTATATATATTTTTTATGATTTTTTTTTTATTTTTCTGGTTTTTTCCCGCCAAAATTGTGTTCCCTAAAATTAAAATAAATTAATTTAATTTGTTTAAAATAAATATAAATATATACCCTAAAATTGATTTAATGAACCCTAAAATTCAAGAGAATGAATTAAATTTTTTTGAAATCTGACGATTGGCACAATGCACTCGCCCAACGCTAACGCGTGTGCTTGTGTATTGCGCTCGATAATTAATTTAATTTTTTTGAAATAAATATAATGATAATTGAAAATAAAAATAAAAAAAAAATAATTTTGAAATAAATATATACCCTAAAATAGAATTAGTGAATACTAAAATAAAAGTGAATGGATTTTTTTTATATATATATAAATATAACCCTATTTGAAATTAATAAACCTAAAAAAAAATATGAACCCAAAAAAACAACATAAACCCCTTAAAAAACTTAAAAGATACTATTAAAAAAATCATAAACAAATCATGAACCCTAAAAAATCATGAATTCTAAAAAAATCTAAACTCTTAAGCTCTAAACATTAGTTGCGATGGAAAAAATCACAATTTGAACTACATAAACTCATATAAGATATGCAGATCGGTTACTTTTTAATGATACAAGTGATACTTTTTGAATTTTGAGTGATACTTCTTTTTGGTAGGTTTTTTTTTGCGAGTCAACATCGGTCAACACGTTGACCCCGACCCGTCTGATGGATGTATGGGTCTTATTAGGCCGAGAGTGATATATAGGAGACTTGGCCTTAAAATATTCCCAATATTTTTTTTTTAGTGATAAATATTCCCAATATTATTCTCTATTTAAAATGAAAATCATGTTTGTTTGTGCATTGTCAATTAATTTAACGTGTCTTAAATAACATCCTAAAGATATCCCTAACTACTATATAATTGTAAACGAACCGAGTCGAGCTGAATACATTAATGTTCAAGCTCAGTTTGTTAAGGCATATTCGGACTCAAGCTCGACTCAATAAATATTTGTCATTCTTGAATTTGGCTCGAGCTCGATTCATGAAAAATAGAAAATTTACTAATCAAGCTCGAGTTCGAATGCTCGAAAAAATAGCTCATTCAATTTACATGTTTGAGCTTGAGTTCAAAAAAAAACTTATTTAATTTACTTGTTCAAAATATTTGTATTATTCATAAACATATTCGATTAAGTTCGAGCTTGAACATGTTCGCGAGCTGGTCGAATAGAATACTACTCTGTTCGAGATAGATTTGAAGCTCGATCTCGACTCGCTTAGAAAATAAACAAGCATCTAACGAGCTTTTTTCAAATCGAGTCTGAATATCTGATTGGGCTAATGTTTCTTTTGGGCCGTTTTGATATAATTTGATCGTGTTAATTGTCTTGTAATCATATTTTGTGGAAGAAAGTGTGTTTTGTTAGTGATGGCGGGTAATTGGCACGAATGTGGAGGAATTTGCTTGATTTTGAGAAAATGCAGTCAAGTATATATGAGGTAAAAGCTAGAAGGGTTCGCAAACCGGTCAGTATGGGAATACCGAGTGAAAGGAGTGCCGAGATGACAAATCCTGGGCCTGAGCGCTTTCGAGATTGGGCTGAAGGCGGGTTCTACTACACTGTTGGGCTTAGATGCGGATTTTAGAGTCCAGCCGCCTTTGGGAGTCCTATTTTATCACTTTCCTAGTTTGAGTTGATCTAGGATTCTATTACCATAATTAAAGAATTGTATTTAAGGATATTGATATATATTAGGATTTATCTTTTGGCCGTATTCCATACTTTTACAGCGCAACAGAGACGCACGTTTGAAACAGATTTTATTTTCATCTCCTTCGTTAATTCCATAAGTATTCTGCATGATATTGTTTTGCCGTTCTAATTCAATCATGCAATCAAGCTAAGTTTGTTCTTATTCCGGTGAAGATTAACAAAGCTTTGGCTTAATTATACTGTGAGATCTAATTGCTTTTCTATTTTAATTAATTGCATGCATCTGTCATTCTCGGCGTTTAAAGTCGTTAATTGTTTCGACACTGCTAGGTAGTTGCAAATATTTAGTAGATCGGAATTAATTAGTAGCTAATTAAACCGGCCATCCGTAATTGTGGTTTAAGTTTAATTAGTGGTACAATGATTCTTCAGAATCGAGGGAAGAACCGTCTAAATTCAACGGTCCCATGTTAGAGTCTGTTGGTTTTGAATCGGATTTCTCTAATGCTCAAAGTTGTCGCCTCATTAAACCTATAGAGTGTCTATTCCTGATTATCGAGAAATTAAGAAGAAATTAGACTGCGTTAGAAGTGTCTTCGGTGGCTATAACGGGTTTGTCTGCATTGATTGGAATTATCTTTGCATCGAGGATCGGTATAGTTAAGCTATGGTGGAGTTAATTGGAAATCGGAATACCTTTTATGATCTGTTAAAAACTACTCTTTATTTATTTGTCTATTTTCGTTTTTTACTTTACAACAATATAAATTTGTGTGGAAATTCTAGGAGTTGCAACCTGAAAGTGTGGAATAATTCTCGCCGGTCCTTTGGGAGACGATCTTGCTTGTCACTGTTCTGGGTAGTGTGGGTATACCGACTGCTGATCGGATTATTTTTGGTGTAAAACGACGCACCAATAGCTTGCGAGCGGCTCTATTCATTTACAACCCCATGTAGAAATGTAGAACTATTTTTATTAGCTATGAAATATTAGACTTTCTGTAAAACACTAAAACTAGTGGGGTAATTGTGGGTAAATTCTAAGGCGGTGGGATGCAATGCATCCTCTCCTCCAGGAGTTGACAAGTGTCTTGGAGTCCACATTTTTTGGTTATCTACGATCTTTTTTTTTTTCCTTTAAAAATAAAAATTTCGGTCAAAAATTTCATTCGGCCAAAAAAATCTATCATGATACTTCAACTAACATATTGTAACACTTTGACTGTATTATGATACTCAACTATCTATTATGACAGTGCGAAATCAAAATTACTTTATCGATTTGCCGATAAAAATTAAAAATAATAAAGTTGGTTGGAAATAGTAGGGAATTTGCATTCCTCCACCTTAGACTACCATTATCAGCAATCGGGCAAACACCCCAACCGGGCAAACACCCTAAATATTTAATTAATTTCTTTCTCTTCCACATCACCATTATCTTATCCAACCCAACCACATACAATTTGATAGTTTATCAGCAATCACCCCAAACACCCAACCACAACATTATATATTATTTTTTCCTTTCTTTTATTAATAAATATAATATAATTAATAATAATTAAAATAAATAATTATTATTGTTGAAAATTGTAATAACATAAAATAATAAAATTTTATAAAATAGACAATATGATAAAATACAAAATAAACAAAATAAGAACATAAATAACAATAAACCGAACATGAATTAAAATAAACAAACGACGATTAAAATAGATGAAAAAAATATAAATGTAGTACTAATGACCGAATTTTTTCCATATGTGCTCGATCAAGTCGTCACGAAGAATGGCGTGAGACAAGTGGTCAAATAAAATTTAGATATGCAATAAAATAGAGACAGGTGACCAAATAAAATTTAGCTATAAAAGATATATTTATTATTAATAATCATTATATCTACATATCCAAATAAAAGCTACATATCCAATAAAATAGAGACAAGTGTCCAAATAAAATTTTCATATCCAATAAAATTTAAATATAATGACTATATTTATTTTAATAAAACATAAAAAAATACAAAATATAAGAAAATTAATAAAATAATGGGAGAGGAGAGAGGGAGACCAACGGTCTGCTGGCCTCCCTCGGTCGAACAGCTAAAACATACTGCTTCTATTTTTTTTTCTTTTCCAAGTGGCGGTCGAACATTCGACTATTTACCAACCGATAAAGGCAGTCTTAGAATTTACCGTAATTGTGGCATATGGAAAAATATTAACTAAGACGTTTTTGCATAGTAGGGCGATATGACAATGCAATATATTTTGCTAGTAATTATTTGGCGCGCGACTTTACATTGTGAAAGTAGTTTTCACTCAATTTGTCATAAGAATTTGTTACGTCTATATTCTTTCA
Source organism: Perilla frutescens (assembly GCA_026008535.1). Classification (NCBI taxonomy): domain Eukaryota; kingdom Viridiplantae; phylum Streptophyta; class Magnoliopsida; order Lamiales; family Lamiaceae; genus Perilla; species Perilla frutescens. The sequence goes on along the minus strand of BRKX01000020.1, from coordinate 35,036,332 downwards.
AATGATTATGATGATTTGAGATCTCTGATTAAAAATAAATAAATTATGCAATGATAATCAGTACATCTATAATTATCAGACATAAAGAAAAAGAAACCAACTACCTTAAATTTGAATCCTCTGCCGTATTTTATATCATTCATGTCACATTGGATTTCATCAGCGGAGAGTGATGGCATTTTTAATGAACATAAATAGACGCATATTCAAGGTATAAATCGAGAAGAGAATTCAACAAAAAAAAAAATAATATATGCTAGAAGATGCAATTATATATTAAGCGTGATAGGTGAACAAGTGAAGGAGAGTTTGAAAAGTATTTTTTTTGCGTACTAACAAAATCATCATTACATTTTGAATTCTAAAAATACTATTTAGTGAAAATACTGCCAAACCACAACTTTCTACTATATATGAACAAAATTCTTAAAATTCAATCTAAATGTAATAGGATATTTGTTTGTTTGAAAATAAACCTAGAATATATACACATCAGACGCTCTTAAGCAAAATCATACTCCAAGTCATACGCACGGAAAATAGTAAATTAAATAAAATTTATACCTTTTTCTTAACGATAAAGCTCAAGATGATGGTTGGCTTTATGTTGCTCTCATGCTCATATTTGTATTATATTTTACACGTATCCAATTTTCACTTCTCTCTTTTCCTATATGTCATACACTTTTTCTACCAGAATATTGCTTGTAAGCTTAGGTTTGCAATCTCTACCAAATCAGCAAAGCCAGCTTCTTCCTTAACAAACTGATGGCTTGCTTATGCCAACCATAACCTTTCACTACTTGTATAAAATGTCGAATACAAGTCTTTTACAAACAGTAAAACAAATAACAAGCAAGCTTGATCATCAAACAATGAAGGGAGGGAGCATTTTTCTCCCGTTTCTTGTGTGGTTCATCTGTATCGCTGCTCCAGCCAGAGCTGCCGTTAAGACATACCAATTCGACGTTAGAAGCAATACACACATCATTTCTTGACACGCACATTGCACTTGTTAGTGAAGAAAAAAAAATCATTTTCTTCGAATTTTCAATTTTCAGGTTCAAGTGAAGAATGTGAGCAGGCTGTGCCACGAGAAGGCAATAGTCACGGTGAACGGAATGTATCCGGGGCCAACGGTGTATGTTAGAGAAGGCGACCGTGTTCTCATCAACGTGACAAACCAGGCGCAGTACAACATGTCCATCCACTGGTAACAGGAAAACAGTGGATGATTGATTTCTGGTTCAACAAAATAGTTAGATTTGTTTTTGGTGTTTTTTGGCAAGCACGGACTGAAGCAATACCGCAATGGGTGGGTAGACGGGCCAGCTTATGTAACGCAATGCCCTGTTCAGACAGGGCAAAGCTACACATACGATATGAATATAACAGGACAGAGGGGGACATTGTGGTGGCATGCACACATCTTTTGGCTAAGAGCCACCGTCTACGGAGCCATTGTCATCCTTCCCAAGCAAGGGACTCCTTATCCCTTCCCGCAGCCTCATTTCGAACACAATCTAATCTTAGGTTGCATTCATTCAAGAAACTAATTAGTTACAACAACAACAGCAGCAGCAGCAGCAGCTACTTTGATGAGATTTTTTTATCATGTTTTTTGGGTTGTGTAGGTGAATGGTGGAATGATGATGTTGAGGAGGTTGTGAAGCAAGGCAACAACCTAGGATTACCTCCCAAAACATCTGATGCACACACAATCAATGGGAAACCGGGGCCACTTTTCCCATGTTCCGAAAAATGTAAGGCTACCTAGCTTTTAATTAATAATTAGTTGTTAATGTCTGAATGAATCCGATTTGTTTTTTTGGTGATGGACAGATACTTACGCCATAGAGGTAGAGCGGGGAAAAACATACCTCCTGAGAATCATCAATGCTGCACTCAACGACGAGCTTTTCTTCGCGATTGCCGGACACAACATGACTGTAGTGGAGATCGATGCTGTCTACACGAAGCCCTTCTTAACCAATGCAATCTTGATAGCTCCCGGGCAGACAACCAACGTCCTCGTACGAGCAAACGGAGCTCCGGGGAGGTATTTCATGGCTGCAAGGCCTTTCATGGACGCCCCCATTGCTGTGGACAACAGAACTGCCACAACCATACTCCAATACAAAGGAATCCCAAATACTATCATTCCAACTCTTCCTCAGTTACCTGCTGAAAACGACAGCAGTTTTGCATTATCTTACAATGACAGGCTAAGAAGCCTAAACTCCCCACTATTCCCAGCCAACATGCCACTCAAAGTGGACCGCCATCTCTTCTACACGATAGGCCTTGGAGTCGACCCCTGCCCGACTTGCCTGAACGGGACAAGACTCGTTGCTTCCTTGAACAACATCACTTTCGTGATGCCTCAAGTTGCTCTGCTTCAAGCTCATTACTTGAACCTTAAAAACGTGTTTACAGCTGACTTCCCCGATCGCCCTCCCACGCCTTTTAACTACACGGGCGCCCCACTGACGGCCAATCTTCAGACGGCGTTAGGCAAGAGGTCGCGGCTGAGCAAGGTGGCGTTCAATTCAACGGTGGAGCTAGTGCTGCAGGATACCAACCTTTTGTCTGTTGAATCGCACCCTTTCCATCTGCACGGCTACAATTTCTTCGTGGTAGGAAGTGGAGTGGGGAACTTCGATTCGAACAAGGATCCTACAGGATTTAACCTTGTTGATCCTCCTAAGAGGAACACGGTTGGTGTTCCCACGGGTGGTTGGACTGCCATAAGATTCAGAGCTGATAATCCAGGTCTGTGTATATATAATATTCAACTTCAACTTCAACTTGCAAAATTGAAGTTGATTTTTGATCAAGTTTTGTTTTGCTTCGTAGGAGTGTGGTTTATGCACTGTCACTTGGAGCTTCACACAGGATGGGGATTGAAGACGGCGTTCGTGGTGGAAGATGGACCTGATCCAGATCATTCACACCTGCCACCACCTAAGGATCTCCCACCTTGTTGATTCACAAAAATTGTTTTCTATCATTAAATTGTTGTTTTCTTGCAAGAATTTCGTGCCAAAAAAAAGAGTAAGGATTAAAGAGCAATGTGCTGAAGATATACTGTTAAGGTTTAATTGTTTTCAGAGTGTAATTTAAAACACAACATGATTAATTCATGTTGATTAATTGGGGTTTAATTTGTTCTTTATATAATTCGAATTCCCAAGCAAAGCCATGCATGTCCTTTGACCATTGCTTATAATTAAGTTGTAATGAAGTTAGGAACAAGATTACGGTGCCTTTAATTTGGAGATCAATGGAAGTAAGACTAGAAAACAACAAACGGGGCGAATTAGCGAGACCTTGTAGAGTTCTTTAGACATAATTAATATTTTATTTCATATTATAAGATCGATCACTTTATATTATATAATATTACAACAGTTCTCCGGTGCATAAAGTGCACATCAGGCGGCCAACACGTTGACCCGCATAAAAAAAATTATCAAAATCAGTATCAACCGTAATACTAAAAAGTATCACTCAAAATTGCAAAAGTATCATGTGTATCCTTAAAAAGTATCGATATGCTAGTTATCTTATACGTGTGCATTGCGCGAGACACTGGATTTCAAAAAAATTAAATTAATTCACTTTTTTGTAGAGTTCATTAATTTCATTTTAATGTATATATTTATTTCAAAATTAGATTTTTAATTTTCAATTACCGTTTATATTTATTTCGAAAAATTAAATTAATTATCGAGTGCAATGCATGAGCCCACGCATTAGCGTCGGGTAAGTGCATTGCTCGAGTCATCAAATTTTAAAAAAGTTAAGTTAATTCACTTTAATTGTAGGGTTCACTATTTCTATTTTAGAGTATAATATTTATTTCAAAATTAGGTTTTTTATTATCAATTAATGTTTATATCTGTTTCGAAAAAACTAATTGTCAAGTGTAATGCACTAGTACATGCGTTAGCGTCGGGCAAGCGAATTGCGCAAGTCGTCATGTTTCAAAAAATTAAATTAATTCACTTTAATTTTAAGATTCACTAATTTTATTTTAGAAAATATAATTTCGGGGGGGAAAAAATCAAAACAAATAATATATATGTATGTATGTATGTGCGCGCGCGCACCCCACGCACCACGACGTGCATGGGGTAAAGAAGCCCAACAAGGTTGACTTTTTTTAACTTTTTTTTAATTGGGTCTGGGCCGATTTGATGGTCTAAGCCCATACATTCGATGCACAAGGGACCAACCTGTAAAACCAATACAATATGCTCAAGACTATCCATCATAGATAAAAGAGGGAAAAGAAGGATTGGAGTTTTGGAAGACGCAAAACGTTCTTACAGAAGCTCACAAAAGCTCAATTACAACAACAGAGTGTTCAAACAATTACAAGCAAACTAAATAGCAAAACTAGGGCACTTGGGGTAACTAAGGAAAAGACCAAAATGCCCTATAAACTAAATATACAAAATATATATAAAATTCTTCTAACATCCTCCCTCAAACTCAAGATGTCGCTACAAGGAGCATCGAGAGTTTGCCAAGTAGAAAACGGAAGCGCGGAAGCGGAAGAGGCTTGGTGAACAAATCAGCGACCTATAGGGTAGAGTTGAGAAAAGGCAAAGTGAGAGTGCCAAGCTGTAGATGGTGACGAGTGAAGTGACAATCAATCTCAATGTGTTTGGTCCGTTCATGGAAAACAGAATTGTGGGCAATTTGTATGGCACTTTTATTATCACAATACATGGGAGTGGGAGCAGAAATGGAGACCCTCATATCGGCAAGTAACCATCTTAACCAAACAATCTCGGTTGTAGTAGAAGCCATGGCTCGATACTCAGCTTCTGTGGAAGAGCGGGAGACAACATATTGTTTTTTGCTTTTCCAAGAAATGAGAGAATCACCAAGAAATACACACATGCCAGTGGTAGATTTGCGATCAACAGGATCACTAGCCCAATCAGCATCAGAAAAGGCTCATAATTCAAGAGACGACGTAGAAGAGAAGAGGAGGCTCTGAAAAATAGTACCTTGAAGGTATCGAAAAATACGAAGCACAGCAGCCCAATGAACTGTTGTAGGAGAAGAAACAAATTGACTAACAATGTGAACTGCATAGGCAATATCTGGATGAGTGATGGTGAGATAAGTGATTGTGAGATAAACCAAGCTGCCAACAACAGTACGATATAAAGTGGGATCGGGTAAAGGAGTACCGTCCAAGGGAGAATACTTAACATTTTCCTCTAGAGGAGTATCAGCAATCCGAGTGTCCGTAAGACGAGCACGCACAAGGATGTCTGTGACATATTTGGATTGAGAGAGAAGATATCCCTTAGGCAACCAACAAACCTCAATACCTAAAAAATATCGAAGAGATCCCAAATCTTTCATTTCAAAACGGGATGCTAGCTCTGACTTCAGACGGGAAATTCCATTGGTGTCATTGCCAGTGATGATCATGTCATCAACATATAAAGAAAGGAGAATAGTACCATAAGCCGAGTTCTTGATAAACAAGGCAGAGTCATAATCACTGGAACGAAAACCAAGAGAGATTAGAGCAATAGAGAACTTCTCATACCAAGCACGAGAAGCTTGCTTGAGACCATATAAAGACTTCTTAAGTTTGCAAACGTGCCCAGCCTTATGAGGAACACCTAGAGGGGGAGTTATATAAACTTCATCAATGAGATCGTCATTTAGGAAGGCGTTCTTGACATCCATCTGAGTTAGATGCCATTTACGAACAGAGGCAATAGCAAGAAGTGTTCTAATGGTGGTTATCTTGGCCACGGGAGCGAAAGTTTCCTCATAATCTAAGCCATATTGTTGGGAAAAACCCTTTGCCACCAACCTTGCTTTGTATCGTTCAACCGACCCATTTGACTTGGTTTTAATTTTGTATATCCAACGTGAACCAATGGCATCTTTACCTTGTGGAAGGGGAACCAAATCCCAGGTATCAGTTCGAGACAAGGCATCAAGCTCATCATCCATATCTTGTTGCCATAAAGGGTCAATAACGGCTTCTTTATAGGAGGTGGGCTCAGAAAGCTTGTGAATGGAGGACAGAAAAGAAGTGAAAGCATGTGAGTAGAAAGAATAAGAAAAATCGGGTAATTGAGTAGACTTACAAAGACGTGTGGAACGATGATGAGCGGGATCCACTATCTCATGAAGTGGAGAGGGTGTCATAGGAGTAGGAGGAATCATAGCATCATTAGGGACATCATCTATAGTACCTGCGGGGTCAGTTTCTGTGTCGCTAGTAAAAGGATCAGCATTAATAAGGTCAGATCTGGACACAGTATGAGAGTTAGATGGAATGGAATAGAAAGGGATATGCTCAAGGAAGAAGACATGACGAGACACATAGAGTTTATGAGTGACCGGATCAAAACAACGATACCCCTTTTAACCATCCCCATATCCCAAGAAAACACATAAGGTTGAACGAGATAAAAGTTTACTACGTTCAACATGAGGGCGGAGAATGAAGCAAGTGCAACAAAAAACTCTCAAGGAAGCATAATCAGGGGCATGACCAAACAATTTTTCAAAAGGAGACACACCTGAGGTGAGAGAAGAGGGAATTCTGTTAATGGAGTGAACAGCTGTGAGAATAGCTTCCCCCCAAAATTCACTAGGAACAGAAGCAGACAAGATGAGAGATCGAGCAGTTTCCACAATGTGTCTATGCTTTCTCTCAGCAACACCATTTTGTTCTGGAGTGTCAGTGCAAGAGGCTTGATGAATGGTGCCATCTGTAGCAAGAATCTCACGAAAACTATTTGAGGTATACTCCCCACCCAAATCACATCTAAAGCATTTTATAACAACAGAGAACTGGGTTCGCACAAGAGCTCTAAAGGAAGTATAAATGCCCAAAAAGTCAGAACGGTGTTTCATAAGATAAATCCAACAATATCGTGTATAATCATCTATAAATGAGACATAATATCTAGATCCTCCCTTTGTAGGTAGAGGGGAGGGACCCCAAACATCAGAATGAACTAAATCAAAAGGAGAGACAGAAATAAACATGCTTTTATTAAAAGGCAAAGCCGAAAACTTTGCAAGTTTGCAACCACTACAATCAGATATGTTGTGACTTCGAATTTTTCCCAAAGACTCAGTGGATACAAGATAATTTAACCGAGGAGAAGAGATATGACCAAGGCGAGAATGCCACAAATAAAATTTAGATGAAGAAGGACTTAAGCGAAAAGAAGACAAATCAACACTAGGGGCAGCAACTATAGATGTTGGCACTTGGAGATAATCCATGATGTACAACCCTCCTTGCCTACGGCCTATCCCAATCTGCTTCTGGGAGAGTGGATCCTGCACATGACAAGAGGTAGCAGAGAATGTAATAAGATAACCAGAATCACAAAGTTGACCAACAGATACAAGATTCAAACCAAGTTGTGGAATATGATAAACATTGGGGAGAGAAACAGTCCGTGATGTAATTGAACCAACACTTGCTAATGGCATAGGAGTACCATCTGCAGTCAAGACAGATATAGAGGTCGAGAGAACAATAGAATCAAAAGTGTCAGTATTGGGAGACATGTGGTGGGATGCTCCAGAGTCTAGAAGCCAAGTAGTGGGAGATATACCTGTAGAATTCGAAGAGGGAAAACCTGCTGCAGCAGACATAGCATGAGGTTGGTGATTGAGGAATTTTTGAAATTGCTCAAAAAGAAGAGAATCAGCCGTAGATTTGGATGAGGAAGTAGATCCTGAGTCGACAGCCTCAGAGGGTGGCGTGGCAACAACAACGGCATTTGGCAAGGGAGATTGTCTAGATGGCCATTAATGATACTGAGACGGTGAAAAAGAAGGGCCGTGTGGACCTGATTGCGCATGTTTGTGCACCAGAAGTGGACATTGAGCCTTCCAGGGGCCGGTTGATGACAGAAGTTACACTCATTTGGTGATGTGACCTTTGAGTTTGGTCTACTGAGATTCTTGTGAGGGGGGTGATACGGAGGCCGAGAATGAGCTGCAAGGACAGACGGATTTGGTGATGGAAGGAGGCCTTTCATCACCCCAGACTTATGTCGAACTTCACTGACCACAGAATCAACAGAGAGAAGAGGACTGCGATGCAAAATATTCCCTCTAAGGGCTTCAAAATCATCACAGAGAGCCATAAGAAACTGAACTAAACGTTGTTCCTCCCGTCGAGAAATATATGCAGGGAAAGCTCGAAGTTCGGCAGGTTCGGTAAGAGCTAACTGGTATTGTTTGGAAAAGTTCGATTGAGTATACAATCGTTCTAAATGATCCCAAACTTCCTTTGCAGTGTTGTATTTGGCCAATTGCATACCAATTGAATTCTCAACAGAATTATTGATCCAGGTGATAATTTTTGAATTATTAACCTCCCAAGCATCCATTTGCTCAACATATTTATCATTATGAGCTTCAATCGGTTTAGAGTGAGTTCCACACACATAGCCCCACATTTTTTTACCCCTCAATAAATTATTCATGACATAATTCCAATACGAATAGTTTTTTCCATTCAAACGCACACTAATAGATTGCAACGAATCATCTTTTTCGGTAGCCATAATTCAAACAAATCTTAATAACAACAAATACCCAGAAATCCAATAACCAAATGCAGACCAACCGTGAAATCAAAATGATGCAGGTGCGAAAAATATAAATACCCAAACTCACGACTCTTACTCATTCATACACACTTCATTGTTCACTCCAAGAAGTGGAACTCGTACCTCAAATATTGACGAATAAAAAAGAATGGCAGACGACAACAGTGTTTCCACCAAACTTCCTTTAGATGTTATCTGCCAAATCCTCACCAAAGTCCCCACAAAATCCACTTCACGCAGCAGCCCCACAAATATTCCCAATTTGAGCCTCGCAAGAATTGACAATCAAGTGGTGGATTCTTTAAATTCTCATTATCACCATTCTGCCAATAGAATTTTGTGCACTTTCGCAGCAGCCCCTTTTTTTTTAATTAAGCTTTCCAAGCACCCACCCACATCAAACCCTCTCTCTACAGCTACACTACCATGGCCGATTTCAAAAGAGACGGGTAGAAGATCTAACCCGCTCTGATACCATGTAAAACCAATACAATATGCTCAAGACTAACCATCATAGATAAAAGAGGGAAAAAAAAAAGATTGGAGTTTTGGTTGACGCAAAACGTTCTTACAGAAGCTCACAAAAGCTCAATTACAACAACAGAGTGTTCAAACAATTACAAGCAAACTAAATAGCAAAACTAGGGCACTTGGGGTAACTAAGGAAAAGACCAAAATGCCCTATAAACTAAATATACAAAATATATATAAAATTCTTCTAACACAACCCATAATATTATTATTACTATTTTTTTTATCTCGGTCTATTTACAGATTTAAGTGAGGAGAAGAATGATTGATTTAGTTTTGACAAAAACTTGTATGAGATCGTCTAACAGATCTCTTAAATTAGACGGGTCAAATAGGACTAAAACCCATCCAAACTGCCCAAACCCGCAAAAACAGTCAGGTCCACGCATCATTCCACACGCATATCACTATGTATAAGGTAAAGTATCACTATATATGAAGTAAAGTATCACTAATTATATGTCGAAACAATGAACATCAATTGGTTGATTGAAACAATAGACTTGATGTTGAATCGATTGCTCTGAATCTTGAAGTAAACGTAGCACTCAAGCTCTGGATCTTCTCACTCAATATGGTGATATTTTTTCTGCTTGGGTACCTTCTTCAAGTGTGAAATCCGATCCTTATAGACTTTCCTAATTGGCATTGGTTTCTTCCCTTGTTCTATCATAGATCGTGGGTTGATGTTAACTGCCACAACTTGTACGTCTACCTGGAAATAACCGTCCCTTAACGCAACTGTAAAGTCCATCCACGTTCTCTTTCTCTATACTCAACTGCTCCGACACCTCACTACTGAAATGGATTAGTTAAGAGAAGAAGAGAAGAGATAACATGATCCCTAACATGTAGGAATCGCTTTGACTATTTCAAAGCTAAACTCAATTACTAACTTAACCGCCTATATCCACTTAATTTAAATTCAAATTTATTGGATATAATCGATTAAGATAGATAAATAAATCAGATTAATTCAAATTAAATTATTCCTACATTCTATGAAAGGATACGATTACTATGTTTAATGTTACCATTAATATTGCAAGAATGTTGTTACACACCAAATATAACATTGAGTCCATTGTTATCAACAATGTTGAACACTGTCGATGTAACACAATTCCTAACATTTATATTTTAATATATATATATATATATATGTGTGTGTGTGTGTGTATTCCATATTTTTATTGATTATTTATTACCTTAGAACTACATTTTTTAAAATTTGTGTGAAAAAAAAATCAAAATTAGTGTATTTTATTGATTATTTATTACCTTAAAGCTACATTTTTTTTTAATTTGTGTGAAAATAAAAAAATATTCAAAATTAGTGTATTTTAATATAATGAACCGTCCTCTCTCCGTTTCACAATAAGTGTTATTCTAACACCTTTTTTTTTTAATTTTGTTTCACAAAAAACGTCATTCTACACAAGGTAAAAATTTCACATTTTCCTCATATTTGCTTTCATTTAATGTATTCAAACAAGCATATTTAACTCATTTAATGAATTCTCATTAGAGTATATAAGATAATTTAATTATCTAATTAATATATTTATTAATATCTGTGCATCCATTTAGAATGATACTTATTTAGAATCGGAGGTGTATAATTTATTTTTATATTTTTGTAAAGATCATACAACTACATACTTGTGAAGAAGAGGACCGAAGACTTATAACAGTTTATTTGTAAATTTGTAGTCAATTGTTTCCGGCACTCCCAAGACGGCGGCGCCGCCAATACAATGGCGGAAAGCAAGAGCAAAATACTGATTATCGGAGTGACAGGTAACCTTGGATTCGAACTCGCTAAGGCTAGCCTAAACGCATCGCATCCAACATTCGGACTTGTCCGAGATTCCGCATTTTCCGATCCGACCAAACTCCAGAAAATTCAATTCCTCACCGATTCTGGCCTCAAGATTATTAAAGCATGTCCGAAAATACGCCTTCCCCCCCCTTCAATTATTGTTATTCTAGCTTGTGATTTCTCATTTATTCTGTTTGTATTTTCTTAGGGCTCGTTGCACGATGAAGAGAGCTTCTTAATTCAAGCCCTAAAGCAAGTTGACGTCGTCATCTGCGCCGTCGCATCTAAGCAAGTTCATGATCAGAAGCCTCTGATTTTGGCCATCAAACGCGCCGGTTGCATCAAGGTCATTTTTTTTATTTTTTTTTAATGCAATTTTACAGTTTGACGAGTGCACAAAAATTCACGAAGATATGAATTATTTAATTAAATTTCTGCGCGATACGGATGAGTGCAACGTAGTTAAAAATTCGTAGTTGTATAATGAGTATGGAAATGGAGATGATCCATCATTTGCTTTCGGTTAACTTTCCTTGAGTAGATCCAATATTAGAAGAATCAATCGATAGGATGGAATTTTTTCTTTTCTTTGAGCGACTGGTGGTTTGCTCATATAGTGATTGCAGCTCAGAATAATTGTTCAGTGTTATGTGTTCTTGCAGTAAGAATGTAAGGAATCAATAATCATGTAGTCGACGTTGATTTACAGCATTGAATTCAACACTGCTCTCTTTGTTTTAATGTTGAGCAGAGGTTCTTTCCATCAGAATTTGGAGCAGATCCTGACAAAACTCAAGTTTCCCATTTGGATCACAATTTCTATTCGAGGAAATCTGAGATCAGGCGTCTTGTTGAATCCGAAGGCGTTCCTCACACTTACATTTGTTGCAACTTATACACGAGCTGCATGCTTCCATCCCTGGTTCAGCCTGGTCTTCAAACCCCACCGCGAGACAAAGTCAGCATCTTTGGAGATGGAAATGTTAGAGGTTTGATACTCAATTTGACTGCTTTCACTTTCAAGAAAGTCTGAATACAAATAGTTGGTTTCTTGCAGGTGTCTTTGTGAAGGAATGTGATGTTGCTGCCTTCACGATAAACACAGTGGATGATCCACGCACGCTGAATAAAATCTTATATTTGAGACCACCTGGGAATACCCTTTCCATGAATGAACTAGTTACTATTTGGGAGGAAAAAATTGGGAAAAATCTTGAGAGAAATTATTTATCGGATGAAGAGCTTCTGAAAAGAATTGAAGGTTTGTTGATTGAAGAGCAAAAATCATATTATTTTGAGTTTTTTCATTCTTTTTTCTGATTGTGTCACTGCCACCTATATGATACATACATCATATTAAGATTATGAAACTATTTCAGAAACTCCATATCCAGAGAAGATGCAGATGGTTTTCATATACTCGGTGTTTGTGAAGGGAGATCATACCTACTACAACATAAACTCATCAGACGGTGTGGAGGGAACTCAACTGTATCCGCGTATTAAGTACACCACAGTAAGTGAGTTCTTAGACACGCTGTTGTAACTTGTAAGCTTGCATTCACTGACTTTGATCTGAGGAATGTGTTTTTCCTCTTGATTTCATGTGCCATGTGTTTGCTGTAATCTAATTCTGTGAGTTTTAATTCATTAATTATAAATTTCGTGGGTAATGTGGTTTACATATATAGAGTTTTATTGCACAGCCAATTTAGATGAAAATGAAGAAAAATATGCTGCTGCAAAATTTGATAAAGGTTTATACAGAATGGCAAGCATTTTTCTTGAAGACTACTGGTGTTCTCTTTGGCCATTGGATGCAAACAATTCATAAAAATAAAATAATAAAAAAGGCACAATGGACAAGTATCACGCTAACCGCCTACTATGAACTTGGTCTAAATTTGGTCTAAGGATTATACAATTTCCAATTGTATTTTTCTTTTCAAAATAAAATATTTTTGAATTAATTGTATCATGAACTTGTACACAATTAGCACTATCTAAAATGACTATATTATTATTATTATTATTATTATTATTATTATTATTATTATTATTATTATTGTGTGTGTGTGTCCCAAGAAAATGTTAAAATAATTTTTTTTTACCACTTCCAAAATTGAAAATCCAGGTCTGTACTGAAACCTAAACGCCAACCAACGCATATTATTACAATATTAACAAGATTCTTAGCCAACGCGTAGGGCCGACAAATATCATTTCAGCAAACACTTCACTTATCACATCACAACCGATATTTAAAAACAATCTTCTCTTCACTGTCGGTCACCGGCGATTCCTTCAGAATGGCCGGAAAGAGTAAGATTCTGATAATCGGAGGAACTGGATACATCGGAAAATTCATCGTTGAAGCCAGCGCCGCCGCTGGCTACCCCACTTTCGTTTTAGTCAGAGAGTCCACTCTCTCCAACCCGCAAAAACCCCACCTCATCCAAAGCTTCAGAAACTCCGGCGTCAATTTCATACATGTGAGCCCCATTTTCAATATTATCGGCAAATTTAATGACGTGTAAATTTGTTTATTTAATTAATTAGAACGGTGTAGGGAGATATGTATGATGACGAGAGCTTGGTGAAAGCGATAAAACAAGTTGATGTTGTGATATCAGCCGTTGGATACGCTCAGTTGAACGATCAGGACAGAATTTTAGCTGCTATTAAGGAGGCTGGCAATGTTAAGGTAAACTTACTTGAACTGAAATTTGTGATAAATTACCAAGAATTTTGAGTTCTGCAATATTTTATTTTATGGTTAGGGTTCTCTTAAATCTGCTTTGGCATATATATCCCGTTTGTTGTAAGATTTGCATACCAATGAATCTGCTGTGCAATGTAAACATCACTTTGTTAAATTTCTGAATTCAATTTGATAAGGAGGGAGAAATGAAGGAATGAAATGCGTAAGCACTATAATAGGCATTAGGAAGGGCTGTGCAAAGCTAAGGGTCATTCTATAGTGTAGTGTTCGTCTGCTCGTGGCTCTGATTTTGGATAGATTGTTGGTAAAGTCAATAACCCCTTAGTCCAGTTTTTTTTTCCACTGGTTACATCTCAAATGTATGAACATTTTGCCTCCTATACTCTTGTATTGATTGGTGTTGGACCAGATTCATGTATTTTTCTCAGAAATAAGTAGTTTCTCATGGTGTTTGATGATGCTCCCGGCCAGCAATTCTTTCCTTCCGAATTTGGAAATGATGTTGACCGTGTCCATGCTGTTGAGCCTGCAACTTCAGTATTCCAACACAAAGCTCAGTTCCGTCGTCTTGTGGAGGCTGCAGGAGTCCCTTACACCTATGTTTCGTGCAATTTCTTTGCTGGTGTATTCATTAGAACACTGGCTCAGTTAGACGCCACACATCCCCCAAGGGACAAAGTTGTTATCTTAGGAGATGGAAACACGAAAGGTATGTATACGTGAAGCCTTCTTCTGATCCTTTCGTTTGGGAAATGTGTCTCTTGCTTATTCATTATATGTCTCACCCTTCCTTACGGGTCATCATCTCCTGTAGCTTCCGAGAGTATGAAAAAGGACTCCAATCATTGCCCCCTAAAACAGAATGAGTGATGTCGTAGTTTTTGGTCTCCATTGGAAATGAGCAACTTGTGTTTCCTTTAATTTGTTGTTTCAGCTGTGTATAATAAGGAAGAAGATATTGCCACTTACACGATCAAAGCCGTGGATGATCCAAGAACATCAAATAAGATCCTCTACGTTAGACCTCCCGCCAACACTATTTCCATGAATGATCTAACAACATTGTGGGAGAACAAGATTGGCAAAAAACTCGAACGGGTATATGTTCCAGAGGAGCAAGTTCTTAGAGACATTCAAGGTGAGATAAGACTCTGTATCTCTAGTTAGGTTTTCAGTTGAATTTAACCTTTATAGATGTTTGATTGTTCTAAACTTGAATCATGGGTGTTGCAGAAGCGTCACCCCCTTTAAATGTGAGACTGGGCATCTGCCACTCTGTTTTTGTGAAGGGAGATCATACAAACTTTGATATTGAGCCGTCGTTTGGAGTCGAGGCGTCAGAGCTATATCCGGATGTTAAGTATGCTACAGTCGATGAGATGCTGGACCAATATGTTTGAATGAAGTATTTGAATGATGATCAGCAAACAATTATATATTTTAATATTTTATAAAAGCTAGCTGCATAAGATATGCATATGTGCTGATTTGCGTTTGCTTCTCTACCGTTGTTGCTCGTATAAATTGAAAGAAACGAACGACCGGACTGAAAATACTATGAGTTATGCAGTCATATTGAATGAAAACAAGTTGATTCCAATGTAACTGGACAAATATATCAAGAATTTTTTCATCTTTCCACTTTCTCACAATCTGATGATGGAATCACAAACCCCAACTGAAGTTGATGAGTCCGGGGGCATTGGAAGCAGGTTTTTTCCCAATATAATTAATTACAAGGAAGCATAAGTCAGTAATCAGTATGAGCTATACTATATAGTAGTAGTTATAAGACCCTCCTCCTAATATATACTTAAATAATGAATGTTATATGTATTATCATCACTCACCTTTTTTCCAAATCAAAGGGAATATATTTATACTTGATCGCGTGCATGATTTGAATCAAAATTGCTCTGTTAACATGACCGACCAAGTAAAAGAACAGTACAGGCCAAAATACCCATCAAACATTGGAAAGAAGGTGATGAGAAAAGCTAGAGAAAGCCTTTGTGATGGCACACCTGCAACCACAAAAACAAAAAAAAAAACGATTAAAACAACAATAATATTGAATTATCGATCAACACTAAACAGTACAGGAAACTTGTCAGCATAGTTGATACTCTACTCGTGTTATAAATATAAGGTATAGGAAACTTGCAGCATAGTTGATAATTTGTCATTAAAATGTTTTTTTTTTTTTTCTTGCAAAACCAACAACAAAAAGTATCAAGATGACTTCGGAACTCGTGAAAACCGGGATTCTTCCGGCGGCTCTATGATAAAGAATATAAAGAGCCAACAAGCACGTCACCAATAGGAAAGATAGGAGCCGACTAAAAAAAACCCATCTGCGTTTATCCAGTTCGTGCGCATTTGCGAATTCTTGCATAGAGCAAAAATCAATTGTACTTTGATTGTGCGTTTATTGGCAACGTAAATTTATCTAAAAATATGATGCTAATATCTTAACGAGAGATCAGACCAACTTTCATATTGAGGAGTCAGAGCTATACGCTGATGTTTTCGATGAGATTCTTGAGCAATATAATATGTTTGAAATAATTTCACCACGGAAGGAACTATTTCAATGATCACCAAACAATGGTTTTATAAGATATATGCATATTCATATGACCAGAGGACTAAAATAGGAGGTTTCCGATTCAAAGAACTGAATCATCCAATGAGCAATCCATCAAGCATCAAGGTCTTGCAGATGCTACACCATACACGAGCAAACAAATTAGACAGCCAGTTAATAACCTAGTACATGTTGCATTGCATGCATTGAATATCGGTATGTACGATCAATAAATTCTACACATTACGGTTTTAGGCATATTCAGTTGAACCCCCCTATTAATTAAGAGGCTATCAAAATTACAGATCAATACCCAACAAGAAGAAATGTCACACCATATTATAAGTCATAACCTAACTAATAATTTTCCTGTGGTATGTCAAAGAAATTGAAGCTTTACTTGTTTCCCTGCATCATTAACAGTTTGCTGCCATAATCAAATAACAGCACGCAACTGAACTATATGCTAGTAACCCCGTATTTTAAGTGCGTGTCAACATTCCAATGCAACTACAAAACACAAGTAAATCAATAATCTTTTCCATCTTCTTGCCACTTCCTCCCAATCTCAGCTGCCTCAATATCCTAATCAGATCATAATCAACCTCAACTTCAGTCTCGGGGGCTACTGGCATTCGAAGCAGGTTTTTTCCCTCCATATTTCTGTTGCAAAGGAAGAACCATCACTATAAGCAATACTTGGTAAAAGGAACATTAATAATAATAATGTTAAGAGACAACGAGAGTCGCCTCAACTACACCTCACTGATAAACGCATATCATTCCTAATACTGCAATAATGTTATATAAGACATTATACAATTTGCTCAAGCTCACCTGTTTTCCCAAATTAAAGGGAATATATTTGTACTTCATCATGTGCATGATTTGACGCTTCATTGTTAGGAAAAGAAGAACAAGCCAGTAACATAATAGTATAGGCCAAAATACTGGGACATCGAACATGGAAAAGAAGGTCATCAGAAAAGCTATACAGAAAGCCTTTGTGATGGCATACCTGGAACCACAAAAACAAAACATTGATCAATATCAACATCGTAACTTGGACTTCACTAATGTGCATATTCACAATAAATTGATATTGTTTGTGCTAGCGTGACCATCTAACACAAGTAGAAATTTACAGTGTCAGTATTACCATATAGCAAGAAGAAACTAAAGAAACATCAGGAAACAGAAATGTCTACTTGCAAAACCATCATAAAAGGTTGCATGAATGCCCTTCTCGTGCCCTTAGATATACTAAGCACTATGATGCCACCTCAAAGTAAAGCCATTCTGAAAAGAAACAAGAACCGAAAACAAAAGCCATGCTAGAGAAAATAAGACCATAACAATGAAATTCCTTAACTAACTTGAGCTAGGTAGGTATCAGTAGCTGATAAAACATTTTAATGCATGATACAAAATCAGAGCAAGTTATTCTCCCATAGTCATAATTCATAAAGAAGAACAACTTTTACCCATGTCTTGCATCTTCTAACAACTACACAGAACCGAGGATAATAAAGATCACCGGGAAACAGTCCAACCAAGAAACTGGTCCCAGAACCTCGCATACTTTTTTTGCATGCTTTTCATTTAAGTTGGGAAAAATTTGCACCTAATAACTCATGCCAGTCAGAGATAATTTATTATTAGCTATCTTTCACTGACCATCACTATCCAGAAAAGAAACTCCACTGAGTAACTAATATAAAACCACAAAAAATACATGTCAAAAGTGCAGCAGGCATCACAGCTTCAGAAAGATTAAGAAATTAATCTCATAATCCCCAAACAAGAAAAATCACAAGACAAGCACAATCACCAGAATTTGAACTCAGGGAGACGACGAATGAAAGGCTTGAACTCATCAGAACCCTTTGTAGGCAGGGTAGGTCCATCAGTCTGTTCCAGCTCCGGGTCAACAAGAGGTGACAAAAACCCAATGAGCAAATTGAGAAGGTAGATCCCCAAACCATAGGTAACTATGTAGAATCCTTGAACATAATAAACCCGCAGAGCATAAAGCAGCACCATAGAGAATGTCCCAATCCATCGATAAAGAGCATGTGGAGTAGATTTATCTAGATAAAACTGGAAAAGTTTTGACAACTCATGCCTCCGTTGATCTAGTGTTGCAGCTGCTGCCGAGGTACCATCACCTCCGACCCCCTCCATGAAAAAATAATTTCAAACCCCTAAAAGTCCATTGCAATGTTCAATCAGGAGAACTAGCTAAAACATGACAAGAATTTAATACGTTAAAAAAAAAAACATCAAACATATTTATTGATACGGATAATTGGGGAACCCAGGACTAATTTAATATTTTTCACTTCCACCTAGATAAATTGAGAATCAAGCAGGAAAACTTAATGTAAACAAGAGTAACCATGCATAACGAACAAACTCCTTCCTACAAAAGACACAAAATCCAAGCACAACCCTAACCGGAAGCCAAATATATGGTGGAATGCACCAGAATTTGTCGGTGGCATGGAACATTCTTTACCTCAAATTGAATCCTTTTCTGCTTCTGATTGCCCAATCAAATACTCAAAAGAACACGACGAACTAACACAATCCGAATCGCATGATTTCTATCTGAGTTGCTATTTACACTTATTTTCCTGGTGATGGTAACTATAGCAGCTAATCCAATGAGTAAACACAAATTAAATCCCGTGTGCTCGATAAGAAGCACAAATTAAACCAAATTTACGACTGAAATTAGAAGCAGCCGAAATACAGAAAAGAAACCAAACTTTCGGGCAGATCTAAGAACAAACGATTCATGCTCGCAAAAACCAGAAACCTAAAACTATTCCGTATCGTAGGGACATGAAACAATACATCATACATTTGTAGCAAATATTCCATATTTTGATCGACGGGTAAATTAGGGTTATACCTTCCGCGAGTAAACAGCAGTGAAAGAGAAATCAAATCTTGGGAGATTTTCGGAGGAGAAAATTTGGGATTTGGATCTGTTTGGAAATAGGGGATTCCGATTGCACCGATTGGTACGCGAAAAAACAAACACGACTGCGATAACAAACGACGACTTCACCCTTTTATGGGAATATCCTTTCATGCCTTGGGCATTTTCGTCATTTTATAATTCTCCCACTTAAATTAAATACTTCAAATTAATAGTTTATGAGCTCATGAGTCTACTTCTCATATTAATATTAAAATAAGTATAACTCTAAATTTAAAATTTATAGTTAGGAGGAACCGTTGATGCATAAAGATATAACGGATTTAGACATTTTGATTGTCTAAGGCACACCCACGTCAAGTAAGGATCAATTTTAAGATTTACAATTCATTTTTACAAAATTATAATTAATATGTATTATATATTGAGTGCGATTTTTACCCTTTTTCAAATCTCAGTTAGATCTATCGACTCTGAGCTTGGTAGTATATACTACCTCCGTTTCATAATGTTTGTTGTTTAAGGTTTTTTTTTTAGTTTCAAAATGTTTGTTGTTTTATATAATTTGAGAGAAAAATATATGGAGAGAGAAAATATTGTTATTTTTTAGGAAAATATAGATGAATTATATTTTATGGCATATATAAGGGATGAGTATATTTGTCCACGAAATTAATTCTTAATTCCAGATAAAAAAAACAAAACAACAAACATTATGAAACGGAGGTAGTATAATATAATATATCTAAACTCGTACTTATCAGTAGTATTATTTTCTTCAATTTTATCAATTTAAGTTAATTCTTCGATTATTTTTTTCAAATTTATTTGTTTGTACACTTGGCAAGCCAGGTGTGACAGACTCACACCTAGTGGTGTTGGTGGTGGATCGAACTTGAGACCTTTGGCCTCAAGAAACACCACTCCACCACTAGGCCATCCCCAAGAGGACGTTTGTTCGCCATTCATTGATTAGAATTGCGGTGGATAACTGTGAATTTTAATACAAACTAGTATTTCTCTCGTGCGATGCACAAATGGTTATTTTTTTTAGAACTATAATATTATCATTATTTTTAAATTAGAAAATTAATTTTGTGTAGTTACAACAAATAAAAAAAATAGGAACTAAATAAAAATACATGTTAGAAAGACCGAATTGAAATATTTCGAACAACACGATTTTATAAATAGCAATGTATAATTGTCCACAATTAAAAAATATTTGATTTCTTTGAATATATGACGACATATATAAAAAATACAAATCTAAATAGATAAAAGTAAACAAAAGTAAATAGTTTTTGGGAAAAAACAACAACTTATAAAAACAAGTAGTTTGTTAGGCGTCCCCTTGGGGATGGCCTAGTGGTGGAGTGGTGATATCTTGAGGCCAAAGGTCTCAAGTTCGAATCCCACCAACACCACTAGGTGTGAGCCTGTCACATCTGGCTTGCCAAGTGTGGTTTACCTCCCCTGTGTGGTTTGCAGGCTATTACACAGGGGCGGGGTAAAAAAAGTAGTTTGTTAGGCAATTTGTACTATAATAGACTTGGTCCCCACACCTAATGATTGACACATTGTACTTTTGTCAGGCAAGTAGTTTGTTAGGCAATTTGTACTATAATAGACTTGGTCCCCACACCTAATGATTGACACATTGTACTTTTGTCAGGCACTAAATGCACCCTAACACCTGAAACCCTAATTCTAAAAATGAAACCCTAATAATTCTAACTGTCTTGATTATATTTAGTAAGCCTCGATTAATTTTTAGCCGCAATTAGTTATTGAAAATTGCCTCGATTGAAATTACAAGACTCGATTAATTCTTAGCCTCGATTAATTTTATAAGTTGAGGCTCGATTATTTTTTATAAAGTGTATCAATTGAAATGTCTCGATCAATTTACAAAACTGGTCTCAAATATTTCATAAGAAGCCTCAATTACTAGTTAAAAGTAATCGAGGCTTTTAAAATCACGGCCTCGATTATGATTATTTAAAAAGAATTGATTATTTTTTAAATTTAATCGATTATTTAGTTAGAACTAATCGAGGCTTCTTAAAAGCCTCGATTATGATTATTTTAGAAGAATCAATTATTAGTGCACAAGCCTCGATTGTTTAGTTAAAACTAATCGAGGCTTATTATAAGCCTCGATTATTTAAGAATAATCGAACCCTTAAAATGAAGTCCCGATTATTAATTTAAATTGTCTCGATTATTTTTTTAAAATTGACTCGATTATTTTTTAAAGGGCCTCGATTATTTATTAAAAAATATATAGATTAATTTTAAGAGATTCTCGATTAATATCTTAACTAGCCACGATTAATGAATGAATGCGTTTATTTCTTTTTTGTGTAACTAGCTTCAATAAATAAAAAGAAGAAAGGTAAATGGCTTCATTAAATGAAAAGAAAGAAAGGTAGGGGCCGAATTTAATACATGTACAAGTTAATGGCTTCATTAAATGAAAAGAAGGGGAAGATTGGACCGAATTAAAGAAAAGAAGGGAAGGTATGGTCGAATTTAATACAATTTAATATTTTGTGACGAGGTAGGTTAAATTTTTGAATATATAGATGAGCTCACTATTCACACTACAATACAAATCTCCACTACAGTACTAGCTTTTATTCACACTACAATGCAAATCGACGAAGAAGAGCAAAAGTTGGAGAAATTTTTTGGAGCAAGGGGGCGAAAGAAGAGATTTTTCTAAAGAAAAAAGTAGTGCATGAGCAACTTTCAAAGGTAGGTTTTGTACTCTCCATATTTTTGAACTTATTTTGCAAATATTGATTGTTTTGATTATATATTGCATGTGTTGTTAGATTTAATTTGAAAATAGGCGACATAGAGAGATTTGCATGTCATACCCTTTAATCTTTAATATATTGATAAGTTGCATGTCGTAGACTATAATCGTGGCTATTAGAATTATTCGAGGCTAGTTTAGAATTTATCGAGGTTTTATTTAGAATTAATCGAGGCACGTAGAATTAATCAAGGCTATTTCAAATTTAATCGGGGAAATTTTTAAATAATCGAGGAACACTTAAATATAATCGAGGGCTTTGTAAAAAACAGTTAAAGATTAGAATTAATACTTTTCATTCTGACAAGATTTAATACAAAATCATAATTAAAATCAATACTTTTCATATTTCCTATAATTTGTTAAAAGAAAATTAGAATTAAAATAAATACTTTTAATATTTCCTAAAATTTGTTAATACAAAATTATAATTAAAATAAATACTTATTAATTTAATCGTGACTTTTGCCTAAAGTTAAGCTTGGATAATTTTAAAAATTAATCGTGGATAATTAATTCTTAATCAAGGCTCACTATATTAAAATAAATACTTTTAAGATTTCATATTAAAATAAATTAATATTTTAAAAACTTATCTAGAAAAAAATAAGTATTTATTTTAAAAATTAATCTAGGCACTATTTAAAAATGCCTCGACTAATGATTTAAATGCCTCGATTAAGTTACAAAATTGCCTCGGTTAGTTTTTTTATAACTATTAATCGATTAGTTTTTTTAATTAGGATAATTTAATATTAATCGAGGACAAATTAATCGATTAGTTTTTTTAAATTTTTTTTTAAAATTAATCGATTAATTTTTTTTGAATTAATCGATTAGTGCCTCGGTTGTTTTTTTTTTTAAATTAATCGAGGCTTCCTCGATTTTTTTTTGAATTAATCGATTAGTGCCTTGATTATTTTTTTTTAAAAATTAATCGAACCTTGCCGCCATTATGATTAAATTAATCGAGGAAGGCCTCGATTAAGTAACAAAAGTGCCTCGGTTAGTTTTTTTATAACTATTAACCGATTAGTTTTTTTTAATTAAGATAATTTAATATTAATCGAGGACAAATTAATCGATTAGTTTTTTAATTTTTTTTAAAATTAATCGATTAATTTTTTTTTTGAATTAATCGATTAGTGTCTCGATTGTTTTTTTTAAATTAATCGAGGCTTCCTCGATTTTTTTTTAATTAATCGATTAATTTTTTCTTGAATTAATCGATTAGTGCCTTGATTATTTTTTTTAAAATTAATCGAAGCTTGCCTCCAGTATGATTAAATTAATCGAGGAAGGCCTCAATTAGTTTTTATTTTTTAAAATTAATCGAGGCTAGTATTAAATTAATTAGTTTTTTAAAAATAATCGAGGCAATTAGTATTAAATTAATCGAGCGATTAGCTTTTTTATTAAAATTAATCGAGGCTTCCTCAATTAGTATTAAATTAAGCCTCGATTGTTTTTTTAATTAGGCTTCGATTAGTATTAAATTAGGTTTTTTAAACTTCCTCGATTACTATTAAATTAAGCCTCGATTATTTCCTAATTTTCTCGATTAATTTCTAAATTTCCTCAATTGTTTTTTAAGGTCCTCGATTATTTTTTTAGGTCTCGATTAACATTTGCCCCCACTAATAACATGCTTAGCCACACTTAACAGAACAGAAATCATAATTAACATAACCTAAGCATGATTAACATACGAATCAACGACTAATTACTTTCCTCGATTAACTAACGTGAATAGCTTCGATTAACATAATTGAAGACTCGATTGAATTCAAGATCCAACATTAACATATACAGTCACAATTAACGTAAAAAATCCACGATTAACGTGCAAAAATGCCAAAAGCCGGGGAAATCTGAAAATTACTTGAGAAGAAGACGCTGGCGGCGGTGGTTGTCCTTCTCCTCGTTCCATTTTCCGGTGTTGACTTTTTCGGATGGTTCCGAGAGAGAGAGAGAGAGAGAGAGAGAGAGAGAGATACAACAGCAGAGAGAGAGAGAGAGATCTGTGAGGTGAGTTTCAGAGTTTGAACAAGTGGCGGCTAGGGCGATTAAATGAAAACCGAATCGAGGCAAGGAGGATTGTTCCGCGAGAGAGAGAGAGAGAGAGAGAGAGAGAGAGAGAGAGAGAGAGAGAGAGAGAGAGAGAGAGGGAGGGAGGGCTGCTGTGCTGTGTTAATCGAAGGAGACAAGCTTTTTTTTTTTAAATTCAATCGAGAGAGAGATGGCTGCTATGTTAATCGAGAGAAAGAGAGAGAATTTTATTTTTTTGAAATTCAATCGAGAGAGTGGTGGGTGGGGTTAATAAATTGAAACCCTAATTCATAAATATTCTTGGTAGCAGTTAGAACAGACCTTTATCAGAATATAAGTACAAAAAATCTGATTTGATGGGGTCTATTTTCTAAATATTTTCTGAATTGCCCAAATAACTACTGCTTTTTAAATGTTGTTTTTTTCCCATTCATATTTACTTTTTGACGAGAAAAACTTTTCCCCCAAAATACAATTATTTAGTTATTTTAAATGATGAAATTGAAATAGAAAAATTAGAAATTATTCCAAATTATGTTATGCTTACATGTTGTTGTTGTTGTTGTTGTTGTTGTGCAATATAAATGAAAAGTATTTTTAGGTGATAAATATAGAGTACTACAAATCATCCGCCTATACATAAAAAAATAAAATTAAAATGTTACAAATCTCAAATTTCAAAGTAAAAAATTAATAAATAAGATTGTGAAAAATTGTTAAAATACAATTGTTGTAATCTAAACCGTCATGGAAAATGTAAAAAAGAAGAAAATTTACAACAATAATTATTAGGAGAATTATCAATTCATGACCTGAAAGATGGATAATATATCGATTAAGGATCTGAAAGATGAAAACTCTCAATTCAGGACCCGAAAGATGAAAATTCTCACTCCAGGACTTCAAAAATCACGAATTTTATTTTCCTTTTATTTTTAATTAATTTTAGCAATTTTTTATTATATTTAATAGATCATTAGTATATGAATTTTCATTGAAAATTACTATAAAATTAATCAAAAAATAAAAAGAAATAAAAATTCGTAATTTTTGAGGTTCTGGATTGAGAGTTTTCATCTTTCGGGTCCTCGATTAAGAGTTTTCATCTTTCAAGTCCTGAATTGATAGATTACTCATCTTTTAGGTATTGAATCGACAATTCTCCTAAATATTACTATTATTGTCTATTTACTCAAAATTATTGTTTATTATACAAAAATTATTGTCTAAAATATAATTGTTAAATCGTGTGATAGACAATGGTTTATACTAGAACTGTTGTCTATCACACAATTTTCCCTTAATATATATATATATATATAATATATATATATATATATATATTATTCGAGAGTAAATTACATTTTGATACCCCCATTTGGAAACTTTTTCAAAAATAATCCACTTTTTAAAATAATTAAAAAGTTAAATGATTTTTACTCCAAAAAAATTAGTTGAGAGCTCCGTTCGTGAGTTAGCTAGCTAAACGTTAGGGTGTTGTTTCACTTTGAGTATTTACGTACGATTTTGCGGATACAATGTTAAATATGATTAAACTAATAAACCTATAATATGTATAGCTTGATGTATTAAAAAGACATAGATGAATCATAATTCCCCGTTGATGGTTTTATTTTGGAGTGGATAAGTTTGAGGTCAAACATCTTGAGCCAAAAATAAAAGTTATCTATTCATTTGAAACCAATAAATCTAAATATTATATATAGTTGAATAATGAGTAAATTACATTTTGATTAATGTTTATATTTTGGGTATTTTTTAAAAAAGTGATCCACTTTTTTTAAAATTAATAAAACAGTATTCACTTTTTCAAAAATATTACAAATCTAACATTTAATCAATTTTACAATCCAAAAATCTTAAGTAATTAATTGTATTTTTAATATTTTTATTTCTCCAACCATGTAGAAAGGTCAAATGCAAACTTTGATTTTGTTAGATGCATGCGATCTCGGGCACAATTAAATAGGTATCTTGATTTGGTCGGTCAATTATGGAAAGCAGCTACGGGCGACTAACTCCCCAATCTCTTCTCATTGTTTACGCTAAGAGTGATATGAGCGGCAACCATTAGTCCCTAATTACCCAAGCACCAATGAAGAGAGTCATACAGAAGTGTTACAGAGACAACAACATTATAATTGGAGGGACCTAACACTAGAACATGGAATCATGAACACATCATTTGTGTGTCCACAAGATCTACCCATACCTAATTATCCAAGATTCGGCTCTCGTTTTATCATTTAGTGGTTCTCAAGACATGGGCATCCCTACTTCCACTTGACTTACATTAGTAATAGGTTGATTAGAGGTGGCCAACAACCTAACCATTCTACTACCTATGTGTACGTTCTGCCCAGAATGAGGTTTGGAACCAGTTCAAGGTAAATTCAGATCACTAAGCCTCATGCATATTATCTACCTTAACCATTCATATTCAACTCAAACACCGGATACTTAGCTGGAAAATATATTAATAAATAAATTAAAAGTAAATGAACAACTTATAATGAAAGGAAAACATACTCGATTAAAGATAGAGCCAACTCCAGCATGGGCAAAAATGGGTACTTGCACTAGTTGAGGGCAAATCACCAACGGCTGTGCAGAATATTCAGGAAACTCAAAGTGCAGAAAATAAAATGTATCTTGCGGTAAAAAAAATGTGGTACCGCGCAAATGAAAGCTAACAAGTATTTATAGTTGTTTGAAAAATCACAAATTGGCCTAGCCCAGCCCACGCAGGGGCATGAATTAGTTGGAGAAATCCACTTCAGCACCAACGATCATGTTCCCTAAATTGTAGGGTTTGCTCCACTTTCTTCTCTCTCCTTGATCTCTTCAATCCTCTCTCCATGTCTTCTCTCCACCTCGACCTGGACTTTCCCAGAATTCGGAACTTCTACTCACGTGAACCCACATCAGCTAAGAAGGAGTCTCTGCTAAACTTCAGTGCTAAATCCGCAACAGACTGTCAAAGCTTTATCGGTTGATCCTCCTTATGCCCTCAATGAAGTTGGCCCTTAGTTATGTCCATAATGAGTCCAATCATGCTTTTTCTCTTCCCTGTTACACTTTGTCCTAAAATTAGACTCTATACACGACTAAAAGTATTAAAAACAAGTAAAAAGACAAGGTAAAAAGATACGAAATTGAGTCTGTATCACTTCCCTAATAAACTCGAGCACCGAATTCGAATCTCTTTCTTGCTATACGTACAAAATCTCGTAATCCGCTCATCAATCGTGATATATGTATGGCAGTTCTTCTGAGCCATAAGTTTATGTTTAGTCATAAAAATGAAACGCTTTCTCAGTCAAACTATGTTCTTAGCAATCTCATAAGTGTTTACAAGTTCAACCTAAGTTCAGCAACTATAGGCTAAGTTATTCTTACGTTATCAAGTTTTTAAGTTCTCGTACTTATTCTAGAATATATGCAACAAACACTTTCTGGCTATCACAGTTTACAGTATGCATTATGCATTATGCATATTCTCAACATCACAAGTATGCACAAGGCATAGATAAACAAGTTCATACATATATGTAATCAGCATATTTTTTAGATAGAAACTAGTATGCCCACAAATATATTTCAAAACTAGTATGTTATCAACATAGCAACAGAGTACGCAATCAGCGCAGTTAATCAGAGTATGCAATTAGCATAAAAATCAATCTTTTGAGAAATTCCCGTCAACACGGTGAATCTTAATCTTTCATTCTCAGACAAACTTAACAATTAAACAATTAATGTAAACTTTTAAGAACTAAAATCTGTATAAAAACATACGTACCTTTTGGTTGTTGCGTGAGTGACGAGCTGGGGGCATATAATATCACACGGAAATTTAATAAAAAATGAAATAAGTTGACCCAGCTGGTCTGCAGAGTTTCAAACATAGCTCTGATACCACTTTGTAGCACCCCGGTCCCTGAAGACCTTTTAATTGACGTCATGGGGGTTGGAATTAAGAAGCGGGAAATAAATGGGGTAATTAAATTAATGAAACCTTAACAGAAGACTCAGAACAACCAAACATGCTTTATAATAACATATACTTGTCCATAATACAAAGATCAGAGTTTTTAGCATTTAGAAAAAGAATATCATAAGTGCAGAAGCCCAATTCTTAACAGAATACTAACAAAAAGAGACAACGGGAAAATATGTAAATTAGAATAGCCTATTTGATGAGAATGTGCCAAGCAAAGAATAGGTGAATGTTCAAAGCAGCCCCAAGATCGTCACTATGCTTTCAATTGAAGATAATGATCATACTTTGATGAATGGAAGCATACTTGGCCGAAAATTTGAAGATTGGAATTTAATGTCCATCCAGAACCTGTTGGCGAATAAGGCGTGACCATGTCCTAGTTGCCAGAAGCCTCTGAACGAAATTTTAAGGACATAATTTGAAGAATTCGAACCCATATGTTATATTTGGGTCTCGAATTATCTTAGATATTTTATTTAATTATTTAGATCAGATTTTAGTTATTTTCTTATTTAATTTTCGGTTTTTATTGAGTCATAGTTGACTAGGATTTTTATTTAAGGTAGTTTCCTACTTTGAATAGGATTCTAGTTAAGGAAGTTTCCTAGTCCAGTTTTAATTCTTTTTAGACTAGAATTAGGTGATCCCAACTATTACAAATAGTGGATCATTGTGACATTATTAATTTAGACGTTGAATAATATTTTGAAGTTTATTTTCAATTGTCTCACGATCCTTTAGTTGATCACCCATTTATCAAGTTCTTTAGACCTAGAAAATCTAAAGTCCTATTCAAGTTCTTCAGGGTACAACGAGTACTTGGGAGAATTGCTAACAAATCGGAGAAGATCAAAGTAGCTGCGTTTCGTCTCTTGAAGCCGGGGTTCAGCTGAAGTTCCAATCCATTCTACCTATCATCTACATCTCGATGCCACTACCTTCATCCACAAGACACTATTCGTCCGCCTCCTATCTTCCACAAACTATCCTAATAAGCTCTATCTCAATTCGAGTCCAAAATTCATATCTTTTTAAGTCGGATTGTTCCTTCCTTTCTCGCTAACGCTGTTCGATTCTTAAGTCTTCCGCTTGCGTATTCTCGTGTCTTGGATTATTTATCCGGGTCACATCATGAATTTGGCATCAGAGCCACGTCAGCTCTGCTGGTCGTGGTTCAATCCGACATGTCATCTACGTGTCATTTATCTATCGTACGTGTCATTTAATTTTTGTATCGAGTCTTTTGTAATCTGATTCATATTCATTGAAAAAAAAAGAAGAGTATTCGGTAAAAAAAAAGAGATCGCCGATAAAAAAAAATGAAAATCAGATTGTTCTTATTGATTTCGATTTTGATTCCTTATTTTTAGATTTGTTTCCATAAATTTAGGGATTCTTAGATTGTGTTCACATTGGTGAAACACATCCAAATAGATACTACCTTATCTATATCTTTTCTTTCCTTATCTAGTTTCCTTTCATCCTAATCTTTCTCCACCATCCTTATCCTTCCCCATAACATTAATTTTCGTCCATATCACTACTTGTGGATCGAAAATTACTCCCTACACCATTGTGTGCACCCTACACCATCCATACATCATCCGGACCATACACCCGTACACCAAACGCACCCTACACCAGTACACCATACACCATACACCAAAAACAACCGGTTTACCTACACCATCTATACAGCAGCCCCATATCATCAAGTTAGATGGATCCAGTCCGAGCCCGTCCGAATCGATTCAGAGATGTTGATGGTCTACACCGCAACAAGATAACCATCCTAGAGTTTGAGGGTCTATACAATCCAGAAGCGTACCTAGATTGGGAACGCATAGTTGATAAGATTTTTAAGTATTACTACTTCCCCGAGCCAAAGAAGGTGCAATTAGCCACATTGGAGTTTAAAGACTACGCAGCAACATGGTGGGAATTCCAGCAAAATCGATGCCACCGAGATCACCTTCCACCTATTGACACATGGTGTGAGTTGAAAGATTTGATGCAGAAATGCTTCATTCCAAACCATTACCAATGGGAGTTGGAGGAGAAGCTATACAAGCTTAGGCAAAGAGATCGAAGTGTAGATGCCTACTACAATAAAATGATTGAAGCCATGAGATGAGCTGATATAGAGGAGTATCTAGAAGATACCATGGATAGATTCCTAGCTGGTCTACGAAGGGAAATTCGAGAAAAGGTAGCAATGTATCACTTCGACAAGTTGAAAGACATGGTACAATATGCCATTGAGATAGAGAAGTGGTTGGAGAGTCTAGAGATGAGGCAAAATGAAGTGGTTCAAGTAGAGTCAAATATAGAGTTGTCACCTAGAGCTCATCGCCAAACAACCCCATTTCGTTGGAGCGAACCTGAGTCATTTGAGGAGTTTCTACGTACCTATGTACCACCACCTACACGGCCTGCATCACCAGTTCAGCTGGTCATGGATGTGCCAAGCCAAGCCAGCAACATTCAAGAGGAGATCCATGTTGAGTTACCATCTGAGATCGTTGCCAACAAAGAAGATTCTACTTTTGAGGTAACAATTTCAGTTGATGCACCTATTGAAGAAATAGAGATCAATGTTGCAGTTGAGAAAGTTCAAGTAAATGAAAAGTTGGAAGAATTAAAATCATGTTCTAAAAAGGAGATTGACATCAGTGGAGCAATGGTTGAAGATCACAAGGAGTTCGAACCAGCGAGCTTAGAGAAGTTGCCGAGTTCTAACATTATTTGTCCACCGTTCTCTTGTGATGTCTTTATTTTACAGGTTGTCAAAGATGTTCTATTGGGTATTGATGTGCCACCAGACTTATTCGTGGTTCCCATATCCAAACATCCTATGAAGTTGAGGTTGCGACCATTTGACACAAAATGGAAGATTTTGAAGTTGTGCCTTATGCAGCTTGTGCAAAAGAAGTTCGATGGTCGATTCGTGTTTGTCTTTGATCCCGGAGGTTCGAATTCGAGGACGAATTCTTTTCAAGAAGAGAGGAATGATGAGAATGTGCCAAGCAAAGAATAGGTGAATGTTCAAAGCAGCCCCAAGATCGTCACTATGCTTTCAATTGAAGATAATGATCATACTTTGATGAATTGAAGCATACTTGGCCGAAAATTTGAAGATTGGAATTTAATGTCCATCCAGAACCTGTTGGCGAATAAGGCGTGACCATGTCCTAGTTGCCAGAAGCCTCTGAACAAAATTTTGAAGGACATAATTTGAAGAATTCGAACCCATATGTTATATTTGGGTCTCGAATTATCTTAGATATTTTATTTAATTATTTAGATCAGATTTTAGTTATTTTCTTATTTAATTTTCGGTTTTTATTGAGTAATAGTTGACTAGGATTTTTATTTAAGTTAGTTTCCTACTTTGAATAGGATTCTAGTTAAGGAAGTTTCCTAGTCCAGTTTTAATTCTTTTTAGACTAGAATTAGGCGATCCCAACTATTATAAATAGTGGATCATTGTGACATTATGTAACGCCCCGGTCCCGGGAGAAGGGCAGGGGACCGGTGCGCTACTTGGGGAAAGGGGGAAGGGGTTGTTGAACAGAAGCAATCAAAGAAATAGGGTTAGTGCCCTAAAAATATGGGCAGCATAACCTCTATAAATGGATCAATCCACGCTTTTAAAGCGTATGAAATGACTCAAACCAGATACCATGACTCTTAGGATGAACCCAAGAAAGAATAACAAAGGCAAACTTCAATGTAAATAATAACAGTTCAAAGGTTAACTGTTAATAGGTTAGGCATAAAAAAAGCCAGACTGATGTCTGTCCAAATACTTAAAGTAAAGAGATGCCAGGCTCCCGCCTGTCGTGAAAGCAATATAAAGCCAGGCTTTTGCCTTGACATGAAAAACAATGTAAAGCCAGGCTTGCGCCTGTCTGAGTAAGGAAAGTAAATAAATGCCAGGCTTTCGCCTGTCAGGAACAGAAAGTAAACGGGATTCGGAGAACCGAACACTCCGTAACAATAAAGAAAATGGGATTCGGAGAACCGAACACTCCATAACAGTAAAGAAAATGGGATTCGGAAAATCGAACACTCCATAACAGTAAATAAAATGGGATTCGGAGAACCGAACACTCCATAACAGTAAAGAAAATGGGATTCGGAGAACCGAACACTCCATAACCGTAAATAAAATGGGATTCGGAGAACCGAACACTCCATAAAAGTAAATAAAATGGGATTCGGAGAACCGAACACTCCATAACAATAATCAGAGTAAGCGGACAAAAACGCAGTGCATTTATTCAGACACAAAAGGTAACCATGTTCTCAGTTGGACTCCACACATAAAAGAAACATATACATCAAAAGATAGCCCTTCAGCCTTAGCACAGCCGTCCACCATCCCGCAGCTCATCCTGAAAATATTTGAAAAGATTTGGGCGTGAGTACTAATGCACTCAGTGGGTACTTTTGAGAAAAACCTTCAGAATCATTTTATAAAATAGAATATCCAATCATATTGAGAGCATATCATGGAAAGCTTTTAAAGTAGAAAATTTGCGAATTCCATGTATACTAAATCATTTTAGTTCCATCATTGCGCGCCACTCTCCCCTAGAACGCTTACGGTGAGTCGGTTCATGTACACAACCCGGCTGCTTAAGGTTGGACACTGCCCTGTTTGCTTGGGGCTCGATATCGTGAACCATTGTAGTTTCGTCACCAAAAACAGTAGTAAGACTTACATGAGTCAGGAGAGCACATAAAATACAGTCATGAGTTGGATAATCAATCACATTCATTTTATAAATATCAGGGCTTAATAACCCGAAATACATTTTTATATAATAAAAACCCACCTGGTAATCTGAGCTAGATCTAGATTCTGATTCTGATCTCAACTAGAAGTCTTCTTCTTCTGTGCCTACAAGATTATCCGGCAACTTAGTTTCGATGAATGACTACCATTAGGTCAAAATCTAACCTTTCTTAGTTATGAAGTAAATATTATAATATCTACTATCTTAATACGCAGCACTCGGATCATCAAAATATTTTGACTCTTAAGGGAACTTTACTCAGGGCATTTTTATAAAGAAAAACTGTTTAGGAAGTTTTGGCATACGGGGTGGTCAAACCCGTATCCTAAAATTAATTCGGTACAAATAAATTCATACCGCAAGATCTGCCCATTGGAAAAATATGAAACTTTAAATCAAAATACTATATTTTGACACGGAACAACTTTTGAGTTTAAAAATACGATAGGGCTATCCACGAAGGATAGATCTGAAAAAGACTACAATTTAATAATCGGATACCCAAAATATACCCGAAATTAAAAAGTGACAACATGGAAAATGTATATAAATATACATAGAACATAAAACCCTAAAGACACTTTTTGATTCGATGACCCGAAAGAGTCACCGATTTGAAAGGTGGTGGCGACTTTTGGCGGCGGTCACGATGATTTTCCATCGTGATCGTCCGTTGTGTCATCATTTCAATCACGTATTCGTGATCTATGCGTTGACACCTTCAAAATGACTATTTCGGAAATGAAATAGGAAACTAGAGACGTACCTTCTCTAGAAGCTGCTCGGCGTTTCGATTTTGAAAATGAATGAAAAATGAAACCTTAACCTCCTATTTATAGAAGAAAAATAAATAGGATAATATTTCGAAAAAGAAATTGGATAATGACGGATGTGCCTTAGTTATCCAAATCTATTACCTTTCACCCTAAAATTGTGCCA
The DNA here is from genome assembly GCA_026008535.1 of Perilla frutescens. Classification (NCBI taxonomy): domain Eukaryota; kingdom Viridiplantae; phylum Streptophyta; class Magnoliopsida; order Lamiales; family Lamiaceae; genus Perilla; species Perilla frutescens. Next base: position 35,002,461 of record BRKX01000020.1, on the reverse strand, counting down.
AGTGTTCATTTGAACTCGAAATTGGAAAATTCAAAGTTTGGCACGATGCTTGAAAATTTTTCTATCAACCCAAGAAAAATATCAGAACATATTTTTAAAGCAATTTTTGACCAAAATAAATTTTAATAGATTTCCCTGGCTGCGATTTTCCTTTATTTGAGTCCTTTAAGGACCCAACTTCTTACCTAAATTACCCTCAGGTAACATAAGTTGAGTAAAACCCTCTAAAATATTTCGGGGTATTACATTCTACCCTCCTTAATAAAAATTTCGTCCCGAAATTTGCGTACCTCTATAGGGTAAATCAGGGTACAACTCCTTGATTCTGCTTTCAAGCTCCCAGGTAGCTTCCTCTGTCCCATGGTTATTCCATAGGACTTTCACCAGTGATATCTGTTTGTTCCGTAATTTTTGGACCTTTTGGTCAAGAATAGCCTCTGGTTTTTCTTCATATGATAAATCCTGATTCAGGACTATCTCTTCATTCTTTATAACGTGTGTAGTATCAAACACGTACTTTCTCAACATTGAGACATGAAAAACATTATGAACCTCAGCTAGACTTGGCGGTAAGGCTAGTCTATAAGCTACCTCTCCAACTCGTTCAATAATTTCAAATGGTCCAATATACCGTGGTTTCAATTTTCCTCTTTTGCCAAAACGTATAATTCCTTTAGTAGGAGATATTTTGAGAAAGACCTTATCTCCAACATTAAAATACAGATCCTTTCGACGTTTATCTGCATAGGCTTTTTGTCTATCTTGGGCCTCCTTCATTCTCATTCTTATCTTATCAATTATTTCGATTGTTATCTGAACAATCTCAGGGCCTAATATCTTTCTTTCACCCACTTCATCCCAATAAAGTGGTGATCTACATCTTCGGCCATACAATGCTTCATATGGTGCCATTCCAATGGTTGCCTGATAACTGTTGTTATAGGCGAACTCTACTAAGGGTAAAACATTTTCCCAGCTTCCACCTCTATCAGTTAAAACTCCTCTGAGCATATCCTCTAGTATTTGTATTGTCCTTTCTGATTGTCCATCAGTTTGAGGATGGAAAGCTGTACTGAAATTTAGTTGCGTTCCCATGGCATCTTGTAGACTTATCCAGAATCTAGAAGTAAATCTGGTATCTCGGTCAGAGGTGATCGAGACAGGTACGCCATGTAATCGCACAATCTCCTTCACATAGAGTTGAGCCAACTTATCCAGTCCAAGTGCCATCTTGATTGGTAAGAAGTGCGCGGATTTAGTCAATCGATCAACAACGACCCATATCGCAGTGTTTTCTCGCACTGATTTTGGTAATCCTACTATAAAATCCATGTTGATATGTTCCCATTTCCATTCTGGGATTTCAAGTGGTTGTAATAATCCTGATGGTCGTTGATGTACCGCCTTTACTTGCTGACAAGTTAAGCATCGTTCAACAAATGAGGCCACTTCTCTCTTCATATTTCGCCACCAGAAGTTTCTCTTCAAATCTCTATACATTTTTGTACTTCCAGGGTGAGCGGTATATGGAGTATCATGAGCTTCCATCATGATTTCATTCTTTAACTCTTCATTGTGGGGCACACATATTCTTCTTTCGTACATGAGAGCATTGTCATTTGCTTCAGCAAATCCTTTTGAATCCTCAGATCTTACTTTCAATCGCATCTTCTCCAAAAATTGATCCCCTCTTTGTGCCTCCACAATTCGTTTCCTTAAATCGGGTTTAGCTATTAAAGTAGCTATAAGTCCTTTAGTAGAGTCTGGTGGTTGAACCAACTGTAACTCTAGTCTTTGAAATTCTTCAATTAACCTTTCTTCTTGTGTTAGGAAACAACCTAACTCTGCTTTGGTTTTTTGGCTAAGGGCGTCTGCTACAACATTTGCTTTACCGGGGTGGTAGAGAATGGTACAATCATAATCCTTAACTAATTCCAGCCACCTTCTCTGCCTCATGTTTAAATCCTTCTGTTCAAAGAAGTACTTAAGACTCTTATGATCGGTGTAGATTTCACATCTGACACCGTATAAATAATGCCTCCAAATTTTCAAGGCATGTACCACAGCTGCAAGCTCTAGGTCATGGGTAGGATAATTTAACTCATGTGGCCTGAGCTGGCGAGATGCATAAGCAACGACTCTCTTGTCTTGCATTAGCACACACCCTAGCCCTAGCTTAGACGCATCTGTAAAGATAACAAATCCTTCATTTCCTTCTGGTATAACCAATACTGGAGCTGTGGTCAGTCTTTTCTTAAGTTCTTGGAAATTCTTCTCACATTCCTCAGTCCAAATAAACTTAGTCTTCTTTTTCAACAATTGTGTCATTGGCCTTGCCAATTTAGAAAATCCTTCAATAAATCTTCTATAGTAGCCTGCCAACCCTAGGAAACTTCTTATCTCATGTGCACTGGAAGGTGATTTCCAGTTACTTACTGCTTCAACCTTAGCAGGATCTACTTTGATTCCTTCTGATGACACAATATGGCCAAGGAACATTACCTCACTGAGCCAAAATTCACACTTGCTAAATTTGGCATATAATTTCTCCCTCCTCAATGTTTCCAAAATTATATGTAGATGTTCTTGGTGTTGTTCCTCACTTTTGGAATAGATAAGAATATCATCTATAAACACAAGAACAAAGTTATCCAGATATTGATGAAAGACTCTGTTCATCATATCCATGAACACAGCAGGTGCATTAGTTAACCCAAATGGCATCACTAAGAATTCATAGTGGCCGTAACGTGTTCGAAATGCTGTCTTAGGCACATCTTCTTTTCTTATCTTCAATTGGTGATAACCTGAACGTAAATCAATCTTTGAAAATACGTTAGCTCCTCTTAGTTGGTCAAACAAGTCATCTATCCTTGGCAAGGGATACTTATTCTTAACTGTCACCTTATTCAACTCCCTATAGTCTATGCACATTCGCAATGTACCATCCTTCTTTTTAACAAAGAGAATAGGCGCTCCCCAAGGTGAGACACTGGGTTGTATGAAACCTAAGTCCAACAGCTCTTGTAGTTGTACCTTCAGTTCTTGCAACTCATTAGGGGCCATTCTATATGGTGCCTTAGATATTGGAGCTGCTCCTGGTTCCAAGTCAATGGTAAATTCAGTTTGCCTATCGGGCGGTAGCCCTGGTAGGTCCTGTGGAAAAACATCCTTGTATTCCCGAACGATAGGGACTTGATCTATCGTTACTCCCTCTTTCTCTTTTCCTACTAGGTTAACCAGAAAAGCATGGCAACCTTCTTTTCTCATTAGCTTTATAGCTTTCAGGGCTGAAACAACTGGTATCTTCAAACCCATTCTTGCTCCAAAGAAAATTACCTTTGGCTCTCCTGGTTTCTGGAATATAACTTCTCTCTCATGACAACGTATAGTTGCATACGTTGCAGTTAGCCAATTCATTCCCAAGATTATATCAAAATCCTTCATGTCGATTACATATAAATCCGTGATGAAAATCTTTTTGTTAATCTCGAGTTCCAAATTCAGGCATATTCTATTGGCTATCACAGTTTTTCCAGAAGGGATGCTAACTTCTAAGGCATTAGTAGCATCTACTTGTCTAAGTTTTAATCTTTGACTAGCCTTTTCTGAAATAAAAGAGTGTGTAGCTCCAGTATCAAATAAAGCGAGCACAGGTATATTAACCATGTTAATCATACCTGCCAAATTTTCTGGAGCTCGCTCTGCCTGCTGTTGCTGAAGTGCATAAGTCCTGGCTGGCTGTGGGGCACGTTGTCCTTGGTCTGGCTTAAAATTTCCTCTCTGATTTTGCCTTAAGTTTCCACCCTGATTAGGCCTAGAATTGTTCCCTTGATTAGGCCTCTGATTTATATTCCCATCTTGTGCTGGTCTAGGAGGAAAACCTGTATTTTCTTTACTCCTAGGACAATCTCGAGCAAAATGTCCCGGTTGATGACAGAAGAAACATCCATCTGTATTCCTCATACACTTTCCTGAATGAAACTTCCGACAGATAGGGCAGGGAGTCCTATTTCCTTGTTGATTCTGTTGTCCATAATTGGTATTTCCCTTGGCCCACTGTTGCTTATTTCCCACTGCATTTCTATCTTCCCATTTCCGCTTTCCCTTCAGATCTTGGGAAGATTGTTGTGGCTGGATTTTCTCAGCTGGCATAACAGATTCTATGTTCAAAGCCCGACGCAGTGTTTGCGCATACGACATCTCATCATGCCCCATAAGAGTCATGCTGATTTCTGGTTTAAGGCCCTTCCTAAACTTCTTAGCCTTCTTGCAGTCCGAGTCCACGAGATGTGGAGCATAACGAGAGAGTTGATTAAAGGCACGGTCATACTCAGTAACAGTAGAGCTTCCCTGTCGGAGGTTCCAGAATTTCGACTCTTTCTTTTCTCGATAGCAATCAGGAATGTATTTCTGATAAACTTCTTCCTTGAAGTCTTCCCAAGTAAATTCCTGCCATTGCTCATAAGTCATAGTTCTTTTTACAGACTCCCACCAATAGTCTGCATCGTCAATCAATTGAAACTGAGCACATGTAAGCTTTTCCTCATTCATGTAAGACATGTAATCAAATATTCGGTCCAGACATCGAATCCATTTTTCTGCATCTATTGGGTCACCTAGCCCGTTGAAAGTAGGTGGGTGATGTTTACGAAAAGCTTGTTCTGCTCTTGATGTCGGTATGGGAATTGGAATTGGGGCAGGTTGTCCATGGTTTTCTTGGTTCTGTGTTCTTTTCTTAGGCGGCATTCTGAAAAATTTTAGGCTTCAGAAGTAACTATCACAAAATCCACTTCGTGCTGAATTAATACGATTGTGAGATATCTCCTAAACTAAATGCTCAACAACATTTCTCATGCAATTCTAATCAGTCTACTTATTTTTAAAGGAAAGCACTTAGTCAGTCTACGTTCCACATGAATCTTAAGAGATGCACTTAAAATCCAATTTATGTGTATAAGTCACAATCGGCTATGTTCATCTACATTCTCAATCAAATCATTCTATGTTCACATTTCATCTTCATAAGCATTCTCGATTTCCCATCAATTTAACATCATCACATTTCCAATTACTTTAACATTCTCACATTTCCAATCACTTACACATTATCACATTTCTAATCATAGGGCATTAATTACTATCGCCACACATTCCTTCAAATCATATCATGGACATATAGTCCCATTAAAAAAAAAATAATAATTCAATACCATCTGGGCACAATGTCCCACAATTTTTTTACCATCATGGACAATAAGTCCCTTTTATTCATAACCATCATCATATGGACAGATAGTCCAAAATGATACCATTATCCTTTCGAAACCATCATTGGCGCGACTTTTCATAAATATCATCAATGTGGAGAATGGTCCTTATCCACATTTCTTTTTTTAAAATCAGTAAACATAATTGAATGTAAAAAAAAACATTTTAACTCACGTACCTTTTTTAAGCAAGATGAGAGCGGTGTAGGCGACGTGCTAGGGCTATCAGACAATTAATTAAGAGAATACACTGAGAACTAGACTTAATCAATAATATGATAGGCCTGCAGAGTTGCAGCCTGCTCTGATACCACTCTGTAACGCCCCGGTCCCGGGAGAAGGGCAGGGGACCGGTGCGCTACTTGGGGAAAGGGGGAAGGGGTTGTTGAACAGAAGCAATCAAAGAAATAGGGTTAGTGCCCTAAAAATATGGGCAGCATAACCTCTATAAATGGATCAATCCACGCTTTTAAAGCGTATGAAATGACTCAAACCAGATACCATGACTCTTAGGATGAACCCAAGAAAGAATAACAAAGGCAAACTTCAATGTAAATAATAACAGTTCAAAGGTTAACTGTTAATAGGTTAGGCATAAAAAAAGCCAGACTGATGTCTGTCCAAATACTTAAAGTAAAGAGATGCCAGGCTCCCGCCTGTCGTGAAAGCAATATAAAGCCAGGCTTTTGCCTTGACATGAAAAACAATGTAAAGCCAGGCTTGCGCCTGTCTGAGTAAGGAAAGTAAATAAATGCCAGGCTTTCGCCTGTCAGGAACAGAAAGTAAACGGGATTCGGAGAACCGAACACTCCGTAACAATAAAGAAAATGGGATTCGGAGAACCGAACACTCCATAACAGTAAAGAAAATGGGATTCGGAAAACCGAACACTCCATAACAGTAAATAAAATGGGATTCGGAGAACCGAACACTCCATAACCGTAAATAAAATGGGATTCGGAGAACCGAACACTCCATAACAATAATCAGAGTAAGCGGACAAAAACGCAGTGCATTTATTCAGACACAAAAGGTAACCATGTTCTCAGTTGGACTCCACACATAAAAGAAACATATACATCAAAAGATAGCCCTTCAGCCTTAGCACAGCCGTCCACCATCCCGCAGCTCATCCTGAAAATATTTGAAAAGATTTGGGCGTGAGTACTAATGCACTCAGTGGGTACTTTTGAGAAAAACCTTCAGAATCATTTTATAAAATAGAATATCCAATCATATTGAGAGCATATCATGGAAAGCTTTTAAAGTAGAAAATTTGCGAATTCCATGTATACTAAATCATTTTAGTTCCATCATTGCGCGCCACTCTCCCCTAGAACGCTTACGGTGAGTCGGTTCGTGTACACAACCCGGCTGCTTAAGGTTGGACACTGCCCTGTTTGCTTGGGGCTCGATATCGTGAACCATTGTAGTTTCGTCACCAAAAACAGTAGTAAGACTTACATGAGTCAGGAGAGCACATAAAATACAGTCATGAGTTGGATAATCAATCACATTCATTTTATAAATATCAGGGCTTAATAACCCGAAATACATTTTTATATAATAAAAACCCACCTGGTAATCTGAGCTAGATCTAGATTCTGATTCTGATCTCAACTAGAAGTCTTCTTCTTCTGTGCCTACAAGATTATCCGGCAACTTAGTTTCGATGAATGACTACCATTAGGTCAAAATCTAACCTTTCTTAGTTATGAAGTAAATATTATAATATCTACTATCTTAATACGCAGCACTCGGATCATCAAAATATTTTGACTCTTAAGGGAACTTTACTCAGGGCATTTTTATAAAGAAAAACTGTTTAGGAAGTTTTGGCATACGGGGTGGTCAAACCCGTATCCTAAAATTAATTCGGTACAAATAAATTCATACCGCAAGATCTGCCCATTGGAAAAATATGAAACTTTAAATCAAAATACTATATTTTGACACGGAACAACTTTTGAGTTTAAAAATACGATAGGGCTATCCACGAAGGATAGATCTGAAAAAGACTACAATTTAATAATCGGATACCCAAAATATACCCGAAATTAAAAAGTGACAACATGGAAAATGTATATAAATATACATAGAACATAAAACCCTAAAGACACTTTTTGATTCGATGACCCGAAAGAGTCACCGATTTGAAAGGTGGTGGCGACTTTTGGCGGCGGTCACGATGATTTTCCATCGTGATCGTCCGTTGTGTCATCATTTCAATCACGTATTCGTGATCTATGCGTTGACACCTTCAAAATGACTATTTCGGAAATGAAATAGGAAACTAGAGACGTACCTTCTCTAGAAGCTGCTCGGCGTTTCGATTTTGAAAATGAATGAAAAATGAAACCTTAACCTCCTATTTATAGAAGAAAAATAAATAGGATAATATTTCGAAAAAGAAATTGGATAATGACGGATGTGCCTTAGTTATCCAAATCTATTACCTTTCACCCTAAAATTGTGCCAAGTGTTCATTTGAACTCGAAATTGGAAAATTCAAAGTTTGGCACGATGCTTGAAAATTTTTCTATCAACCCAAGAAAAATATCAGAACATATTTTTAAAGCAATTTTTGACCAAAATAAATTTTAATAGATTTCCCTGGCTGCGATTTTCCTTTATTTGAGTCCTTTAAGGACCCAACTTCTTACCTAAATTACCCTCAGGTAACATAAGTTGAGTAAAACCCTCTAAAATATTTCGGGGTATTACATTCTACCCTCCTTAATAAAAATTTCGTCCCGAAATTTGCGTACCTCTATAGGGTAAATCAGGGTACAACTCCTTGATTCTGCTTTCAAGCTCCCAGGTAGCTTCCTCTGTCCCATGGTTATTCCATAGGACTTTCACCAGTGATATCTGTTTGTTCCGTAATTTTTGGACCTTTTGGTCAAGAATAGCCTCTGGTTTTTCTTCATATGATAAATCCTGATTCAGGACTATCTCTTCATTCTTTATAACGTGTGTAGTATCAAACACGTACTTTCTCAACATTGAGACATGAAAAACATTATGAACCTCAGCTAGACTTGGCGGTAAGGCTAGTCTATAAGCTACCTCTCCAACTCGTTCAATAATTTCAAATGGTCCAATATACCGTGGTTTCAATTTTCCTCTTTTGCCAAAACGTATAATTCCTTTAGTAGGAGATATTTTGAGAAAGACCTTATCTCCAACATTAAAATACAGATCCTTTCGACGTTTATCTGCATAGGCTTTTTGTCTATCTTGGGCCTCCTTCATTCTCATTCTTATCTTATCAATTATTTCGATTGTTATCTGAACAATCTCAGGGCCTAATATCTTTCTTTCACCCACTTCATCCCAATAAAGTGGTGATCTACATCTTCGGCCATACAATGCTTCATATGGTGCCATTCCAATGGTTGCCTGATAACTGTTGTTATAGGCGAACTCTACTAAGGGTAAAACATTTTCCCAGCTTCCACCTCTATCAGTTAAAACTCCTCTGAGCATATCCTCTAGTATTTGTATTGTCCTTTCTGATTGTCCATCAGTTTGAGGATGGAAAGCTGTACTGAAATTTAGTTGCGTTCCCATGGCATCTTGTAGACTTATCCAGAATCTAGAAGTAAATCTGGTATCTCGGTCAGAGGTGATCGAGACAGGTACGCCATGTAATCGCACAATCTCCTTCACATAGAGTTGAGCCAACTTATCCAGTCCAAGTGCCATCTTGATTGGTAAGAAGTGCGCGGATTTAGTCAATCGATCAACAACGACCCATATCGCAGTGTTTTCTCGCACTGATTTTGGTAATCCTACTATAAAATCCATGTTGATATGTTCCCATTTCCATTCTGGGATTTCAAGTGGTTGTAATAATCCTGATGGTCGTTGATGTACCGCCTTTACTTGCTGACAAGTTAAGCATCGTTCAACAAATGAGGCCACTTCTCTCTTCATATTTCGCCACCAGAAGTTTCTCTTCAAATCTCTATACATTTTTGTACTTCCAGGGTGAGCGGTATATGGAGTATCATGAGCTTCCATCATGATTTCATTCTTTAACTCTTCATTGTGGGGCACACATATTCTTCTTTCGTACATGAGAGCATTGTCATTTGCTTCAGCAAATCCTTTTGAATCCTCAGATCTTACTTTCAATCGCATCTTCTCCAAAAATTGATCCCCTCTTTGTGCCTCCACAATTCATTTCCTTAAATCGGGTTTAGCTATTAAAGTAGCTATAAGTCCTTTAGTAGAGTCTGGTGGTTGAACCAACTGTAACTCTAGTCTTTGAAATTCTTCAATTAACCTTTCTTCTTGTGTTAGGAAACAACCTAACTCTGCTTTGGTTTTTTGGCTAAGGGCGTCTGCTACAACATTTGCTTTACCGGGGTGGTAGAGAATGGTACAATCATAATCCTTAACTAATTCCAGCCACCTTCTCTGCCTCATGTTTAAATCCTTCTGTTCAAAGAAGTACTTAAGACTCTTATGATCGGTGTAGATTTCACATCTGACACCGTATAAATAATGCCTCCAAATTTTCAAGGCATGTACCACAGCTGCAAGCTCTAGGTCATGGGTAGGATAATTTAACTCATGTGGCCTGAGCTGGCGAGATGCATAAGCAACGACTCTCTTGTCTTGCATTAGCACACACCCTAGCCCTAGCTTAGACGCATCTGTAAAGATAACAAATCCTTCATTTCCTTCTGGTATAACCAATACTGGAGCTGTGGTCAGTCTTTTCTTAAGTTCTTGGAAATTCTTCTCACATTCCTCAGTCCAAATAAACTTAGTCTTCTTTTTCAACAATTGTGTCATTGGCCTTGCCAATTTAGAAAATCCTTCAATAAATCTTCTATAGTAGCCTGCCAACCCTAGGAAACTTCTTATCTCATGTGCACTGGAAGGTGATTTCCAGTTACTTACTGCTTCAACCTTAGCAGGATCTACTTTGATTCCTTCTGATGACACAATATGGCCAAGGAACATTACCTCACTGAGCCAAAATTCACACTTGCTAAATTTGGCATATAATTTCTCCCTCCTCAATGTTTCCAAAATTATATGTAGATGTTCTTGGTGTTGTTCCTCACTTTTGGAATAGATAAGAATATCATCTATAAACACAAGAACAAAGTTATCCAGATATTGATGAAAGACTCTGTTCATCATATCCATGAACACAGCAGGTGCATTAGTTAACCCAAATGGCATCACTAAGAATTCATAGTGGCCGTAACGTGTTCGAAATGCTGTCTTAGGCACATCTTCTCCTAGGGGTAAACTGCTCTAACCATCTCGAGAATCAATCATTCACCTTTTTCGCAAGTCATGCAAATCTTACAAGGATTAATCATTCCTCCAGGATTAATAACTACTTCCGAAATTAATCTAATATTTGCTTTAATTTAATTAGAGCTTTATTCATTTTATTTCAACTAGGTATGCGCAATACTCGGGTTTTAAATCAAACATGACTCGATAATAGATTCTTACAATACTCTTCAATTAACTTGAAACAAATCCGACGTAAAATGGAATGACTTAAAGTAGGGCAATAACTTCGAAAAATCATAGAAAATGCAATTCAAATTTGATCGAGGCACGGTCAGTGGCCACACGTCCGTAACAAAGAGACCTACAATCGATCAGAAGGAATTAGAGACAAATTCCAATCACCATGGCTTGAAATCAGATAGAAAGACAATTATTACTATTCACCGAACAGATTGATCAACAAGAAGTTTGGGGCTTGATCGAGCTTGATACTTAATGGATCTTCAATCAAAAATATAATTATTCATAGTATAGAAAACAAAGATTTCAATGGAATAAACGATTCAATAACACAATGGCTACAACAACTGAAAATGAGCGAGGAATATATCATCTTCAGCATAGATAGAATATGCCAGAAAAGAGTGATTTTCGGGAAACTTACAATTAGGATTCAAAGGATGAAATGATGTCTGATCTTAGATCGGACACAAGAGATTGAAAGATTACAATGAGGAGTTGCTATATACCAAAAAAAAGTCCATACAATGGAGAGAACGATGAGAAATAGCCTCCGAAGTTTCACTCGCAACACAACGATTTCTGCGGCACATTTAACTAGTTGACTTGCGACGTATTTTTGATAAATCAAATGATATCGCATCAATGATCTGAGACCTATTCTGGAAATCTTGAAAAGTGAGGTTTATATCAACACAAATCCCATGGAAGGAACACATCTGGATTAATGGAAAAATATCGGAAATGGCTTCGGTGTGTTACGAGAATTCAACCGTCCATAAATTAGTTGAGCTTTGTTTAGGAACTTTAGAGCTCCAAATTGAGAAATTCTTAAGCCTAAAATTATCTACATATTTATAGGAGAAACATACTCAAATTTCAGAAATTCTGGATGATATTTAAGGGACGAAAATAGTAAAATACGACTGCTACACTCATGATAAAACTTACATCTAGAAACTACAATTTTGCATGTCTTTGTTTCTGATTTTCTGGACACCAAATTGAGTGATTCCAGTGGCTAACTTCAATTACGTGATGAGAGGAACAACATATCTAAATTTCAGTGATGTTGGTAGAGATTTGAAGATTGAAATATACAAAAGAAAATTATTGCTGCAGCTATGGTGGAAGATAGCAATCAGTGTAATGTTTGCCTTCGTTTTCAACCATATGAGAACCAAATTGGATGATTTCTTCGATTAACATCATCTGCAAGAAAGTGGGAAGCTCTTTGAAAAATTTCATAATTGTTGTTTAAGGTTTGAGGGTCGAAATTAGAAGAAAAATAAAGGTTGTTGCTGCTGGGAGGGGAAGAGAGGAGCCAATGGAGAAGTGAATGCGGGAGAAAGTTGGGCTCTTACTCATCTTTCCTCTATTTGATTCAACCAACAACTGTATAACTATGATAAACATGTGTGGGACATGCATCAAACTAGATGGAATAAATGGTGACACATGGAGCACCCTTGTCATGCATGGTGACACTTGGAGAAAGATAAGGTTGAGTGATGACAATCAATTTGTGATGTATTTTAATATATAGTATTGGGTTGAAATAGAGAACGAATAAAATTTCATTGGAAGGTCAAGTGAACTCTGTTTTTAATGAAATCGACGACCACATGATTATAAAAAGATTTGTGACTCCTAGTCAAAGACGAAACTAATTTTTGGGGTTAAACATAAAGTGGTAGGATTTTATTTTAGGAATGAAAATGCGCTCTTTTAATAATTAGGACACACAATATTTAATAAACATCCAATGACGAATGGAATAGACTATTGGAAATATTTCGTCATGAGGAACAAGATATGTGATCGAGAAAGATTTAGAGGAGGACATAATTTTAAAAATAGAACTGAGTCAATTTTGGGAGCCGTATGCTCTATGTTTGGAATTTTCAAAAATCATTTCAACACATCCTATAAACAACATGTGTTTCATGTATGGTTGGAGTAATTCACATATTTATTTTGGGACGGGGTGTTATATGTAGACGAACTTCTTATATCTAATACAACTCTTGGATATTTTTCTGATGTGAGACTTGGGGTTGCAATCCCAACAATCCTCCCCTCAAATCAAGGAATACATGTTCTCCAACGATGCATAGTCATGGTGTTAGGGGTTCCTTTTTCGATCATGTGGGGTTTCACCAGTGAAATAAAGTATAATTTCACTTTTAGTCCTATTAGAATATGGTCAAAATACTTTTTGTCCCATATTTTTCATTTTTGGTCCCATAATTTATTAGCTCGACACTTTTGATCCCAAATATTTTTTTTCGATATTTTTAGTCTCAAGTGTAGTATGTGTGTATATATATATTTATTTATTTATTCAAATGACATTTTGGCTTCATTTTTTCAGTAAATCATTAAGAAAAAAAGAGGAAAATATCCAGCAAAAAATTCAATATGATACTCAACAAAATAACATAATATCTCAAAAAAATTCAGCAAAATATTCAACAAAATATCAAGCAAACTGCCGAACAAATATCCAACAAAATGCCTAACAAAATCATTTCAACTTCTTGCCAATATACGATTTTTGTTTAGCAAAATTCTCGACAAAATATATGGAAAAAAACATCGAAAAAAATATAAGAAAAAATATACTGTTAGTTTTAGGACTAAAAATGTTGAAAAAAAAACACTTGGGACCAAAGGTGTCGAACTAATAAATTACGGGACCAAAAATGTAAGATATGAGACTAAAAGTGTCGAGCTAATTAACTATGAGACCAAAAATAAAAAATATGGAACTAAAAGTATTTTCACTCTATTCTAGTGGGACTAAAAGTGAAATTATCCCGATAAAATGAAAACCAAATTCACCGATTTGAAAAAACAGCAGAAGATAGCGACTTGTATACGGAACCGCCGCCATTGTTGTGAGGGTAACCACAAATAATTTATACTTTCATCCATATTTAATTATATGGAGAATGCCATGCTTGCGCGCACAGTCGGCCCTGAGGCCGAGCAAGAGGTGTGGTGCACAGAGCCCATAAATTATAGGGTATCATTTTTATATTTTTATAATACTATTTATTAATATATTTTATAGCACTACTTATTGTTATATTTTATAGCACAAAGTGACTTTTTTTTATAATTTTTCATTACCTATTCTATGTCTCTTCACTTCTAATTCTTTTTTTTTTATTACAAAATTACATTCATTAAATTGCATATATATAGATAGTTTAAGTCAGTTACTTATCCTCCAACTGACTTTTCATGTGGTTTAAATTAATTTATAGGGACCACTTCTAATTTTTAATTATTTGTGCATCCATATTTTTTCTATTTTTCTAAATTTACAATGCACACATGCGCTCTCTAGACTAGTCTCTTTTACTTTTTATCCATTTCTAGATTTTTTTATTATTTATATTACAAAATATTATCTTTAATACAATAAATTAACTTTACTCTCTTACAAATATAGTTGTTTTAATTAGAAGTGCCCACAATTAAGTTTTGCGTCGGTCATGGTTACAAACCGCCGGTTTGGTAGTTCCATTCGGAGCAAACCGTAACCGGACTGTCCGACAATCGATCACCGTTACGAATACAATTTAGGCAATTTGATCCCTTTTATTTTACTTTTTTCAATTTTATAAAAGGATTGAAATAATTAAAAATATTAAAAACTTTACTAAATTGAAATTATAAAATACAAAGTTATACCTTACGATTAAATAATTGTAATTGTTACAACCTTACAAGTTACAACTTAGAAAAATAGATGGGGAAAAGAAAAAAAAATGTAAGTTTACAACTACAGTTAAATTACAATTGTTACAAATTCATAACTTAGAAAAATAGAGGGGGGAAGGCAAAGAAAAAAAAAAGGATTGGGATTGCACTTCAAAATGAAGTCCGTGCCATTTTTTCACCCTTAATTGTATGTCATACCTCGTTTAATTCAAAAAATTATAAAATTAAAACTACAAATTACAAAGTTACACCTTACAATTAAATTGTTATAAACTTACAAGTTATAACTTAGAAAAATAAAGGGAAAAAATAAATAATAAAAATTGTGAGTTTACAACTGATTAAATAGAGTGGGCCGATTCGTGGAAGGGATTTTCCTTATTAAATAAAGTGGATTTTTCAAAAAATCCACACACAATCACAACACCTCTTTTGGGAAATGAAAGTATGATAAGTTTATAAGTGGATTCAATGAACTCTCTACCAACTTGGGTTAACCATTTTGGCAATGCGAGGATGGATGTCAAGTAGTTGCTAGAAGAGCCTGCTGTATCGTAGTTTCGTTATTGGGTCCAACCCCGTGGGCTTGGGCAGTTACAAATAGTATCAGAGCCAATCTCGGGGTGCGCTCGATCGGGCACTGGAGCCAGTCCAAGTGTGCTTAAACTGAACTCCGGTGGACGGTCCTACATAGGAAGGAGCATGACTAGGACGTTATGTGTCCAACGAGGGGAGAATTATATCATTCTATCTTCGATAGATTCTATCTTCCGTTTCTTGTAGATTCAAAATTATAGCATGCTAATTTAACTTGATTAATTATAACATCCACATAAAATTATGATTTGCACGAGCATGAATTAACTAGCAATCAAATAGATCTTACGACAGTTTAATTCAAAAAAACCCAACATTAGGGTTAGACAAGTGCATTGCGCTAGCCATCGGATAAAAAAATTAAATTAATGCAATTTAATTTTAGAGTTCACTAATTTTATTTTAGGGTATATATTTATTTAAAAAAAATCATAGGCTCGTGCATTGCTTGAGGAGCTAGATAAAAAGTTAAATTCATATTTATAAAAAAACAAAAAAAAATTAAAAGAAAAAGGAAAGAGAGATGAGTGAAAAAGGAAAAAAAAATGGAAAAGAAAGAATACCATCTTTCTTGGTCAAATAAGATTCGTCATTTTTTTTAACCCGACCTAATAATATTGAATAGATTCGAATCCGTGACTTTTGATCTCCAAACAATCTCACTCTATTATTAGTTCATCCCCACCGTACATGAAACATCTTTAAATATTAATTAATTATGTAATTAACGGCTCGGCTACGTACGTTTTCAGCCATTGAGCAAGCCTGGCGCGCCGTTCGATTTCCCATCGGCTGTAGATTTTATGTGAGTAGGAAGGATGTATCCGAAACAAACAGATATTTTCATAATTTAGATATTTATGTCGAGCCCTTCGAAAGGGACAATTTATTCTGCCCACTCACCTCCATTTTTTTTTCCTTTCCCTTATCCTATATTCATTACTGAGTACATGAACTCTTAATTTTACTTTCCTTTTTTTTGTTTTGTTAGCCAGATTCATTTAAATGATTTCTGATGAGTTTTAGGATTTTTTGTTTTCATATTTCTTATTCACTCACCTGAAGTTAGTTTTTCATTTATTTTTATTTTTTTTACTTTTTTGGTGAAAACTAGAGTTCTAAATTATGAAATAATGTTCATATATTCTAAGACATACGCCCATGACCAAAAAAAATAAAATAAAATAAATCAAACAAACAGACCCTTTGGCTGAAAAATGAGCCACCATAATAAAATTTGATCCAAAAATTGCCTGACAAATACCAAATTGTGGATAACAACAAGAAAACACATAATGGGACTTTGTCTTTGACTTATAGCAAATAATAAAAATGAGTTTTATTTTTTTAAGAAAAATAATTGTAAGTATTGGATTTATATAACTCGTGAGTGAAAAAAAAAAAAATGATTACACGCCCATGTTTTTACTGGAGGAAGCGAAATTCATTTAATGACAAAGAAGCGAAATTGTTGATAGTCAAAATGTATAAAAATCGACAAAAGTAAATAAGAATTGAGAAAAAGTAACACGATTTAAATTTAGGGAGTTTTGTAGGTAATTTATCCTTCAAAATAATTAGTCTTCACACTCAATCATTGACTCAGTGTACTTTTATCTATTTTTTATACATTTTCATATAGAACAACTATTTTTTTTTTTTGTCGAAGGTAACCCCTGTGTAATAGCCTGCAAACCACACAGAGGAGGTAAACCACACTTGGCAAGCTAGGCTCACACCTAGTGGTGTTGGTGGGATTCGAACTTGAGACCTTTGGCCTCAAGATATCGTCACTCCACCACTAGGCCATCCCCAAGGGGACAGAACAACTATATTTATATATGTATATGTGTGTGTGTGTGTGTGTATTTGAAATGCCACGATAAACTAATACGTAGTCACGATTAATTTAAATAAGTCACGATTAATTATCCATATGGCCACGATTATTTTGAAGAAGCCACGATTAATTTTTTTTAAACAAATGCCACGATTACTTTTCAAAAGAAGTCGCGATTAATTTAAAAAGCTACGATTAATTTTTTTTATACAAAGGTCACGATTAATTTTTCAAAGAAGTCACGATTAATAAAAAAGCCACGATTAAGTTAAAAAAAGCCACGATTATTTTGAACAAGCCACGATGAATTTTCAAATGAGCCTCGATTAATGTCATGATTACTTTTGATATTGAAAAATGCCACGATTAATTGTTTCAATTTCACGATTAATTATAATGGGTCTCGATTAAATTGCTATGTGCCACGATTAATTGTCTAGATGGCCACGATTAATTTAAATGAGAGACGATTAATTCTCATTGAGACTCAATGATCCACGATTAATGTAATGCATTTTCTCCATTAGTCGAGGTCAATTGAAATTCAATTTTAAATCAATCGAGGTCATTTATAATTAATCGTGGTAATTTTTAAAGTTAATCGAGACAACTTTAAATTAATCGAGGTTAATTTAAATTCAATTTTAAATCAATCGAGATCATTTACAATTAATCATGGTAATTTTTAAAGTTAATCAAGGCAACTTTAAATTAATCGAGGTCAATTTAAATTCAATTTTAAATCAATCGAGGTCATTTACAATTAATCGTGATAATTTATAAAGTTAATCGAGGTCATTTAATAAACTAAATTCCACGATTAATTTTTCCTTGATTAATAAATAAACTAATGATTAATTTTCCACTTAATAAACTAAATTCAACCGAGGTCACATTAAATTCACTTAATGTGCCTCGATTAATAAACTAAATTCCACGATTAATTTTTACTCGATTAATAAACTAATGAGCCTCGATTAGCTTAATGTGGCAAAAGCTTCGATTATTAAGAAACTAATAAACTAATTTTTTCTCGATTATTAATGTGGCAAACAACTTATACACTATAGTATAATCAAATTGATTCTCACATGTGAAATCACTATACAACCTAAACACTATAATATAATCAAATTGATTATCGATTATGAATTCTCAAAACAATTTATATACTATGGTATAATCAAAGTGATTCCCGCAAGTGAAATCCTGATACAATACATACATTGTAGGATACTCAAATTGATTATCGATTATGAATTCTCGAAATAACATATACACTATAGTATAATCAAATTGATTCTTGATTATGATTTCTCGAAACAACCTATACACTATAGTGTAATCAAATTGATTCTCACATGTGAAATCACTATACAACCTAAACACTATAGTATAATCAAATTGATTATCGATTATGAATTCTTGAAACAACTTATATACTACGGTATAATCAAAGTGATTCTCGCAAGTGAAATCCCGATACAACACATATACTGTAGTATACTCAAATTGATTATCGATTATGAATTCTCGAAACAACATATACACTATAGTATAATCAAATTGATTCTTGATTATGATTTCTCGAAACAACCTATACATTATAGTATAATCAAATTGATTCTCACATGTGAAATCACTATACAACCTAAACACTATAGTATAATCAAATTGATTATCGATTATGAATTCTCGAAACAATATATACTATGGTATAATTAAAGTGATTCCCGCAAGTGAAATCCTGATACAACACATACATTGTAGTATACTCAAATTGATTATCGATTATGAATTCTCGAAATAACATATACACTATAGTATAATCAAATTGATTCTTGATTATGATTTCTCAAAACAACATATATACTATAGTGTAATCAAATTGATTCTCACATGTGAAATCACTATACAACCTAAACACTATAGTATAATCAAATTGATTATCGATACTCAAATTGGTTATCGATTATGGATTCTCGAAACAACATATACATTATAGTATAATCAAATTGACTCTTGATTATGATTTCTCGAAACAACCTATACATTATAGTATAATCAAATTGATTTTCACATGTGAAATCACTATATAACCTAAATACTATAGTATAATCAAATTGATTATCACAAGTGAAATCCCGATACAATCTATACACTTTAGTATAATCAAATGGATTCTTGATTATAAATTCCTGAAACAACCTATACACTATTTAATGAGCCACGATTAATATAATAAGCCTCGATTAATTTTCAGAAATTCATAATCGATAATCAATTTGATTATACTATATTGTATATGTTGTATCGGGATTTTAATTACGAGGATCACTTTGATTATCGATTATGAATTCTCGAAACAACCTATATACTATAGTATAATCAAATTGATTCTTATATGTGAAATCATAATACAACCTATACACTATAGTATAATTAAATTGATTATCACAAGTGAAATCCCGATACAACCTATACATTATAGTGTAATCAAATGGATTCTTGATTATAAATTATCAAAACAACTTATACACTATTTATAGCTTATGAGACCAAAATTCACGAATTTGAATCTTTTTTTTCTTGAATGTTGAGGATAACCCGCAACCGTTACCATGGTGCGCACTGGGTAAACTCCGCCCTTGTGTAATAGTCAGCAAACCCAAGACCAAAATTCACGAGTTCAAATCTTTTTTTTTTTTGGATGTCGAGGGTAACCCGCAACCGCTACCATGGTGCGCACTGGGTAAACCCTGCCCCTATGTAATAGCCTGCAAACCTACACAGGGGAGATAAACCACACTTGGCAGACCAGATATGACAGGCTCACACCTAGTGGTGTTGGTGGTGGATCGAATTTGAGATCTTTGGCCTCAAAATAACACCACTTACCACTAAATCATCCCCAAAGAATAAGTTCGAATCTCTTTAATGTCACAGGTCGGACGTGTGAGTAAAAAAAATAAAAAAAAAGTATAGGGTGGGGGCCCAGTTCGGTCCAGTTGGCGACGGTTGTCGGTTAGCAAAATGGAAAGTTTACCAAGTTAATAAAAAAAGTGCTAGACAGGTGGGCCCGCCGAGTTACCCAGCTCCAATTAAGCGTTACACCAACACCAAACTAACCAATCCACACACACTCCGACTCGGCTCTAAATATAAAATCTCCTCTCACTCCCTCTCTCTCTCTCTCTCTCTCTCTCTGACTGAGACCACACAACTTGAATTCGCGAGGGCTCCCTTGTGTTTCTCTTTTGTTCTTATCGAACAATTGTGCTGATTTTCGATCCATCCGTGTTCTTTGTCTGCGCTTAGCTTTGAATTCAGTTCGAGGATTCAATTCAACGTAAGAGGTGAGGTGAGTTGCATCTATATGTAGATTAAATTCTGAACTTCATTTGTTGCTTACATCTATATTTGGTTTGGAACATATTTTGCATAACTGTTAGTTTGTAGTTTAGCTCTTCTTGTTTTGGATGTTTAGTGCTGATCTGTATTTTTTCCATTTCGTTCCGGTGCTTTTTTGCTTGGATTTACTTGTCTAGTTGTCAGTATTGTGTTTGTGTTTTTGTTTAATCGGCTAAAGATATTTTCCTTTCTTAGTCCACACCTTTGGTTAACTAGGATGTTGAATTTTTTAAGGTGAAACGAATGAGTTTTCAATATCGACGCCGCAGCTGTTGAGTTTTTTTCTCTTGGAAGGAAAAACTTCACATTTCCATGGTTATCTTTGCTGATACACATTTTTTTTTTTTAATTTTATTTGCTAGGTTCAAGTTGCTTAGTCTCATTCCTAAGGTAGATTCATAGTTTAGTCCAACTCATCATGTTGAATGGAGGAGTTGTGCAACTAGTTAATGATACTAATAAGAGGAGCAAACAAGCTCTACAACCATACCAATCTCTTTGGCTGTCTCATTGGAAGCGAACGGGCTCTGATGCAGCAGGAGAAACTAGTAGTCCCAATGCTTTTCGAAGCGAGGAACTTGACTATGTTAGTCATAAAGATGGTCTAACAAAGGGATTGGAGGCTTCTTTGAGGTCTGCTAGTAGAACATTTGAAATTGGTGACGATGCCATCAAAGTAGGTTCAAAAAGCTTGGGGAATGATAGAATGCTCGGTTCTCTGTTCAAGAACGATCAAGATGCTGATGGCATGCAGGCATTAAGCCCCGATTTAGCTCAAAGCCTTGAAGGCTGTAGAGTTGTTGACCATAGAAGTAGGATTCAGCTTGCTTCCTTAGTCCCCTGCACTGTAGTTGCTAATGGAATTCCTTCTAGAGGATGCAATTCTGTCGGAGCAGATGTTTCAGATAATCCTCCCAAGTGGATGGGAACTCGTACTGCCATGGAGGATAGCTTGTTTGGTTTAAATCCTTTGCAGGAAAGTCTTGTAGAGTCATCATCTCATATTTTGCCACACAAGTCCGACAAAGGAAAAGCGGCAGAAGGGGATGCTTATATGAGAATGGTGGAGCATGAACGATGTTATGGGCGCAGGCAAACTGATTTACTTTGTGAAAGAAAAGTGGGATCACCCTCGCAATCAGACAACTCCTTGGATGAATGTTTGAGGGAAAGTGTTTCGTGTGACCATTGCTTGTCAATGATCAATCGTGGCTGGTTTCTGAAGATGCATAAGTGTTCAGGTATCAAACTGCTTCCAAGTGAGTCCAATTCTTCAGAGGAATATGAAAGAAAGAAATCTCATAATGATTGTTACTCTCAACTGAAGTTGCAGAATTGTGTTCATGGTGTGGGAACAGTGAGAATCTTCAGTGCCGTGGATGTTTCAGAAGGAACACTTGCAGGTTTTCCCAGGTTTTTTCAGACGAATAATGATTTGTTAATCACAAAAAAGACTGATGTCAATGTGTTTAAAGAAAATGCTACATTTAGAAGTAAAAAAGTTACTACTAAAATTAATAGAAATATGTCTGAAGTGAAGGATTGCATAAGAGATGTGAAGGCTTCTAAGGTTACTATAATGAATGAATTATCAAATGAGATAGACACCATGGAGATGGACTCTTTTAAGGAGAAGAAATCCAAGAAGAACCTGCATTCTGGTATGTATTAGTTGTGCATGGTGAATTTCATCGTTTCTTATCTATCTGATGGCAAATGCATTTTAAACCTTTCGACTTTTTCCATAATTGAATAGATTTTGTTGTCAAAACCATGTCCTTTCTTAATTTTGTTTCCCTCTCTCTCTCCTGCAGCTTCAAATTCGACTGCATCAACCAAGGTACACTCTTCACAATTCTTATTCTAAATCTAGCCTTCACTGATATATTGATTCCTTTAGTCACCTGTTTATGATATATTTAGATACATGTATGAGGTGTTCACCTTTTTTCTTTACACCAATGTAATGCTCTCGAGAATCTCTGCAACATTTGCATAAAATAGCATGCATGTTGCACACATAATAGTTCATACACTCCTCATTTACATTATGCAAGAAAAAAATTGAATTATGATTTCAGAGGGTGTGCTCCACCCCGTCGATCTGCATAATATGGAGATGTGGAGTACTATAGTGTTCTTGTAAAAGAAATCCAAACTACTACAAGATAAAACTTTCTGTTTTGTTGTTGACTTGTTGTAGGCATTCAATATGAAGTCAAATGAAGGTGTTTCCTCTAGAAAAGTCGGGCATGGACTGCTAAATAACAAGCTACCTGATATCAACTTGGAGCTTCCTGCCTTAACCGGTGCAGCTAGTTTGCCACGGAACACATGCCCGAGCTCCTCAAAGACTCTCAGTGTGGAGAGTGACGAGCTAATTGAGAATGTTAAGCAGCAGCATAAACTAAAGTACAATTTGAGCTTAGATGAGTTGACGAGTGTAGATGCTGGCAACAGATGGGTTAAGCGCCTGAAGCTGAGCTCTTCAAACTCTTCTGTTGAAGGGACAAAGCGCTCAGATTTTGATTCAAGCTTGTCTCATGAAAGAAAGAGCAAGCTTTTCAATGGAATTCCTAAAAGTAACATACCAAGATCAAAACCAAATCTAAGGAAGCACCATGATGAAGGATCACTTGTGTCGAACTTATCAAAGAAAGATGCAGACCATCTTATAGAGGACCCGAAGGACAAGGGAAAGACATTGCTGTTGTCACATGCTTGGATACAAAGATGGATGCATACGGGACCAAGAAAAATGGAGAAAAACTCTGAAATGGAAGTTATTTGTGAGGCAGAGAGTTCAAAAGTCCACAAGGAGCAGTTTCCGAGCATTGCAGCTATGGCACTGATGGGGAAGGTTTTAACTTGTTCTGAACAGTGTGAGCTCCAGAAGAAAGGATCTTTCACTGTTTGGAACACAAAGACTCTTTGATTACTTTCTGCTACAGATGTGTTTTCGTTTTACTTCTCTGATGTAGGCGTCTCGGTCTCAGCATTGCTGGCCTTGCTTTTTTCATTTTTTTCTTACTAATTAAAAATAGCTCCGCTGAGTTTTTTTACTTCTTGATGTTTTGCAGATGCCTCATAATATGACTATATTACTTATATATTTGACATCAAATTGCTTCAGAATTTCTAATGACGCACATCGGGAGGAATGAAAGTTTCAATAGTTTGCAACATGCTAATAACTTACAGAGACCTATGAGGACTTGGAGACAGTGGATCCTCTCTCTCTCTCTCTCTCTCTCTCTCTCTCTCTCTCTCTCTCTCTGCTGTGTTTCGGAAATCTTATCTCGTAATTATAGTGGATTATCCATGGCCATGACCTCAATTGAAACTTCGAGATGTTATGATTTTTACATGCACTGATACCGCTGTTCTCAACAAGAAAACTCATAACAGTAAAATATGGTTATTCATTGATACTATTGCAACAGTAGTTTAACTTACACTCACGATCTTTCCTACTACAGGAAAACAAGAAAATAAGAGGCATTATTTTTTAGGAGAAGAAACGATATATTCCTTTTTACACGAGCAAGAGGGAAGTTTCCTGCACGACAACGGACGGGTTTCCTGTGGTGCCTCAGCTGATAGTGCCTCAAATCCCAGCATATGTCAGCTCGAAGGATCAACTGCAGTAACATCTATATGATCGTTCCATCATTTATCGTTGCCTTCTCAACTACTATAGTAATCCCCGAACGAATGTAGAATCCTTCCTCCGATCTATCAGCTTCTTCGACACCCTGTAAAGGAACCGATGGTTTTAGGACAAGGTTACACGGGATAAGAGAGCAACAGGCCAATGCTTAGTTGAACTTACATCTTTGTTCTTGATGATAACGTCTTTCCCAATTCTTGCGTTCTTGTCGATGATGCAGTTGCTACAAGATAAATGTTTTGAGTTAGAATCTCATTTTCCTAAATGTCAAGCATATACAAACTCCTAGACTAGGACTCACCTGATTTTCGTATTTCTACCAATTCCCATTGGAACTTTCCCTTGAGCTAGGAGTGAGGCGATCTCCGATTCAGTTTGGTAATAATCAGCCCCCATCATCAGAGTATCCTATTACCATTTACCAACAACAAATATGTTGAAAATTCTTCAATTATAAAGGCAGTTTTCGAAGCAATATAGACACTGGAAGCATATTGTGCTCACCTTAAGTTCAACCCCCGAGTCTAAACGTGAGCGCTCACCGACTATCGAATGTTTGACAACACATTCTCGCAGGAAGCATCCATGTGAGATTATCGCATCTTTAATCTGGAGACAATTAAAACCCATCGAAATGTCAATATTAGAGGGTATCTGTTTCTCAAAACAGCATCATGTATAGCTGCCTACTAACCTTGCAATTGTCGATTTTTGTTGGTGGCAAGAAACGAGGCGATGTGTAGAAAGGAGTCTTTGGATCATAAAACTCGAACTTTGGAAACTGTAAACAGGAGAAACAGGCGAGTCATTGTCAAGAAAACCTCATACAAGAAACAAAGATGACTTGAGATCAGGATATTTGAAATTTCTACTTAATCATGGTACAAGAAACAAAGACGAATGGTCCGACCTCATCTGTAAGAGCTAAATTGGCATCATAAAATGATTTTATCGTTCCAATATCCTCCCAGTAGTCTCTGAATATATAGGCCTGCAAAAAAGATACAGTCTGAACAACCTCCAAGAAGGCAAAGGGAAAGATTGTTCCTTTTAACATCAAAGGTATAGCCCCAACCTGCACATTGTGTTCCTTTACTGAAGAGGGTATGATCTCAGATCCAAAGTCATTTGATGTTGGGTATCTCCAACGAAGAAGCTTCAATAAAACGTCGGTCTTAAATGCATATACTCCCATCGAAGCAATATATGGAGATTTTAGAGCTTCCTCTGGGGACAATCCTATGATAGAGGTGTCTACTTCCTGCAGTAAATTAAAATAGAACATAATTTAGAAGAAAACAAAAGAATTTAGAACGAATGCAAGACAATAGTACAAGACATTTTTCTGGCTGTTATGGATGTTCGTTTATGTAGATTTCACAGTCCAGGGTTCTGAGACAAAACACTCCATTTCACATGGTAAAAGAGTTCCGGATACAGATAATCATACCATTGCCATCCTATCCGCCTCTTTCGGCTTTTCAGAAAAGAGGATTATACGACCTCTGCTGTCAATCTTCACCAGTCCATATTCTGACGCTCGGCTGAAAAGGTCCAAATTGCAATTGACATTAAGATCAGTCGATGACATATAGAAAAGATGGGGGACACCATGTAACACTTTGACCTTTTCCCTCTATCTTGAGGTTTCTTAAACTACAACTAGCAAGCAGATAAAACTTAAGGACTCGAACATCAAACTGCAACAAGTCAGTCAAACTAACCTGTCACAAACTGGTGCACACGAAAGTGTGATGTCAGCATTTCGATCAATGTGGTTCTGTTTAAGAAGCACGAGTTAGATCCTGAGGACAATGGACATCACAGCAACACTTCCTATGAAATGATTGATATACCTGAACAAAGTCCATGTAGTCCATCCTATAAAGATGATCCCCTGATAGAATCAATATGTTATCAATATCTTTTGCCTTAGCATCCTGCAAAAACCAGTTCAAAGCTCAAGGTCGAGAGTACTAATTCCAAGTTCAAGAATGAGATAAAAAGTAATGAGTTGGTATAAATTAGATTTCATGAATGAAGGCACACCTCAAATACCCATGTAAATTGCCTAACCGCATCTGCCGTGCCCTGGAACCATTGGTTTCCTGTTTCCCCCGCTGTCTGAGTTGCAGCCAAAACCTATGAGGGCACATTTTTCAGGTGAGTCCCCCAAAATGGTGGAGTAAAAGAGTAATGAAGAACTAATTCCACTCTTCGAGGACTTTCTATGAGGATCTACATAGTCTTCACAACTTGTATTTCTCCGTAGATGGTGTAAATCTACTTCCACAGTTCACAATATATTTGTGCTATTCCATAGATATTATCGTTGCACATAATAACATGTTTAATATGCATTATAGCAATCAAGTTCCAGTTCACAATATAGCATGAGCATGCAGGTCTTAACCTCAACAAAACCATCCCCAAAGCTAACACCATTTCCAGTATAAGTGCGAGAGATGTGCCGATTTAGAGAAGCAGAATTGAACTGGGTCAGCACAAAGATCTTGTTAATGCCACTGTTGATGCAGTTGCTCATCGGGATGTCAATCAGCCTATAGCATCCTCCCACTGGAACCTGCGTATTATATTTTCGCAAGAACATGAAATCCCATGAAGTAAGGCTTAATTAACAAAAATCTATATCAAGTTCATCAAATTTGAGCATAGATGTTGGATTTCGAGATGAAAGGCAAAAGAAAATAACTCCTCCAGAAAATTGATGAGCTCACGCAGAGTTTCCTTTATCAGATATATTATCAGTCAAAGTTAAGCAAACTAATTCGACCTGTATATCACTTGCCTAAATCCAGAACACATGTAACACCATATTATTAATCCAGTTCGTCGAATTCAATAATTTCAGGGAATTTCGAGGCAATTACATATTGCAGGTTGTTAGCATTTAAGCCACATATGTAAGGTTCAACAAACTTCTGTGCCTATTACCAAATCAAATACCCCGGGCCCAGATAGTTGAATCTGCTGGATTAATATTTTATATAAAACAACAGGGTCCACTATAATTCCTTTTCACTAGTTTCAGAAGAAAGTAGAAAACTAAACTCAACATGTGATAAAGAAAACATTTTTCTAGAGGAGTAATTCACTAAGTGATGAGATATTTTATCTTACAGCTGGGGTGGCAGCTCTGCTTGTAAGCGGGAAAAGTTGCTTCCCAGCACCTCCTCCCAGAATGATCGCAGCCACATTTTTCGGATTCGCCCTTCGTCTCTCGAATAGGGGAGTTGGTATCATCTGATTAAAGTCCAAGAAACACCATTTCAGACTCATCCAACAATACACTCAGACATGTTCTAAATTCCTTCATTAAGATTCTAGCAACAACACAACATGGAATACAAAATTGACAAACAAATACTAAATCAACCGAAGATGAAGAGAGAAGAACATAGGACTAGAAACAGAAATGCTAACCAGTGTTTCATTGATGTTTTCTCTGGTGAGAACAGAATAAGCAACGCCAGGTTTGATCTTCCTTCCCCTTTTCTCAAGATTCAATTTTTTCCCAAATTGATAAGCCCTAGCACAATTATTTAAACTCCCTTTAATCTTCTCTCCCCAAAACCCATTCTCTTCACCACAAAACGCACTTTTGCTCACATTGGACAAATGGGATGTCGATTTCAATGTAGCACAGCAAGCATCCATTGCAGTATTCTGACTGATCTAATCAATTCCAAAAATCAGCAATCTACTCAGATAATGATGACAATTTCAGTATTACAATTTAAAATAGCAATTAATCAGAGGTTTAAACATAAGTGTAACAATACAGTAAAGTACAGAATGAAGAAAATGTAATCTAAGTAACCAAGTAAAGTATAGATCACACAAAGACGGCCATATATTTTATGAATAAAAATTGAAAAAACAAAAGGCAGTCTGACAGTTGGTAGCCCGAATCGACGTTAATCAAACAAATAAAAATATTATTTTTTCCATCTGAAGAAAAGTACTGAAAAATTGTACCTTGTAAGAGCTCAAGATCTTATGCGACTAGATCATCCAGAATTATAGGAAAAATTCCTAGTACCCACGAATCAAGAATCTTGAAAAGGAGAGGGAGAGAAAGGAATGAAAATAAGAACTTGAAGATCTATTCCACAACAGTTGGTGATCGATATATAGCTCACAAGAAATCTATAGAATGCATGAGAAGTCTATCAAAGTAGGGGTGGTGTGGGTGGTTGGGTGGGATGGGTGAAAGGTGGTAGCTTTATTGGCCTGTGAGCTTTCACGAGAAATCTTGCAATTTATATTTGTCAAATGTGTAGCACTTCTATATATAGAGAGAGAAGATTTATGGAAAGGAAAAAAAATCAGGTAGTGCAAGGTGAAGATCTTGTTTATCTCACACACACTAACACGCTCAAGTGTGTGTAAAAAGCAAGCAGCCATTGTAGTGTCAGTGTGTAAGGTTTTTGGGATTTTTGCCATCGTCCACGTTTCTAGGCCATCTACGTTTAGACAAGAGAGGGCCAAACACATGTCCCTTTCGCCTCTACTTACACCCAATTTTGGTGTTATGTGTATATCTTTATTTGATCCCAAAAATATTATGAAAAATTAAAAATCCGATTGATTTTATATAAGTGGCTGTAATTATGTTTTTTTTTTTTTTAAGATCTATTTCAATCAAAGGGTCACTAGGGCATCTTTGTCGAGCAGTTGTGCGGCACATATGCATTCTACACCATTAGACCAATTGGTGATTGGATGATGATCATTTCACTATTCTTGATGTCGTTGTTGATCAAGATTGTGGATGTATGTATGTACAAAGTTGTCCATGTATGTACACGATGTCAAAGATAGAATCGAACAATTTGTATGGATTTTCGTCATGTGGATTATTAATTATAAAGAAATTATAGAACACCGATTTTGAATATATTTTGCAATATATGAAATTGAATTATGAGATTCTTCATTTTTTTAAGAATAAGAAGTTTGTAGCAAATTGGTTTCAAGAATCTTACATATTAATGTAGAAATAACGTCCAATGAATCTAGGGTTACTTTTTATTTGAGAATCTTCGAAATTGTGCTAAAAATAATAATCATATACTCCACCCATTTCGTTTGATTTGTTGTTTTAATTTTTTTGTTTTGTTTCAAAATATTTGTAGTTTTATATATTTTCACATGCTCTCTCTCAAATTTAACCTTATCACAAACCCTATTTTAGGAAAATATAATTGAATAAGATTTTATAGTATATATGAGAGATGGATATATTTGTCCACAAAATTAATTGTCAAATCTAGATAAAAAAATCTAAAACAACAAATAAAACAAAACGGAGAGCGTATTAAGCCTTTGATGATGATGTAATAGTGTTGTCACAATGATTTTCATACATATAATATTCACACGCGAAAATAAAAAAGTTAAAATTAATATGGTGAATTCTAATCATGTGACTGATTATGCCATTATTGGCGAGAATAATAATGGGATAACAAAAGGCTTAGTGGTCATTTATTAAACCATGATCGAATTTATTACTACCAAAATTGTTTAATACTCCATACCAATTTGCCACCCCTATCACTGGATAGGAAAACCCTACAAATTCTTGAATATTATTGTGAGTGTTCTCAGTCATAACAAGCATGAAATTGTCGATTGTTATGTGTATATTTACTTATACTATAGCAATAGTCAGTATTTACTATTTACAAGCTCGACTGAATTTAACACACACTTTTCTTTTTAAATAAGTGACATTTTAGATAAATACATACATGTTAATAAAGTAATTAAAATTACTTTATATTTATACACATGTGAACATATTTAATGAATTAAATATGAATATTTGAATGCATTAAATGAGGACAAATGTGAGAAAATGTGAATTTTTCACCTCAATTGTATAGAATAACACTCTTCATGAAACAAAATTAAAATATCAAAATAACACTTATTCAAAAACGAAGGGAATATATGTTGGCGTTTATCGAAGTACCGCCACAAATAAACTCCGGTTAAAATTGCATTTTGCATTTATATAAGTAATCTCCTTTTAATATACACATAGTTAAATACATTTATGTTATATATTTTATTAGCCCGTCTAACAAAGTGTGCAAGGTGAGCTTTCGCACAAGGCCTCACAATTTTTAGGGCCTCTATTTTTTTTTTACTTCTATTTAATATACATTATATTTTTTTTAATAAATTAAATTCTCTCAGCTATCTCCCATTTACGTTAATACCTAATACAAATATCTCGATTTTCAAGTTTCAACTTCCAACACATACATTATTTCCTCTTCAATTTTGCAACTTTCCATCTTTTTTCATTATTATTATTCTAATTACCATTAGATTTTTCTCTATGAAGAGAGCTTATCATCTTTTTCATGAAATACTCATATCAAATTCCGATATTCCTTCACAAATCACGCTTCCGAGTTTGTTGTCACTACAATTCTACAATTACAAAGTTTTTCTTTCATTCCCCAATTTCCCCAAAGGCCAAATCCCCAGTGAGTATTTTTTTTTTAAACCCTATTCTTCTTAATTTTTTCTGATTTTTCTGTTTGAATATTCAGAAATATGAATTTAATTATCTGCTTGAGCGAATTGATGAAGAATTCTATTGATGAAGAATTCTATTATCTACTTGAATGAATTCTTTCATTTCTTTATTCTAATTCTGAATTTTTTCTACTTGAATGATAATATAAGACCCCTTGATATTTTGAAGTTTTTGGAAGATTTAGATTGTTTTTCTAATACAATTGTCGTATATAGAAATTTATTGATTATTCATATGATTGTTGCATCTGCAGAAAGAAGTTTTTCAAAATTAAAGTTGTTGAAGCCATATCTATGTTCGACGATGTCACAAGAAAGACTTAATAATTGGCGATGATAACCATAGAAAATGATATTTTGGAAAAGATTGAATATGAAGATTTGATTGATGAATTTGCTTCAAAGAGTGCTAGAAGAATATCACTTTTTATGTAAAATCGTAGAAGATTCATATTTGTTTAAGGTTGTGTTGAGAATATTATCAACATTATAAATACAATATTTTGAATTTTTAGTCTTTCCAACAATATTACTATAATAATAAAAATTATAACATTTTTTTTAAATTTAAGGGCCTAATTTTTATTATTTGTACAAGGTCTACACAATGATTGAGATGCCCTCTATATATACATTACCATATATTTTAAATTATTAATTTAATTGTTAGAAATATATATGTAATATTGTTTTGCTATTAAGGGCACTATTATCCTTTTACATTGTCTAGGTTTTTCTTTCCCTTTTTAGTTGTCTCATGCTTGTATTGGGATTTTACTTTTGCCTCCACACCTTGTAAGCTTATTGAACACATTGGTTTTCTTTCTTATATTCCTTCTTTCTCATCTATAATGAATTGTTGTATGGATCTCGTGTTGGTTTAACATTAATGATATCGCAAGCATATTATATCGTGTGTGTGTGTGAATATATTGTAATTTCTTTATATTAATCAAATTACCAAACAGGGTCTAATCTATTAATTCAAAGCAGATGTAATTTATGCCCATGTGTAATTACATATTGAATATGCAGAAAAATGATTTGATTATACTCGTACGTAACAACATAATAAACATTACAATAGATGAATTGAATTTATTATAGCCATTGAAGTTTTTCCAGAGCAGGAATGTCCTTGGGACAGCCCACGTTACTCCAATCGTTGCAAGTTACTAGATGACTTCTAGCCTTTGTCTTTTTAGTATTTTTTCTAAAAATATTATCATAATAATTATAATACTGATAAAATCAAACACCCCAACATCAAAGTTTGGAAAAGAAAGAATACCGAATTTAATATATATATATATATATATATATATATTGTTTGATCTTCAATCAAATCTCGTGAATAATTACATTTATGTATTTGTAGGTACGTAGTCTTGATAAAACGATTTTTGGATAATTATGCAGGCAACACCATGACATCCATTACAATTCAACTTATAGGAATGTATAATTAATTATTCAGTTTGTTTGTTTTTTTAATAATAATAATAATAATAATAATAATAATAATAATAATTATTATTATTATTATTATTATTATTATTATTATTATTATTATTATTATTATGATGATGATGATGATGGAACCCTTCTTGCTTCATGAACTCTGGATTGGTGGTGGAGGGACAATTGTACTAGCCCAAAGGACAATTATGACATTATTATGATCTTGTACTGAAAGTGCGGTTATCATATATATAAAACTACTTCATTGCAAATATTGTAACCATTTTGCTTGGATATCAACTCAATTATTCTCCCAATATTAATGTGTAATAATTAATTGATCACTTGATTGGCCATGTTCCCACACTCACTCCAAAGCAGATCCTCTGTTGTATTTTGTGTTACATTTAGTCTTGCATAACTAAGTTTTTTAATATACCCTAATTGAGAATGGATGAACCCTAAATAGAAAATTTAAATTAAAAAATAAAAAATATATTTTTTTTTGAAAAAATATTGAAGAATTGTAATAGGGAATGCAACAACATTTGCAACAAGTGATCTCATTTCCACTCACTCGTGCATATAAATATAATGATGTCACATCCGTTACCGTTCAACATATATATATGACGCCAATTGAGAGAAAATTCATCCTCTTGCTATAAATAAAAACTTAAATAAGAAATCATGTTTGTATATAAGAGAAAAATACAATTCTATGGCAAGAAGAGATAAAAACTTGTGCAGGAAAATTAGGAGAGATGTACAAAAAAGAAAGATAATTCTCTTAATCTTATATTACTATTATATTGGTATATGCGCAAGGAAAAATAAAATACAATCTTGCATAATGAATCCGGGAGATTTTGAAGATTAAATTGAAGCCGTACGTATAGGTTATTCTTAATGAATATATATGTGAAATTTATAGAAATATGTGATTGTACTAAAATAAATCACATTTTAATGTCTTGTTCCTATATAAGGAATTGTGCAACTGGCAAACACTAGAAAATGACGTTAACGCTCATGCTTATTTTAAATTAGGAAATGATTGATACAAGTAGCCACTGGGACTTAGTTAATGCAATTAATTGCACGTAGATCCCCAGTCCCAATTTGTGTGTATTAATCGTGTACCAAATTTTAAAATTATTTTTTTTCTTCAATTTTAATTTCTTTTGGTTTAGTATAATTTTACATTATTACTTAGGATTTATTCCACCCAATTAGAGTTTATAATTATTTTTTAATATTTAATCTTCACTTTTTAGTTAATATAATTTATTTTTAAGTTGATTATTCCAAACTTTGGCGTATATAATTTTTTAAAATTTCAACTTTTAGTCATAAATATTAATTATTATTAGTTCTAATGTAATAAATTTTATTTTTATAAAAAATATTATTAATAATATATCATTTTAATGTTGACACGCGATTGACACATAAAATGAGGACTCGAGGATCTCTACCCAGTTAATTGTTACCTGACTTGTTTCATTGCACTTGATTTGTGAGCTAACTATAGAGATATTTTTCAAGGCCATCAAATGCTTTAAAACTTTATTTTATATACACATCAATTATTTTATTCCAAAATATACAATTATACAAATCAAATTTTGTTCAAGTTGTTTTAGATATATGCGTATGTGTGTGTATACACACACACACAGAGTTATCAACGTGTTATTCGAATAAAATAATCTTATATATCTTTAATTTGACGATTTCTTATATGCATGGAGGATGAGAAGAAAATAACTAATTAATATATTGATTGAATTGATCGAGTAAAAAGAGAAGATTTCACAATCGATTTAGTACCACACACACACACTCCTATATAAAAGACATTCTTGGTTAAATTTCCACATGCATTTGTATAAGGCCGAATTCATTATATTATTAATATTAATTTCTACATGAAGCAAACTTTGGAATAAATGTTTCTTACCGCAAATATATCATAAATCCTCCCGTAAAATAAAATTACTAGCACACACTCATACAGAAATATTTATTTACAGAACAAAATATATAATATGTGATTATTTAATGGAAATATTGAAACAATATGAAGAGATAAAGATAATGAAAGTGATGGAGAGGGAGAGCGTAAATAAAAACAATTGAAAGAGAAGATCCCAATAAATTTGTCGTTCATTTCAAAGCAAGAAATTTCCTGTCCGCACAAGTGTCGCCATTTCATTTCTTAGAAATATAGGATTTAATTTATGGTACTATTTTCCTCCATTAAGATGGTTTACACATTGAATATATATATATATATATATATATATATATATCTTCTTCTTTTCTCTTTTCTTTTTTTTCTTTTTTAGTTGGAGAAGTTACACATGAACTTTCATTGTTCAAGAATTCTCGAAGGAACATTATATTGTGATTATTTTAGTCGTAGTTTATTTTATTATCTGAAATTAAGCTGGGATTTTTAATTAATAATATATAGAAGAGCCATAACTCTTTTTTATAAATAACAAAGGGCAATGTGCTTAATTATGGATTGAAACTACGTACCTTTTTCTTAATTATTGTAGTGCACTAATACTAAACATGAGTGGTTTTGTGTGATTTTAAGAGGATTATAACGTAACAAATATGAAGGGACATGTCGATTCAAGAGATGCGAAGGAACAGCACTAAATGTCATTAGGAAAATAGACGGTGTGAAATTAATGAAATGACGCTACGTACTTCATTTTATAACTCCTAAGTCCTAACATAATATATTAATTAATATTGGTTTGTAATACTTGGCACAACATATATAATTCACATTTATCCCTACTATTCCCTATTTGTCTGCACAAGTGATATTTAATGCCCTAATTCAGGGACTAATTATTTCTGTTATTACTGATCTATATATATATATATATTAAGGCAAAATCGTGTAATAGACAACGGTTCTGGTATAAACCGTTGTCTATTAAACATTTTGTCTTAGACAACAGTTCTGAATTAATAGACAACAGTATTGACATTTATTGTTGTAAATTTTCTTTCTTTCTTTCTTTTTTTTTTTTGCATTTTCCACGATGATTTAGATTACAACCATTGTATTTTAAGAAATTCTTACAATCTTATTTATTATTTTTTTACTTGAAAATTTGATATTTGTAATATTTTTTATTTTATTTTTTTATGCATAGATGGATGATTTGTAGTGTTCTACATTTGTCGCCTAAAAAAATAACTTTCATTTGTATTACACTATAATAATAATAATAATAATTTTTTATTTTTTCTATTTCAATTTCAACATTTAAAATAATTAAATAATTATATTTTTTATACATGTCATATATTCAAAAAAGCTAAATGTTCTATAATCGTGGACAATTATGCATTGTTATTTATAAAATCGTGATGTTAGAAATATTCAAATTCAATCTTTCTAACATGAATTTTCATTTAGTTCCTAAAATTTAATATTCTTTTTAGTTTATTGTAACTATACAAAATTGATCTTCTTGTCTAATTAACTAACGCATGTGCATATCATTTTATTAATTTTTAAAAATTGAACACAACATATAAAACTAAAAAATAATCATCATATTATAGATCTAAAAAAATATATATACTTCTTGTACGCCGGAACCTGAAGAGGTTACAAAAGCTTAATGTTATCAAGAGATGAAGTTCGCATCATTCAGAACTCAAAAGTAGAGTCGCACATACCGTCCGTCAAGTATTAGTATTTATCAACAAGTACCACCCCTAAAATATTATGTCTTTATGTTCAAAAATATTATTTATATTAAAACATATTACTGAATCTTTTATAAAATTTAAATCTGTTTGACAATCAATGAGAAGTCTTTACAGGTCACAGTAAATATCACAGTATTGTCTTCTTGTTAAATTAATATTTAGAGGAAAAACACGTAACCAAGTTATTTAGATTATTATTCTAGAGAAATTGGTCTTTGACTTAGTGCGGTTTGTTTTAATACAAAAGCATTAAATTAGAGGAAGAATTAGTAGCAATAATTTTGCCCTGGTCAGAATTAATGGCACCACATTTAATTATTGAATAGAACAAACTAGCATAATGTACGAACAGAGTCAACAGACACAGTATGAAAGCTTTTCTTTCATTTTCTGGGTTGTTTTAATGATCTTTTGAGCAAAGGGATCTCAGCTCGTGGGAAAACTATGGACTAAAATTTCCAAGTGTTGCCCGCTGCCCACTCAATGCATTTCACATTATAATTTCTGTTAGTGAAGTTGCCCCATATCCTTGTGGCCCATTCCCCACTCCCAACCCATTCGGATCTTGGCCCATTTGTTGATTTATCCGCCACCCCCCACCCAAAAGGCAGCCCTCTTCAAATCTCTCACACACTTCTCAACATTCTACTCTTCTCTCAAACCCTAAAATCAAGCAACTGTGCTTCAGAGCTTTATGCTCATATACTCTCTCATTCATCCCACGAATCTTCGTGTGAGTATTCTGGGATTGAGAGACGTGCAACTCTCTTCCTCGCCTCTCTCAAACCTTAAAATCAACTGTGCTTGAGAGCTCTGTGCTTCGATGCTTTCTCGTCCATCCCAGTTCATCTAGATTCCTTGTGAATCTTCGTGTGAGTATTCTGGGATTAAGAGGTGGGTAGTCGTGGGTTTGAGTCCGAAATAAAGTGGATAACAATTTTGTTCTTCCTTCTAAAAAAAAAATCTATCATGGCATGGCATCATCTGCATCAATAAACCAAGCAGATTGAACATCAGATTCAGATATGACGAGAATATCGCAGGCACAAAAATAACCCCAAATTAGTTGAAATTCCCCAATTTCTATTCATTCTTATTTCAAAGGGTACAAAACCGGAAACAAAATAACGACAGATTATCAAAACAAGGGCAACTCAGAAATCGGAGCACCGACCGTTCTTCTCCCAATCGCCGTACCGAGTCGGTTCCGGGCCGCGGGGGCCGCCAATCTCACCAGTATTTTTATTCACGAACTCATTGCCGCCTTCAATTTCTCCATCTTTAGAGTCAAGTTTCCTCTCATCCACGATTTGGTTGTGGATTTCGTCCTTATCGTTGGAAGTCCGCGACTCCTTCATTTCTGGTTTCTGATTTTGCAGAAGGCGTGACGTCGTGCCGATGAATCTGCGACTCGCCGTGTTGGAGAATTCAGATCTAGAGATCGCCGATGAGATTAGCTGGAATAGTTTGCTGGCCATTTATTGATATCTTGGATTTTTAGTTTCCTTGAGGCGATGCTGGAACGACGAAACTCTATTAACAGAAAATTTGGTAGCTGTACGGTGATGAAAACGACGACGTGTTGGACTCAGGAAGAAACACGCTTGACATTTCCAAGTAAAACCTGGCCCAATAAAAGGAGCCCAATTTCTTTAAAACTAATTTATCGACCAAAAAACATATTATCGCCTACCGGTTATGTTTATGAAAATGAAGTTTGGTAATCCAAATCCGAATAAACATGAAAAGGGAATTACTATGACATTACCCAGATGCTATTATTAGTTAAGCATTAAACAAACAGTATGTACAAATCTAGAGGAGCATATTCTGGCAGCAGTGAACTGTTAAAATCTAAACATGCCATGAACGGGAATGGCTGAGAGGCATGAACTGTTAAAATCTAATTTTTTTAAAATAAATTAGAGAATCATTAGTTATTTGTTAACTGTAATATTGAATACACAAGTTTCAATCTAAACCGTCATGAAATGGCTGAGGGCATGAGCTGTTGTTTTAAGGCCACCTGACTATCAGCTACAAAACCCATCATAAATAAAGAGAAGCATATGATATAACTGAAAAGCAGCACAGCAGTTGTAAAAAATCCAACAGCAGGGAAGTTCTTATAACATCTGTAAAACGAGATGGTGGAGGGATAGGTAACGACAGAAAAGCAACAGGGACAAATATTAGAAGGTGAGAGGTCAAAATGGTGAAATCAAAAGCATGAACAAAATGGTTATCATTTGCCAAACCCAAAGGCCCCGTTTGGTTCGGTTGATGGGATAGATAAGATTGATGAGATAATGTAGGATTGCACTGTTTGGATAAAAATAATCGTGTTTGGATTGGTTGATTGCAATTTTAATGATTTAGGATAGATTGTCAATATTATGTTTGGATTGAATGATTAGGATTAAAATGTTGGAAAATACCTAAATTGCCCTTTATATAAGATATTTATTTATAATTATTAAAGTTGATATTTTTTATTTAAAAATATTTGAAATCATGAAATTGGAATTAATCGATGCACAAAAATAATTTACCCAATTTTGAGAAATAATGAACGAATCAAAAATAGTTTCTTCTTCAGAAATCATGTTTTAATTACATATTAATTAGTATTCACATTAATATTATATTTATATATCAATATCCTCATAATTATTATTAAGTTGAAATTATGATTTTTATGGTAGAAACTATGAATTTGTGAACAAAATTATGCAATTTCATAAACTTTTCATTATTAATTTGAAATATTCAAAAATAATTTAGATAAGGATAATTAAGTAATTTTATGTTGATTAAAAAGTGGGATGGAAATAATCACCCCATTTTTGGGGTGATTAGTTATCACTTAAATGGGTGATAGGAGTCCGGGCTCATCATCAATACCGGGCTCCTATCACGCGAACCAAACATTTGATTAGGTTTGATTATATTATCAATATAGGCTAATCACACCTAAACCCACGAACCAAACACCCCCAAAGAATATAACTGCACAAGGATCTGATCAGGTTGAAAACAAAAGGAAGCAAACTGAACGCAGAACATAAAAAAGAAAGATGCACCAAAAACAACTTTTCCCCAAACTATCTCTTTTTCATTAGTTTAATCTCCATTCATAGAGCATATAAATTATTGAATCCTGAGCATGATGAAAATATTATCATGTAAGAATTTGTCTCAGGAATACATTATAAAGGTACCTACACGTAGGATTAAAAATGGAGAAAAAAAATTATAACACTTTTAGAAACAAGGAAGAGATCCACCAAATATTAAAAACACCACATGCTCGATCACAGCATGTGAAGCTTCAGGATAAATTCTTATAATAATTTGACAACCATGTTATTTTGATGTTTTACATATATACTGTATAACAGCCTCAGCCTGCTATTTAGATAAAATATAGCTTAAGAAAATATAGCTTAAGAAAAAGGTACCCAAGGTAGCATAAATAAGTAGATGCAGAACAATCACTCCAACATTTATATGATGAGAAACACTAATAACCTTAAAACCAAGGCATGAACCGCAATTTTGTGTGTGTTTGTGTGTATGAGAGAGAGAGAGAGAGAGAGAGAGAGAGAGAGAGAGAGAGAGAGAGAGAGAGATTTTACAAGGTACTTGAATTGTTATGGCAGGTTCACAATATCTAACCCTAGGTACAGGCTGCAGGTTTATCAAAAAGAACTATCATATATAAAATATTGAACGATCCTGAAACTCAAGAATAGGAATAAGGCAGTAAAGGCAAATAAAGGAAATCGAGTCAAAATACTATGTATACAACTGTAACACGGAAGTCATAAAAGATGAGAAAGAGGGAAACTTTATTTAATGGGTCAATTTATTGTAGATTACTATCTTCAGATTATATATTATGTAAAAAGTTTAATAAATCTAACAAATTAATACGATTGCTCACAAAGCATTGGGAACATTAGACTATCACAAATTCACAAGTACAAAATTATGTGATGTCACCCATGTCCGATGATTATCCCCTGGGAAGGCTTCATGTATGTTTTCTTTAAGGTACAAATTAGGGACAATGGGCAGGCTCATGCAGCTCAAGGCCTAGAAAACTCAGCTATTTGGTTGGTCTACAAGATGGTATTTTAGTTATTTCGTATCTACACTGGATCACATGGGTTTTAAGTTCATACCATCTGGTGTAAAGGTAACGTATCTACTTTTGAAAATTTCAGACGTAGACTTTCTAAATCCTAGCACATTTCCCCACGGTTCAAACACAAATAATACGCCTTTTCATCCAAATTATACTCTTTTTCCATCTTTTCTCGACACAGTTGTGATATCAACCCAAGAAAAGAAACTAATCTTCTAAATCGGAAACCCTAGAACTATCAAAACTCTGGTAAATAAACCAAGTAAAATAAATGAAAAAAGAACAGAATAATAAAAATTATAACTAAAAGCAAAAAAAAAAAAAATCAAACACAGCATAGCACCTACATTCAGTAATAATGCCAAAGGCTAAAAAAATATAAAGCATAAAGAATAAATGGAAACAAAAACCATTAATATTCTGCATACAGCACTAAACCACATCAAGCAAGACGACAACTTTATAAGAAAACAGAAAGCCTTAATTCTAAACTGAATTCCCACGACCCAAAACTATAAAACCGAAACCCTAGTTCACAATCCCAAAAATAAAATAGAAACAACGAAAACCCTAAATTACCGAATCCACAACCAATTACACTTCCAAACACAAAGAACCCAATCTCAATTCAACACAAAACAACAAAAACACAAAAACGCACAAATAGGAGGGCATACCTTACACAGAATTTGGGGGTTTTTTCACAGAGTACCTAGAGCGATCGCCCGCGAATAAACCCCCCGTGAAATACAAATTCCGGAACAAATTAGGCTCTGCTTAGTGACGTGGAAATGGGGGAAACGAAAAATTGTGGAAGAAATTCGAGCAGCTTAAAAAGCTCGTTAATGGAGGGAAAATTGGGGAGGTGATCGTGTGTTGGCGAATCGGGAATCTGGACTGTGGGAGAATACTTGCGAGGGGTATTCAATTGGCTTCCTCGGTCTATGCCACACGTGGCACCATATTAGTGGCTGCTGTAGTGCGCCAAAAAAAAATTCCTTTTCTTTTTTCCTTTTTTAAGGGGAGTTCGTAAGTTGGAATATTTAATATTGGGGCAAACTTTATATATAGACAAAAGTAAATAAGGATCGGGAAAAAAGGGCAAGATTCAAAACATAGTAATTTTATAGGTAATTTGAGTGATAAATGACTAGTATACCCTTAAGATAGTTTCTTTATTATTCATTCTAATATGCCACTTTCATAATCAAATGGAAATAGTCCATTACGACCATATCAGGCTCATCATGCTTCCGTAAATCAAATACATTGAACTATAAACCAAATTCATACCTTTTTGATCGGAATGTTGCCGGGTAATCCGCCGGATTTTTACAGGCCT
Source organism: Perilla frutescens (assembly GCA_026008535.1). Lineage (NCBI taxonomy): Eukaryota > Viridiplantae > Streptophyta > Magnoliopsida > Lamiales > Lamiaceae > Perilla > Perilla frutescens. Next base: position 34,961,160 of record BRKX01000020.1, on the reverse strand, counting down.
TGCCAAACCACACGATCGCAACCTATGGTTTCCAGACACGAATTCCTTCAGTAACAAACAGCACAACCCTCGTTCGTTTCCTATCCGGGGTATACAATACTCCTTTGGTTTATAGAAAATATATATGGTAAACAAAAGTGATGAGCAAAAGCCTTGATTTTATTTAGGAATAATAAAACATTTATTATAATAAGTAAATCTCCTTTTGGAGAGGAGACAAACTTGTTTAGCTACATATGGTAGCTAGAATCCTTACCACGCTCATAAACTAAGAACACTCAAAATATTATAACTATTACAATTTTGAAGAAAGATAGGAAAATGTTCGATGCCCTCTGCTTCCTTCAGTTTCTCGTTTTATAGAAGGGGAATTCTTCTATTTCACCAACTCCATTATTTAGCTCCGCAATTCATGTGAGTGGCCCTTTCTGCCGACACTTCCTTTTGAATTAGTGGTCGGGCCCGGTTCCCTTTATCCTCAAGTGAAAGTGGTTGTGGGTGGAGGTACCCACAATTAATGGCACCATGTGCCTTTTGTGTTGGACCACTCAGCCTTTGTCGTTTGGTGCTAGTGGCCTCTTCTTTTGGGTCACATAATCTGTAATCACATGTCTCCACCTTCACTTGTCGGGAAACTACTTTTTTGGTGGGGCTCTTGGCATCCTTACTTTCGACATTTGATGCTTATCCTCCCCAGCTTGCTTTCGTTCCATCCTTGGACGGAACCCTTTTCCGAACTCTGGCTCCTTCTGGTTCTAGCAATCCAAGCATACTCGATTGTCCCATTGCCCAAAATGAGCCATGTTGCAGTACTTGCGATGGGTTTCTTTGCCTATAGCAAGCTTGCTCTCCCATATCAAGGACCTTTTCTTCTCGAACAGATCCTCAGCAAATCTCGTTGTTCTCCCTGTCATGGTATTTAACAGGAATGACCCATTCGCAGAATTGTGGAAAAACTTGAATGGGAACTTGACTTTGTCCATCTCAGTGAGATAGACCCATAATCCCCATGTTCGCCTAGTCGATATTTGATCTTTCTGTAATGGAGGCGATTAGTGGGATTTCTTCAGATGAGGTTCTAATATCACCCCATTTCCTGGAATCTGGCCTTTGAAGCCTTATGTAGTGAAAGGCCTCATGATTCCCTTTTTCTGTTGGTTCCGGAGCAGCACTGATGAAGTATAGCTCAAGAACATCTCCTCGGCTAAGCAAATCATTATTAGCCCAGGACTCTTGCACATCTTCCTGTATCCACTTTGGTAGACACTTGATTTCTGGAAAGCCTGGTGACATGGTCTGAATTGAAGCTAATGCCCCAAAATCATACCATTGCTTGACTTCGTGTGGATTGGTTCCTGGTAACATCCACACCCTTGGGTACTTTCCAGAGATATCAACTTTTATTTTAGACAGATTGATTCCCTGTCTAGTATAGAGCTTCTCCCAGTTAGCTTGATAAACCTGCCAAGGTGAAGCTTCAGACTTGTTAGTATTAATCTTAGAGGTACCCGTCATGGGTCTAAGGTTAATCTCTCCCTCTTTAACCCCAGAGGTGCTGGGTTGACTTGATGGTTCAGAGTGTGATCCCTGACCCTCAATTTTCTCTTGTGCCTGTGTTTCTTTAGAAATCACCGGCTTAGAGCTCGTGTTAGGGGTATTTGAATTCCCTACTTCCGTTTTACAGGTCGGTACTGCTAACTCTCCTTTCATCAATGGTAAGTTGATGACCCGGAGGAGGGGTTCATGCATAGCTGACCAGAGTTGCCCCTGAGTGTTTACACATGCTCGTATTCTCTCGTTGACCTTGTTCTGGTCTGCTTGTTGCATTCTTCCTGCTTGTTCAGCATGAAGAACCAGCTCATTCCATTCACGATGAAGCAACTCTATGTTTTCAGTGAAGTGCCTCTGCGCAATCATGATGGCATCGACTTCAATCGCTTCCATCTCTTGTTAGGAAATCTGCAAGAATATTTTCATGAGATTTTATCACAATAATGTCAAATAAGTAATATTGACATTCAGCTTGCCATCTTATTAGTCTAGCTTTCTCAGGTTTAGATTCAATTTTATTTTTCAAGAAAGCTTTAACTTGTGTGTTATCAACTTTTAGAGTAAACTTCTTTGCTAAGAGAAACAGAGGCCATTTTTTAAATCCCTTCCGAACTGCAAAGAACTCCTTTTCATTGATATGCCATCGAATGGTCTCGCTATCCGAAAAGAGACCATTGCAATATCTATAGGGCTCCTCTCCGTTGGGTGTGATCTTTGTAAGCACGACTACCCACCAATGATCACTTGCATCTGTATAGAGGATCAATTCATCCTCATCTTGTGGTATAGCCAATTTTGGGAGATTTTTGCATATCTCCTTTAGCTTCCTGATTCCTTGTTGATGTTCGTTTGTCTATACAAACGGGGTATCCTTCTTTAGAAGGTTACTGAACACCTTCCTGTGTTTTGCAAGATTTTTTATAAAGATTCCTGCAAAATTGACAACTCCTAGAAAACTATGCAGTTGCTTCTTTTCTTTAAGGACATCAGGGAACTTCTGCACCTTTTCTACAATATGATTTTGCAGAATGATTCCTGATTCATCCACCTCGATTCCCAGAAATTCCATCTTCCGGGTAGCTATTACTGCCTTCTTTTCTGATAGCACAAGGCCCTCTTTATGACAAACATCTGCAAAGATCTCCAGATGTTTGAGATGTTCTCACTACCAAAAAACTCTCATACATAACACTTCATACATAACAGATATTTTAAAAATCCGTTATCTATGAGCGCATTTTTGGTATAGATAACGGATATTTTAAAAATCCGTTACGAGAGAAGTGTTATCTCCGATCATATATAACGTTTTCGAGTCTTGCGTTATCTGTGAGTGTTATATATTATTCACATTTATAACGCTCATTTCGTACCGTTATGTTTTGTGTTATGTTTAAACACATTATATAATGGTAACATTTACCGTTATGAATATCCGTTATGTATATATATAAAAAATAAATATTAATTTAATTATACTACAATTAATTTAATAAAATGAAAAGATTTGGACACTTCCATCCCGCTCAATTATTTATTTTCCTTGAAAAAATTCTTAACTTGGCGCCCAATCCCCTCTACATACTCAATCCTTTCTTTCTCCCAAATATTCAAAAATCGATTGAAAATCCATCAAAACCCATCTAGGGTTTCTCAATTCATCCTTGGTGGCGCCGGTGTATGGGCTCATTCCAGCAACGGGTTTCGAGCTCCAATGGCGCGAGAGTCTTCTCTTCACAGGAAATCAACTTCTCGTTCATGGTGGCGGTAAGGGTTGAAGACATTTTAGTCATGGCGACGTGTAGTCGGTGTTCCTCCAGAGGTTTAATTCTTTTGTTGGACTTTTGATTCACTGTCAAAGTGTGAAGAACCACGCAAATCGCAAAAAAGTGAGTTTCGGTGGCGGGTAGGGTTCCGACTATAGTCCGTAAACATACTCGTGTTCTTTATAGACCTGGAATGTTTGGTGGAAGATTTAGTATGTGACCATATATATCCTTTTCTCCCTTGATAATTTAAACACAGAATCTGCCTCTCTTCATATTTCAAGTTGTTGATTTATTTGGTTTCACAGGGCTGTAAATGTTATCTTCATTGTGGGATGCCCTACCTCAACCTCATGCTCTAGGTCGAAAGTTCCAGACCTGCTTATGTTTCAAGATTTGAATGCTCAATAGATGCTCTTAATGTTTGTAGATAGTGCGATATCACAGTTAACTTGATAGGATCTTCAACTTAGGTTGTATGATAGTGCGAAGCTTGCTAAAGACTTTCAAACTACCTTACAAGAGTTCCAGAAAGTGCAGCAGCTTGCATCTGAATGTGAGTCTAAATTTTCTCCTATAGTTCATCCACCGCCCCCTATAACTATGTAAGAAGCTCAAATGGTGCTTGTATAGTGTTATCATATCAACATGCTAATGCCTATGTTTGCTGCAAGTTCTAGCTCTGATCAATATACAGAACCCAGCTCGCAAAGGGAAAATGAGTGATTTCTTATGGAACATAAGAGGTATGTACGTACGTTTGCTACTTTTCAGATGGTATCCCATTTCAGCTTCAAAAATATATCATGTATGCATATTTTATAAGATGTTCTTTTATGTGCTTTTGAAGGGCTTAAAAATGATGTCAACTAGGTATTTTATACAGAAAAGGCTCTTTAGGAGCAATTGTTCACTTTCAGTTAATGATCATCAATTAGTGGCATTTTGTAAAACATATGTTTGCCTTTCCAGAGAGGAGCTATTATTGGACAATGATGTTGCATTGAATGAGGTTGTAATTGAGGAAATAGAGCAAGGAATTGAAGAGATTCAGGGTCAAATTAGAGAAGCAAATTAAATTTTTAAGGACCTTGCAGTTTTAGTTCATGAGCAGAGTGCGACTATCGATATAGTTTCTAAATCTAATCGACAAGCTTTGGCTATTTAAAAACCATTATGTTTTATGGAGCATACTTTCAACAAATGACATTGAACATAATGTGGAAGCGTCTGGTGTCTCAACGACCCAAGCTAAGCTGCAGCTCTCCAAAAGTGGAAAATCCAAAACCTCTTAAGTGAGTGGAAATCAGCTTTATATCAAATAGTGGCATTTTTCACTTCAACCAGAAATAGAATGATGAGAAATGTAGTGAAAAGTGTTTTTCAGGAGAGAGACAAAAAAATATTGGGAGTTATATGTTGTACTTGTATGTACATAGCAGCAACAATATGTGTGAAGTATATATATATATATATATATATATATATATAGCTGAAGCTTCGCAAGACAAATCAAAATGGTGTAACTTCAGTTCCTCTTTTCCTTTCTTTTCTTTGTTCTCTTTCTTTTCTTTATTTTTTCTTCTACTTTATTTGGTACTTTGCTTCCTTCTAATTTAAGTAGTGGTTTCTTAAATTACTTTTGCTTCTAATTCTCTTAATGAGATATTATCTTAATCTTTAATGTACAAATGCAGAATGTGCATCTCTATTGAGCATCCCTCGTGGTAAATGGTATGCACCTATTGCCAGAACATGTTTCAAAGAGAAAAAATTGTTGAGTGGAATGCCAATGCTGTCGCAGCTGGGAGAGTGTCCGGTATTGATCCAATTGAGCAAATAACAAATCGTTGCATTCACACTGTCAAGAACCCAGAAGAAGCAGAGGTTATAGCATGTGTGATCTGCAGGTAACATCCGTTAACAAATACGTTGAAGAAACTTATGAACTAAAATTGCACATATTATATTTGTTGACACTTAAAATTTGTTGGTATAGTATAGATTCATTCTGAAAGCATTAGTCCGAGAGAGAGAGAGAGAGAGAGAGAGAGAGAGAGAGAGAGAGAGAGAGAGCTGTGAGTATCATATCATGGTATTTCATGTGCTTTTCCAACTTAACTTTTGTAGTTACAATAATTGGATAATACCTAATTCTTGCAGGCTGAAAAATAGCGCATGGTTTTGGACATTAAAGTGAAATTGCAGGTCTGTTCTCTTAGCTTTATTGGATTTCTTTTTTAGTATCCTTGCGTTTAAACTCAGTCCCATGGTTTGCTGGTTTTACATTTCATAGAATCTTTATTGATTTGCTATTCTTTGGTAATTTTAGTTCTGATATAATGTAATATCTGTTCTTGAATGTTTTATCATAAACTTGGTCATGACATTTTTGCAAAATAGGCTAAAGCTCAGGCCATAAGTATATGATATGCCTAAAAAATTAGTTGTAAAAATTTTGGTGAAAAAGATAATTTCTTTTCAGAAGTGGGTATGTTTGGGGTTTACCAAGAAATTTAATGGATTTTCACATAACTAATGATGACTAAATTGCATAAGAGAACATGCATATCTTGTTGTGTTTCTAGCCAATAGTTCCTTCCAGTTTTTTATGTTAGGCTGCAATTTCTAATTTCTTATTTACTTATTATTATTATTATTTTATTCCGATACTATACTCCATATTAGTTTCTTTCTGTTTTTGAAATGCATTTTTCTTTGTATTTTAAACAAGACATTTACTTATGGCATCCTTTTTTTTTCATTTCTCTCTCAGGTTTTAGCAAATTCTTCAACGCAAAGCTGACTCTACCTGACTTTACTTTCTTTGAGTCTCGTTGGATGGGCAATCATGCAACTAATTAATGTTATACAGGTGATGAAATTAGTACTAAAAAAATGTTGTTGTAAACTGTTCTCGTTCAATTTTGTTACTATATTGTCATGTATGTCACAAGTCCTAACCTTGCAAAACACCTTTGTTTTGATCGTTTTATGGTGCTTAGTCTTGCTTTCTAATGTTTATCGATTTTGTGACTTTGCTATCTCAATAAAAAGGCATGCTAAAATGTAATGCTATGTGCAATTACTTCAGCTATAGAACTAAGGCTCAGATAAGTATGAATAGAATGTAAAGCGCAAGAATAGGATTTAAGTTAAATGGTGAATATTCTTAAGATCATATTTTCTGCTCTGTGCATCTTTATTGTTAAAATAAGCAGAATATAAGGTGCTCCATTAATATGATTAGTTGTGCATTTGCAAATGTATATTTTTCTTAAATTGTTTAAATGAACTAATATTATTTATGTATTAATTACAAGAAGGCCACCCTTGATTTTATTTTTTATTTTGTTCGTAAATTGATAATATTCTTAAGGGTTTTTTTATTCTTCTGCGGTGCATCAATATATATGACTATAGAGTAGTCTCGAAAAAGTTCACATATTTTTTCTTTTAAAAGTAGTATTGTGATAATTAATTGTTACCACTTACTTCTCCAATCGTGGCAGATTTATAGTTGAGCAGTTGAGTTGAATGGGCGCTTCTCAATCACCGAAAAAGTTGTTCGGATCGAAATGGCTAGCAATATATATGTTATCTTTTTTTGGACATTAGTACGATATAAACATGTGTAGAATGTTGACTATATTCAGATGAATGTATGAATATTTTTTGAATTAGATATATGATGATTTATGGGAATTTCAGTTATTTTTATTGTTTTAGAATTATTTTAATTGCTGAAAATCTATAAAAAAAATTGTAGCAGGCATACATAACAAAACTAAAAATATTTAATAACGGTAAAAATCTGTTATGTATCAAAACATACATAACGTAAAAAAGCGTTATCTAAACTACAAATAACGTTATGCATTAATCAATGTGGTATATTTCATAACGGAGAAAAATGAATTTTCATAACGGTAAAAACCGTTATATATAACAGTAATAGATCACGCAATGAAGAGTGTTATGTATGAAAAAAAACCGTTATGTAAACGTTCATAGATAACGGAGATAGTTAAACTTTCATAGCGGAAGAAACCGTTATGTATGAGAGTTATAGATAACGTAATATCCGATGTCATGTTTGTTGCTACAACCGTTATGTTTAATAACATAGATAACGGATATTATTCCGTTATGTATGAGCGCAGCATAGATAACACCAGTATACGTAACAGAGCTTTTTTCACATACATAACGGGTAAAATCCGTTATCTATGAGCGTTTTTTTGGTAGTGTCTTCTATACTCTTTGATGCGATTAGAATGTCATCAATATAGACAAACATACAAGAGAAATAATCTTTAAAAAGATTATCCATCTTCCTCTGAAATATTTGGGGTGCGTTAGCTAACCCCATCGGCATTGCATTCCAAACATAATGCCCTTGTGGTGTTGAAAAGGCCGTAAACCTTTTGCTTTCTTCTTCCATGCGAATCTGGTAGAAACCTGACTTGCAATCAAACTTAGAGAATATCCTAGCATTCCGTATGCAGTTAATAAGATGTTCTCTACTTGGGATAAAATATCCATCAAACTCAAGAATGTCATTAATCCCTTTGTAATTAATGACTAGCCTTGGTTTACCTCTTTTAATCTCACCATGATTCCTTACTAAGAATCCAGGGCTGCTGTATGGCGAATTCCCTGGTTCAATCAGCTTGAGATCAAGGTGTTCTTTGATGATTGCTCGCATATCCTTTTTTGATCTTTGATGTTCATCAGGATAGGCTTGTATCTAACGAACTCAAACTCTTTTCCAGCCTTAACCTTCAAGGTTGCTTTGAGTTGGTTCTTTCCCCACCAAGCCAGCGGATTTTCATTATAGTTTCTAGCTATTTTCCGCTTGACATCTTCGAGGGATATCTTTGCTTCTTCCCTAATATCTCTATGTGATATTAAAGAAGCCTTGAGGATTTGGATCTCCTGTTCTTCAAGATCCTTTTCCCTACGAAAACTCAGAACTACTTCTCCGAATTTTCTTTTGTCTTGCATTTTTGGGTGTCGAAGATGTCCTTCATCACCATGCTTGCTGCGAAATTGTAGTGGCATTTGTCGATTGAATGCCCCTTTTAGCCCCTGGATAATGATCTTATGATCACAGATCGTCGTAAAGATCAGTCTCCGGTTGGTATTGTCTTGCATATACTTTCTGAACATTTGTAGGAAATTGTTTCCTAACAAAATGTTAGCCCCTGTATCATGAAAATAGATTGGTGGAGTTTTCACCTTATACCATGGTGTATCTCCTGCTCCTCCAATCAAGATTTCCGACTGCTTCACTCCCTTAGATAGGAGCAAGACTCTTTTTGAGAAATCTCTTCATGTAATTGGATTTAAATCTTCTTCCAATTCTTCTGGGAAGATTCCTCTTTTTGCAGTACAAATTCCTGCTCCTGAGTAGATATAGGCTGCAAAGTATTCAGCCTTATATTTCTCGTATAACATCCCTACTGAGATGTATATGGAGAATGGGCTGGTCATATAATCACCAGTTGTTTTCCATTAAAGGTGATCATCATCACATCTTCCTTCAGCTCCCATGGCTTGAACCTTTCTAAGAAGTCAAGTCCTAAGATTAGGACTCTTGATTCTCTTCCGGCTCTTCCTCGTACTTCCATTGTCATAGCCTCTATATCGAGAGTTCCCTTATAGTGGCCGACTTCTGGTTGCTGTAAACAGTACAGGACGTCGCAAGGAAAATTATTTTCCCATCTTGTACTGTCAAACCTTGTGTCGATCTCTCTTCAACCTTCTGGGCATTTAATTTTTATTTTAACTTGCCTTGGTCGTCTGAGATCTCCTTGGAAGCTTCCTCTTGAGGATTGAGTCCATGGCTCGGTCACAATCCTATCTCTTTGGAATGACAGTCTTTTGCCTTCCAACTTGAGACTCTCATATTATTTCAACAATGGTTTGTCTCCTACTCGAATATTTATCTCTTTTGGTAGCGGCATTTCTGATCTGTCTGGGTGGATTGCATGTGCCACCTTTGAGAATACATCCGGTATCTTGATGAACTGCTTTCCTAGAAATAAATCTATGTGGTGTGAATTGGAAAGCGCATAAGACACCTGATATGTTAAAGAAAACAGTTAATTTCCCTCGTAGCTGATATCCTTTCTTTTGAAGTCTTGGTACAGCGTCAGGGCTCGACTGAAATCTCTATCTTTCAGATAATAAGATATTTTTGGATAGATTACCCCTATAGTCTGCTTGGCACAGAGATTTCCTGATACAGTTCCTAATAAGGAATCTCTGTGATTTTTGATACGCTTATCGCATATTGCAATATCAATGGGCGTATCAACACCTGCGGGTAGTGCGGATTTGAGCACTATCTGGACAGCCCCGATGTGGATCCAGGATATGGTATCCTTTATCTCTGGCCTCATCCTTCCCAACTCTTCTTGAATGTCACTGTATGGAATCAGTTGTAACTCAACTTGATTCCTTGTAAGCTCTATAGGAAGCGACATCTCTCTTCTGGTAATCTTATAGATTACATTGTGCTTCCTGCTTTTCAGACTAAAATTGCGGAGCAATTGATCAATCTGTCCGGCTGAAAAGCCTTGATATCTTTGGATATTAAGGCTCTTGTTCATGATTTTGTCAATCATGCTTTGTGAGATAGTGGTTTGACTGAAATATCCAGTTTCATCCACTTGCTCTTGATGAAAAACCTCAGCTCCAGTCTGATTCAGAGTCTGATCTCCCATCAATACTTTCATTGCTAAATACTTCTTCTTCTTCGTATATACTCTCATCTGAGGGTATATCCTCGAATTGGTAGACTTGTACCAAGTCTTGGTAGTAAACCGCTTCCTCGATGTCTGGTGCACCTTCGAAGCTTTTGACTCCTCTCTTTTCTGGACAATCTATCGAAATATGTCCTCTTGCACCACAAGTCCAACAGTTGCAATCTTTAAAACTTTTATTTGCCCTCGTATGGGCTCTTCTGAAATTTTTCCTTGCGGGAGTTCGACTTGATGAACTTTGTGATGTCCTGTCTCTGGAAGGACCCCTTCTTTGTCCAGATTTGTAAAATCTGGCCTTTTGCCTGGTCCATCTGCTCCTCGGTTTCCAGCTCCTTTTCCTTGAGAATTCTTCTTTGGCATAAGGATGAACTCGGTGTTTCTTGTTCTTCCATGGCCTTTGAGATTCTTCTCCAATGATGGTCGGCAGATCATTGGCTGTGCAGTCAAGAGGGGAATATTTATTCATCCTCTTTAATCTCTTGTAATTCTTTTGTAGAATGGCCTGTCCGCACCATTCAGCTAGATTTTGTTTGACAAAAGACATTCTCCTCCCAACATTGTCAGGATCTCCTGGAATGTATTCTTTAATGAACATTTCCTTCTAGGGACTCGGGAACTTCGTGAAGAAAATCTCTACACAGACCCTTTCATCCACATCTGAATTCCATTGGTAGATGTGGTATAACTTGAAGAATTGGTCAATTGACTCCTTCTCCATGTTGTTCAGCCTCAGGTTTAAAATAGCCTGAGAATAATTCTTCCTCTTTTCGGAATCTGCACTTCCGAAATTGTCTGTTCCCAAAAAGGTGAGCTTAAACCAGAAAGCCATTCTATCCACGATCTCCGTGTATGAGGCTGGCTCCAAGGTTTCTTCTTTGACTGCTGGTGCAACTCTTGACCATAACGTTTTGGCTACACTCAACAAACTCATCTCTAGCAGCTTGATGAATCCCTTCTTTTCTAGATCCAACGTTCCTGCTGCTATTCTCATCGATGATGACCAATCATCAATAATTATATCGATGTCCTTGAAGTCAATCTCATCGATATTGAGCATGAGTCCATACGGATGTATGGGATCAAGGCTTGTTTTCCCGAGAGGCGTATCTCGGAACTTAGGGATCTATTTCCTCACCCTAGTTCCTGTAAGATTGTTCATATTGGGCCTCTCTCTCCTGTGTTGATCTCCAACATGAAAGTCCTCGTGGGCTCTCATGAGAACGTCTTGTGCTGGGCCTCCTTCACGTTGCTGTTGGGCTGGTGGCCCCTGCGGTACTTGTTGTTCCGGGGGTACCTGATGGTATCCTCGGGGAATTAAAGCCCCATCTCCTGTATTCATCTTCAGATCTACCATCTTCATATTGGCAAATGACTCTGCCAATTCTTGTAGATCTTCCAATTCTATCCTTTCGGAGGACGTCATTCTTTGATTTGTCTTAACAATTGGCAAATCCTTTCGTCCTTCGATTTCTTGGGTTCTTCTTTGGACTTTGGTGTGAAATTCACTTTGCCAAAGTTGATGGGTTTCCTTCTACTAGAACATGTCTGATTTAATTCTAGTGTCTGGATCTTCTTTTGAAGTTCTAACAAGATGGTTAGAATTTCATCTTGTTTTATAGAAATTCGCCTTACTTCTTGTGGTACTCCATACGTGTGATTTCCGTAATTTTGTACCGTCTTCTGGATCTCTCGTAAATCCTCCGAGATTTTAGATGTGTCTGCCACGATCTCTTTAAATCTGGGAGTTATCTCGTAGTTTCTTTGTTCCATCAACCGTAGTTTTGGTGTGCCCTTTGTTGATTGTTCATTAAGTCGCATTGTAGCAGATTGTTCACCATTAACAAGTTCATTTGAGCTTGTCTTTGGGAAATACACTGCTCTATTTCCTCCAGACTTTACTCCGATAGGAATTTCTTTTCGTATTGGCCTTTCCAGTAGGTTAGCCTCTCCTGGTGACTTTCCTCCAGTTCCTTCAAAATTTGAAGGTACCTTCTGAAATAAAAACATCTCGAACAATTGTTCGGATCCATATTTTCTGGGTGTCTCCTCCGTTAGGATATTACTTTTAATAATAAATAAATTATTATTCCTAAATAAAATTACCTAGGCTCTGATACCATTTTCATGTAAAGTGGCAAAATAGAATTAAAACAAAGAAATAACAAAGAAATACCATCCAAACACCAATTAGGACACTTTAACAAGTGCCTTTTTAGCAAAATGGATCAAGGTTGAAAAGTCAATTTTATACAAATTGTCTATTTTTCCTTTATACACTAAAACTTGTCTCTTTTTCCCTTTTTCACAATAGTTTTGTCTATTTTTATATAATAACACTTTAATATTTTGCTTCACCCAGTGTACAAATGAAAAAATAAATTAATAATCGAATGATGTGGCGATTTTATGTACAAATTAAATTAAATTCATCTGATATACAGTAACATTTCTTTTGATCAAATTTGATATAGTTTTTTAGTGACATATCTAAAGTTTAAGATGTATTTTAAGTTTTTCTTATCATTTACTTATAAGTGTGATAAATTTTGTCCCATATTTTTGTAGAATATACAAATCACCACATTGATAGCGTATAAATCTCATTTGAAATCGCCTATTGCATATTTGGTGTTCTGTTCTCTATTGCACGCTTGATTTTTTTTTTTTAATTTTTTCTTTGATTTCATTTTACTATACTTTAGTTTAATTTTACACTTATTATTAATGGTTCATCTTGTCCAATTAGAGTTTAATATAATTTTTTAATATTTAATTTTTCAAATAATCAATTAATAACTAAAAATTGAAAATTAAATAATAAAAAATTACTACGCATTCCAATTGGGTATGATTAATCATAAATAATAATTGTAAAGTTAAACTATAACATAAGAAATTGAAATCGTCCCAAAAATTAAAAAGAAAAACTAAAAAAAAAAAATTGTGCAATAGAGAATGCAACACTAAATGTACAGTACAGGGTTCAGTTGGTATATATTTAATGTAAATTTTAAATCTCCCGTATCTAATTTATTCAAATAACCCGCGACCTAAAAAGTGAACCAGACATTCTTTCTTTCTTTTTTTTTTTTTTTTTTTGTTTGTATTTTGTAAAGGAGCACTTCCACGTTATTTGCAACATATAAGTAACTTACTTTTTTTTCAAAGACTTCACTTTTTTTTTTAAATAAATAAATTTGAACTTTATCGGTTTATATAGGTTAATTGTACGTCAATTATAGACCTAAGAATATGAAAATGATATTGAATACACTTAAATAGCAACATTCAATGCATGTGCGTATAATTATCCTCGTTGCGCATCGACTGTTTATGATGAAGATCGGTGCTTTACTAAGGCTAAATAATTTTTTTTTAAATATTGTTTCTAGCCATAATAAATTGGTTAATTAATATCTTCACTGACAAAAAAAAATGATCAATATCTTGTAGAATATTTCTTGCTTATTTTTCATTGACTTGGAAGTTAGAACATTGTTTACTTGTTGGTGTGCGACTTCTGATATCTCAAATAATTTGAGATTATTATTTTTTACCGATTTATTTAGAAATAAAATAAATCAAAGTAAATGAATTAGTAGGTGGGTATTTGTTAGGTACACCATATAGCCTTTTATATCTTTTTATTTTGAGAGTTTAATTTTTTTGTTCAAACATTTTAGTTTTTTGAGGAATTTGTTCAAACATTCTTAAGTAAAAGTAATATACGTAAAATTAGAGCATCAATAATTAGGTATATTATACAACCACCAAAGTATCAACAAACACGTTTTCAAGTACTCTTAGTTTTTCATTATTTACAATAATTATTTATTACTTGATTTTAATTTTATATATGCTGGCTCTGAAAAACTTTTGTGCTACGGAAAGGGAAAGGGAAAGGGGGTGAGCCCAAATGTGCGAAGAAATACCCAAATAAATATAAGTATTTTGTAGCCAACTAGAGTAGGTTAATATCTATAGTATATATATAATGACGACGATTTTACTGCATTTCTGTGAAGCCCTTCATGCCAGGGAAGCACTGGCTGGAGTTAGTTTTCAGAATTTAGATGCTTTAGATGCTTTTAGATCTTTGGTTGGAGTGGTTTTGATGGATTGCTTGCAACTTGTCTTTGTAAATTTTCTTTGTTATTCTTATTGACTTACGAGCAGTTGCAAATGATGCATTCGTTGCTCTTGATCTAAAGCATGCATAGAATCCAAATTAATTATAGCCTTAGACTGAAGTTGTTGATTGACATCCGTCTCTTGCATGTTCAATTTGATGGACGTAGTACGTCAACAAAGATTCTTATCAATTATTGAATTTGCCTTGCCATATTTCTTAAGCATCACCACTGTTCTAATCATAAGGGAAAATGACATTCCTTCAATAATTTATTTGCAACTCCCTGTTTTTTCTATCCTAAGTATGTGTTGGGGAGAAAGGGATATGCTTGAGCTATGTTGACACATTTTGTGGTTCATTACTTAATTTAGTTATGATAGCAAACTCCATAAATTGTGTTGCACCTTCTAAATGCGTTAAACTCGTATTATATTTGGAACCATAAGCAATGTTCCTAGAGGTCATATGAATCTGTTGTAGATGCTCGATCTTTAACAAGTCGATTGAGGGTCTGGCTAGATGATGTTATTCTGGAGGCTATAACAAAGTTGAAGGAACCTCGAGGATCTAGTCGGCTTGCAATTACAGAATACATAGAGGTACTTCTTACTGTCTTTTGATGTATATGGTTTAAGATCAAATTAACTTCAAAAATCAATCTGTTGAAAAATGAGAACAAGATGGTGTCCAATAATGTCTTGTTACTTGCTAGAGTTTTCAAGGTACACATTTTACTTTTTGAATGTTTATTCATGTAACATGTTCTGCAAGAAATTTTGGCTTCTCCCACACATTTCTGTTCGTAATTCGCATATGAACGATTTATACACATGTGGTAGACATGAAATGGGTACACAAGTCCAATGAATAATAGACAACAGTTCTGGTGTAACGCGTTGTCTATTACACATTTTGTCTTAGACAACAGTTTTTGAATAATAGACAACAGTTCTGGTGTAAATCGTTATCTATTAATTTGCAGTTAAAAAGTGTCGGATCAATACCGAATTATCAAATTTTAAAAATTTCACACCGTAAAATATACGGAGCAGTAATATTCGAAAACTTAATTTTTAAGTAAACATGCCTATTCAACTAAAAAAGAAAAGTAATTAAACATACCTATTTACTTGTAAGAAATTAAGATTTTTTTTTCTTTTTTTATCTGTCAAGGTTTTGCTCTTATAATTATTAGGCGGCCTACATACATTGAAGAGGTTGAATAGTCATCCAAATGCATACATTGTTTATACAATTTTATTGATCATATATATTACAGTTGCATCTACAAAGTTGCTATTTATTTATCTATTTATTAAAATCTTACTTACGATCGACCATGTCACAAGAAAAATTAAATAGGCTTGCTTTGATATCCAATGAACAAGAGTTGCTAGAAAATATTGATTTGAAAAATTTATAAATGAGTTTGCTTCAAAAAATGACTGGAGAAGTATCTTTAAATAAATATTTTGTAGTTTGCGTTTTGTACATGATATTATTTAAAATATTTCTGTTGTTTCAAGTTTGTTCAAATATCAATGAACACGCATGAGTCACGTGATTTTAAAGTTTTCAAGAATGCAATCTTTTATGATTTGAACATAGCAAACAAATATTTTTAGGTGCATTTTAAAGGGTAAATTACACGTTGATACCTACATTTTGGATAGTTTTTTAAAAGTAATGATACATTTTTTCAAAATTAACAAAAAAATACCTACTTTTTCAAAAATAAATAAATTCAAATATAATATTTAACCAATTTTACGGCCATGAAATCGCATGTAATTGATCTATTTTTAATATTCGTATTTCCTCAGTCACATGGAAAAAATTCATCCAATCAAATATTAAATTAAAATCAATTACATATGATTTTTAGGCCGTAAAATTGATTAAATATTATATTTGCAAAAAAAAAAAATGAAAATGTAGATAAGATTTTGTTTATTTTGAAAAAGTGCGTCATTTATGAAAAAGTACTCAAAATGTAAGTATCAAATTGTAATTTTTCTCATTTTATATGCATTTTTAAATTTTAATTTTAATTAATTAGGGGCACCATTTTTAGTGCTCGCACGGGGCCTTCAAAATCTCAGGGCCGGCCCTGATTAGGCCGCAAAGCTGGAATCACAAATTTTTTTAAGTCATACTAGTTAATGATTATTATTTTTTTAGATCTATAATATGATGATTATTTTTTAGTTTTATATGTTGTGTTCAATTTTTAAAAATTAATAAAATGATATGCACATGCGTTAGTTAATTAGACAAGAAGATCAATTTTGTATAGTTACAATAAACTAAAAAGAATATTAAATTTTAGAAACTAAATGAAAATTCATGTTAGAAAGATCGAATTTGAATATTTCTAACATCACGATTTTATAAATAATAATGCATAATTGTCCACGATTATAGAACATTTAGCTTCTTTGAATATATGACATGTATAAAAAATATAATTATTTAATTATTTTAAATGTTGAAATTGAAATAGAAAAAATAAAAAATTATTATTATTATTATTATTATAGTGTAATACAAATGAAAGTTATTTTTTTAGGCGACAAATGTAGAACACTACAAATCATCCATCTATGCATAAAAAAATAAAATAAAAAATATTATAAATATCAAATTTTCAAGTAAAACAATAATAAATAAGATTGTAAGAATTTTTTAAAATACAATGGTTGTAATCTAAACCATCGTGGAAAATGCAAAAAAAAAAAAAAAAGAAAGAAAGAAAATTTACAACAATAAATGTCAATACTGTTGTCTATTAATTCAGAACTGTTGTCTAAAACAAAATGTTTAATAGACAACGGTTTATACCAGAACCGTTGTCTATTACACGATTTTGCCTTAATATATATATATAAATAGATTATTTGTGCATCGCACGGGAGAAATAGTTGTTTATATAATTTAGGTTTCGATTTTAAGATGAAGAAAAATATTAAAATGATGTCCATTTGAGATAAGCCTAGATCAGATATAAACTTAGGTAAAGGCTTGAGTCTCTTGGATTATTAGACCTATTTTCCATATATGCCATAAAATAGCTCAAAAATATACGGGTTGCAACCATTTTCCGGGAAATACATTAACGTAGATATGTATTGTGAATAAAATTTATCAAATAAATAAATAAAAGGACAGTCATATAAATAGACATTACACAGTTCTAACTTCTAACCAAAAATAGCATTAGTGTAGAAGCAATTATTGGATGGGCTTCCACTTAAATGGCAGAAATTGTTAGAAATTTATACAAAACTGTAACGTTATGCAATCAATGACATAGGCACACACTATGTCACGTGAGCCTGTTACTATAACTTTACGACTACAGGCCCACTTTCAATATTTTAGCTAATTTTAATGTGTAATATATTTCACCAAGTGTAATACTGTAGCTGGTTGAAATATAATTGAATAAAAATTAGCTATAATCACGTCATAATTTTGATTTGCATGGCTCGATCAGTGGAATTTCAAATGTATAATTTTTACGAAATCCTCTGTACCGCAAAAATAAAAATAAAAATAAAAAGTGTAGAATCAGCTCAAAATCAATTGGGCTTATTTGTGAGATTATGAGATCAGTCCAAATGTATAAACGTGCTGGAGGGGGGGCTTTCAAAACCCAATAATCCTACCTGTATGGGTTAAAGGTTTTCAATTTTCTTTCACCAAATAAAGAGTCCTCAATTAATAAGGCAACTATATTCCATAGCAGATCAAATACTGCTGATTGAAGGCGTAATACTCGCTAAAGGTATTAAATGATATCTACACAAACATCTATCTATTAATAATATTAAAATAAAAATTATTATTGGGATCCTAACTTTTTGCGAGGACTCTTATATAGTAAGCACCTCTTTGCTATTGTTGGCCGAGGTAGCATGCCAAAGTTGTCACCTGAATTGTGGAGCCAGCCCTGTATAATAATCAGAAAATAAATGCTACGCAATTTTTAAAAATCTCATGGTAATAATAATAATAATAATAATAATAATAATAATACTTCAACGAGCTTGTTCATGTTTCGTAGATTACATTCCCGACCAGACGTCTTGTATTACCTTTATTAAAATATTAATATCAGATAAAAAATATAAAAAATCATATCCTTTGATATGATATGAACGAGATGCACTGCTAGAAAAAAAATAATGATACGTACATTTTTAGGTCAAAATTAAATATTATGATTTTTTTTCGTGATGAATTCTTTAGAAGAAAAAAAAAGTTGTAAGAAACGATGAGTAGTTGTATCCGCCAACCTAAGCTCATTAACTCCCCCTCCTAAATATCTATTAAATCTCGAGCTTTCCAAATCCGTCACCGTCAACAATTCCCAATTTCCAAATCTCGGAGAGAAACAAAAAACTCCAATCTCCTATGGCCGGAATATTCTCCTCCGTCCGACGAATCTACCTCACCGTCTACAACTGGACAGTCTTCTTCGGCTGGTTGCAGGTGTTCTACATCACCGTCACGACTCTCCAACAATCCGGCCACCAATCCGTGTACGCCGCCGTGGAGAAGCCGCTCATCCTCGCGCAGTCGGCCGCGCTGCTCGAAATCCTCCACAGCCTCGTCGGAATCGTAAGATCTCCGGTGACCGCCACTCTTCCGCAGGTGGCCTCTCGATTGTACGTGACTTGGGGAATCCTGTACAGCTTCCCCGAAATCCGAACGCATTTCTTCGTGGCGTCGTTGATGATTAGCTGGTCGATTACCGAGATAATTAGGTACTCGTTTTTCGGATTCAAAGAGGCGGCGGGATTCGCGCCGTCGTGGCTGCTTTGGCTGAGGTACAGCACGTTTCTGATATTGTACCCAACGGGAATCACGAGCGAAGTAGGGCTGATCTACAATGCGCTGCCGTATTTGAAGGAAACGGGGAAATACAGCATCAGGATGCCGAATGCGTTGAATTTCTCGTTTGATTACTACTATAGTGCGCTGTTAGTTCTCGCCTTCTATGTTCCTGGTAGTCCTCATCTCTACGGATATATGTTGGGCCAGAGGAAAAAAGCCCTCTCCAAACCTAAATCTGCGTGATCCATGGATTTCAGATTTTCAACTCCTATTTCCTCATCAAATTTGTTGTCATCTCTGTCTCTCCAGTAGTTGATTTAGCCTCTGCTTTGTAATCATTCAGGATTCCTTCTTTTCTAGTGTTTTTTACTTGAATGCAATGGAGTTCAGCTTCACATCTTGCCTTTGCTGCTTCTACTTTTTGGTAACCTTGACAATAAATGCTACACTCGACATTTGATTATTGATAAATATAGGTTCAATTGAAGTAGGCATGCCTTGTTAATTGAAGATACCTACAACCCTAATAAAAAAAAGGTCATTTTTAGCTACATAGGCGGTTCTCGTTTAAGTTTATTTTGCCACAAACCCACTCACCAAATAAGTTAGTTAGGACACCTAAACACAGAAAATTCAGGAGAATTCTACCAGCACAGATTGCACCGATGGCCTAATCAGAGACTGGACTAGATCCAATCATGACTTCTTCCATTGCATTATCGTAGTCCTTTTTCCATCCTTGATATAATTCGGGATTTTGTTGATGATTTCAAGGATTATAAAAGTAATTAAAAAAAAAGAGACATTGAACATGCAAATAAGACATGAATGAGAAATCTGTATGCAGGACAAGATAAATACATTTCTCATACAGTTTCATTTGGATTATGAGATCTGGCAGATGGATGTCAAGACGGCTTTCCTAAATAGAAGTCTTGAGGAAAACATTCACATGAAACAACCAGTCTTGAGGAAAACATTCACATGAAACAACCAGAGGGATTCATTGCTAAGGGCCAAGAGCACTTGGTGTGTAAGCTTAAGAGATCCATTTATGGATCCTTCAACAAAATTAGAAAAAAAAAATCAAATAAAAACGACATGCGACAGAATTTCTAGTAATTCCTAAGGTATCCATCAATCAAATTTAACATAATTACGTAAGAGCAATCATGAACAATGTAGAATTGCTAAAAACAAATATTAACATGATTTGTATATAGTTAAAATGCAGAATTAGAATAAAAGTAGAAGCTTTATGAATAGAGAGAGCCAGCCAGAGCAATTACTAATGAAGAAATAAGTTAAAATGAATGAAGAGTTAAAAACACTGAGATGAGGAGAAAATCCAAAGCACAAATAAGCTGAATATTGATAACTGATGGAAAAAAAATATTTGAAGTGAACACCGCATGTTTAACATTCTCCAGAGGCAAAATTAAAACTAAAAAGAAACACAGTTCTAATTAGACAAAACCCATTTGAAGATATAGTAAAAGGTAACACACTTAGGTGTTAGTGGCCCTAGTGTAAATCTGCTGGCTTGAATGAGCTGACACCATTCTGATCAAGCCTCTAGCCATCAGGTCCCTAATTGCTTTCCTCGCCAATGATCCATTGATCTGCACATAGAATAATAATCCAACTCCAATCAACAACCTTTAAAGATTCAATTGGAACAATCACTTCAGGAAATAGAACCAGCAACGAATCAAAACTCAGATCCTAGGAACGGTCATGTAGAAAACAAATATTTATCCTCGAGAGAAAAACCTTTTAACAAATTGCACGCTGAACCAAATGAAACTTCAAAGGGTACCCAATATTTAGAACCAACATAGAAAGCCACTAATCGATTGGGGGGGAGCAAAATCCTAGGACTTACAATTCAGTTACAGATTAATCATACATATTCTACATTTAGTATACAATAGGAATATGAAATTATCCAAACAATGTAGATTTGACTAGCAATGAAGTAGACTACAGAGTATTGAGCCAAAAAAAACCAGTGCAACATCATGTCTGAGCATTTGCAAGATGAGAACACAGTAAATGACAGATTTAATCACAGATAAACATATTTCATGAAACACACATTAATTAAAAACAAACAATTGAGGCTAAATGTCTAAATCACATGAAATGAAAGCACAAACAAAATGCAAATTACAGGAACGAGAACAAATCAAACTAAGATATTTAACAAAATGTTAACCCTAGATCTCGTAAAACAGAAATTCAATTACCTATCCAGAATATAACAGAAACCCACATATTTTACAAGCAAACAATTAATCAAATTTATCAGTAAAAAACACATAATAGAAAATAAATTAATTACCCTGAGACGATCAGAGAGAACGGAAGGAGTGATGAGCTTGTACTTGGGTGCCTCGGTCAGCAACTTGTCGTAGGTCGCCTTATCGAACATCACCTGGTTGTTCACCTTCTCCTTTTGCTTTCCCTTGCTCCACTTCTGCAATCCAATAATTCGCATTTTCCACAGTATATTATTAACAAATTTAGATTCCGAATCCACAGAAAATTCAGCCGATAGAACAAAAAATAAAAAAGCACAGAAAATATAAGGTGCAGTCCACGACCTTCTTCTTCTGCTTGCCGCCACCGGATTTTGCCGGCTTGGACGACGGTGGAGGAGCCTTATCCTTCTTCGGCGCCTGCAAAAAAGAGAGGGGGAAATCAAGCATAAGTAACGGAAATTGGATTTTAGAGTGTGCGCGAGAGAGTAATGAATAATCAGAGGGCGGCGCACCATCGGAATGCGAGAGTACGGCGGTTGTAGAGGACGGCGGTAGGTTAAGGGCAGAGAGCGTTGCAACGAAGAGGAGGAGGCTACTTGAAAATGTCGAACCTAGTTAGGGTTTTTATGTGGTTTACACCTCCACGACGTCGTTTGTTGGGTTGGGCCGCTGTGCCGGGTTTATGTCATGGATGCAACCCGTGTAATAAGCCCATGCATTAATTATATTAGAAGTCCAGTTTATTTTGGAATTGATAGATAAATATTTACTTTGTTTTCTTTTTATTTTTTTTTAAAAATTAATTATTAGTTGTTCATATATAATTGAAACACGATACGTAGAATTGTATGAAATCAATATTTTTATACCTCTAACCATCGTATTAGTTGAAGAAGATGAACTTAGAATAAGACATGCAAGAAAGCATAATTTAAATTATTATCACTTTTATATAATATTTTTTGAGGGGCACTTTGATATAATTCTGAATGTAATTAATATTACTAGAAATTATAGTAGTACTTGTACTAGTAATAATAATAACAATATTAGTCATAAAAGTAATAAGGTTGTATCGTCTTCCTATAAAACACCCAAAACGAAAGATATCCTGGTATAAAATGGAGAATTCTCAATATTCAAGTTACACTACTATACCCACTCCTAAGGCCCTAACTCAAGAAAATAATAATAAGGTACTATTATACCACTTTCTCTTGATTTAGAAAATATATTAATATAAAAAATATAATCCAAACTCTTATATTCAACTTGTGCTTTAAATTTGTCCGATTGTTTGTGAAAGGCTACCCAGTAAGTGGGCCGAAAGCCATAATCATGGAACACGACACGGTTAGGCGTATTAAAGTGAGGTGATATATACAGTTGTTTTTATTTATTTACTTTTGGGGCAGGTCTATTTTCTTTGTATCCTAAATTTGATTCAGTGAATGAGACACATCTCTCAGCTTAAAAATAAGTAAAGACAAATACTTCTCAACAATTCTTTTTTTGGGTGTTTCTATTTGCACTATAAAATTGGTGTTTCTATTTTCACCACAAAATTTACTTTTCGCACCATAAATTAAAATTGTTCAAAATTAATTAATAATAAATTTACTAAAATATCCTTACTAAAAATTGAAAAATTAAAAAAAAAGAAAAGAAAAAGAAAACAAAACAAAACAGGACGTGTTCTGCTCCTTCGGCGTCTTCTCCAGCTGGCTGCTCTCCACTTCTTCCTCTTTGGCGGCTTCTCCGGTTGCACTCTCCACCTGCCGCCGCAACCAAGTTTGTCACTTTCTGAAGAAATCCAATTCCATCTATCAATCCACACAAAAAAAAAAAATCAATTCGAAAAATCAAATTTCATCTATTGAATCTCAGATTTGTCAAACATTGGTTCGAAAAATTCAGTTTGAATTGAGTTAGAGAGGTTCGAAAATGGGTCTTCGAATATATATGACATGTTCGGAAAATGTTTTCCAAATTTCTTCATAATAGTTCGAAAAATATTTTTCGAATCACAAACAAATTCTTGGGCGAGTGGCGGGCTTGGAAGATGGGAGTTCGGAGCAGGTGGTATTGGCGACGGCGGCGACGGGCTTGGCAGATGGGAGATCGGAGCACGTGGAATTGGCGACGGCGGCGGCTAGGACGGAGAGAAGATGAAGTTGATGAACAAGACATCTTTTTCTACTTCTCTCTTTTTTTTAATGATAATTAAATAATAATTTTAGGAAAATGGTAAATAAGTAATAGCGTGTGGTGCATAGAATAAAATGTGAAGTGCATGGAGTAAGTGAAGTGCAAAAAGTAATTTTCGTGGTGCAAATAGTAACTCACTTCTTTTTTAAATCAATTACCTTTTTTGTAAAAAATAATATTTTTGAAGAAAAAAGTAATTAACTTTTGACTAGTAATACACACTTGATCAGATGCAAATGCAAATGCAAATTTCTTTAGATAATATTTCCAACTGACCCATACGTGACGTGACGCAATTCTTGTGGTTGTTAGTCACGAGTGGCGAGTAGCATGCCTACATATCAAAACAAAATATCACATAATAATCACCATATGAAAATATGTAAATTAATATGCATGAATTGATACATGTGTAGAAAACCTAAATTAAGAAATAATTGAGACGAAATAGTGTAGACATGTTACACTAGTTCGAGCAAACTGAATATTAATTAAGCAACACGCTTATTCACAAACAGGCCTAGTAATTTGTAATCATTTAATATTAATCTGCATGGAAATTGGTTAGCCAAACAAATCTGCACATTGCTTTCCCACTATATCTGCAACATTAAAGAGAAAAAAAAAAACTAATTAACGTTACATCTCACCGAATATAATATCTACGCCGATATACCCTGACCAAATCAAAGCAGACAGTGCATGCATATTTCATATATTCACAACTTATCAGAATAATATACAGTAATTAATTAATCTAAGTTATATGCCTACGGTTAGTGATTCCCTAGACATAGAAAAGATGCTTGACAATATTAATTATGAGTTAAAAGTCTGGATGAAAAAAATAAAATAAAATAAAATAAAAAAGAGGACGCATCATATCATCAAAAGTGGAATCCGACTCAAAATTAAGTTGTTCCACCGTGTGAATCTTACAACAATAGCACGTCACACTATCTAAATATATATTAGTTGGGATTTTCGAATGTTTCAGAAATATTCGGAAATTAAAATATAGTATTAATTTAATAAACACGCAGTCGGAGAAGTCAATTAATTAAACCAACAAGGATGTCTGAATCCTTATCTCTTCTTTAATGCGCTTTTAGAAGTTGCTTTAGGATCTTAAAAGCGTCATTAACTTTGCATTGGCAGGTGCAATTATTTTGTTGGGGAGAGAATATAATAACTCCCATATAGTGCCGGAATAACTGAAAATGCTAAAGTGTTGTGGGTTACGAAAAAAGGTCATGCATTTTGTAAATATATGCCTTTAATTTTCCACTATATGAATTCTTAGATTATAACTATTATTTTATATTTTTAATTATTATATATAACACATAAAATAAAATAAATATTTTATATATTCTTTTATCTTTTCAACTATATATGTGAATATTGTAAAATCCGAATATCGATCATATAACTGATATATTAAATATGTAATAAATATTAAACCTCAGCATGAAAATTATATAGATTTTTTATTTTCAATTATTACATGTGTGTGCTGTGTCCGTGTGTAATTACGTAAATATTGACGAAAACTACTAATTAAACTCGATTTATCAATCTATAAAACCATATATTCACTAATTCACCACTATAAATGAAGCATTGAGACTCTATAATTTATTGGAATTAGTTTAATTGCAATATAAATAAAGACAATTATCTATGATTTGTGTGATTTTAGACTTTGAGAGTTGAAGTCCTTTAGGAAAAGGCATGTCTCCCACTTAAGGCACTATTAATTGGATAATTTAAACAAAGTGAAGCCATGGAGCCCAGAGATCTGTGGCTCACTGAAATTTTTGTTCAACTGGCTTGTAAAAAATGGGCCCCGATCCGTCACTTTAATTAATCTATAAATTGCATTTCTTAATCGTATTTATCACGAGAGAGAGAGAGAGAGAGAGAGAGAGAGAGAGAGAGAGAGAGAGAGAGAGAGAGAGAGAGAGAGAGAGAGAGAGAGAGAGAGAGAGAGAGAGTCCCCTAACAATCCACATCACACATTCACACCGTGCATGTTTATCTATGACCATTTTTTTTGTTCTAATTAAATTAAATTATCGAAAAGAAGTTTTAAAATTTAAACAAAAACTGCACTAGTGTGCATGCCTGATTTACAAGTTAGGATTAATGAAATCGAATTACATACTATATATAACCCCACCACAATTAAATGTTTGAGCAAGATCAATTAAGATTAAATAATGTTTTTTCTCAAAATGAATGAAATTAAAGATGGAGAAAATGACTAACTCTTCTGGCATACATGTGTGAAATGAAATAAATGACTTGTTGAGCTGTTCTTCGGCTTTTGAGTCTACATTAATTTATTATAGAGGAGTATTTGTCTAATTATTTATTAGTGATAACTAATAAGTGAATCATTAAATTAACTATATATACTGCGATATTTTAATTTCAAAGTATTTAATTTTAACGCCCAACACAATACATTCACTATAATATCCATAAAAATGTATGCGAGATGAATGAGAAGAATACTCGTATTTACAAATAACCCCCACTTACACACACATATATAGTATACTTGATACATTAAATAAAGAATAAAAGTGGCGGTTATATAATCGCAAGTTGCAAAGACATGCATTATGGTTAATGATCCCCACCACGTCACTCATATATAAATATATGGACACAAACTGCTCCAAATTTTATAAATAACCCACTTAGAATGTTGTAAACTTGTGGTTAAAATTCTCAAAATTTTCACTTTATCAAATCTTACACTTGATTTTTTTTTTCTAAGTATGATTTACATTCTTCTATGTATTTATGTCGCACCTGATTTTTCAAATTTAATTTATCTTTTTCTGTTTTCAAAATATGATTTACCTTATTCAGTATATATTTTGTAGTTTTTATATTATTATATAGAATCGGGTTTAACCTGCAGAGACACAAAAAAAAAAAAACAAAAAAAAAAACGTAAGTCTAGTACCTCAATATATAACAAGTCCTCTCTCTTTGATTGATACGAGCTAGAGATGGAGATTGCCAGCTGTATATTAATTATCGGGCCATCGCGCTGCTATATTAGGACATATCTATATGACAATATTAAATTTAGAAGAAAGGGCTTTCATAATTATTTTCTATTAGTTATTTTTTCCATTTATGAATAAAATGTTCAGAAAATATAAAATACCATTAGTCTCACTCTCTTTCTCTTAAAAAAAAAAAAAAGGAGAATGCTATCCGGCCACACTATGGCCGACCATAATTCATAATTATGGTATACTTTAAACATATGGTAAGTAATCAATTCAAATTTTGATTATGGATTATTATGATTTTCCAATTATGCCCTTATATTCCATTTTAGAAAGTGATTTACTTGTATCTTTTAAATATTCACATATTTCATAAAAATATCTAAAAAA
This sequence comes from Perilla frutescens, assembly GCA_026008535.1. Classification (NCBI taxonomy): domain Eukaryota; kingdom Viridiplantae; phylum Streptophyta; class Magnoliopsida; order Lamiales; family Lamiaceae; genus Perilla; species Perilla frutescens. Next base: position 34,934,208 of record BRKX01000020.1, on the reverse strand, counting down.
ATAAATAAATTATTATAAAAAAAATTACAACATCATACAAGGTGCATGCATAGAAGAAAATTTGAGGCAATTTGTCATGGAATTTCACTTTTTTTTTCAAATTTGAAACTAAAAACACACAAACAACAATAAGTGCAAAATGTACCTTTTTTAGGTAATTTTTTTTATTTTTATATTAATTTTCAATGAAAAAAATCATTACTAATTAATTACCTATTAAATTTGATTAAAAAAATTAAAATAGAATGTATCAAAATTAGACGGATAGTAATTTATTTTTATATAACTTGTACAAGGTATTTAATTATATATATATTAATCTAAACTATATCAAAATTGAAAATTGATAGTTTCAATAATTCAAATTTAAAATTGATGATTTTCATTTCTCATGTTTCGGATCGATAATAACATATCTTTTAGGATCGTCTAAGTTAATAAAGTTCCTATAAAACTCAAATAAATATTTTACAACTTGACCAATGATTTTGATTAAAAAAACCGTTTAATCTAGAATAATATACATACATACAATTATAAATATATTATTGTATTAAATAAATCATATCTTTAATATATTGTCAAATAATGTATTTTTCATATTTTATTTATATATACTAAGCTAGCTATAATTACAATTGATATACCTAGAAATAGTGTATAGCATATAAAATGCTAACTATATATGATAGAACTAGCTTGTAGTTGAGTATGCATTATTTAATTTTAATATACCAATGGTAATGCTAACAAGATATCTTTATAGTTTTAAAAATGAAAATTTATATTTTATACAAGTTAATGTTAATCTTTAACTATTTAAATATAATGATCGAATTTACAATTGCATGCTTTAATTCCAATTTGGATTTCAGTTTGGAGATAACTTAGAATTTTTGAATTGGTTATTATTTTGGAGATAATATTATTTGGAACTGTTCATAGATAATTAATGAACACGCTAATGAAGAGCGAGATCAACGTGAATTTCATGTAGAGAACTTGTTAAATTTTTAGTCAAAATTAATATAATTTTGTTTGGTTATATTATAAATTTGCCACTGTTGAGCTGAAGTAAATTGTGTCAAATAACATTACAAAAATATTAATAATTATAATTTTTTATTTATGTCGAAATTTCATTTGTTTTCTTTTCAAATATTTATCAAAATAAACAATTACTCAATCAAAAATTGAATAAACTAACCAAGTAAACATAATATCAACTAATTAAATGATTCTAAACATTACCCAATTTACGACTATTTGAAAAAGGAGAACAATGACAGAAACCAATAATATATGCAAACTTCCATGGCTACCAACAAAAATTAATTCAATTAATATATTTAATTTATTAATTAATTTGATTATTGTGTGATTCAAAATTTTAAAATAAAATAAAAATAAAAACCCTTAAATGAGGAAGGAATTATGTCTCCCTTGAGAATAAATTGCTGAAATTTACATTAAATCATATATTCTATATTATATATATATTGTTTATTTTAAATAATATAACTGAAATAGAAAATTAATAAATTATTATAAATTATATTGAAGGAAGTCAATTTTGAATTATATTATATATATATATTATTTATTATTAATAACTCATATAATTTTGTAGAGATTTTTTTTGTAATATTTGAATTTAAAAAAATACAAGTCAACAACTTTCTAAAATGAACTAAAGGATATAATTGTAAAACCATAATAATCAATAATCAGATCTTTAATTGATTATTTACCATATATTTAAAATATACCATAATTATAAATTATGACCGGCCACACATGTGGCCAAATAGCACTACTCTAAAAAAAGATCAAATGCACGATGATATATAATATAATATTCCATTTGTCTCATTCATATTGTTTGTTTTCTTCTTTTAAATGTCCCGATATATAGGCTCATTTCTATATATATTTATTTCATTTTTTAATATATATCCCCATTTATTATGTTTATGTACAATAAGTATTAATTCATTGTCAAATAAATAAATATAGGCATATTATGAAGTTTACTTATTTAATTATTTTTTCTAATAATTTTTTTTAATTCTAATAAAAAATCTAATCATTATATATGAATGGGACGGAGAGAGTAGTAAATGGCGTAAGCAGAGGATCCCAAATATTATGGCCTTCTAGGAAGATGTAGTTAATAATTGGTTTCTATTTAACTAGATAAGTCGAGGGTCTAGCTTTTGTGGATGAATTTGGATAGAAGAATGTATATATATTGTCCTTATTTACCAAAAAAGATGGAATCTATGAAGGTCCCAACAATAAAAAGAGTGGTGCTAAATACCAAAATTGCAAAGCTTTTGGATCGGAGGGCCATCTTGAAAATAATTTTGAATTGCATGCCACGTACGAAAATCATTCACCCATTGCGGCATTGCCCATCAGCATGTTCTCGATGCTAATTTGTGTTACATTTCATGTACAAAAATTAATTTCTTTTTAAAAATATTAATTTCTTTAATATACTATAATTTGGGAAGAATGAACCCTTAATACATATTTAAAATTTAATTAAATCATAATAAATTGAAAAATAAAAACCTTGTCACAGGAAATGTAGCAGAAAAGTGTCATGCGTGATCTGAAATCTTGCCCATCATATCAAATTCTTTGTTGCATTACACGTTACATCCTCGATTTACTATATAACTATTTTTTTTTTTTATATACTCTCATTGTGAAGAATGAACCCTAAATAAATTTTTTAAATTAAACTAAATCACAATAAATTAATATATAAAAAAAACAATTATGCTAGCTATAGAGGATGTAACATGACATGCACCGGAGTATCCCAAGTGTGATTAATGAATTGGTGCAGAGTTAGAAAGGAGGAAAGCAAATGCTACGAGGCAGTTTCTTAGTTAGTAAGCAAGAACAAACTGACCCTACAATAATAACCAAAAGAAGGGTTTTGAAAAAACAAACAAACAAGCAAAAACAAAAAACAAAAAAAGGTCATGGAACTGCATTAAATATAATAAAGTCGTAGACTCCCACTCATCCAAGTCTCCAAAATGCTTTATTTTTCCCCACCATTTCAAATAGTAATATAAATAGGATAACGAATAAAAAATAAATAGATAAATAAATAAATAAGAGGAGCACTTAGTGTACCTAGTGTATATAGGAGGCTTATATGCGCCATATAGGTGACCTGCAGGTCGATTCGGCTCTTGATTTTACCCGTTTTAAATAAATTTAGAGTTAAGAGCCGCATGGTTCCATTGACTATTAGACAAGATTCACATTATCCATTCTTTGACTATTTGATTTATTTAGTTTCATCGACTTTCTAAATTAGTTCACATTGCCTCTTCCATTGATGGAAAATTTAACACCATTAACAAATATACACTAACACATATTTTTCTCTTACACTAAGATTTTTCATATATACTTTTACATACAATTTTACAATTAACCAAAATTACTACAAATTAATAAATTATGATTGATAATTAATAAAATTATAAGAACCCACAAATTTATTAATAAAATAATTAACACATAATAATAATACAAGATGAAAAATTCAATATTTATAATACACACACACACACATATATCAAGATAATTTATAAAATTATTTTGAATTTTGAAATTCGATGATTCAATGATGAATTCTACAATAGAGATCAAGTCTTCATTTATGATGATTTAATGTTTTGAAAAGGGAGCAAGATTTATGAATTTCAGATTTGTTTCGATTCTCATCTTCAAAAGTCATTATATAGTAATATTAATTGATTTGTGGGTTTGTACTATTGAAAATGAAATCAAACACTTAATTGTAAATTTGAAATATGAGGATGATAGTTTTAGATTAAAATAAATTTATAAATTATCTCAATATATATATTATAAATATTAAGTTTTTCATATTATTATTATTATGTGTTAATTAATTTATTAATAAATTTGTGAGTATTTATTATTTTATTAATTATTAATCACAATTTATTAATTTATTGCAATTTTGGTTAATTGTAAAATTGTGTGTAAAACTATGTAAGAAAATCTTAGTGTGTGAGAAAAATGTGTGTTAGCATGTGTGTATGTTAATGGTGGTAACATTTCCATCCATAGAAAGGATAATGTGAGCTGTTTTAGAAAGTTGAAGGAGCTAAATAGACCAAATAGTCAAGAAGAGGGCAATGTGACCTTTGAAGAACAGTCAAGGGACCATGTAACCCTTAACCAATGATGAAAATATCGCTATCGCAACATATATCGCAACTTCAATTTTACGGATATATCGATATCGCATATCGATATCGCAGAAAATTGAAAAAAATGACGGAAATCATATTAAAATCTTAGAAATTTAGCATGAAATTTTAGGAACTATTATGACATATTATTATGCACATATTCCACTAATTTTTTTGATAGAATTGTATTTTGAAAGCAAATATATAAATAATACATTATATAAATACCGTCTAAGATAATACATTTGACAAAATAATACATAATACAATATAAAATGACTAAATAAACATTATAAAGTACAATTAATATCAAAATGAGGATCTATGAGATTCAAATATAGTAGATGGAATGCCATCTTGTTCTAAACAATACTGGTACCAACTTATCACGTTCGAGTAATTATGGATATAATTATGCACATGCACTTGATATGTTTCTTAATTTCTTCTAACAACTTCACCATGAATTGAATAATGTCCACTGACCCAATTATTTTGTTGATACACATTTTGAGTAGTCCAATCAATTTGTGAACTCCCATATGTGTAAGAAGCATATGAATCTTGGGACATATCACTATGATCAGTGCCACTCATATTCATAGAATCAAGATTTGGCAAATAATTTATATTCAATCTTAGATTTCAATTTTGTGTGATATATGGGGAGAAAAATTTTAGTGATTTGTCCATCATGTCCTCTAACTGAAAAAATGAAAAAAATAAAGTCGGTACACGTGCATCTCACTTTTCTTTCTAAGAGATGCGTTGATTTCCCGGTCTTCTTTCTCTTATATTTTTTTTCAAAGTAAATGTCTTTATAAAGCAAAGAATATTGCAACTCAAATAATTACATTGAAGACCTGAAAAAGATCACAAAAATATATGGTATTAAATAAAAATCAAAATATATTATAAAAATATTAAAAAAAATCGCGATATATTGCGATATATTGTGATATATTGCGATTTCTCATCGATACTCGGGAAAAAAGATATTTCCCCCAATATCCGTATCGCAATGTCAATTTCTGCGATATATCCGCGATATTTCGCGATATTTTCATCCTTGCCCTTAACCCATAAATTTATATACACTTAGAGCCTGTTTTGTATCCATATACCAGTATATCAGATATCAAATATGGGTATGAGTATCAGATATCAGGTATGAGTATCAGATTGATATCTGATATCTGTGTTTGGAATGAACTTTTCTGATATGAGATATCAAATCCTAATTTTTAAAAAATAAAGTTAACTTTTAACTGAATAATAATAATAATAATAATAATAATAATAATAATGATAATCTAGCATGCCAAATTATACCAAATTATTTTGCAAGTGTCATTGATCATTACATTTCAACCTATCAACATAATATCATCCTAATATACAAAAAAAATCTCCTAAAAGATTAGGGATGAATGAATGTTTGATAGATAAGCTATGTAAAAGCTCCCAAAAAATACATCATCAAAATGACCTTACAATCACAAGCAAAAAATATATATATATATTTTCATCCCAGCAACAATATTCTTTTACCTCTTATGTTGCACCCCCACGAAGCCTAATTATGAGTCTTTCCATGTACAATTTCTTCCACTCATCATTTGGACAACTATAGAATGCATCAAGCTCACTTGAGTTCCTTGAGAGATAGCTAGTAGCATCAATTGCATCAACTTGAGAAACTCCCTCTATCATAGCAACTTCAGATAACAAATTTTTCTTTTGTGGTGAACCAATGTAAATAGAAACATTGTAACCATTTCATCCACCTCAATATTTTTTATTCTACGTAATTCTCCTATGCTCGATACCATCTCACAAAGCACTCCAAAAGTGTGTCTATTGACACGAAGTTCATTCTTATATATAACATCACTTTCACTAATTAACCTATTTATATTCGCCAATTTATGACGTATCTTATCTCTGGCTTGCATTGGAACCTCTTTAATTTGATGTACTTATTCATGAATCATCGTCGTAACAATGACAATTAATTTCCTGACTAATACAATTGTTAGTTGTATGAGTTCTTCTCTCTTCTTTCTTTTTATTGAATCAAGTTCACATGGATCCATTATCAACAATCAAACTACACACAAAACATTAATCATAATTACATAATTAATTTCTAAAAAAAAAAGAAACAAAGACAACAATTATAAATAATTAATTTCTAAAAAAAACAAAGGCAAATACAACAATTATAAAAAAAACAGAGACGAAGACAAAAATAAATATTCAAAGAACTTCTACAAGTTTGCAAGGGCAGAGACAAGTTTCAAAAATTTTACTATATCAACCAAATTTTGTTTTAAGATAAAGCTTTCATCATATGTCTCGATTTTTCCTACAATTTGTTCATATCACCAAAATAGAAGCACCATAGCCACACATGTATGCTCTATCAGAACCACAACACTAATTTTTATGATTTCAATCACCAACACACGTCTACATAAACCAATGACCAGCTAGATTTTATTTTGAGAAATTCTAACTCACTTTTAAACTCATGGTTCATATGATAATTTGCTGATAATTTAGAACTACGTTAAAATATAAATGGAACAGAGAAGGGAGTAGTGAGTCACCTGGGTCGAGTTGTAGACGAGTCGGGTCTGGAGTTGTCATCGGGGGCTGGTTAGCGTCGTGGTGTCGGGCGAAGAGTAGTCACCGCCGATAAGCCTTGGCGGTGACGAATAGAAGCAGCAGCTATGAGCAGAGGCGGTGTTGGGAGGGCCGCTGCTCGGGTCGTGCTTCACGTCGGATTGAGCAGAGGGCTGGTTCGAGTAGGATCCACTGAGTCGTAATGTCGGGCTGCGTTCGATCGGCATCGAGAGTTGTGGTCCGATTCGTGCTGTCGTCGTTGGCGGGTAGTGGAATTTGGGCTATGGAATTTGGGGGAGGAGGAGAAAAAGAGAAACGAGGGTTTTTCCGGATGAGATATGAGTTATACCGGTGTAAATATTGGTATATGAGATATGTTAAAAGTGGGGATATGATTATATCAAAGATATCAATTTGATATCCATATACTAATATACCAAACACATAGTAAGGGTATGGACCATTTTGATACCCATACCTGATATACATATATGGATACCAAACGTACCCTTAGTGTATACACGTACAATATTTGTTAATAAATAAAGTGAAAATAATGGAAGGGGTCGTGACCCTCTCGGGTTTCACTAAACCAATAAAGAGATATAAGGTCATCTCCAACAATTGACTCTATTTTATAGCACCTCTATCTCTATTATATAGCATGATCTTCACTTTATCTCCAACAGTTTACTCTAAAGCGGAGGCAAGAACTACAAGCCAACTCTACTTTTAACGTGTTTGGAATGGATTTTCCAGATGTTGGAGGAGGAAGTGGGGGTGGTCTCTCTGATTATTAGATAATATTATTGTGTTGCTTTATTTATATTTCAAGTGTTGTATGATTAGTATTTTTCTAGTGTATTTTTCAATGCTTTATTTGTATTTTTAATGCTTTCTATTTTCTTTCTTTTTATGTCTAGTAGTTTTATTATGTAATCTTATTAAATGCCATTTTATTTTGATTTCATTTTATTTTGATATACAATTTTTTATGTTAATATTTTTAAGGAAGAAATAAATTAAAGTATAAGATTAATATATATATATAAATATAAATAATATAAATTAACAAAAAAAAAAGAAAAAAACGTGAACATATCAAATTAAAGGTAGATTTTTACATATATTAAAAAAACAGATTAAACATATATAAAAAAACGTGAACATATGAAAAAAATAGATTTTTTTACATATATCAAAAAAGTGAACATATGAAAAAAACAGATTTTTACATATATTAAAAAAAAGGAAAATATTGAACAGTGTTAGAGGCCTGCTACAGTGGATCTCTATTAATAGAGCTGAAAAACTGTATCTCTATTTTAGAGATCCAAATAGAGGAACTGTTGGAGTAGAATTTTTCACTTTTTTGCTCTATTAATAGATTTTAGAGGAGGTGTTGGAATTGCTCTAGCAAAAACCACCACCAAAAGTTGTCATTTGAGAACAACAGTCAAGTTTGAAATATTTGATGATTTCCCCCGACATGTATAAAAGTTTTCAAGAAACTTTATTAACTTCCAAAAAAGTATACGTAAGTATATGTTTTTTGTCATCTTGTATTAATGTTGATCAAATTAAGCCTAAGTTATAGAATATTTATCTTTGGTAAATGCTTATATACTATATTAACATTAATAATAAAGGGGTGATTATAAATACACCACCAAAAATTCTTTATACACCATTAAATAAATTAATTCAAAATTAATAAATTGTAAAATTACCTGAACATTCTTATTAAATAAAAAATAAAATTAATTAAAAAATAAAACAAAACAATACAGAATCTTCCCCATCACCGTTCTTTCTTCACCAATGACATTCATTTCTTCTTTTTCTTCTTCCTTGCATCTCTGGCAAGTGGCATCCTTCCCCTCTTCTCCACTGCATCTCCGCCACCCATTCCTCCTTTTCCTTTCTCTCTCCCCCAACTTCATCATCGTACAACAACCCAAGTCACCGAAATCTGATAATTTCTTAACAGCCTCTCGATAAAAAAATGTGCAATAAGATCGTCGGAATTTGCAGAACCACCAACAATTTTTTGAACTTTTGCAAGTTCGTTCGAACTGTAGAATTCGAACTCTAGGACTATCATTTGAAAACACATAGCCCGAACTATGGTTCGAAAATTGGTGGAGGGAAAGAAAAGGGGGAAGGGTGCCGGCGATGGTGGAGGAGGAAGGAAGGAGGCGACGGCGATGGAGTAGGAAATAAGAGGGTAGAGAGAGCCTTTTCTGGTTCTGCATTTTTTTTAGGAAGGGGTAGCGGCCGAAAGAGGAGGAAAGAATAACAGTGGCGGCGGTGGAAGAGAGGGTGGGGGTGTCGGGTTTGCTCTTCTTCTCATCCCCTCGTTCTTTTTTTTTTTTTAATTAATAACTGAAAATGATAAATGATTAAAATTTTATTTCTTACGTGGAACGATAAATAAGACTTTTAACGTACTGTGTAAATAAAAAAGTGAAGCAAATTTAATAAAATATGTGGCGTATATAGAAAATTTAATGATGTATTTAGAAACAGTCACAATCAATTGAAGTGAAGCACTTGAAAAAAAAGTGTTACCTATAAACAAAACTATTGATCCTATTTTCACAGCCAAAATCGAGGACAACTTAAACAATTCACTGTTTTCGCATTTTCTGAATAAATTAATAAATAAATATTGACATGTTTTAATTGATATTTTTTTTATATCTCTTATTATTAATACATGTAAAAGAACTATTTCAAAATTTACAATTACGTTATTTACTAAAATTACTATTTCCCATGTGTGATGCACATATTTTAATTTTATAAATTATTGTTAAGTTCATTTATTTTTAAATTTTACTTATTAGGTAATTAATAAGATACTGTATTGAATAAGGTTATTAGTAATTATAGAAAGGTACCAAATGAGGAGGAAACTTGAATGTTACTATTCAAAATTTTGTAAGCACGCATCAAATTAAAGTTGAAAATATGGAAAAATTATGAAATAAATACATTAATTCAGGATTAATTAATCTTTATAAATGATTAAACATCAACAAATAAACAAAAGAAATAATTACATACACCAATTCCTCAACAAAACCAAAAAACATAATCACATATTTCCCAAAATGAAATCCACAGTCATTGTACAATTGTTTATTCTATTATTAGTATAATATTTGTATCTAAACATCATCATATCTTTTTTTTTTCAACTCACTACCAATGGAAAACACACTCATAATTAAACACTTCATGTTTTCTTGTTGAAACATCACAGATTCACAGGAGCAAATCAATCTAAATTTCATTGTCAAATTTTTCTAATTAATTTCATCATTATAAATAGTGATTAGTGGACAATATTAAGAACTGAAAAATTTCAATATCTCAAAAATCAAAATAAAAACCAATAAATCGGACAAAATAGAATGATATCAATCAATGTTTCTGATCATAAACATTTGCTATGCACGATCAAAAAATAGAATTGATCATATTCAACTTTCCACATCAAAAAATGAAGAAAAATTAAAGAACTCTTGATACAATCTAAAGTTTACATATTTTAATCAAAACTGAAAATAAATGTAGTTGCAAACAGGGATCACTAGTGAAGGTGATGACGAATTTTTATTTTTATTTTCACAAACAATCAAAAAAAGGTTCCTACGGTTATAGAACAAATATATTGGTATGTATATATAATATCACAATTTTGGAGTGGAATTGGGTCATAATTGCAGCGGCTAATTGGACGTTGGGATTGCTTTAAAGTTTCCAAATATACTATCATAATTTAGCGCCATTAGGGAAGATTAATTAGTTGATTTGAAGATGTTAATTGAGTGTTATTAATCAATGATTTTCAACACAACTATAATATAATTTATTAAAATTATATCATAGATTTATATATTGACTGAACTACTCCATTAGAAAAATAAAATATTGTATTACTACTCAAATAAGTATGAATTACTTGTGTTTTTTTGAGTAGACAAATCATCTATACTATTTTTTTCAATTCCTTGATATTATTTGAAATAATTTGATTGTGCAATAGTAATATGATTTGTACTCATATTTATTGAAAATCCATCTTGGAGGAAATTAAGATTGTTTTAATTTTTCTAAAATGTGTGTTATATATATATATATATATTTGGTGTAATTAGATGATTACAATTATAACAAATTGTAATTAAATTTATATTTTTCTCGTAATTTGATTATTCATTAGACATTTAATTAAGTGATGATTGATTAAAGTTATCTTATATGTATTTTGACACATGATTTTTTAATATATCCAATTATATATATTATATAATATTAGATTTCATAATTGTTTTCAAAATTTTAGTTATTTTTTGATAAAAATTATAAATATGACATAATATATATTATAAATATATATTGATCGATGTTTATTATATTGTATTTTATATAAAGATATGATATATGTAATGAAATTAATATATATATATATATATATATATGAATAAGTTCAAATGAGTACTAGGTATTCGCGTGAGAACTAGGAACCATGCTTATTTAGTATAATTTTATAGCTTATTTTATTGTATTTTAGTGTTAATTTTTTTTTTTTAAAAAAATATAGCTTATCTTGTTGTATTTTAGTACTAGTGTGTCACTATGTAGCGCCCCGGTCCCGAAAGGCCGTGGAAATGGACGCCACGAGGGTTGGAATTAAGAAGCGGGAAAGAAAGGGGAATAATTTGATTAACCAAATCTCAAAAGAAGACTCACAATAACCAAACATGCTTTTTAATACATATAATTATTCAAAACACCAAGATCAGGGTTATTAACGTTTAACAAAATAGTAGCATAAGTGCGGAAGCTTAATTCCCAATAGAATATTAACAAAAAGAGATAATGGGAAATAAGTAAATAATAACAGCCCATATCTCAGCCTCGTCACCTCCACGCTCCAGCCCACTGACCTGAAAATATTTGAAAAGATTTGGGCTGAGTACTAATACACTAAGTGGGCAAGTTTTCACAATTCAAGTTATGCAAATCATTTTGTTAAAGTAATCTATCTGTGTTCATGCAGGTAGTGAAGCTTAGGAGGTTTAAAAGTTAAAAGCAACCTAAGTTCACCAAAATATTTTACCGTGAAGCGCTTAAGAGTATAACTCGTCGCTGCCCGCAACCCGAACTACATCACCGGCGCGTAAAGTTGAGTATGACCATAGAATACCCAATGAGTATAACCAATAAGTGTAACCAATGAGTGTAACCAATAAGTGTTTCATTTTAGTCTCACCGACAAGGAGTGGGCAGAACAAATAATGCATGTGTACTGTAGCTACTCACATTGACACAACGCTGGTTTATGAGACTCTGACAACATACAGTAGCACGTAAAATATTTAACACAAATAGTCACATATGCAATTTTAACAAAGCAGAGCTTAATAAATTGAAATATACAATTTGCAAAGATAGTATAGTAGCCCACCTTACACATATAGAAGTCTTAACAAGGATTCAACACTCGAACACGGTACTGGAGACGGAGCAACGGTCCGGAGTTCCTTTCTGAGTTCCCCTAGGGCTAAGCTGCTCTAACCATCTCAAGATTCAACCCTTCACCTTCCTCGTAAGTCAAGCAAGTCCTACAAGGATCAATCTTGCTTTAGGATCAATAACTACTTCCAGAAATAATCTAATATTCGCTTTAATTTAATTGAAGATTTATTAATTTTACTTCGACTAGGAATGCACGTTACTCGGGTTTTAAACCCAACACGAATCGATAATAGGTTCTTACGATACTCTTCAATTAACTTGAAACAAAATCGACGTAAAATGGAGCAACTTAAAATAGGGCAGCAACTTTGAAAAATTATAGAAAATTTGATTCAAATATGATCGAGGCATGGTCAGTGGCCACGCGTTCGTCACGATGAGACCTAAAATCGGTCAGAAGGAGTCGGAGACAAATTCCGATCACCCTGGCCTGAAATCGGCAAGAAATGTATTGTTTACTATTCCCGGAACAGATTTTTCGTCAAAAACTTTAAGGCTCAAACGAGCTCGATACTCAACGGATTTTCGCTCAAAAATACAATTTTTGATACTAGAGGAAACAAATATTTCAATGCAGCAAACGGATTTAGATTTTATAATGTAAAACGACTGTAAATGAGCATGAAATTCAGCATTATTAACATAAGACATAATCTGCCGGAAACAAGTTGGTTTTCGGGAAACTTACGACTCGATTTCGGAAGAACAAATGACATCGGATCATGGATTGGAAAATATGTCTGGAAAGCTTGATATGAAAAGATTATGCAGTCCAAAACTCAAGTCAAGAGGATGGAGGAATCGACGGAAAATAGCCTCCGAAGTTGCACTCGCAACACAACGATTTCTGCGGCAGATTTGATATGTCGATTTGCGACGTATCTTTGATAGACCAAATGATATCACATCAATGAACCGAGACCTATTCTGGAAACCTTGAAGAGTTAAGTTTATAATGATGTAGATCTCATAGAAAGATAATGGTTGGATCTATGGGAAAATATGTTGGAAATCACTTTGGTGAGTTATGAAAATTAAACCACCAAGAAAATAGTCGAGCTTCGTTTAGGAGTTTCAGAGATCCAAATTGAGAAATTCTGGAGCCTAAAATCAACTACATAATTAGAGAAAACACATACTAAAATTTCAGAATTTATGGATGAGATTTAAGGGACGAAAATGGTAAAATATGACTGCTATACTAATGATAAAACTTACAGCTAGAAACCCCAGTTTTGCATGCCTTCGTTTCTGACTTTCCAGACACGAAATCGAGCGATTCCAGTGGCTAACATCAACTAGGTAAAGAGAGGAAAAACATATCCAAATTTCAGCTATGTTGGTGGATATTTGAGTGTCGAAATATACAGAATTCGTTGCTGCAGCTTGGCCGAAAACAGCGACCACTGAAATGTTTGCCTTTGTTCTTGACCATATGAGAACCAAATTGGATGATTTCTTTGGCTAACATCATCTACATCAAAGTGGAAATCTCTCTGTAAAATTTCATAATTGTTGGTTAAGTTTAAAGGGTCGAAGTTGGAAGGGAAAGAAAGGTTGCTGCTGGGAGGGAAGAGAAAAAACTAATCGAGAAAAGAATGTGGGAGAAAATAGACTCTTGCTCATTTCCCCTATTTGATTCATCCAATAACTATGGATAACATGTGTAGGACACGCATCAAACTATGTGAAATAAATAGTGACACATGGAGTACCCTTGTCATGCATGGTGACACTTGGAGCAATGCAAGGTGACACTTGGAACAAGGTAAGGTTGACACTTGGAACATTACATGGTTGAATGGTGGAAATCAATTTATGATGTATTTTAATATATGGTATTGAGTTGAAATAAAGAATGAATAAAATTCGGTTGGTAGGTCAAATGAACTCCATTTTTTTAATGAAATTAACGACCACACGATTATGAAAAGATTTGTAACTCCTAGTCAAAGACGAAATAAATTTTCGGAGTTAGACATAAAGTGGTAGGATTTTATTTTAGGAATAAAAATATGGTTTTTCAATAATTAGGACACCCATGATTTAATAAGTGTCCAAATGAAAAATGAAAAAGACTCATGAAAATGTCTCGTCACGAGGAACAAAATATGTGATCGAGAAAGATTTAGAGGACAACATGATTTTAAGAATAGAATTGAGCCAACTTTGGGAGTCATTTTCTCTATATTTGGGATTTTCTAAAATCATTTCAAAGAATCATATAATCAACACATGATTCTTATACGGTTGAAGTAATTCACATATTTATTTTGGGACGGGGTGTTACACACTAGTACTAAAATACAACAAGATAAGCTATAAAATCATATTAAATAAGCAAGGTTCTTAGTTCTCACGCGAATACCTAGTACCCATTATAATCGACCCCTATATATATATATAGCGGACTTACTAATTTTGACAAACGTGTTTAAGCGGGAAAAACATAATTTGCTATTTATAGGATCATTATGTTTTTATATGTATAAAGATAAAGATTTGTCATTGTTGGTTTTTTTAAATTAAAATTCACCTTTAAATTTAGTTTCTTAAATAAAACTATCGCGTACAATGAAATTATAGCATAAATGGCTCACATATTGAAAATTGAATTGTTACTAGGATCATATAGCTCAGTGGTGTTTTCATAGAATTTAGTGTTAAGTAAAATTTGTTGTTGAATTAATTATTTTTGTATAAATGTCAGAATTGACTATGTGTTATACAAAATTATATTGAGTTTGCAATTTAGAATTAAGAATTTGAAATCTATATTCATGAGGATTTAATTTGCAATTATTCACTCAACATCCGATCCATTGTAATGGTAGTATCAATAAAATTGCTTATGCAACATATTCTTAATAATTATTTCTTAATTTTTATATATAGTTTCTCTTTTAACAATAAAATTATTAATTTTAAATACATTAAACATGTACATCGCAGGTGAGAAATACTAGTTACGAATAGCATGAACTAGGCAACAATAAATTGCCTCACACACTCACATGTGTGTGTGTGTGTGTGTTAAATTAATTAATTTAAGAGAATTGTATTTCGAATTTCAAAAGGTTAACTATAGCAAATATAATATTATCGCGATGATAATTAATCTAAGCAAATTTCATACTACGATTTCATGAATCATGATAGCAGCCGTAAGTGTATATTCAAACAAATATTTCAAAGATTTTAATTTTTAGTCATGTGGCATGTAAATTTGGAAGAATAATTAACGATAGATAATTTCAACAGTGACTTTAAGATTTTATATATACACACCTAAACAAATATTTTTCATATATATTGTGGAAAGTTAAGATGATTGAGACGGTTCAAATTTTCTGGTGCATTTTTGCGTTTCATTTGCTATTAAATTTATCATTTTAATAATATTTATTATAAAATAAAAATGATTTATAACATAAATAATCATAGTCAACATTTATGAATAAAAAAATATATTAAATTTTTTTAATTTTGAAATAATCAATCATAATAATGAATTATTAATTGAAAACTAAAAGTTAAATAATAAAAAAATTATAAACTCTAATTGGGTGCGGTGAACCCTAAAAAATAATCGCAAAAACATAAATAAGAAAAGTGCAAAAAGTGCAAAAGTTAGCATATAATTATGGTAATGCCATACGACGCAGGAAACCTCATAATTTAAAAGTGCAAAAACACGGAATGTAATAGAGGGTGCCGCAGGAAATTAATAATTTTGTAGGGTGTTCACAAAAAGTTAGCATATAATTATGGTAATGCCATACGACGCACATATCCAAATAACAGAATTTGAGAGAAGATGCGGTAGCTGCATGATCACCAGCTGGAGATCGATTTCTACTTCCAGCTCAATTGCATATATCTCTATATCTAACTAACAAATTAATGTGGTACCCCCAGCCCCACTCCCACCCTCAAATCTCAATAATACACACACACACACACATACATATGTTTCATTTTTTTTACTAATCTAAATAAATATATATATATACATTAAATTAATTAACACATATACTATACTGATAATATTTATTTGATAGAATTGAAGATGGTGTACCCACCACCTCACTGCTCCACTCCACTCCACTCCACATTTCAAAAAGAAAAAGATTTTTTTTTTTTAAAACAACTAGAAAAAAGAGATTTTTAAAACCACCACAACTAGTAAAGTGGGAATTTAAAAAACAAGGAGAATCTATTTTTTTTTCAGTCTCTATATATACCACTTACTTCCACTCTTGCACTTCCATTCCAAAAGCCAAACCAAAAATATAGCCAATATTTATCACTACCCAATTCCACACTCCTCAACACTAATACATATATATATATATATATATATATATATATATTCTTCACCATATATATATAAATATATTTTTGTTGCCCATCCAATCCCATTTATTTCCATATACACTATGTTCATCGTAATTCACTTCTGCTATTCGCTCAAATTGATGTCTCAATCCAGTTTCTCACACCACTCCTCTTTCCAACTACAAGTGAGAAAACACATCTAGAGAGAGAGAGAGAAGAAGAAGAAACACTCAAGTCTTGCAACATCAAACCATATCCAAACAACTCCCAGCAAGAAAAAAAATGGATTCATTCAAATTTCACGACGTACGAGTTGAGAAAGCGAACGCCACAGCAAAATACCGCAAGATTCAGAAAATCACGAGCTTGTTTCGATTCATGGAGCTCTTAGTTGTCTTGATCGTTCTCTCCAGATTTTCCACTCAGTTCGCTTCGTCTCTCAAGCTTTCCGGCGACTATTTCCGGGGCATCTCCATGGTCGCCCTGATCAGCCCTCGATCCGTTTTCGTCGTGGGAAACGTGATCGTGATCGCCTTGTTCTTGATATCGGGGCAGTTTTCCGACCAGAAGAGCGAGAGAAGCACTGATTTCTACGACGAGTACGTCGAGAAATGTCGGAACAATCAGCAAACATGGAGCAAACTAGAGGCGAAAAGAGCATCAGATGCTTGTGAGGGGAAGGTCATGATAAGCAGGACCAACTCCGTGAATCTCGAGAAGCTGCGGGGGGAGGATCGCCGCCGCGACCTGAGGCGGAGCGTCAGCGACAAGTGCAGGAATAGTGGTGAGAGTGGGAGGAAGGCGGAGGACCAGATGAGCAGCGAAGAGTTCCGGCAAACGGTGGAAGCGTTTATCGCCCGCCAGCAGAGGTTTTTGAGGGAAGAAGAGGAGTTTTCAGCTGTCGTTTCATTTCAACCTTGAACATACATATGTATATCAGTATATATATGCCACCTCTTTTTTCCTTTCCTAGATTTTCTTACACTTTTTTTTTTTTTGAGTTCCTGGTAATACATAGTTAAGGAATGATAGATGAAAGAAAGGAAAAAAAACCTGTATCATTCATGCACTACGTATTAAATATGTATATATCGGAACTTTGAACTTTAGCTTTTCTTTCATTATACATATTGTGTCTATACTATAATTTAATCTCCCAATTCCCATATTCAATCTCAACACTGAAGAACATATATAAAATGAAGAAATTGGTAATCCAGTCATCGATCTCTTAGTTCAGAATTCAGAAAATTAAGGTAAAAAGTTGATTTTTATACCTCATAACCTTCAGCAGCAGCTACCTTAACAAATTAAAGCAAGGAAACATCAAGCTTGGCCTTGTTGGGCCATCAGATATATCACATATCGTATATTTTTGTAAAATTTGTACTAATTAATGAGATAAAAAATATACATATACAATTTGTACGCTAGCTTGAGGCTAGGAGACTGCCCATGCAAAATTTTGTAATTATCTGAGACAGTTTAATTTGCAGAAATTCAGTGGTCGGATCGGAACAGCTAACTAGTCATCTCAGCATGAATAGTAATTAATTACACATATATAAAGCAAATAAAATCCCTTCCTGGATAATTACAAAAGGAAAATAAAGGGAATTCTATTCTCATTCTTGGGTAATAAGCATATATTCTTCTTGATGTCACGTTGCCAGAAGTAATCCAGTTAGACGTAAATATTTCTTATTAATTTAATTTCAATCAGTACAGGAATATATGCTTTGAGTCATACTGTCCACCTAATCCATCAGGAGATTAATTTGAAGGTGTAAAATAATTTCATTCTCTACTTATTCTCTATCTTATTCAAATTTCATATTTTATCCTGTAGGTATGTTCTATATCTATATCTATATATTATATATGCATACACTCCTGTACATAAGATGTACAACCGACGGTCAATGCGTTGACCGGGTCAACGTGCGTTGACTCGGTCAAAGCGTTGACCAAAAAAATCGTGAAAACAGCTGATACTTTTTAAGGATACAACTGATACTTTTTTTAATTTTGAATGATACTTTTTAATGTTTCGATTGATACTGATCTTAACAGTTTTTTTCTTTATTTTTTTTTCTAGCCAATACTTTTTATTGATAAAAATGATATTTTTGGGCCTTTAAAATGATACTTCTTAGTATTATGAATCATACTAATTTTGACAGAATTTTTGGTCAAAACATTGACCGGGTCAACACGCGTTGACCCGGTCAACGCATTGACCGTCTGATGTACATCTTATGTACAGGAGACTTGCCCTATTATATATAATGTCTTGTTTAATTATTAACGGACGAAATAAAACAAATTAACATATATATAGATGATTTGAAATTTAGAATTGTTTAATTATATTTATATATATAGGGATGGGATCTGGTGAGAACCAGTCACCAGGTGGGAACTAGGAACCAATCTCATCCCTTCATTCCAAAATCTGGACGGTCCAGATTAAATAGATAAAGTGGAATAGGGGCGGTGACAATCTCGTAATAAAAATGGAAACTTTAAATTTACGCGTTTCATTAAGGGTAAAATTGAAACAAAAAAAAGTGACATCATCATGTTTTGAAATAATTCTTAAAAACTTTAAATGATCATAATTTATTCATTTTTAATCGGATTTACGCAAATCTTATATCAAATTAAAGCTCTTTTCATACTCTCTCATTTAAGATCCATATTGCATATGTTTATTTGAAAAAAATAGATGAAAAATACAAAAAATCATTTTTAGGCATAATTTTCGCATAGAGCAACCCCAGATTTATATTAGCATGTTGTATACAATATTTTAGCATGACCTATATAACATTTTAGCATATTGTGTAATACATTTTAGCGGGTGATATTATGAATATATTTCTAACAGTTTTATATAAACACCTACACCTATATAGATACTACAAAATGAAAAAATACGAGTTAATGATAAAAAAAAGAATGAGAAAGCAAAGCAACGAAGGAGATGACTGACAACTAAGAAAGAAAATGCGTAAATATTTTCCGAAACAAATATCAAATTTAGCCTCCTACTTCGCTCATTTTAGCCTCATTCATTTCTCATTATAGCATGTTCTGATAAACAAAATATGAAACGGTAATTTCATTAGAATGAAACGCAATACACATATTTGGGGACAATGAACCCTAATGAGAATCTGATAATTACTAATTGGGATCAGATGAACCCTAATTGGAATGTAATAAACCTTAATTAGGAACGGTGAACCCTAGTGAAAAATGTCACATCAAATTCAGCCTTCTACTTCACTCATTTTAGCCTCATTCATTTCTCATTTTAGCATGTATATTCTGATAAACAAATATGGAACGATGATTTCATTGGAATGAAACATAGCACACACCCTATTTAGGGACAGTGAACCCTAAAGAGAATTTGATAATTACTAATTGGGATCAGATGAACCATAATTGGAATGCAATAAACCCTAATTGGGAACGGTGAACCCTAGTGGAAAATATCACATCAAATTTAGTCTCCTACTTCACTCATTTTAGCCCATTCATTTCTCATTTTAGCATATATGTTCTGATAAACAAAATATGGAACGGTGATTTCATTGGAATGAAACATAATACACCATATTTGGGGACAGTGAATCCTAATATGAATCTCATAATTACTAGTTGGGATCAGATGAGCCCTAATCGGAACGTAATAAACCCTAATTATTGAACTCAGAAAACTGTCCAGATTCAATTTTAGCCTCCTACTTCACTCATTTTAGCCTCATGCATTTCTCATTTTAGCATGTGTTGATAAACAAAATATGGAACGGTGATTTCATTGTAATGAAACACAATACACCCTTTATGGGGACAGTGAACCCCTACTGGGAATCTCAGAATTACTAGTTGGTATCATATGAGCCCTAATTGGAACGTAATAAACCCTAATTGGGAATGGTGAATCCTAGTGGAAAATGTCACATCAAATTTAGCCTCATACTTCAATCATTTTAGCCTCATGCGTTTCTCATTTTAGCATCTTCTAATAAACAAAATATACAGTGGGAATCTGACAAGGTATTTAACCTCATGCTTCCGTTATTTTAGCATCATATTCTAAACAGTAACCGTGGTTAATAAAACTTAATAGTAATATAATTACTGCAAAGAAAATGTCATAAACACTTTTATTAAAAATCACATATATTCTTAAAAATGAATGTGTTGAAAACAATTCACAAGCATGGTAAAACATGATATTAAACTATTTTCAATCGGTATAATAACATCAAGCTGGACAGTTCCTAGCATCATGATCTAACAACTTGTAGCAATTGCTACACATTCTGAGTGGTTTGTTCTCCTTTCTCTTCGTTGCCTCCTTCTTAGATATCAAACGACTGTCGCTACCTTTTGTTTTAACTGGAATAGGTGGATGAACAACAACTTCAGAAGGGGTACGTAAACCGTAGAATTGTTCAAACATCATCATCTTGCTATGTGAAGTAGAACCCTCCATATCACCGTGTGAGTAATCTTACTATGGTCACTTCAAACAAAAGAAGCTGACACATTAAAATAAAAAAATTATAAACTGAACAAGGTAAAATAATAATACAATCACATCAAGAGATGTTCAGACACACAAATTAATTTTTAGCATTAGGTATGTACCATTCTAGCATCATGCAACATACATTTTAGCACCAAAGTATTCTAATATTTACATAGTGTCTATAACATTGTGTAGCCGAGTCACAAAAAACACACACACATACACAAAAGAAACAAAAAGCAAAGCATGGTTTGTATGACATGTTTCACAGAGTGCAGTAGAAATAACATTAAACCAGCATGTTATCATGCTAAAACATATATATGTGACGACAGACTAAAATGACTGCATTAACATGCTAAAACATATGTGACAATAGGCTAAAATGAATACATTAACATGCTAAAACAAATAAACAGATCAAATTAATACATATTCTGTATATTCTCGTACATACTAAACCCTAGAATTCCTAATAATTAGAAAATAACTGATATTTTTCTAAAAAAAGCTGATACAACCTAGATCTGAACGAAAAAGATCAAATCAATCAAAAATATCGAATCTTCATAACAAAACGATGAAGCCATAAAGTAAAATAAGATGAGAACAAAATCACGAGAAGAAACGAGAAATAAATCGACATACCAAACTGCTAAAATAAATTGAAAAAAAAAACACATACATGGAGTCACCATACAAAGACAGCGCCGCCGATGAACTCTACGAATCACAGGGTCGAATCTTCACGATAAAAAGATAAAAGTAGATGCTGAAAAATAATGAGAAATCAAAAGGGAAGAAGAAGAAGAAGAAGAACGTAAATCAGCGAGAGAGGGAGAGAAAAGGGGAAAACAATCTGAAGAAGGAAAGTTGAAAAACTGAATTACTATATTGCCCTCCCCTTCATCAAATTTGCCAAATATTACAATTATGCCACCGCCCCATTCACTTAATCTGGTCCGTCCAGATTGAACCAATGAAGGGATATAATTAGTTCCTAGTTCCCACCTAGGGGAAGGGTTCTCATTTGATCCATTCCCTATATATATATATATATATATCAACATGTTGACCGGGTCAACGCGTTGACTAAAAAATTGGTCAAAATTTGTATCATTCATAACACTGAAAAATAAATGCCTATGCTTTCTCTCAACAATCCCATTTTGTTGAGGGGAATAAGGGCAGGTTCTCTGGTGCAATATCCCATTTTCAGCAAACAATGTTGCAAACTATGAATTCAAAAACTCAGTGCCATTGTCAGTTCTAATGGCTTGCACAGTGGTGTGAAATTGAGTTTTAACCATTTGTAAAGAACTCCTTACTATATTCCATACCTGTGATTTGTGCTTAAAAAGGTAAGTCCAAGTAACTCTGTTGTGATCTTCCACAACAGTAAGAAAGAATGAAGTATCAGTGACATTGGGCTCTCTGTAGGGACCCCACACATCCATATGTATTAAACCAAATAAGGTCCGGTGTCTCCTGTGCAACAAAGAAAAATGATTCCTCTATTGTTTATCCTTGTGACAGATTCTGCAAGATTGCAGTGCCTCAACATCTTCATCTCCGATCTTCTTATGTGATAACAAATGTTTCATGGTAGTATGAGAGGGATGCCCAAGCAGCCTATGAAGATCAAGTACTGTGTCTGCTTGAGGTGTTGTAAAAGCAGCCATCTGTGGTTGTGAATCATGAGAAAAGACATATAGGGGTCCTTTCAACTTGCAAATCCCTAAAACTTGATCAGTATTTTTCTGTTGAATCATACAGTGAATAGAGAGAAACTGCACTTTCACACTCAGATCTTTGGTAAGCCGCTCTACAGATAACAGATTATGGGTAAATTCTGGAGCAAACTGAACATTGTCAAGATGTATATGATCATTAATCTTAGCTCTCACTGTAAGAAAAGCCCATATACTGCTCCCATCAGGAAGATAAATCTGCAGTGGTGTTTGCAACCTTTATGAGTCTGTCAATAACCTCACAAGACAACACATATGCGTGCTTGCCCCAGAATCTACAATCCACTCATTCATCTTGATATTAGCAGCCACTCCAAAGGCATAGTGACCAGTGGACTCAAGGGAAGTGGAACCTGGATCAACCTCTGCAAGGTTAATAGAATTTATATCCCTGTCTCCTCCTAGTCCTTTCTTGAAGTAAGCTTGTAAATGCTTTGCAACTTCACTCTGTATAAGTTTCCTAACATCTCCAAGAGCATCCATTTCAGTAGGTTTGGTGATAGGTGCTGGTGCATCAGAAGCATGTGTCAGACCTTCAGGTTGATCTAACACACAATGAGCTCTATTCTTTCATTTTTCTGCCTTGAATTTGTGATACCGGTTAGAAACCCCAATCAGTTCAAAACAGTCGTGTTTAAGATGCCCAGTCCCTCCACAATGTTCATATTTGAGCCTAGACTTCTCCTCTTTTGTTAACCTCTTCTTAAACCGATCACCTTTGAAGGAATTCCTTTGGTTATTTGAATATAGTGCACTTTGAACCACATTCTCAGTGAATTGTAAAGACACATTCACCTGCTCCTCAACCTGTAGCACCATTGCATACGCTTGACTTAGTGTAGGCAAAGGATCTAATATCAAAATTTGCTGTCGGATACCCTCATAACACTCATTCAAACGCATTAAAAATTGCATCATTTTCTCTTCTTCAGCCTCCTTCATATTATCATGCAAGACATCACAATTACAAACTTTAGAATTTTTCAACAAAGAAAGATCATCCCACAAGCTTGACAGATTATTAAAGTAAACTATTACCAACTGATTATGCTGTGTAAATGTTGCGATATCTCTTCGTAATTTATATATTCTCGGACCATCTTTCTTCCCAAAATGACGCTGTAGTTCTTCCCATAAATCTTTAGATGTTTCATAGTTATGGAACCCCCTAGATATTTCCTTTGTCATCGAATTAGTTATCCAGTTGAACACAATGTAGTCGACTCTCATCCACTTCATGTAGTTTAGTGAACCTAACGCTGGCTTAGGTAGTGATCCATCGATAAAACTCAATTTATTTCTAGACAAAAGCCCTCTCTTAACAGCTCTACACCAAGTATGATAATTTTTGCCATTAAAGAAATCTGCCATGAGATACATACCAGGAGTTTCACTTGGATTGATATAAAACTCGTCATTGGCAAACAATTGATTGTTAGTGAGCTTCACTGCTCAATTGCCTCAAGTCACAGGTTCTGATTAAGGACCTCCATTGTTGCGCAGTGGCGTCGACATTAAGAGATTATCAGCAGGTGCTAAAGCCGGTCGCCGATCATCCTTGACGCCGCTAGCTTCATCGGAAAAATTAGGATGAGTATTAGCGGTAAATCCTAATTCTTCATCACGCACGTTCCTCCAGGAAAAATGCTGATTTTTTTCGTTATTTGATCGAAGAAATTTACGATTGTGATACAGAAATCAAGGAATAAACCGATCAATTTAGCAAAACCTTGCTCTAGATACCATGTTGGAAAAGGGAAAATTCGAGAGAAAATCTTCTCACTTTTATTTCATCAAACTGTTAGTTACAATGAGCGGGAAAATTTTCTTATTTATACAATGCAAAAATAGCTTTCATTCTAAGCTAAGAGAAAACACAAAATAAAAATCAACGGCTACTATGGTCGATCCAATTCATCTTGTATCCAAGGGTGTAGAATCCATGAGAGGTGGTCCTAAGCTGCCCTGCATGCAGAAAATTGACATGTGGACTAGCTTCTTTAGTTAACATTTTGTAACATCCCAGAACTTCAGTGAGTTCTCTAAATTTATTTAGAAGACTAAAGAAAATAATTGGAGCTAAAATAAAGTAAAACAGATGTAAGTCGCGACCTTTTCGTGTATTTTATGTGAAAATCGATTTATGAGAGTTTGCATTTGTCTCCGGAAGATATTCAATATTGGTCTTTTCTGGAATGTAACGACCTAAAGGAAACTATTGGTGCTTTCAGAATTTTATTCTGACCTCTACAGGAGTCCCGTAATTGAAAATCGTAAAGGGAAAACCTGTGAATAGTAATTTTTGCGTGCGTTCGTGATTCGAAAAATTCACGAAATCCTTCTCATTGATCTGAGACTTGTTCTATCAAGTCTATCTTATAGGAAATGACCCAAGGAATCCGTTCGCGTTCACGGATTGCCAATCTGAGGTCAATCGAGCGCTCGGGAGCAAAATCTGTCAGTCGAAATGAATAGTAAAAGTAATTTTTGAAAGGGAATCTTTCTTCGTTTTTCTTCAGACGACTTCCTCGTCATCCCAAGTTGGGTTGGTTCAATAGTACTCGAGCCAACGAGTCTCTCGGTATTTTTAGATTTTGTGTCTGAGGTCGTTTGGACCTCGACACTGAATAAAGCAACTTTTATTGAATCCGAAAATTACTTTATCAGTATTTTATATCCGAAAAAGTTATACCCGCCCCGGAGTCCTTTTTCCTATAAATAGGGGAGGGGGGAGCTCACTTTTCCTTGCTCATTCTCTCTTCTCTCTCTCTTTCTCTCTCGTTCGTGTTGACGAATGAGAAAAACCCGGGCCTGCGCCGAGTAAATCGCGCATGCGGGCCCAGGTTAAGTTTTATTTGGGGGGAGGGGTGCTGCTGCTGCGGGAGCAGCTATCGAGCGCCGGAAGGGCCAGAGGGCCGCCGCTGCCGTGGATGGCCGGAATCGCCGTCGTCGTGCCGCCGCTTCGGATGTCTCGTTTCGATCCATTTCTTATCCTTTATAGTTGAATTTTTAATATGTTGTGTGTTTTAAATAGTGCTTCATTTCGTATGTTGAGTGCGTTGTTGTCCGGTGGCCGGAAACTGGCGAAAACGTCGGAAAACGTGAAAAATAAAGGGGCGCCGATCAGTTTCGGTTTTTGCCCGTTTTCGTCCATTTCGGGTCGTCAAATCGAAAAAGTTTCTTCTGTAAAGTTGCTCGAAAAATTATTTCCTATAGGACTGCCAAGTTTCATAATTTTCCGATAAGTTTCGATTAAAGTCGATTATTTTAATCAGGCGGTTATTTTTATAATTAAAGCATGTGATTTCAGAAAATTCCAAAAATTGTATAGTTTAATAAAGATATATGTGGGGTCATGTCTGATTATTTTCATAATTTTTGGACAAGTAAAAAGTACAATCGAGGTTTGCTGTGTAAAATTTAATTAAAATGGCAAGTTACGGAAAGTGACCTCTGTCAAATCTTTTGGTCCCATTAAATCGAAAATTATATTTTGGAATTTATTTCCTTCTATGTGGAAGTTGTACGAGGTGTCTAGAGTCGCGCATTCTTAATAGAAATATAATTAAAGTAAATAAAAGCTCAAATTAAATTAAAGTCGAGTTCTGAAAATTAGAGTAGCAGTCCTAAAATAAGGTTTGACCTTGTAGGACTTGTTGAGCCGGTCAGAGAAGCTGACGGATGAGTATCGAGAAGTTTGATCACCTGAGTTGATCTAATCGAGGTGGGTTTATTTGCAAAACTTATCTATATTTGAGTTATTAACTCATAAATGTGATTGTCATAGTTAGAATATCCAAATAAAATATTTGAGAAATTATCTGCTCAAGTCTCTGCTAAAGTAATAGTATTATACTGTTGTATAATTAATGAGAACATAGTATTATACTGATGTATAATTATTGAGAACATAGATTATGCTGTGCCATAATTATTGAGAACATAGATTATGCTTTGCCATAATTAATGAGAACGTAGATTATGCTTTGCCATAATTAATGAGAACATAGATTATGCTTCATCATAATTATTGAGAATATAGATTATGATTTATCACAATAAGCGAATATAGATTATGCTTCGACATAATTTAATAGAATAGATTATACCTTGTCATAACTAAAGTCTATGGATTAAAAGTTAAGGTGTAGAGTTTAAAGTTCATAGTTTATAGATTAAGGTTAAACTTTATGTTTAAAGTCTAAAAGTCATAGTTTAAAGTTACAGTATATTAAATATCTATTGTGTATTGATTATACTTGTGTATAATGAGTTGTACTTTTTAGCTTGTACTTTTAGTATTAAACTCAAGTTAAATAATGATTTCTGTTTAAGGAATAAGAAGCATAATTGAACTAAGTTTGATAGAGGACTTAAAGGTTAGCATAGTTGCTATATTAAGAGGATGACATAGTTTTATGCTTATGTCCTTTTATGCGCTTTATAGAGAACATAGAACAAAGGATAGACAGGAACTGTGATTCTTGCAGTTGTGATGTTAATCACTAAAGGTGTCACTGTGAGGTAACCCCTGCACATACACGTGATCTGGGCGTCACTATAGGAGTCAATGCTAGGTAACCCCTGGTATACTCAGGGTCAATGCTACGTGATCCCTGGTACACTCTTCTCGGATTAGCGAGGTAACCCCTCCTTTTTCCTATCAGCGACATGTCATAGAGTGCAGTAGACGACAGAAAGAGCTACAGGGTACCAAAGAGAAGTAAAAGGTTTGCAGAAATGGGAAGGGCTTTCGCGTTTTGCTTTCTATTATCTGTATTTATATTTTGGATATTCTGTTACAGTTTTTATTAAAGATTGAGTTAAAAGTTTAACCCACTGAGTGCTTTAGTACTCACGCCCAAAATATTTTCAAAATGTTTTTCACAGGTTGAGATGCTGGAGGTGATGACTCGATGTACTGTTGTGGGTTGATCATGCCTTGCTGTCTCGTTCAGACTAAATTATTGCTTATGAGTATATTGTTATGTGATATAATATTACTCCATTGTTTTCCGCTTAAACTCTGATACAGTTGCCCCATAGTATGATTGCATGCTATGTTTTATTTTTGGGCTTATCTGAATTGTATTCTTTATTTGAATCATGATAAATAAAGTCTCATTTCCATTTCGTAAATCCAAGCATGTTTCATTACAGTCAGTTGGTCATATTTGGTTGAGTCTTGGATTCTATTTATTTTCCAGTTGACCTATGAATAGGTCTTATCTTGATAAATTGCTTTTGTCCTATGAATGGGACATAAAATAGTTTATTTGCCTCTGACCTATTGATGGGTCTTAGTTGTTGTGACCTATGAAGAGGTCCTGTTTATTTGAAGAGTCAGGATCCTATTTATTAATTGCTGGATTCTGTTTGAATTTGATTGGCCTATGGATAGGCATTCTTGACTTGATTGAATCAATTGACTTCGGTGATACGTTGAAAGACGTGGATTTCTTCCAGTTACAGAGGTTATGCTGCCCAAATTTCTGGGAAAAATAACCTATTCTTGTTCTAAAGCCATTTCATTTGATTGTTCTATATCATATTCCTTTTTAAGTGACACCCCGTCCCTCATTTATTTTTCTTTCGGGACCGAGATATTACTGAGGACCCCCTGGATTTGGAATTATGCTACCTTTTTCCTTCTATTATTACCGTAATATCCCCGTCCTAATCCTCGGGACCGGGGCGTTACACATTTGTATCCTACGTGTGCATGGCTTGATCCGCAGGTGTGCATGCATTTCTACTGCTCTGTGAATCTGTGAACAAAACAAAACAACAATCCTAATTTCAACAAAGATCTCCACTTTCATGGCTAAGAACGACGAAGCAATCGTCGATCATTATAAGGGGGCCTCCTTACAATGGCGGTAGATCACGGGAGGAGTCGTGCAGTCGAAAATATGCTAGCTGGAGCTGCGTTTCCACAAGAAGCACAAGAATATGGTGCTTGAACAATACTTCCTCCACATCCTGAGCGAATCGAAGGGCATGAAAGAAGAGAGAAAGACACTAAGGATCTATACTCTCAAGGGTGATTCAATCATGCGTAGGCACTCAGACAACAGCTCATGGAGCTCGATGAAGCTGGACCATCCATCAACGTTCCCGACTTTAGCTATGAACACAGAGATGAAGAAAATAATCATGGATGATCTGGATATGTTCGTGAGGAGAAAAGATTTCTATAGAAGAGTGGGGAAGGCATGGAAATGAGGGTATTTGCTATATGGACCCTCGGGAACGGGGAAGTCGAGCTTGATTGCGGCCATGGCTAATTACCTCTTTTGGTGTTGGCCCAATTGCTATTTCACTCGGCCCAGTTCCTAAATAATTATCTAACCCGGCCCAAGTCCTAAACCCCTAACCCTACCCGACAGTCCATCTCCCTATTAACTAAGCATCTTTATTGCTGCTGTTTCTCAATGCTCTAGAAGCCTCTTTAATTGGAGATGGATTCCTCTCCCTCTTCATCGCTCACCTCACAGATCTATCTAGCACTCTCTCTCTCTCTCTCTCTCTCTCTCTCTTTCTGGATTTTCTCAGCTTGCTCCCACGGTTTCTCTTGCCGGAATCTTGTGTTGTGATTCCTGTTGGGCATATGAGTGTTGGGAGAAGCTTTGGTTGAGAGAGAAAGATTGAGCGTCGCCCGCCCCCTTCAAACCTTAGCCGCCGCTTCCTCTTCCCCTTCCCCTTGGTCTGGGCATCTCCTGTCGCCGGAGTTGCTTCCGCCGTCGTTCGTGGAAAAATCTGAGCCAAACCGTGCCTAGGGCACCTTTTTCCCACCGATTAATACACTGATTCATACTATCTCTGGCTGTTTTCTCTTCTGCTCTTTGTTATCTGCAATATCTCTGGAACTAACTTGCTTTGCTTTGTGTGTTTGCAGAATTGAAGTACCATAGTCCCTAGCCTGTGAAGAAGAACTGTAGATCCCCCTTTTTGATCTACTCCTCTGAGGCCTGATCAAGACGAAGCACAAATTGAAGCCCTAGATTCGAAGTCTCATTTCTAAAATCTCTTCTGTAAACATTTGTAATAGCTAGCTTTGCTGTTCTACTTTAATCTTGGGTCTCTGCTACTAGAGTAGCTAGTGTGTGAGGCCGCAAGAGTGAGGGAACCAAGAACTGTAACCCTGGCTATGCGATGCCACAACAGTGGTATCAGAGCCTGTTTTGTCTAGCCGGGGGCACTCCCTATTGATACCGTTTTGAAGTGTATCATAGATTTAGGAATATTTGTTTATATTGTATATTTGGAGTTTTTATCTTTCTTGCAGGTTTAAATCTGTTGAGAAGAAATAGGAGCATGTGGGATTTGACCAAGTCCAACGATCTGCTGAAGCCACGGTTGTTCCGGAAGTTATGCCGGAAGCCACGGTTGTTCCGGAAGTTGCGCCGGAAGTTGCGCCGGAAATATAGGAGTGCATTTCATGGAGATCAAGGCTTAGTGGATCGGTTGCTTTGAGTAGGGATCAAGCAACGAGCTGTGTATATATAGGGTTCAGATTGTTAGTGTTAAAAAATGAGTTTTAGTAGAGCTTTTCAGATATTGTAAAGTTTTGAGTTCTCGTATTTATCCGTTTCTACTAGATATAGTTAAGACAACTTTAGTCCCAACCTTCTGTGAAGGAAGAGATAAAGTGTCTTAATATTTAGTGAGAGTTTATCTGGTAGTGTTTTTGTAATTCACATATTTTATATAGTGAAGATTTCGCCCTGAGGCACTTCGCAAGATTATAGAAATATAATCTTGTGAAAATTCCAATCCATTGTTACTGTTTTAAATTTCCGCTGCGTATGCAAAGTTGTCTCAACTTTGGAGCCAACTTTGATCACAACTCTTTCAGAATCGAGACTTCGGTTTTTTCAATTGGTATCAGAGCAGACACTTGATACACTAAGTGGTGATCCTGTTTTCGTAAGCACAATGGATTGCACGAACCCGCTGTTCAACAAACCTTCCGTTCTAGATGGCATGAACTATTCCTTTTGGAAAGTTCGGATGAGATCATGCATCAAGTCGATTGATGCAAGAGCATGGAATGCAGTTCAAAAAGGATGGACACACCCCAAGACCGTGGATGCTGAAGGAGATACATGCCGTACACCACAGTCAGAATGGAGTAGAGAGCAAAATGAAGAAGCCACCTTTAATGACAAGGCGCTCAACGCGATTCAATCCTCCCTAGACGTTCAGATGTTCAAACTTATAAGGAATTGTGAGACGGCTAAGGAAGCTTGGGATATACTCCAGCAGCATTGCGAAGGTGATGTTGGAATTAAAGAATCAAGGCATCGGATTCTCACCACAAAGTTTGAAAACATGAAGATGGAGGATGATGAGTCCGTAGGAGACTACTGCAACAAATTACTGGAGATTGCCAATGAGTGTAATGATTTGGGTGATCCAATTACCAATAAGAGGTTAGTTTCAAAAACCTTGAGGACTCTAACTTCTCGTTTTGACATGAAAGTGGTTGCAATTGATACTGCTACAACTACTGGAGCTCTGGATTTCACCAAACTGATGAATGATCTGAAGACATTCGAGATGGAACTAAATGAAAAGGGTGGACAGAAGAAGAAGGGAATCGCCTTGACTGTCGGGACAACTTCTAAGACAACTTCAAAAACAACTTCGGCCTACGTTGAAGAAGAATATGAAGATCTTGAAGAAATCACCGAGAAGGACCCAGATTATGCTTTTCTCACCCGAAGAGTTAATTCTCTCATTCGAGCTAACAAAGGAAAACAACAAGTGGGAAGTAGAGAACAACGAAAGCCTCGAAATGATGTCTCCGGATCTTTGGTTCTTTATGACAGGCTTATCTCACCAGGAAAGGAACCAAAAATCATTAGGCGTGCTGCATCTGATCACTTTCGACCTAAAGAAGTGACGGACTTCTCTACAGTTCAATGCTATGAATGCAAGGGTTTCGGACACTTTGCCAACGAGTGTCCCAACACATTTCATAAACTGGGAAAGCATGTTAACTTTCTATCCCTTAGCGATAGTGAGCTTGACACCTCAGGAATTTATGTAGAGGAGATTCCTAATGATCCACCAACTGAGCAGGCAGCCTTAACTGCAGTATGTGTTGAAGAGGACAAGTCAAACTACACCAAAGTTGAGATAACTTCAGATAGGTATGATGAGTCCTACTATAACACTCTTTTCTGTTTCAACACTGTTGTGTCCACTGCAGAAAATGAGGAAGAAGTTACGGAAGAGGAAACTCTGGAGTTACTGATAAAGATGCAGGAACTTTACAAGGAACTGTACGTCAAATGGTCCAAACAGTGCAAAGTGGTGGATTCACTAACTGAGGAAGTTACTGTGCAAAAAGCCTCACTACAAAAGCTGGAAGTCATGCTGACAAAGAAGGATGCTGAGTTGGATAATATGAGAATTAAACTCAATCATGCTGATGAAACTTTTAAAAGACTCAACACGGGAACCTCAAAACTAGATGAAGTTCTGTCTCAAACTCAGATAACTTCACATGGCCTTGGGTATGATTCGAGTGCAAGACCAACCTTCACTCAGATTTTGTCTACTCATGGCAAACCATTTGTGAAAGCCAAGGAAGTTCCCACAACTTCGCCAGCAAAGAAAAAACGTAGGAGGTACATTTGTCACTTCTGTTTTCTTCCTGGACACATTAAGCCCTTCTGTCATAAGTTTTTGCAGGAACACCATAAGGAGATGCATTTGAAGAACCAAGCATCAAATCCTATCATCTCAAACAAAGGTAACAAGACCAAGAAACTGGTATGGAGACCCAAAGTTACACCAACAGTTACCTGCCAAGTGGTCTTCACTGCATCGACAGATAATGACTCGACCACATGGTACTTTGATAGTGGATGCTCACGTCACATGACAGGCTCCAGATGTTATCTATCAAATTATCAAAGAATCAATGGCAGTGAAGTAACTTTTGGAGGAGGGTCAAATGGTAAGATTGTTGGACGAGGAACCTTGGACAGTCCTGGACTCCCAAAGCTGGCCAATGTATCACATATTGAAGGGCTGACTGCAAATCTCATTAGCATTAGTCAACTATGTGATGACAACTTCAGTGTCATCTTTGATAAAGAAAGGTGCACTGTGATGGACAGCAACGGAAATCATGTGATCTCAGGGGTAAGGTCTTCCAATAATATTTATGAGACTAGCAAAAACAGTTGTCTAAGTGCGCAGGTAAATGAAGTGCAGCTTTGGCACCAAAAATTGGGACACACCAACTTCCGCAATATGAAGAATCTTCAAAGACTAAATGCTGTTCTAGGAGTCCCCAAGTTGAACATTTCAAGTCCTAGCCTTTGTGGAGATTGTCAAAAAGGAAAACAAGTCAAAGCGTCGCACCCAGTTGTGACAACTTCTGAGAGACCTTTCACAACTCAAAGCTGCTTCGAACTACTTCATATGGATCTTATGGGACCAGCTGAAGTTGAAAGTCTTGGAGGTAAATGGTATTCCTTTGTGATTGTAGATGATCTATCTAGGTATACTTGGATAAAATTTCTGAGAAACAAGGGTGAAACATATGATTCCTTCTTTGAGTTATATGCCATGATCAAAAACTTTTACCATGCTTGTGTCAAAAGACTAAGATCAGATCATGGGAGGGAGTTTGAGAATATTCAACTCCTCAACTTTTGCACGAAGGAAGGAATTCATCACGAGTACTCATCTCCAAAGACACCCCAGCAAAACGGTGTGGCCGAGCGAAAGAATCGAACCCTACAAGAGATGGCCACGGTGATGCTGCATTCAAAGAAGTTGGCTAAACGGTTTTGGGCTGAAGCTTTAAACACTGCATGTCATGTAAGCAACCGAGTGAACTTAAGAACAAGAACCACCATGACGTCATATGAGATTCTAAATGGTAAAAAACCCAATCTTAAATATCTGCATGTTTTTGGTTGTGTTTGTTACATTTTAAATGATAGGGACTATCTATACAAGTTTGACCCTAAAAGTGACAAAGGTGTGTTGATTGGTTATTCCCTCAACAGTCATGCTTACCGTGTGTATAACCTCAGGACCAAAACTGTAATGGAGAGTGTGAATGTGAGGTTTGATGATTTAGCCAGTCTTTATACTCCTGTTGATGATACTGATGGATTGATTGAGATACAGAGTAGAAGTAGAACAAGTGACACAGAAGTGGAAGAAAGAGGGCACCCTGAAGTTGAGCCCACTTCAACGGCAACCGAGGATACACCAACAAATGAACCTGAATCTGATTATGAGCAAGAAGATTCAGATATCCCTGTACAAGGCAGTGCAAGAAGAGACCCACCGAAAAGAATTCGCAAAGATCATCCAATAGACCAAGTCATTGGAGATGTTCACGAAGGGGTCCGAACTAGAGGTAACTCAGTTGTCAACCACAAGGAAATGGTAAGGATGGTGTGTTTGTCATGTGTCATAAATGAAGTTGGGATAATTGTGTTCCTATCTTTGATTGAACCTAAGAATGTAACTGAAGCCTTAAAAGACGAGTTTTGGATTAGTGCAATGCAGACCGAACTACTTGAATTTGTGAGAAACAAAGTCTGGACACTAGTACCCAAACCCCCTGGAGTTAATGTCATCGGGACTAAGTGGATATTCAAAAATAAAACTGATGAGTTTGAAAACATCATTAGAAATAAGGCTCGCTTAGTTGCCCAAGGATACACTCAAGTAGAAGGCATAGACTATGATGAAACCTTTGCTCCAGTTGCACGAATAGAGTCTATCAGGCTTTTGTTTGCTATTGCATGTTATCTTAACATCACTCTTCACCAGATGGATGTTAAGGCAGCTTTTCTCAATGGAATCTTGGAAGAGGAAGCATATGTGGAACAACCTAAAGGATTCGAAGATCCTTCGAAGCCCGATCATGTGTACAAACTACACAAGGCTTTATATGGACTAAAGCAAGCTCCTAGAGCTTGGTATAGTCGTTTGACCGAATTTTTGTTTGATTTTGGTTTTTACAGGGGACATGCGGATAGGACACTTTTTCTCAAAAAGGAGAACAACTTTCTAACCATAGCTCAAATTTATGTCGATGACATAGTGTTTGGGTCAACGAGTGAGAAAGCTTTGAAGAAATTTGTGGAAGCCATGTCAACCTCCTTTGAAATGAGCATGGTTGGGGAACTTAGCAACTTCCTTGGCCTTCAAGTCAAGCAAAGAGATAATGGAGTGTTCGTCTCACAGATGAAATATGCAAAGAACCTTGTGAAGAAGTTTGGTCTAGAAAGTGCAAAACACATGAGAACTCCCATGAGCACAACTGAGAAACTGTCGAAGGATGCAGTTGGGCCTGAAGTTGACCCAACGTTGTACAGATCGATGATCGGAAGTCTTCTATATTTGACTGCAAGCAGGCCAGATATAATGTACAGTGTTTGTGCATGTGCTCGATTCCAATCCTGTCCAAAGGAAGAGCACCTGAAAGCTGTCAAGAGGATCATTCGATATGTTGCTGGCACTTGTGAACTGGGACTTTGGTTCACAAAGGACACAACTTCAGATCTTGTGGGATACAGTGATGCTGACTGGGCTGGAGAAACTGATGATCGAAGAAGCACAAGTGGAGGATGCTGTTACCTAGGCAATAATCTCATCTCATGGCACAGCAAAAAACAAAATTGCATTTCTTTATCCACAGCTGAGTCGGAGTATGTAGCAGCCGGAAGTTGTGCAACACAACTGATTTGGTTGAAGTCAATGTTGGATGACTATGGTTTGGAAAGCAATTCCCTAGTGATGCTTTGCGATAACACAAGCGCAATCAACCTTGCAAAGAATCCCGTCCACCACTCAAAGTCCAAACACATCCACTTAAGGTATCACTTTATTAGAGATTTAGTTGAAAAGAAGTTATTAAAGTTGGATTACATTAGTACAGATTCTCAACTGGCAGACATTTTCACAAAAGCTCTTAGCTATGAGAGATTCTCATATTTGAGAAAATCTCTTGGCTTATGTTCTATATGATTTCAAAAGTTGAACCAACTGTTGCCACAACTTTAGATATATCATAGTTGACTGTGAAGTTGAGCAGATTCGAGGATGTAAAAGCCTGTAAAAGGTGAAATCATGATTGTTCTTAAAAAACCATATAACTGGGTCAAAGACCTCAGATAAGTGGTTTTTATGAGATTCTCTTGATTATACATCTATTCACCATCTGCTCTCTTCTTGAAAAGTCTTTTATGATGTGTCAAAAGTGTTTTGAATATTACATTCTCTATGACAACAATTGTTAATAATAATAATAATAATAAAAAAAAAAATAAAAATTTTGAAAGTCAGTTGAGTGAATCTGGAAGTGTATCTTACCCTATCTTTAATTTCATCTTTGACTATATCTTTATTTTATTTGATCCCTATTTTTGTGGCGGGACGAATCTGTTTGTTTAAGTATACTCATTTAAAATTCCCGTCTTTTTGCTAAAGTCTGTTAAAAAAACAAATCCTTGCTCCACTATTCACAAAACCCTCATTTCTTCTTCATTCCTTCAACCGTTCATCTTCCAAGAAGCTCTCGTTCTCTCTCTCTCTCGAACTTTCCCCAAGATGACGCCGGAAAAAATGAAGCAATTACAGGAATTTATGGCGGATCCTGAAGCTTCCGCGTACCTCCGCCATCTCTCGACGTTTCTGCCGCAGCCGTCTCCTCCCCGCTCCTTCGCACCTAATCCTTTTCACCTCCTGTCACCGGACTCCACCCCTCTTCTCCGACCCAGCATCTTGCTCTTGTCTTCACGAGGGAATGCTCCGATGGAGATCTCTCCGGAGGTAGGAAGCTCGGAGATCCAGTCTCAATCGCCGCTTCCTCTCCCAGCACCACCGTCAATGCCGTTCTCTGCCCTGACGCCAACGACCGAGCAGGCTATTATCGTCGCTCCGAGCGGCATAGTGATGCCATCGTTCGATTTCCCGGAGCTCGACACTCCAATTTTGGCCGAAGACCAAGAGGACCCAGCCCCTCCGTCTGAGGAAGCCGCTCAACAAGGTGGTAGCCCTATTGCCGTTCCGTTCTCCCCTGCCGAGGTGGAACCACAGCCAGAAGTAATGCCTTCACCGACCCCTTCTCCTCCGACGAAGAAACCCTCTAAAACTTCTAGGGGTCCTCCCTCTCGTCGTTCAAAGCGTATATCTCGAACAAGTCGTTCCTCTCAAGCTCCTGAAGAACCCATCCACATCGACAGTGATGTCGAGGTTGAGGGTCAATTGGGTGCTTCCTCCGATGAAT
Source organism: Perilla frutescens (assembly GCA_026008535.1). Lineage (NCBI taxonomy): Eukaryota > Viridiplantae > Streptophyta > Magnoliopsida > Lamiales > Lamiaceae > Perilla > Perilla frutescens. Next base: position 34,896,873 of record BRKX01000020.1, on the reverse strand, counting down.
CTGCTGAAAAATCGACCTCTCATCAACCCTCAGAAGCTGAGGAGGCCGAAGAGCTTGAAGATGAGGTTGCTGCCTCTCGGAAAGGGAAGAGGAAATTGCCTTCCTCGTCGCCGTTGAAGTCGAAGGACAAGTCAGTCATAAAGGTCAAACGGGAAGCTTCTCCGACTGAGGTCGACACCGACTCCGACTCCGAGCTTGAGGTAATTAAGGCTTTGAATGACTGTTTTTACAATGAGGCTGCTAAGAAGAATTGGGATAGTTTTAGGAAAAGGGAGTTCATTCAGGATAGGGCAGTGGATTTGAAGGATTTTGCACAATATAACTTGGTTGATTTTCTGCATAAAAGGAAAGTTTTTAGGAGTGTTACGTATGTAAAACCCTATGTTGCTGAGATTATGAAGCAGTTTTATTCAAATCTGCCTGTTGATTTTGCTAACCCCTCCTCTAAGATGTTTGGGAAAGTCTATGTCCGTGGGAAAATTTACTCTTTCACTCCTTCTCGCATTAACAAATTTTTAGCCGTTCCAAATGTTGTTGAATCTGATGTTGAGACTGATGAGGAGCTAGAAGTTGAGATGGAGAATTTGCTTACGGGTGGCCGTGCAGATGTGTGGACAGTAAACAGAAGGCCTAACCGTATAGCTTCGGTTCTTACTTCTCTTTTTGCAACTTTGCACAAGATTTCTGTATCAAATTGGATTCCTACATCCAATACAACAGTTGTGCCATTTGAGCATGTGTGCCTACTCTACAAAGTCTTCAAGGAAGAAAAATTCAACTTAGGCACTCACATTTTTAATGCTGTTGCTGAAGTTGCTGTGGCAAAGTCTACCAAGAAGTTGATCGTACCCTCTCTCATCCATAGCATGCTTGTTGAGCAAGGGTTGAAGCCGAAGAAGAAAGATGTTCTCACATCCAAGCTCCCTCTCCAAACTGTGCAACCTGCCTTCTTGAGTGAGAAGAGGCACAAAGATCTCCCGTGGATTGATGCCTCAACTGAAGAGGATCCCTCGGTCGAGTTAATGTGTTCTTTACCTGTTTTTATTTTGCAGGAGCAAATAGCTTTCTTCTCCTCGCAGATTGCTCTCCTTGAAGGGCAACGAAGGATTTTTCAACGAATCCTTTCTTCCTAAAAAGGGGGAGAAGGCCCTAGCCGTCGCCACGGATCAAGTGATGAGGGAGATGAAGATGAGGAGTGAGGGGGAGAAGCATGATGAAGAAGACTGCAGTGTGTTGCAGTATTTTGGTGATATTCTTGGATGATTGTTGGATGAAACAAACAAACAACTATTTTATTTGTTGCAGCACAACTTTCTGAACAACTTTTATTTTCTGCCTAACTCTTATATATTTTTGATTGCATGCAGATATGTATGCATTTGCTATGAATATATTATGGTTATGGTTGTTTTATGTGTTGTGATGATATTGTGTAGATTCTGTTTTTATCACAGTCGTGTTGACAGGGGGAGTAACTGTTTAGCTAACATTTCTCTAATCTTTTCATGGTTGTTGTGATTTGATTGTGGTGTTTCAGGGGGAGTAATTATAACTCTTGATTTTTGTTTGGTTTTGGGAAGAAAGCCAAAAAAGGGGGAGATTGTTGATACCGTTTTGAAGTGTATCATAGATTTAGGAATATTTGTTTATATTGTATATTTGGAGTTTTTGTCTTTCTTGCAGGTTTAAATCTGTTGAGAAGAAATAGGAGCATGTGGGATTTGACCAAGTCCAACGATCTGCTGAAGCCACGGCTGTTCCGGAAGTTGTGCCGGAAGCCACGGTTGTTCCGGAAGTTGCGCCGGAAATATAGGAGTGCAGTTCGTGGAGATCAAGGCTTAGTGGATCGGTTGCTTTGAGTAGGGATCAAGCAACGAGCTGTGTATATATAGGGTTCAGATTGTTAGTGTTAAAAAATGAGTTTTAGTAGAGCTTTTCAGATATTGTAAAGTTTTGAGTTCTCGTATTTATCCGTTTCTACTAGATATAGTTAAGACAACTTTAGTCCCAACCTTCTGTGAAGGAAGAGATAAAGTGTCTTAATATTTAGTGAGAGTTTATCTGGTAGTGTTTTTGTAATTCACATATTTTATATAGTGAAGATTTCGCCCTGAGGCACTTCGCAAGATTATAGAAATATAATCTTGTGAAAATTCCAATCCATTGTTACTGTTTTAAATTTCCGCTGCGTATGCAAAGTTGTCTCAACTTTGGAGCCAACTTTGATCACAACTCTTTCAGAACCGAGACTTCGGTTTCTTCACTCCCCTTATCTCCATCTCAAACACCCCGCCGCCGGTAAGGGCTGCGCCTCTCTCGCCCCCGTTGGGCTCCTAAAACAGTAAGTCCGACCCCTCCCCTGCCTGGGAGGGTCGGCTCTGGTATTAACCCTAAAACCCTAAAACTCCTCTGTGTGGTATTTGTTGATCCTACGTTTTTTTTCTTGCTTCCGCTCTTACATCTGTTTATCCCTTGGTATTCCAAGCATTTCCCAAAAACTAGCTTACGGTCGGGACCATCTGGATTCCCCTGTGGGTCTCCTCAAAGCGGGTTGCCCCGATAGCTATTTTTGGTAAGGGATCTTCAGTTGAAAAAGGGGGGTTTTGGGTTGAACTGGTGTTATTTTATCTAATTGTTGCTCTAAAGTTCTCTGCAATATTTATATTGTCTTATTGTTGTTTGCTGTGATTCCTGGAAGGAATCTGTTATGAAAACTCTGGTTTAAGAGTTCCTGTAGAGAGACTTAGTGAACTAAGTCTGGTTATTGGCCTAGTTAGGTTTTGGGATTGACCTGAGTGAACCCCCTGCTCCACAGATCAATCTGTGCTGAGAACTGGGATAGCCTCAGCTCTAGATTCCCCTTGTGCACCCATCTTTGGGCCTGTGGAGTGTTTTCTCCTGTTCTGAAGTGATTTGGTGATTATGTGATTATCCTGTTACTCTTGTGGTTTAATCTAGTTTATTGGTGAATTTCTGTGTTTTCTGTGAAATTCTGAGAAAATCTGTGAAAATGAATAACTTGAGTGCTGTTCCTTTCAATGGTAAGGATGATTTTGGTGATTGACAAACTAGGGTTGAGTGTATTTTGACAAAAGAAAATCTGCAAGATGTTATATTTGAAAGAATTGATGAAAATGAAGCAGATAAAACCCTTGTTAAATTAAATGCTGGTGCAAGAGCTACAATTTTATTGAATTTAAGCAGTGCTGTTGTTAGGCAAGTGTCTCATCATAGATGTGCTAAAGATCTGTGGGATGCCTTGACTGCTTTGTTTGTGGCTAATTCTGAAGAATCTGCATATTCTTTACAAAATCAAATCATGGCTTTCCAAATGGATTCATCTAAAGACATTGATTCAAACATGCATGATTTTAACAAACTTCTGAAAGATTTAAAACTTGCTGGGGATGACACCCTTGAAAAGTATGCTCCTCAAATCCTACTTGGTGCTATACCTGAAGCTTTTTCTGAAGTTAAATCAGCTTTAAAATATGGGGGGTCTAAGGTCACCTGTGATATGATTGTTTCTGGACTTAAAGCTAAAAAAAATGAGTTGAAAAAGCTGCAGTCCAAACCCTTGCAAAATGAGATCCTTTATGTCAACAGAAATAATAACAAGCCCTTTAGACCTAATCCAGAAAACCCAAGTGATATAGTTGCTAAGAGGTACATGAGGGAATACAATCGTGCTCATAACCTTCCCAGCAACACCAGAACCCACAACCTTGTTAAAATATACTCCCAACACCCCAGAAATCAAAATCAAGCCCAAAATTCTGGCCATTTTCCCCTCTCCTCTGAGTTTAACCTTCCCAGAAACCAAAACTTTCCTCAACACCAAAACACAGATTTTAAACCCAAAAAGAACTGTTGAAACTATGGGAAGCCTGGACATTACTTAAATAGATGCAAACAACCTAAAAGGGGCAGGGGGTTTGGGAACAATCAAGCTAATAATGTCATGTACTTTAATCACTCTGAACACAATGTGTATAAAGAAGAAAACTAGGACAATCATGAAAATGGTGAACTCTACATGGTGCATTCTGATTGTGACTTTCAATTCATAAATTTCACAAATGTTGTGTCTGATAATGTGCATGAGTCTGAGTGGCTTATAGATTCAGGTTGTACTTTTCATGTCACTCCGCACAAGCACATGTTTCAAAACTTGCAACTTATAAGCTCTGGTGCTGTTGCTTTAGCTGATGGACAACAATGTGATATAATTGGAAGAGGTGATGTGTGTCTTAGATTTGAAAATGAAAGCATGATTACCCTCCATGATGTCAGATATGTTCCAAAATTGAAGTTTAACCTTCTATCTGTCTCCAAACTTGCTGATCAACAACTCTTTGGCTCTGTGAATCATAAATGTTTTCAATTCAAGAAGAACTCCATGATATGCTTTGATGCTCCCAGAATAGGAGATTTGTATGCAGTTCATGCTTACTATGTGCCTATTCAAATTGCTAATTTGGTGTAAAATGATAAAACAGCTTTATGGCATGCAAGATTAGGGCATATGAGTAATAAGGACTTAGAAATCTTAAGAAAATCTGGTGCATTCAAGCATGATAAAGTCTCCAGCATGTCATTCTGTGAACCATGTTTGATGGGAAAGCAACACAAGTTGCCCTTCCTTGTGTCTGGTCCTTATCCTAAAGCTCAACTAAGTTCAGACATTCTTGAGTATATACATGCTGATGTGTGGGGACCTGCAAAGGTCCCAACCCATGGTGGTAACATGTTTTTTCTGTCCATTATTGATGATTTTTCAAGAAAGACCTGGGTATTCCTAATGAAAAATAAATCTGAAGTCTTTGAAAAATTATCTAAGTGGTCTGTAGCTATTCAAAACCAAACTAATAAAAGCATCAAGTGTCTGAGAACTGATAATGGTTTAGAATTCTGTAATCAACTAATGGATAACTGGTGCTCTGATCTTGGGATCAAGAGGCACAAGTCTGTGCCCTACAACCCCCAACAAAATGGGGTTGTTGAAAGGATGAACATGACTCTCATTGAGAGAGTTAGAAGCCTCTTGGCTGGTTCAGGCCTTGGAAAGAAATTTTGGGGAGAAGCTCTAATGACTTCTTGTTACTTAGTGAACAGATCTCTCTCTGTCCCTTTAAAGGGAAAGCTCCTTGAGTCTGTGTTCTATAACAAACCTATATGCCTATCAAATTTGAGAGTGTTTGGATGCAGTGCCCTATGTTCATTAAAAACTCAGTAAAATTGAACCAAGGACAAGAAAATGCATTTTTTGGGATACCCTGATGGTGTTAAATGGTATAGATTATGGGATAAAACTCTGCCTGGGTTTAAAACTTGTATCAGTAGGGATGTTTCAATTAATGAATCTGACTTTCCATTCTTAAATGAATCCTCATTTTCTGCTACTTCTTGTGAGGTGGAGAAACTTGATTCCCCTATGTTTTTCCTTGTCCTGTCTAAGGTGGACCCACCCCCACCAGAGTTCCCTGAGTTTAATGTTCCAAATAATCACTTTCATGTGCATGATAACATTAGCCCTTCTGATTCTGCATCTAATCATGACTCTGAACCTGACAAGCATGCACATGTAAATGTTTCTGAATCTGAATCATCTGAATCTGAGCATGAACAAACTGTTGAGCATGAACCTGAGTATGTGAACCTTGATAACTATAAACTGTCAAGAGATAGGCCTAGGAGAACAGTTAAGGCTCCCTCTAGGTATGATGGTTGTAATTTATCTATGTATGCATTCAATGTGTTCAATAATGTTGATTCATCTGAGCCTAAAACATATAAAGAAGCTATTACTTGTGCTAAATCAGATAAATGGATAGAAGCTATGAAATGTGAAATGAACTCTTTGCTTGATAACAAAACTTGGGTTCTTGTGGAAAAACCTGATGCATGCTCTCTTGTGGAATGTAAATGGCTATTTAAAATAAAGCAAGAGGTTGATAGTGTAAGGTATAAAGCTAGGCTTGTTGCAAAGGGCTTTACCCAAAAAGAAGGTATAGACTATACAGAAATCTTTGCACCTGTGGTAAAATTTACTACAATTAGGATTATACTTGCCTTAACTGCTCATTTTGACTGGGAATTGAAACAAATGGATGTGACAATTGCTTTCTTACATGGTGAATTGGAAAACAATATTTATATGAAACAACCTAAAGGTTTTGAAGATAAATCACATCCTGATCATGTTTGTTTGCTTAAAAAGTCACTGTATGGATTAAAACAATCTTCTAGATAATGGAACATCAAATTTGATACATGCATGAAAAGTTTAAATTTCTCAAGAAGTCAATTTGATCACTGTTTGTATTACATGAAATCTTCTGTGCCTATGTTCTTACTGCTTTATATTGATGATATGCTTCTGATAAGTCCCTGCCTTAAAACATTGAAGCATGTTCAAACCTGCCTGAGTGAAAACTTCAACATGAAAGATTTGGGGAATGCAAGGAAAATCCTAGGTATGAATATTGACAGAGACAGAAGCACACACACTCTATTACTTCATCAATCCTCTTATGTTAAACAAGTGCTTAAAAGATTTGATATGGATTTGTGTAAACCTGTGAATGTCCCACTTGCATCTCATTTTCAATTAAGTAAAGACCAGTGTCCCAGAAGTGACACTGATCTGAGTGATATGTCTGGAATTCCCTATGCTAATGCTCTGGGGTCAGTTATGTACCTCATGATCAGCACCAGGCCTGACATAGCCTATGCTGTATCCTGTTTAAGTAGGTATATGGATAACCCTGGGCTGCCTCACTGGGAAGCTCTTAAGTGGTTACTGAGATACCTAAAGTCCACAGCTTCTCAAGGTCTAATTTTTTCAAAATACCCTGATGGTGTTAAGTGCATTGGCTATGTCGATTCCAACTATGCCAGTGATAAGGATCAAAGAAAATCTACAACATCATATGTGTTTACTTTATGTGGTTCTTGTATAAGTTGGAAATCTCAGTTACAGAGTATAGTTGCCTTATCATCTACAGAATATGAGTACATTGCATCTACAGAAGCTGTAAAAGAAGCTATATGGTTGAATAGTGTATTAACTGAAATTAATTTCATTGATGATAGCTTTATTCTGACAGTCAATCTGCCATCCAACTTTGTAAGAATCCAGTTTTTCATGATAGAACAAAGCATATTGATGTAAGATACCATTTCATAAGAGACATAGTTGAGAAATGAGAAGTTCTGTTGGATAAGATCCCATCTGAATTCAACCCTGCAAATATGGGCACTAAGTGCCTCCCAGTTGCAAAGTTGGAAGCCTGCAAAAAGTCCTTGAACATGGACTTGGGTTGAACCAAAGATGGTGATGTTTTGAGTTATCCTGACCTAAAGTCAGGGTACCAACTGAGCCCTTTGGGCAGTGTAAAAACATGGTGATTTCCTTTGGTACAATAAGCTAGGTTGATTCAAGTTAAATAAAGATCAATGATCTTGTGAGACCTGAGACTCGTATCTATAATTTGGGTTGGTCTCTTGTGTTGAGACTGGATTGAATACGCATAGTGTTTCTTCCTCCCTCTCTTAGTCTGTCTTTGTGATAAACTTAAGGGTAAAAATTATATGGCAATGATGATATTCTCTTTGTTTTGTTTTTGGTAGGTAACTCCATGGTGACATGAAATACCAATAGGGCCAAAGGTGGACATGTTGGTGTTGGCCCAATTGCTATTTCACTCGGCCCAGTTCCTAAATAATTATCTAACCCGGCCCAAGCCCTAAACCTCTAACCCTACCCGACGGTCCATCTCCCTATTAACTAAGCATCTTTATTGCTGCTGCTTCTCAATGCTCTAGAAGCCTCTTTAACTGGAGATGGATTCCTCTCCCTCTTCATCGCTCACCTCACAGATCTATCTAGCACTCTCTCTCTCTCTCTTTCTTTATGGATTTTCTCAGCTTGCTCCCACGGTTTCTCTTGCCGGAATCTTGTGTTGTGATTCCTGTTGGGCATATGAGTGTTAGGAGAAACTTTGGTTGAGAGAGAAAGATTGAGCGTCGCCCGCCCCCTTCAAACCCTAGCCGCCGCTTCCTCTTCCCCTTCCCCTTGGTCTGGGCATCTTCTATCGCCAGAGTTGCTTCCGCCGTCGTTCGTGAGAAAATCTGAGCCAAACCGTGCCTAGGGCACCTTTTTCCCACCGATTAATACACTAATTCATACTATCTCTGGATGTTTTCTCTTCTGCTCTTTGTTATTTGCAATATCTCTGGAACTAACTTGCTTTGCTTTGTGTGTTTGCAGAATTGAAGTACCACAGTCCCTAGCCTATGAAGAAGAACTGTAGATCCCCCTTTTTGATCTACTCCTCTGAGGCCTGACCAAGACGAAGTACAAATTGAAGCCCTAGATTCAAAATCTCATTTCTAAAATCCCTTCTGTAAACATTTGTAATAGCTAGCTTTGCTGTTCTACTTTTATCTTGGGTCTCTGCTACTAGAGTAGCGAGTGTGTGAGGCCGCAAAAGTGAGAGAACCAAGAAGTGTAACCCTGGCTAGACGATACCACAATAACCTCAACTTCGACGTGTATGATTTGGAGCTGACGGGGATCTGTAGCAACGCTGATCTAAGGAAGCTGCTCATCAAGACAGGAAATAGGTCTATTCTAGTAGTGGAGGATATCGACTGCAGCCTCAACACCGTCGATGATGATCGTAATCGTAACAAGGTGGTGGAGGAGGAGGATCGAGCGCTCAAGATGCCGAAAAAACCTAGTAACATTGTCCAAAAAGATGACAAATTTAAATCTAATAGGTGACATTGTCAGGGATGCTGAATTTAACAGATGGGTTGTGGTCTAGCTGTGGAGATGAAAGGATAATAGGTGTCACGACCAACCACAAGGATCAATTGGAGCCGGCATTGCTGCGGACGGAGCGGATGGATATGCACATTCACATGTCTTATTGCTCGCCATGTGTCTAGCTGCCGACTACCATGGGATCAATGATTATCATTCACTTTCCGACAAAATGGAGGGATTACTGGGGGCTGCCATGGTCACACCAGCAGAAGTTGCCAAGCACCTGCTCAGGAGTGACAACGTTGATGTTGTGCTCACAGGATTGATTCAATTTCTTCAAGCCAAAATTACGGAAACTAGTCAACAAGACCTGATAGAATCAGCTGGAGATGAACAAATTATTGTATAGACTTCACTGGAGAGGGACTCACTGTTTAATTACCTATATGTAAATATTCACAAATAAGAAAAAACTACTTTTTTTGAATAAGAAAAATTGATCAAGGAAGCTGTCGGGGAAAAGCATGTCGGTTGCTTCCTATGTCTAGCTATACCTATCATTTCCCTTTGACAAAAACTTATATGAGACGGTCTCATACATGAGACGGATCAATACATGTGAGTTAATGATACTTCACCCATAAATAATGATACTTCACCCATAAATAATGATACATGTGAGTTAATGATACTTACCCATAAATAATGATACTCACATGCGGGTATAAATAATGATACTCACATGTGAGTTAATGATACTTCACCCATAAATAATGATCTCCGCATGTGAGTATTGACCCGTCTCATGTATGAGACGGTCTCACCCAAGTCTGCCCCTTTCCTTTTAAACTCAAATGAGCTTTTTCCTCAAAAAACAAAACAAAAACATCATCCACCCTCGCTAACTATTTTTCGGCAAATTTTCGGTGGGTACTTCCGCCCCTCCGGCCATATATAATATGATTGAATAATTATATAGATACATATAGTATATATATCTTAAACTGCAGTACCCTTTGGCAATAGGTCACGCCACGACGACAGCTACTCTGCAGCCCTACGCACCAGGAACCTTCACTAATGGTAGTTATGCGAACTCCCAAATCGGAGTGAGAAACTTGGACCGAAACTCAACCGGCTTAGAGACTTTTTGTCCATAACTTTACACGTCCATGGGCGCAATGGGATTGGTTATAGGGTCGAATTTAGCCGTTTTCTAATCCGGTTCAACTAATAAAACAAGGGAAATGCTAGTCTAGCTGACAATTTTACATGCTACAAAAATCTAACGCTTTAAACGCTTTCCTCCACCAATTCCACGGAAGAGTCTACGGTGGACTGAGTGTAAATACACTCAGTCCTAATCTGGCGACACGTGGGCTGCAGGTTTAATTTTTTAAAAAAATTGAAAATACCCTTTCAACTGTGCCGGCATACGGTATTCACTGCAGAAGTGATTTTTTTTGCTATTGAGACAGTTATTGAATTTTTTTATGTGGGAAAAATACTAATTTGAAGTAATTTCAGAAATAAAAGAATATATTCGATCTCCAATTTTTTTTGGCTCATTCCGTAAAAATTCTTATTTATAGTTATAAAATTGGACAAGTAGTTTTTAAAAACCAAATTAGCACATTTTAACCCGCAAGAGGAACAAACATTTTTTCTTCATTATTTTGTATTGGACAGAAGCGTCGCCATTTTTTGAATGGGCGACTTAATTTACATATTTTTTTTTGCTTGTATCGACAAATAATTTTTTTGTTACAATATATAATTAGGACACTAAATAAACGTTGGCATACATGAGAATTATTTTATTGGGAAATTATCATAGTCTTGCGAAATTAATTTATAATGTTATGAAAATATGTATAGTAAACTACACTGTAGAAGTTATTTCATTTTGAAATTATGTAAGACATTACATTATATTATTGAACTGGCCGATTAGTGAACATATATATTATTTTTTTTAATTGGCAAATCCTATTTTTGTTACAAAGTAGACTTATTTGACAAACAAAATATTGGTATTTATTAAATGTATTTATTTAATATATGCTTATGAATATAATCATGAATTCACGATCGCAGTTATAAGTAAATGAAAAAAGCTAATTGTACAGTAAGTGAATTATGGCATTTAATTAAATACTGATAAATTCTCAGAATATGACTATAGTAATTTGTAATATTATGCAAACGATGACAAGTATGAAATTGCATTAATCACCAACATATATAAAATGCATTTAAACAAAATTCAGAAGTGAAGTATTTTGTAAAACATGCCATAGTGTAATGCTGCTGGATAGAAGATTTATTAAATTTTATCCGCAAATTTAGCGTGTCTAATAATTGTTAAATATATAGAACATGACATAGGTAAAAAGTAACTATTCTAGTTATGTGGTTCATTAAATGAAACAGAGATTTTGTGAACAGAAATTCAGGTAGTCTATTATAATATATTTTTATAAAGTATAGTGTAATGTTTTTATATATTAAAGTGTAGTTTACAAATTTTAAAGCGTTAATTATATTGTAGTACTTGATTATTGGATGTTTTTACACCTATGTGGCAAAGTTTTTACAAATTACACATTAACATATGTAGGCTTGAATTGTCGCATATAAGTGAAGGTAAAATCTCATTTGAGAGCCAAAAACTACTGCATAAAACAATATTAGTAAGAGAAATGGGACATGGTTGCATAGATTAAGAGAAAATTTCGATTTTAGTCCCATAGGACATGGGTTAGTCCGATTTTGGTCCCATTCCTATCACTTTTGGTCCCAAATCGATTGAATTATCAATTTTAGTCCCGCTATAACGTTTTCCGTCTAAAAAATTATCGATTTTGGTCCCAAGTTTTCCATTAAAAAAAATTATCGATTTTGGTCCCATTTTGATATCGATTTTAGTCCTATTTTGATATCGATTTTGGTCCCAAACAGAAAAATGTTAGAAATTTTTTTCTTTGCAATTCAACTGGAGGCAAAATTTGATTTGGTAGAAATATAACCTAATTTGGTTCCAAATTTCCCATGAACATGCATCTATATATATCTACTCACAAAATCATCAAATTACAACTACTAAATTAAAAGAACGCCATTTTTTTATTTAGTTTAATTTTCTGTCGAGCTCAAGTTCGATCAAGAAGATACTCGGCTCGTTTACACCCCTAAAGGAACGTAATTTTTTTATTTAGTTTAATTTTACAATATTGTTTATGAGCGTTGACCACATCTAATTAGCGTTTATAATTATTTTTAATATTTAATATTTAATTTTAATTTTAATTTTCAATTAATAATTCATTATTATGGTTGATTATTTCATAATTAAATTCTTATAAAATGTAAAGTAAAAAATCTAGGAAAAAATTATACTTTCATAATAAAAAATATATATACTATTAAAAATGTAAAATAAATAAAACATTAATAATATTAAACAATTTAATTTCAAATTCATAATTAATTAGTAATTAAAAAATTAATAATATTAAAAAATTTAAAAATCATAAAGTAAAATAAATAAAAATATTAAAAAAATTTTATTCGTAATTAATTAGTAATTGAAAAATATATAATATTAAAAATAATATATATTATTAAAACATTAAAAATAAAATAAATTGTAAAATGTAAAATAAATAAAAAATCAATAATATTAAAAAGATTGATTTCAAATTCCTAATTATATAGTAATTAAAAAATTAATAACATTTAAAAAAATTAAAAATTATCATGTAAAATAAATAAAAAATTTTAAAATAATTATATTTTCATACCTACATTTTGAACTTTCACTACAAAAAGTTCACATTTTAGCGATGGAAGCGAGCCAAGTCAAGCCCAAAATATTAAAAATAATATAAAATAATAAAAATATATATAAAGTAATATAAAATTTTAAAAATCATAAAGTAAAACTAATAAAAATATAATAAAAATTTATAGTCATAATTAATTAGTAATTGAAAAATAAAAAATATATATAATATTAAAAATGTAAAATAAATAAAACATTAATAATACTAAACAAGTTAATTTCAAATTCTTAATTAATTAGTAATTAAAAAATTAATAATATTAAAAAATTTAAAAATCATAAAGTAAAATAAATAAAAATACTAAAAAATTTATATTCGTAATTAATTAGTAATTGAAAAATATATAATATTAAAAATAATATATATTATTAAAACATTAAAAATAAAATAAATTGTAAAATGTAAAATAAATAAAAAATCAATAATATTAAAAAGATTTATTTCAAATTCCTAATTATATAGTAATTAAAAAATTAATAACATTTAAAAAAAATTAAAAATTATCATGTAAAATAAATAAAAAATTTTAAAAAAATTATATTTGTTATTAAATCTGGTCCCATAGGACGTGGATTATCGATTTTGGTCCCAAAACTAGCGGCCGTTACCCCATTTATTTTTTCCGTCTAAATTGTGGGACCAAAATTGATAATCCAAGTCCTATGGGACCAGATTTAATAACAATTTCTGAAATAGGACCAAATGTGATAGAGTTGGGACCAAAATCGGACTAGGCCATGTCCTAGGGGACCAAAATCGAAATTTTCTCTATAGATTAATTATTATTTGGTAATTTTTTAAAAAATAAGAACACATAATTTTCAAATTAATTAGTTTTGGTAAGTAAAATAATTGGAAATTTTCTATCCAAAGATATTTTTCTTTCCCATATTCGGCTCCGGTCAATTACATCTTCATCAGGGAGGTTGGTCATTCTAATATTTTCCTCACATTTACAAGTAACGCTACTATCTTAATGGCACTGACAATAGTGCAAATTCGTTATTGGATATGTTGCTTTATAGTAATTCATGCACAATAGTAGATGTTCCTTTCTCGCGGTGCATAATTTTCATTTCATAAATGTAATATATTTAAAGTAGAGAACTTAAATATTCTTACATAAAAATTACTAAGAGCAATTAACATATTCAATCGAAATATTAGAATACATTTAGTTCAAATTGTTTTCAAACATTTAAGTCCAAATTTTAAGTTTCAAATGGATATATTCGATAAATAAAAAGTATATATAATATTGTTATTTAATCCTATTAAAAAAATTAATAAATTTAAATAATGGGATGGTGGATCAAATTTCTAACGAGAGTTATCCAAATAAATATATGTAAGTGTAATTGAGAACTTAGATATTTTAGGTTGAAGATTTTTAAAATATTAAGCATTAAGTTGATAAAATCAGGCAATTCAACTTAATTAAAAAGTTTAAAAAGTATAAATTTTAAATTTAGGGTGTTGGTTGATTTTTGTAATAGTCTGAGTTCAGTAAAAAAATAAGATATAAGTTGACTAACATATTTAATACATTTAAAGAACGTCTAAATATATTTAATTAAAAAGTTATTATTTATTAGGTATTATATACGAGTAAGTGAAAGTTTTTTAATATTGAATATGAAACTATGTTAAATGAAATATCACTATTGATCTCAAGTGTAAGACTAATACGATGGCAAGTCCATTTTGAGGTGTTACAATTTATAGTTTATTTATAAACAACAATATAAATATGTAAGTTCTTCACTGTGGATTAATTGGGTTTTTAAAATTAAAGTATGCAAGGTGTTAGTTCTTTAAATTACATGTAATCTTGATAACATAAATATGTTATCTAAAAAAAGATAGGATATATGTCACATTAAATTGAAAAGATTAATAATTTAAACACTGAATTACTAAATTAAATTATATTGATTTTTTAAATTTAGGATATGGAGCATGAATTTGTAGTAAAGTTAATTATGTAAATTCTCAACCAGTTGAAGGTGACACATAATTCATTTTTATTTTACTTGAAACATTTGGTATATCTAATTTTTTTATTATGTTTTGTATTAATTTAATTTATATAAATTAAATTAATTTCATATTTCATGTTAAATTAAAATAATAAACTATCAATAGAATATATTTGTGTGAATGAACAATGACCTAAAAGTGAAACGGAGACGAATCACAGTCCTTCATTTTACTCTTCCTGCCGAAATTGTGAATCCGACTAATGAAATTGAATCCCTAAGTTCGTCTTGTAATTTTCTTTGTTCTTCGTTGATCCACCACGTCGAAGAAAATGAGGCCACTCCAATCTAACTGAGAGACATCAACAGCAGTATTGGTTGTAGCACCCAGAATTCGGATAATTTATATAGTTATTATTGTATTTTATTTTGTAAAGCGGGAAATTACAAGTAGGCATATTAAATTATTTTATTTTGATAGTAATATGTCGAATATTTGTGTAATGAAATGTTATTATTTTACAAGTAGGGAAATTGTAATAATAATAAAATGTTTTTATAGCGGAATTAAATAATAATTTGTTTAATATTTTTGGTTCTCAAATAAGCGTGTTAGTAAATACAAGTAGGAAAACAGATCGCTGTTTTACAATTAAGAAATATATATATATATATATACTTGAATAAAAGTACTTAAGTTTTAGAAATTACAATATACTTAAGTTTATTTCAGACAAATCATAAGTTTGAAAATTTAAATTTGATCATCGAAACATTGTTAACGATATAATCTTCTACTACTAGTTTAAGTTACTCCAAAATGACTAAACGAACACAAAATCTCTTATTTAATAGAACTTAATGTCACCGAGCAGCAAATCTAAAAGATCAAGTTAAGTAACAAAAACAATAAAGGAGCCAACCCCTTTTGAGTACTGACCTCCAAGCTGATTAACCTGAAAGCATTTTCAAATGTGGGCTGAGCTCTTTTAAAACGTAGAAAGTGGTGGGGTATCGTAGATACTTCTTTATTTTTATGAAACTGATCTAGAATACATCTTGAACTATGCAGATGCCATATTTAGGTGCGTCCTAGACTCTTTTGTGCGTACGAAAACATTTATGGCCGAAATACTGAAGTAGGATTAATAAAACATTTGTTTCTCGAAAAATCATATATCACATTCCCTTATTGCAAAACTAATAATTTCACCTATCTTCTAATAGAAAGCGCGTAAAATGAAGTAGAGAACCACACTCTGGATGAATATCGTAATCTTCGGATACCTCTTATGAAAATAATTAATGTAAATAAATTTATTAGAGTGAAATATAATATTAATAAATCTGGGAAGTTTACAATTTATGGCCTAATATAGTTTTTTTATGAAGTTATGGACCAAAATTGAAGTTCAGACAAGTTCTAGGTAGATTTTCAAGGCTGGAGATAAATAGATAGGCGATAATTGTATAATTCAGAAACGTTATGGGGGTAAATTTATAAATTATGAAAACTAGGGATTTCTTTATGAAAATAACAATAAACTTGCAACTGAACCCTCCCCAAATTCTGTGAAAATCACGATCAACCACATAATCGAAACAAAATCCCTAATCCAAATTCCCAATTTCCGTAGCGATACATCTCACCTACTTCTCTTTCACTGCTCTGGCGAGACGGCGTCCCTGTTGACCTGGCCAGGCTCACGACCACCTTGAAGACATAACTGGCTCAGACCCGACATGAATTATATCCAACCCAACATAAGGGCCAGCTGTAATGCCAGACGTTCACCGGTGAACTGGATCCGGTCTCAGATTTACGCCGGTGATTATACCACATACCTCATTCTCGATGCAGACCCCCACGAAACTTCACTTGTCGTAGCCTAACCGCATCCACAACACTCTCCTCTGGTTCGACAATACGCAAAACTGCAAGGTCCTGCCCAGCCCAACACGTTTCAGACGACAGTTGGCTGTAACCGAGACCATCAACCCTGAAGACTCCTTCCCCTATTCTTGTAGTTTCCGTAAGTTGTTTATTTTTTCTTAATTTTGCCAAAATTCTGACTTTAGTTTAATTTATGCAATGCGAGCCTTATCTGTAGCCAATGAAACAAATTAATTAAAATTTATGTAAGGTAGCCAATGACTTTAATAGATAGTTAAATATTGTGTGCTTTATTGTTGAAAACGTGATTGTGAAATGTGAATATTGATGGTTTGGTTGAGCAGGGCCTTGGTGAAGAGGTTTTTGTTGTTGATACTTGGTGAAGCATGTTGAGTTTGAGTGTATTTTTGTTTTATGTTTAGGAAAGATATGGTAAAGATATTGTTTTGGTTGTGGAGATTTGGTGAAGTATGTTGGGTCTAATGATGAAGCTTTGTGTACAATCTATATTTTTTGATGGATAGCAACATATGTATTTCGATTCGTATTAAGTAGTTGATGTCTTCAGTTTTTTATGGTTGTCACCATTTACCGTCTATTCAGGTTAGTGTTCTGTTAAGAAGATCAAGATATGGCCCGATCGGCATCGGCTGTGGTTAAGGGCCTGTGTAAAGGAAAGCGAAACGGTAAAAGGCAGGGTAAGGGGATAGGTACTGGGAAAGGCACAGGTTAGTCCCGCATTAACTTGCATATTATTTTTCTAACTCCACATTAGGGGAAAACCTTGTTTTTACGGTGGCGAAGCCTTAGTATTCTGCTATATTGAAATATGGTAGTTTGGTTTTGTTTTGTCTTAAATTCTTCCTAAAATGTGGATTGTATGATGGCTCTGTAGCATGAAAATGTGCTCTTTGCATATTAACGCTGTATGTTTGATCATTATATGGTTTCCTAGTCCATAAACATTTGATTTCCAGTGACTTCGGAAATCCTCTTCGTAATTGTGTCATTCCCGTCATTACATACACTTAGATTTGGGTATTTTGCTCTCATCAGCCTTGGTTATTGTCTCCCTAGATAAAAAAAAAATGAGCGTGAACGGTGCCCTCTCTATTGTTGTAATATATTTAATCATGGTCTTATACTGTGAGTTAAAAAGAATTCAAGGGTAATTCATTTCTGCGCACAAACCATCAGGTTCCCTTATTAAAGTGTTTGAATACCTAGAAATTAGTAACATTATTTGCTTTTACCCTCTCATCCTAGATTAATTTGGAATTCTAATTTTCCTCTAGATTCTTTGGTACTCTCATTAAATATCACTTGATATGGTCATGTTTTCATTTAAAATTTGCAATTTACGTATAGAAAAGTCATAATTATTTGAAAAATGTAGCTCCACCGAAGAAGTTTATTGAACCCAAAAATTTGTATATCCAACCATCGTCCTGTCATCCAGTAATTCTATCGGATTTACATTAATTTATAATACTTGCATCTCAATTATATAGTTACAGAAAGGTACTGTAAATATTTGTAATTAAATTAGTAAAAGGTATTTCCTAATAAGTAGGTGGATATTCGTGTCCACAATCCTACGAGAAGTGGAAGAAAGATACAAAATGATTAATCAATATCGGTGATACGATATTCAATCTCAAACCTGTTGCGTCATATATAATAATCAAAAGAATAATATAATACCTCCAAGAAATCATTTTTGAAACCATATTTGAAAGGAAAATAAGTAACAGTTATTAACCAGGCTTTGCAGAAACTCTAAATTAACAAAAAACCTAATAAATTTCCATGGGTAAAACAAAACTTGCGACAGCTTCTAGTTCCGCTTACATTCTGATGTAAGATTAAAAATTCAGTCATATCTATCTTATATATATTTACTTATATATAAGTAAAGGGTTTACAGCACATTTAGGTTATATTAAAAAAAAGAAGAAACATAAAATTTCAACAGAAAACAAAACTAAAAAGAAATAATTTTACTTTTTGGATTTGTATCTACTGACACAAACCGAACATTTTATGGCTATATATCTAAATACCTTAGAATTTATAAATTATTTCCAAATCGTAATTCATAATTAAATTTAGAAAATCCTCATTATAATATCCTACTAGACTAAACAGGCGCAAACTCCAAATGATCACAAAAATTATTACTAACTATTTTATAAAAATCAATACCCTTCTTGATTACAGATCAAGACCAAAAATTAACTAATTTCTTAACCTCTCGTTCATGAAAGAAAAATTTGGCGGATAATGAGCACGGAACTAAAGCTAATAATTTGAGATGAAAGAACTTTACGGATATTTTCCTGAAGAATTCAGCACGAAAATTTTCAGGCCAGTAAGGTAAACAATCTTTCGGATAGTAAATTTCTTGCTGTGAAGAACATTGAGATATTCGAGAGATTTAAATACAAGGCTCTGATTAATCTTTTCTCAGTCCTTGATATCCTTAGAAACCGACTGAGAAGTTAGTTTTTTATCTAAATTCATGGGTGAAAACCGTAAAACTAAGCTGTGAAACTAATTCTGCGCATTTTAATGGATAGTGGCAAAATTAATACACCTATTCTAATATGGTTTTTAATTAATTAAAATAATAGTATATTAAGAGTCAACAATCCCTATCCTAAAATATAGTTTGATCACTATATATCTAAATAAATAAAATCATCTAATACTTTTAGTTTAAATAAAATCCTCTTAATTAAAATTAAATTTTAAATCTTAATGCTTTCCTTTTTTCTTCAAATTCTATACTAACCCTTATAATAGTTTAATTCAAACTAAACTATACATACGAGAGTGAATATATATATATATATATATATATATATATTTCTATATATATTTTTAAAATTCCTTTTAATTTGGTCACATAAAAAGCGGGTTGTTACAACAACTACAAATACACTTTCTGCAAATAAATTAGCATTACAATCTCCAATATCCTTCAATCCCCTTTGTCCCTTTCCATATTGATTTGCTACATTCGTATGGCCTAAAAAATAATTTATTCCTAAGATGTTGCCTTTATTCTTTTCCGCCAAATAAATCATTCTATTTGTTCAAAATTTAAAATACACAAGTACATACGCTTTGAGTGATTAAGTATAGGGAGGAGAATCAGATGATCAATTCCCTCTACTTTTATCTTTATAACATTGTGCTGTGTGTTATGGGTTGAATGTTGCGTTTACATCAATTTGTATTTTACGAAGCTGCTATAACTGAAACTACTTTGAACTAGATCATTTGCATTGACGTAATGCTGATGCATTACATTTAATGATGCATGTAGCCCCTGGTGGAGCTATCTCTGCCCGCGGTGTTTTAACTATTGTTGATAAAATACGAGCTAATTTGAGTGATGAGAACATTGCTGCCTTTCGGGGTACTTGTTTTGGGTGTTTCTTGGATCTGTCAGTGACTCAGTATCTAGGGCAGCTCATGTATATTCTGCTCAAGGCGCTTACCAAAGAGTCGGAAGACCGCAACACCATGTTGTTCCATATCAATGGACGGGACATTAAATTTGGTCCTCGTGAGTTCTTTTGTATTACTGGATTGCGTTTTACTGGTGCGGATGAGCCGCTTCCACTGTCATCCAAAATCCATATAGATATCTTCCAAGGGAAACCCAATATAAAGTTTGAAGAGATTGAGAAAAGTTTCGATGAGATTAGTGAGCGAGAAAAAGGAAGAGGCCCTCTTGTCTTGAAACTTACCTTGCTGCACTTGCTTTATGGGCTACTGTTGAATAGGGACCGTGGATGTAAAAATATTGAACTGGAGTACATGCACATAGTCGACTCCATAGATTGTTTCAACAAGTTTCCTTGGGGAAGGGTTGCATACGATCATCTTCTTCACTGGACGCACATTGCCCGTGGGAATATAGCCCGTCTTCATAAGGATAATCCAAGACCTGAACCGATGTATATGGATTCACCCAGTCTCTGCACTTCTGGGCTTTTGAGGTGATGCCACTCCTTGGCCGTTATTGTGCGGAGTCAGTGAATGATGTTGCTTTCCCCCGGATGGTCAGATGGTCAACTTCCAAATATTATCAGTACAATGCCTTAAAAGTATTCTTCCGCGGCTCTTCGGCTGAAGATATATTGGTACGGTATTAATTTTCTTGGCTGTATATTTTACTTTCATTGATAGTAGCTAACGGCTTAATGAATGACATATTCTGACACTAAGTTGTTTGCTGTTTATAATTTATCGGGGTCTGCTCGCTGACAACCCACGAAAAGCGTCCGTTCACACTGTCGGAAGAGGAGCTCCAGAAAAGTTGTGATGCGGGAGTTTCTACAGCTGACACACCTCCTCGTAAGAAACGTCGGAGGTGTATATCCTCAGATGAAGCTGCAGAAGTTCCATCTCGCGCTCCCAACACTAGCCTGCCCCGTCGCAGTCCCCGTACTTCACAAAAAGAACCGGCCGAATGTGGTACGTCTGAACATATTGACTTAACTGGTAATGGCGTGAATCAGCCCTCCTCAGTTGAGGATTTGGCGGTCGCAATCTCTGTGAGTCTTCAAGTTATTTAACATGTTTTAACTCATACCTGTATTCTGCCTCGTTGGCTCACAGATTATTCACAGGATATGAAAGTGTTGCTGCAAAATGTTGTGGCACAGTGGGATGCTACCATGCCGCTGCACTTACTCGGCTTTCCGCATTAGAGCAGACTGTAGAGAAATTGACAAATAAGTGGGAGTCTGTCCACCCCTAATCAGAGTTCGTTCCCCCGCAACCTGGTGTTGACTCCAGGGGAAATGTTACTCCCCAGCATAGTGTACCATTTACTGCTGTAGCTTCAAGTGGAAAAAACATCAACACGAGATCAAACTTCACAAGTTTGGGATTTGCAGCATTTGCCGGCCCTCATTTTCCACCTCCGAAATATTTGATCGATAGTTTACACTCACTTTCTTCTGGGCAGCCTCAGCGTGGTGCAGGGGATTTGGTTCCGTGTTCCAAGTCTTCCACTTCTGAAGAAGTTGAAGACCAGGGTCCTGGAGGCATAGACCATGATGCTTCTGCTATTCTGATGATGAATTCACCGGCGCAGACCGAAGATGCATCTTTCGATCAAGTTGCTGCTAAAAGTGATCGGTCTACATCGCTTAGCCGCAAAGTGGAGCCATTATTAGGCCACGTTGATGCAGCGCCGGAGCAAGTGCCTACTTCGAGCAACAAAACTGTTGGTCAGTACTCGATATTTGCTCCTTTTCAAGGCAGCATTGTGACCGCATCAACTGAAACTGGGACATGTGACGCTGGAATCCCATCTCCGTTGCAAGGCCGACGTAAACGAGTGAAGGGGTTGGCCTACAAGAATCAACCACGAAAGGCAAAGAAGGTGCTGCAGCCTCGCGTCGTCTTACATTCTATAATGTTAGATGAGTATAGTCCGGTGCGGGCGTACGAATCCCAAGCTTCCAATATATTTGATGCATGGTTTCGCAAACATGGCAAGAATTCCAGGTACTCTGAGCTGCATATTCCAATTCCCCCATGCCCTTATCTTGTGTACCCAATAATCTGAATCGTTTTTTACTTGCTGTAATGCTGCAGTTTAGACGTGTGCTTGCCAACCAAGTCTGGTGGTTGTGTTAGCCTGAATGGTTCGGGCCGTTGTCGAAGAGCAGGGGTTGGCTGACCAGTAGTGTGCGTAAATTTAATAATAACCGCATTCATCCGGTTCACCCCTTTTTGCAATCTTTGCGTCGCAAATATATTTATTAAACTTGATGTTTGTTGTGCATCATTGTGACGCTTTGCTTTGTCTGCTCGTAAAAAATTCACAGCGCTTCTCCCAACAATTTAAGCATGATTGGGTAGTCATTGAGTCCATTACTACAGTATGTTTTAAACTTTGATGTTTCACATACATAATTGATCGATCTAATTAACACTCGATCGCATGTCTTCAAATAGGCTTTCTGTTTTTATTCTCAGCCACTACTAGAAAATATGATTTTGTAGACATTTGCAAATGCAGCACCAAATAACTTGTCACTACATTTAAGCCGTTGATGCATTTCCAAAAATTGTCATCTGTTCCAATGTAATTATAGGTTTGTGTGGCAAGAGAGTGTTATAATTACACCTAAGAGTTAATTATTGGGTCATAAATAATCACGCTCACTAGCTTCTGCAAATACAGCTTAAAACTACTCTAGAAAATATCGTATCATGACTTTTCACATTTATAATTTCATGTGTGTGTGTGTGTGTATATACATATTACACTTTCAATTGCCCTATAATTTTTTTTAATTTTTTTTAAAACATTTTTGGTATGTATTTCTTTTCTTATGCTTTAATATTTAATTTTGTATTTCTGAATAATGGTTATATATCACTGAATATAAAACGAAAGAAATTAAAGCTGCAAAATCTCTACCCAATGTTTATTAAAACTATTCAATTAAAAAGTAATAAATATTGTAAAATGGACATATAAGTTAAGTGCAAGACAATAAACAAAACATTCATTCATTCCATAAATTTTTATAGATATCCTAGTTCAGTACCTGCTGCACTAAGAGTACAATAATATTCAGTACGCTAATATATACCTATTTAAAAATTATTTGCCTACGGAAATCTAATCCCACCCGGCTCAACCATCGTCTACTTTAGTTAGTGAATTAGAATGATTTATACTCCTTGAGTTTCACTTGTATTGGGTTGGAAGTGCCCAGACAATCTGTTCTCCCAAAATAAAATCAACTTTGCAAACAAAAAAAATATCAAATTCATGCATAATAAGTTTCATCCAAATTCATGCATAATAAATTACATAAGACCCTAAGAAGGCTTTATGTGTATTTTCCAACTATAAATACGGAGACGATATATGTATGTATTCTTATATGATTGCATAAGACAGCCAATATTATTTTTTTTCGGTAAAAGATAACAAATTGAACTGTGTCATAATTAATCAAGTACTTCAAGAGAATACTAACCTTAAAGAGGAAAGAATAAGCGGCAGATGTGGCAATAAATGCTAGCTTAGAAACAGCTCAATAGTTTTTCTGGTGGTGTGAAACCCTGTGCAACTGCACCCTGCATCAATTTACTACAATAATCAACAAGTATTTCATTAGTTTCTCAACAATCGGTATTCAATTAGTTTCTCTAAGTTTAAACAAATTTCTCATGAACCTCATATCTTTGGTCATTACTGTGTCATTTAATACAAAGTAGACATTGAATATTTTTATCTAGCTAGATGAGACTGGGTGGAAAAATATACTAGAAAGTGGGAATGCTGAGACCAAATTACTTCCCAAGGGAAATGTTAATAGCTTTTGTGTTATCAGAGGTTACGTAGTTGCTTGATTCAATCTTTGTCAATTGTGTTTGAGCCCAAGTTTTCCTTGAATAATCCAACTAAGTAGCTGAACTTAACTAAAAAAATATATCCAATACTTTTGATATTCTAAATTCCAGTGGATTAGCATTTCAAATCTAGTATTTTAAAACTGTGATAGAAGGTAAAGTGAGATAATACAAATAAAGAACAAAATAACGACAAGAACAATTACTAATACTCTCACTTCGTGTTAGAATAGTTACAATTTTATCTACATGTGTTGGCGGACATAGCGTGCCAAGGTAGAGGGAAACGTACGTGTTGACATTGTCTTGTAATTGTTAAATAAATTTTATTGCCCTTGGCGTTTTGTTGTTCAACTGGTCTGGTGACATGTTGTCTATACACGGTAGTAGTAATGTTTCCATATTATTCTATTTGTATAATACTTGTGTTCAATTTGTTGAGTGGCACATAAGGTTTAATGTTATTGATGCAATACAGTTACACCCGATGACAACCCCAACCTACCAATGCAAGGACCTCGTATTGTAAGGAAAGCCGGACCAGGAATAGTATACGAATGGTTGCCGAATCAGTCACCCCGGCCAACAGTCAACCAATTGACTAATCCAACACTTATGATGCACCATCGTATGAGCGTGAGTTACTGATATGCCGTGAAATATAATATGCAAATTATCAAGAGCTGTGGGAAAAATGGATGGGATTTATTCTTTACATTTGTATGCAGGAACTCCATGCCATGTCTGTGGCTATGTTGAATAGGATGAATGATGTAGAAAAAGGAATAATTTCTCTCGCAGGCCAATTTCTTGTAATCCAGCAGCACATGGGGCTCCACGAACAGATTGATATGGAAACGACGCCGAGGACGCCAAAACCTTCTCTTAGTGGCATAGTACAAGTTAGTGAAGAAATTCACTATAAATCAACCCCGAAGGCGGCTGCGCGTAAAGTCCGGATGACTTCCATGTCACCAATGAGATTGGATTTCGACAATCATGAAAATCTGAAGGTTGTAACGGTTGAAACATTTGATCCTACAGAGGTTGCTGACTACCTTGATATTAAAGCCTTTGAACGTTGGTATTTTTACGTGAATGTGTGGGGAATGTAAGGAGCAATTAACTTCTAACAAGTCTTCTTTAATGAAGCATTTCATAAGTACTAACAACATTTATGCTGATTAGTTTTTGCAGCCCAGTGAAGTTGCTGATGCCCATGAAGATGGTCGGAGAGGTTACACAAGCA
Organism: Perilla frutescens; assembly: GCA_026008535.1. Taxonomy (NCBI): domain Eukaryota; kingdom Viridiplantae; phylum Streptophyta; class Magnoliopsida; order Lamiales; family Lamiaceae; genus Perilla; species Perilla frutescens. The sequence goes on along the minus strand of BRKX01000020.1, from coordinate 34,871,738 downwards.
TGGTTTAAAAACTTATGGGAGATCGAATGATGGCTCTCGAATGAGGTAATAGCACTTAAACAAATTAATCTGTTGTAGCCAGTACTCTCTAACAAAAAGTTCTAATGATATAGTATGTATGTTACAGCACTGTGATGCATTGCTAAATTTGATAATCATGAAAGCACAAAGAGTCCCGACATGGTTTGCAAGCGGTTGGACTTGCATTGAGGCTTTAGGCTGGGTATGTGAGTCTGCATTATCTTAAACATGCTGTCAGGTGCACATAGGATTGTCTTAGTTTCATTACATGTTTTATACGTTAATGGTTTCCTAAATAACATGGTGCATTGTGTTCGGAGAATATCGACACACTCAAAGAACGCATAATGCCGTATATTGAGGGCAGCTACCCACAGTTAGGGGGACTTCCGTGGCATAAAGCTGAGAAGATATATGGAATTGGGCACGTCAATGGGAACCATTGGGTACTATATGTAATATCTATCAATGAACAAGACATTAAGGTATACAATTCGCTCTCAAAGAAACTGAACTGGAAAAGCATTGAACGTACTTTCAACGTGGTAAGAAGGAACCTGCAGTGGCTATGCGAGGTGGCCGGTGTGTGGAAAACAACAAGCGTGAAATGGTGAAGCGTGATGTGTGGGGATTGAGCAGATTCGAACACCCTCCCCAGCAGGTAAATGAATTCGACTGTGGTATTTTGGCAATAAAATACATGGAGTGTCTAGTATCGGGATGGAGCCTTAGTCTACTTCAACCAGAGAAAAGTGCTCAATATCGTTGCTCATACTGTGCAGACTTGTATCAGATTGGAGTGCGATCTGGTTGATTATGTTGTGGTTTTGTTTTTTGGGGTATGCAGATGCCTTAGCACTTCATCGTTAGCATGAGAGAAATGTTTTGAAGTTATTCCGGGTGATGACTTTGCAATGTTTCGTTGCTATGAAAAGTGATGGTAAGCAGTTATTTTGAGCTTGTTACTAGCTTTTGGAAAGTACAAGGCCAACAATTTTAGTAGAAGGTGTAACCAGTTATTTTTGAGATGGTTAATATCTTATGGGGATGTTTTAAGTCGTTAACAAGAGGTAGGACGTGCTTTTGCTAAATGTTATGTGATAGCTACATCGTATATAATGGAAGGAGCGTCTTTAAATAAATCTTCGTACTTCTATGCTCTATAATTTGTGTGGGAATACATATTCATCTTTTCACTCTGTTGGATACTAGTCTTGGCAACTAAATACCTGTTCATTTTGTAAGTTTAATTAATACGAATTTTGTATTTTAATGAAGCTTGTAAAAATCTGCATATTTGGTTGTAGCAGACAAGAGAGAAGTAAGATATTCAAGAGGTACGAGACATTATATTGAATGTGCAATCTAAAAATTACAAAACATTACAGTATTCTATACATTATAATGAATGTGCAATCTACAATATTTAAAAACAATACAGTATTATTGTCGAATAGCTAAATCTGAATGGACACAGCAACATATAATATTCACTTAAATGATGACGCGAACCTAGGTCCAGATCAACACACCAGAGAACCCAGCAACGCTACGAGCATAAAATCTAATAATCTCATTGTAGTGGAGCCATCTACTATGCTAACTTTCATTATCATGAGCAAGTCTGAACAAGAGAGAGCTTTTGGCAAACCCAACAGTCGGTGGAGGATGGACATGAAAAATCTTAAACGGAGCTGAATAATGAAAACAAATCTGCATTGCGTGCTTAAAGGATTTCAATAGGTCTGCCGTCTCAAATTGAACTGAATAATTAAGAAGATAACGGCTAATCATAGACCACTTTCCCCCTAGAAAAATTAAAGTAAAATGTATGTCAGCTCAATTATGGGAAAACATGTCCCAAACAAACAAAGAAGCCATTAAGGAGACATCACACAATCATTAACCAATACATAGCACTAAGAGTAACACGAAAAAGTAATCAGAATAATAATAATCTCCTTAACAAAACCAAAAAGCCCCCCAAGAAGGAAAAAAAAATAACCCAAGAAAAAATATTAAATGTGATCATCATAATGCAGCACTAACTATAATTAAAGAGAAAATAGACGGAACAGCAAAGAAACGATCGTAGCTAGACAATCCCACCAAAGTGAAGACATTCGGCAAAAACAAGCATTTATTTATTGTCAACCATTAGTTGAGCTTGCCCTTTCAACACATCATAATTTCAGTTAATTCAAAACTAGGAAACAATACATAAACAAACAATAAACCTTAGAGCTTATGTACGAAATATAAGTAGCAAACACAACATAAAAAATAATAATTTAAAAGAGCCTAAATTTGAGATGTTAAGGACAATATATTCATATACCAAGACAATGAAAGGTGCGTAAGGCCCCAATAAATTGCATCACTCCATCCATGACAAAACCAAGAAGCTACTATCATCGTTTGATCATCCACCAAGGTATAAATCATCAGCAACAACTAAACTGGAATTGACTTCCACTTAGGTATTATCAACCACCTTCCGAAATCACCCCCATCATACCTCCAACATTTATAGTGATCCCACTCATATTCCGAACAACACCTAAAACAATAAATGGTTGATTAGATATTCAATTGGAGTCACAAGTTTGGTAAGCATTACTCGGCTAAACACTTTAATATTAGTAATTATAATAGTTGGTACACTGCATAATATTAAAATAAAGTACAATATTTTGAAATGAAAGAGAAATGGAAAAATAATATTACAAAAGAGATATGTATATTTTTTCATTTGATCGTAATTATTTGGTAAACTAAGGCACTATTAGGACTACAAGTGATGTTACACTATTCCAATAAGGATCAAAGTGAACTTAACTATGTCGTTCTACATAAAAGCATCCGACATTGGAAAAAAAAGGCAACATTACGCTGTAAAAGAGTAATATAGCCATGAGATACCAGGATATCGAGTTACTAAAATATTTTGGTTCAACTCATTTATTACGACTTGTTAAAAATCGAGTCAAATAGTTTCCAAATTACTACCCAGCTTCTTAAATAAATTTTCCTTTCAGAGATAGTAACTTCAAAATACTTATATATTTATATTACAATTAGTGATAGGTATTTCAAAGACTCTTATAAAATTGATTTTTAGAAACAAAAAAAAGGATTAATAGTAACGATAAACAAGAAACTAGGGGGGTGATTACTAAAGCTTAAGAGCACAATAAAGGAGCCTTACATAGAAGATTATAACTTTTTTGACCACATATTTAGCCCTGATGCAGTTCCTAACAAAATACCATATGCATTCTTATTTTTTCTTATGTACAACAGCAATATTCAAAGAGGAACACCCATATTTGAGTCATTGCAAATATTAGTAGAGTATGCACACAATCAGACACACAATAACTCTTGATTCATGCTAGAGTACTCACATTTTCAGGCAAAAAAAGAATATAGCATATGGCAGATAAAAGATAGTCCAACATCAGGGTTTTGTTAAGTGTTAACCATCTGAAATATATGAAATAGATTTGGGTCTCATTTTATGGGTTGAGAGGAGAATCTAGTTTTCAAGTTGGTACAAAAGGAAAGAAACTCAAGAGCAAAAAATTTGTGAACGAAATATTGAAATCTGAATACTTAGTAGTTTAATATCCAAACAGAATCATAATGATTTAAACTTAAAGAGCAGATGAGAGATTAGAATGAGAGATTACACATGGAGAGAGAGAGAGAGAGAGAGAGAGAGAGAGAGAGCAAGAAATGAAGACCTGGAGCCATCCGAAGACCAGCATTTATGTAGCCTATCAACCAGTGCACTTGATGGGATGATTTGTACTCCAACAATTGAGCTTTGTATCTTTCAATATCGCTCAAACCCTTTTCCTAGTATAACTGATACAAGTACTACCAGAATAAATAAGAGAATGGCATTCAATGGTCGAATATAATTGTGTCATTTTTTCACTCATGAATGGTGGATATGTTTTCAGAATAGAATCATGACAGTAGAGACAAAAAAGAAAACTACCCGTGACAATCAAGGAAGCATAATGCATTCTATAAAAAGCACAACCATATGTATAATGTATGCAAGGCCAGCTCATGGTAGAAGAACGATGATAATTTTATTTGGGGATAACTCAGATAGCGGGTTGTGTGAACAAGGCATCATGAATCGACATAGACACGCCCTCCTCGGTAGGGACTTAATATTATTAATAGAGAGAGATTGGAGGAATTCAGTAGGCAAATACTAGAAATTAGTAATTATCATACACATACAGAGATCTGGTATTACTTGTACCGAGGTGCATTAATCCACACTTGAATTGGCTACTTAAAATAATATTAGCAGCTAAAAGTTATGTCAAGCGAAAATCGTAAGATGCAGCAAATAAGTTTTCTAACTAAATGATGGTTACTTGTCTTTTGCCTGTTTTTTTAGCCTCGGTTATGCACCAACTTGTATAAAGGCTTCAGTCTCTTGGTATTGCTCAGCAAAAAAGAAAGTGTAACCACTACTGTTTCAATTGGGATTAGACGGGAATATTAAGGCCGTATGCTGTTTTCGCCGGGTAAGGTGAACAAGGTCAAAAGTAAGGGATAAGACTTTGGGAGACATGTTCCTGAGTTGTGTTATAAAGGAAGCCTTTCGTAACATCAGAACCCAGCTTAACTGTAACTAAATAACCATCCTCAAATTTTCCATCTATAGTTCCAGTGACTAAACTAACATCCCCTAAGTTAGAATTGACAGCCATACAAAAGACAATCCCATGTTAATAGTTACACAAATAAGCAAGCCAGGTAGCATTGAAGTAGGATGCATGGATACTTACATTATAACCACTTAAAACCAGTAAACAACAAAATATATATAGCTGCAAAGAATCTACAACTGAGGGTTTATCAGATGCAGCACCGTCATCATGAGCATATGACAATATTTGACCAACGTAACAGTTGTAGCAGCATCACCAATTATGCAACAAGGGAAAACATGAAGCCTTAGAAGAATGAACTATGGTTGAATGGTAACTGCTGCTTCAATGGATGGTTCTTCTTTCCGGAAATAATAAACCTGCTCAAAATGATAAAGCGATGAGAGAATATGTTTTCGTAAGATAAATTTGTAATGGAAGTTGGGAAGGTGAAAGTTGCAGTAACTTCAGACAAATCTGCGATCATTTTGAACCTATGCCATGTAAGCGAACAACCTAGCAAAGTATATGATATGCAAATAAATCAAATCAACTTAAGTTATATTTGTAAAGGAGCATAGAAATAGCAGAACTTGTAATCAGCTCCAGCAATCAGTCCAATCTCACCAACGTTCCCAATTTATTAATGGACATTTATTAAACACCCTCTATCTGCAGCTTATAAAATGGCGTTGAAGAAAATTGGTTCACAAAACCATCATCGAATAGTCATAAAGCATGGCCGACCTTCTGGCTATGAAATGAAAATGTAAAATTCAAATGCACATGTTGCCAACGAACGTCCTCTTAGCCTTTCACCAAGGAAGAAAAGTAGGTCCGTGAATCGAGTCATACAGGTCGTCCAATAATGATATGCAAAGCTTAACATAGAATAAGGTTATTTAAATGAGCTTATTTCTGCACGATTAATCAAAAAATTCTTGAGATAGTATACTCACTGAAATGCTATGCAAAATCTGTTAATACAAGCCAAATATACATTTTCAATATCAGAATTTAATCATTTTCCTAATTCATTAATGTTACTAAAAAACCTTTTTTTTAAGGGTGAAATATTACTGCTAACAATTTTGCCAACATACTAAGAAAAGCAAAAACAACTATGACGTGTAAACGCAGCATCAGTAAGCTGCCATTTACCACCTAGAATAATAAACAAAGTGATGCAGAAACGTAATTTTCAAAAGAGCAAAGAAAGAATACTTGATCAATACCACATCGAGTGGTATCCTCTTAAAAAAGTCGATGTAGAACAAGGGAACAAAATCCCGCGGTAGGGACCCTAAAAAGCAAATAACAAAGGTTATTAAATATTAAATAGTATAAGAGTATGCTTCTCATAAATATACATTAAAGTTGCAATATTCCCCAAATGTGCACCAAAGTAATTATTACATGTCTGATTTTGTCCGAAACAGGTTTAAGAAACATGCAGGTGAAAACACACAAAGCGGCTAACCTACACTCCACACTACGATCAATAATCATAGCTCCTGTCATCACACAAAAATAAGCGAAGCTATGAGAATCACAAAATGATGCTCAGAGAAATTAATGGGAGTACCTAATTTAAAATGGACTCACTGTTCAAACATTTGCTAATGTATCTGATAGTATTTCAGATGCGATTTGCAACTCAAACATTCATCAATTGGTTCATGGATGAAAATATTTTTATTCCTTATTAGGAAGCTAATAAATACCCTTTTTAGTAGTGATGTGTGATACAATATAATACTCCAAAGGCTTTCTGTTTCATAAGCACATGCAGTTTTCATTTTCTGTCCATTAATCCATATGGAAAATGGATCAAAATACGAGCGCCAACATTTGAATTAAAGCATTCAAGGACCAATAATAAAAATTGTTTTTTTTATTTCGCTGCAGATGAGGCATTCCTTACATGCACCGATGCATATAGATAAACCTAATTGAAAACACCGCATAAATTTTGTGATACTTGAAAATCTTACTGGGCGAATACATAACATCCAACATGCATTTCAAAGTTAATTGACTATGAAGTTACGATTACGATGCATGTTAAGTTAATATTCTCTATTTGGTCAATAATTGCAGTACCAGCTGTTGAACTAACACAGTATTTGTCATTTTAATGAAAGACTACCCATGCATTTAACAATTCCAATAACGGCAGCATAACATGTTTTTGTAGGGATACTGAGCATGACATACAAATGAAATATCAAAAACATTAGCAAGAAACATGGCCAGTTTCAGTCCATAGTAACCATATAGCAATTAAGTCACTTTTTGTCAGTAGGTAGCCTTACTAGATAGCACCAGCAATTCACGGCAAAACTTGTAACAATGTCTAACATTATTTAGGAGCGGATGAGCAACCACCCTCAGATATCCGAATCAAACTGGAATGCTCATGTTTTTTTTAAGTAATAACAAAAGCACAAATCAAAGAGTATTGAAGCAAACCAAGGAGAAAATTTCACCCACTACTATGATCAACTCCACCAACTTAACCGCCCACAATTAATTGGCCAATGCCCAATGCTCTGAAGCATGCCCAAGCGCCAAACTTGAATCCCTTCATACATAAACTTGGAGCCCAAATTGGATTAGGCCCATCTCATTATTCAAACCCTATAAATTACTTACCCTCAATTAGTAGATTAAAAAACAAAAATAAGGATAAAAAAAACACAATATAGACACCATAGAACAAGTGTGATCACCATAGAACAAATAATGTAAAAATGAAGTAAACAATGCAAGAGAAAGGCATGCTCATGCTACGCTGATTACCTTGTTTGTAGATTTCGAGGAATGAAACCAACCACTTGCAGGTGAACATCGTACCTAACCTAAGTTAGCGAAATCAAAAGAAAGTTAGCCTAATAAATAGAAGACTAATCTACTATTGCAGATAATACCAGATATCTCCATATTCTATTCGGGTTCACTTGAATAACGTATTTTCTTATTCAAAAAAGAGAGAAACCTAAAATATCTGCTATGTAAACTAAATAGAAACTTAACTTGGATAGATGATTCTGGAAACGAGAACAACATGTGACTGTGCTTTTAATTCATTTAGAACAAGTATGATGTCGGTAATATATATTAAGGCCAAGTTAGTATTCTCCTATTAATCAATATTCTAGGAACAATAACAGCAAGACACTTAAACAAATACTGAAATCCTACACATTTGTGATGGTTAAATTCATTCAAAGCGATATATAAGTCTCCAAAGGGATGGTTAAATAGCATAAGAGTAGGTATGGTTCTGGTTTATTTATGCTAACACAGAGACCAACATACTATTGCAACAGAGTGCATTCAGATCTTAGGCATGCATTTAATCAGACCACAGTGACCGAATGAAATACTAATAAATTAACACAAGGCCAAGTCCCAAGGTTAGAAAAAACCTAAAGTAGTAATATTCGACTCAAAGAACTCAATGGCAGATAATGTCACTGGATTGAACAAGCAAGAAACAGGCCCTGCTATAGAATTCCTTAACAATATTTAGAAGCATACAACGACAGTCATGGTCCCCAAAACACAACTGCAAAGCTCCCTTTTTGTCCCAAGTAAAAATTAGAGCATAAAATAAGGAGCATCTAAGTAAAGATTTCCAGACAAAATCAGTTCTATTAGTTAGGGACTTACTCACCCATAAAATATAGAAAAATGACTGGGAAAATAGAAACTTAATTTGGATACATGATTATGGAAATGACGACAACATGTCATTATGCTTTTAATTCATTTAGAATAGGAGTTTCATGTAGGTAATATATATTAAGGACAAATTAGTACCCTCTTATTGCTCAATATTCTTGGAACAACAACAGCATGGCACTTAAACAAATACTGAAATCCATCACATCTGTTCTTATCATAATCAAGAAAGAATCCACAGTAGCGGGGAAGGGTTTAACCAACCATTAAATTTAAGCATGAACACACACATCTCGAGGCATTTGATCATAACATTCAAATGCAAAGATCTTTAAGAAACAAATTGATTTAAATTACAAAGTAAGACAGGGATTAGGCATTTATATAACAGTTCCAACCACAGCAGTAGAGCTTCCAGATTTAATATACAATTTCTGATTTAATCCTTTGCCTATTCGTATCACTCTCCGACCGTAAAATGGCCATTTAGCTCTTTCTTGGACCACATTTAGATTCATTTCAAGGTTCAACAACAATTTCACAAAGCAACCTACTAAAGAACTCTGTCGGATTTCATGCGTTAGGAGTACTAGATTGACAACACAATATATTAAAAAAATTCTCATGTCTAAGAACAGATACCAACACTTACTAGCGGTACATAACATTAAGTACATTGTAGAACAAGATTAGAGACTGAGAAGCACAAAATCTCTATCTCATATCTATTAATTAATCTATGCTCATTGATGAGACGGCGACATGGAGACCTCCATCTATGGGGCTTTAGCTCCACATATTGAGTCCATTCTCGTTAGAAAGGCTTTAGAAGAAGAAACGCGTCTCCTTGACTACACATATCGAACAACTCATATGCGAGATCGAGACCGCAGTGTATTCAAGAATATAGCCCGGGCCTTAGCTTTTTGGTTTAGATGATATTACGATCACCGGAATATAGTTTAAGGCAGAGTCTTAAACACACCGAAGATTCTTTTGTTATGGCTGAGTAAATTCATAGTTATCTTTCTCCTAGGAGTCAGACTTACTTGAGAGTCTGAAAAAGGGGATGGCATCGGATTAGTAGGTATATAATTGGAGAAATGCCCCAGAACATTAGGAACAAAAAAAGCCCAGAAGGAAAAAAAATAGGCAGAACTGTTAGCATGCAGTTGAAACACTTAAGGTCAGGTATTCTTAGTGCCTAGACAACTGCAAACTTAAGATAAGACCACATTAAATGACACTTGCATAGAATAATACCACTTTCTCACCCCAGATGAAGAGACCACATTATAGGAGCCTGAGACGAAGAAAATTGGAGTTTAGGGTGTTTCAATTCCATCTGACCCTGTCAAACCAAGCAGACCCAAGAAGGCCGAGCGAACAACAGCAAATGATTAACGAATCTACTTCTCTGGGGCTCGCGGCGGCCACAATGGCAGATGGAGTAACGGAGCTCAACGCGGGCTTAGGAGTGAGATCGAAGTGAGAGGGAGAGACCTAGGGCTTTCTTTACATTCAATTTTAGGACTTCGTTTTAATTCCCTCCACCCATTTCTCTTATTTTTACTTTTAATTTGAAAATATTCTTTTTCCTTTTTCTTTTTCTTTGTTGTAAGTAAAAGAAGAAACCAGAATTTGGAAATGTATTCGGTGTTGCCTTATAATTCAACCATTTTTCCTATTATTTTCAGTATAATCAATTTTAATTACAAATTTATAATTGATTGAGCATTTAGCATTATTAGGAAAAAAATTCCACAGGGCCCATAAGCCTGCTTTTCAGTATTTTTGTAGCATTTATATAATTTTAGTACCAATTATATATAGGTAGGAAAAACCAATTAAAAATGTGTACGTTATATAAGATAATATATTATCACAACTAAATTTTTTTAATATAGAATCAATGATATACTACAATATGTTATTTAGGTTATGCTTTAAGCTTATATTGTGTTGGTATAACTTAATATTATTGATTAAGAATTTAGACAACTTACAATATAAATTTTAAATATTTGGTATTAAAAGACTAATAGTTAGTTTGTCTTAACTGATTGATTATTCTAATACACTTGTTAAGTATATTGAGGAGGATCACGATATGATATTGTTCTATACTCTTACACTATAAGTTAGAGAACACAGATCCACTGAGTTCGGCTTCTTAACTTATATTTATTGGCGAACATATTTGTATGATTTGTTTATTGCTTTCATTTATCCATGGGTGAGATTCTCTTATAGAATCAATAAACTCGATATCTTGGGTAATGACATTTACATATATGATGTTTCGTGCAATATATATATATATAAGCACTGTGTCCTGATGCGCCAGGTTGGTCATGTTCTCTTCAAAAAACACATGTTCATGTTGAAACCCTACAGGTGGAATTTATTATGTATATGATAAAGCTTGTGTGTTCATCCCAAGATTTTAGATATGGATATTAATTATTAATGTCAGAAACTTACATAATTAATAAATGAACATTAGATCTTAAACACGAGGAATAGCAAAACTAAAGGATGAAAACATATTCACAAATGTGTATTAAATTGATAGGCCAGTATTACTTCTTTTGTGAAATAAAAGTAATACTAAATTTATTTAATAATATAATAAGTTTATTGGATATTAGGAAAAAAAAATTAATGGACCAATTTAATATTCTTCTAGATCCTTGTTGTAGCCCAATATGATTTTTTTAATAGACAAAAGTACAAAAAGAGGTTGATGCCCAAACTCAGTAGGGTTGGATATATACATTTTCAGGCACCTCGTTATAAATAAGGAGGTGGGGATTGAAAATACACACACATACTAGCAGCCCCTCAGTTATCTCTTTATCTCCACTGGTACCATAATTATCTAGTACATTTCTATCAATGATGAATCTAGATACAGTCTGGGAATACAGCAGAAATCGATGAGTCGAATTGCTGAGCAAGGGGTGGCCAATCATTGTACTCTCAACAGCAAGATTAGACCGTCATTCTTGTCCTCAACCCGACGTTCAATTGTAAGTCATTTTTGTATTATCTATGTTTCCGTTTTCAGTAGAATCGAAAAACCGGTTTGCATGTTTAATTGAACTTGGTTAATAAATATAAATGTGAAACACCCAAAATATGAAAACATTATATTAGCATTAAAGAACAACCAAATAGATCATGTGGTGGTTTAATGTATTTTTTCAATTTATGTGCGTAGTGGTCGGCCGGTTCGGACCACTCTCTAATCAGGTCGAGCTGACCCGAAATTAGTAATGGCTTAATTTTTAGTACACATTTTATATAAAATATCAAACTTTTGTATACATCTCTGGTTCAGTTTGTCAGTTTTTGAGAAAGGATAAGAGGGTATTTGGAAAAATATATAAAAATAAAGAAAATAACATAAAAAATTAATGCATTATTTGAAAAAAAATGACTTAGAAATTATAATAAATTATAATAACTTAGGATGAACCCTAACTAACAATTATAATTGTTGGTCCCGGGCTTGAATAGTATAAGTGTAGAGGGGAGTGAATAAACTAACCGACTTATTAACAATATTTATGGAATAGTTAGGGCCATTTGACTCGCAAAGTTATTCGTGCACTTTGGTGATCAGTTGAGATGATCAGCTAGCTCGGAGTGGAATGTGTGTGCTTAAGGTGTGGAGTTAAGATATGCAACTGAAAACCGTAAACTGACCACACATGCAATTTTATAGAGGTTCGAAGCTCAACTTCGACGTCCCCGCTTCCTTCCGCAACAAAAAGTGCAATCCACTATGCAAGTGTAAAGTTTATTTATTACAGTTACACATTGTAGACAAACTATTGGACCTGGTTCTCGGGGACTTTACGAGTCACGAATTCCTTTCCAACTAGTGTTGTCCCGGAAGTGACGATCCAACTAAAGCAACCTCTTCAGTCGGTAGGTTCGCCATTCTCACACTTGTGATCTACAACTGCTCACTGGCAAGATAAGGTGCTTATGGGCATCTTTTTAAGGTTTTAGATCTCTTTTGATCTTCCAAAATACAGTCTTGAACCTGGTATCAACTACTGTGTTCTTTTACGCGTCTTTGACTTGAGTTGGGTAGTTGATCGGTATAGAATAGATCTGAGAGATTAGCTCTGGCTTGGATTCTTCAAAGCTACCTTGATGACCAGTTTATCTTCTTCTCTTCAGTTAGGACTTTTTGCTTTGATGAATTTGACCTTGATGCTTTAGAGCGTTTGCGGACGCCTTTCTTGAAAGTCTCTTTGCAAATGGCTTTTTTAGCAAAAATGTCTTGGTCATGTTCTGAGTCACTCAACTTGTATAGTTGAGTGGCTGGTGACCGTTGCGGATCAAAGAATGTTCAGAAATGATAAAGCCATTCATAGGTCTTTCATTACAAGAGCCATTGAGTTGCCTTTGTTTTCTGACATGCATTTGCTTCAAGATCTTAGATGCATTAAGTTCAAGATCCTCTGGTTGGCAAGTCTAAATTTTAAATTTCAGTCACCTACCTTCTGTATTGATCGTCAATTCTGAGTTTCAGCTGGCAATTGGAATCGTCAATTTGAAACATTCATTCAGCTGTCAGTTCTGCGCATCTTTCGCTGTATCGCATCCTCCACTTTCAATCATCTTTAGGTGGTTGTTCTTGTCTCTGGCTTGATGCATTTCGAGATGCAGTTTGATTCGCTTCAGCTAGCATGTTATTAACCAGGGTGCCTTCGGCTGGTATTGTGGACTGATGACACTTCAACTGGGACTTCCTTGAACTAGTCTTCAGTTTGGATGTTTAACTGACTGTTTCTTCAGCTGGTATTTTGAAATGATGCGTCTTCAGCTGGTTAAGCATGAACTGGTACATTCTTTAGCTAGAACTTCATTCTTCATCTGGAACTTTCTTGATCTGGCATATCATCATTCAACTTGTACCTTAGATTGATATGTTCTTCAGCTTGTATTCTTATTCAGCTGGAGATCGGAGCTTTGTTGATCAGTTTGCTCTTCTAGGCTGGTGCCTTACACTGGTATTCTATTAAGTCCACAATTGTAGACTGTTTGGAGTTTGGTACTTCGATCTTGTCAATATCTTCATTGTAATATTTCTTCACTTGCTAACTGGTCTACTAAACAAGCTACTGTTCTATCTTTTTCACACCTCTTGCGCTGGATTATTTGGCCGGTTACTCTATTTTCTTTTCTCTCTCTTTTATTTTCTTTCTCTCTTTTCATTTCTTTGGATTGATCATTCTTTTGACTACGATAACATCATTTTTATTTTGCTCATCCACTGTTTTATGCTTTATTTATTTTAAGTTTTTTCAATAGCTCTTTGTCATATTTCGACATCTCACCTTTAATCCAGTCGGGAAAACTCTTCATAATTTTCCCTAACAATAACATTAAATTAAAGTACAATACATTGAAATGAAAAAATAATTGAGAAATAAACTCACAAAACTGAATTGTACATTGTTGATTCTAATCGTAACATTTTTGCAAAATAAGGCACAATTAGGACTACAAGTAGTCCTACCCTATTCTAATACAACTTAAAGTTAAATTAACTATGTCGTTCTACATAAAAGCATCCGACATTCAAACAAACAGTCCAATATTAGGCTGTAAATGAGTAATCTAGCCATGAGATACTAGGTTCTCATGTAAATACCAAATTTATTTATGCTTAGTTAGTAAAACTTGTTAAAGGTCCAGTCTCATGGCTTCAAATCAATACTCAACTCGGTTAATTCATTTACCTTTTCAAAATATTAACTTCAGAATAGTTATATTTTTATATTATAATTAGTGATAAGTATATTAAAGACTCTAATAGGAGGTGTTTTATTTTTTTGAACGAAACAAGGAATATTAGTAAGAGATAAAGTACAAGAACACACTTAAAATATTGCCCCGATCACGATTACACACTTCAACTATGGCTAAATCCAATTGGCTTCAGACACTCTTCTAACTAGTGCAAATAAACACTTATGAAACAACCATTTTCGTTCCGTTCATAATTAATGTTCATATTATGTGCAAAACTCTTACAACATAATTCTGAGTTCTTATGTTAAAAATATTTTGTGCAATGTGGTAAAGTTGGAAACCTCTAGTCGTCACTTTTTTTACATTGGTACTCTCAATTCACCCATTCAATGTCAAATGATGGATTAATTCGAGAAATAAAATCATAGGTGAATGTTTCTATTCGAGACTTAAATCTAATATTGTGATCAGAATTCAACGTCGAATATCGAAACTTAATGAGGAGGATGGAAGGCTAAAGTGTAGGATATATAACTATGGTCTCAAGCATACATTCAAATTTGAACATAAAAATTTATTTATTTATTTGTTAAATCAAATTGGCACAAAATATATAAAATATAGGCATGTAGTATGTTGTCGCAACTCAACTATATGAATTAATATTGAAAGAATTTATATGCGGTATCGTATTAAACTGTACGATACAACAATATGTAGTATGGTGCCACAACATGATATTATTAATTGGTGCAACTTACAATTTAATTGTCAATGATTATGTGATTTCACTACAAACACAGAAAATGTTTATATAATTAAAAAAAAATTATCAATAATCAATCTTTTGAAAGAAACACACATGTTTTATTTTTCAGGAATTCACATCCTCATAATTTGATGAATACGTCACACATCTTACTTTATAAGACCATCCAACATTGAAACAATTAAACAGGTTTACAACTAGTTCATTCTTATTTTGCAATAATTATAATTCTATTTTATATTTTTTAATCCATGTATACAATTGTAAATTCATCTAGTAATACTAAATTAATTGTCTGATACAAAATCTAAAGAAAAATACTTGCGTAATCGATTATTCAAATAACTAACAATATTTTTGTCCAATACAAAAAATCACTCCAAGAATTGAATTTATTTATATTTAAATTGGGATGAATTCAAAATCTAAAAGGTATTTATTATTCGTCATGGACTTTTGAAAAGAAGCACATTACAAACAACAACTTGTGCGTTATATTAATGAAAAAATAAAATGCACGAAACAAATATATTTTACTATAAACCAATATTTTTATAACATGATAAATTAACTTTATAACATCAGGATAAATTATCGATATAAAAATGCAAGCTATTATTGACTAATCATTTGTTAAAGTAACAACCGACGCTTGTATCCGATACATAAAAAATATAAGAAACACTTAATTTTAAAGACAACTAAATTATATTTTATAATACATGTATACAATTGTAAATTCATCTAGTAATACTAAATTAATTGTCTGATACAAAATCTAAAGAAAAATAGTTGCGTAATCGATTATTCAAATAACTAACAATATTTTTGTCCAATACAAAAAATCACTCCAACAATTGAATTTATTTATATTTAAATTGGGATGAATTCAAAATCTAAAAGATATTTATTGTTCGTCTTGGACTTTTGAAAAGAAGCACATTACAAACAATAACTTGTGCGTTATATTAATGAAAAAATTAAAATGCACGAAACAAATATATTTTACTATAAACCAATATTTAGATAACATGATAAATTAACTTTATAACATCAGGATAACTTATCGATATAAAAATACAAGCTATTATTGACTAATCATTCGTTAAAGTAACAACCGACGCTTGTATCCGATACATAAAAGATATAAGAAACACTTAATTTTAAAGACAGCTAAATTATATTTTATAATACATGTATAACAAAATAAATTCCATTTAACATAATTTCGAGATATAACTGGTGATAAAATATATATAATTCATTATTAATTGTAAAATATATATAATTAAGAATTAATTGAGGTAATATAATTTGTTCACGCAAGATAGTTGGATTCCAATGAAATAATTGTTCATCTAATATATTAGGTAAATGCTTCAAAAAGTTAAAAGTGATGTATATACAGTAAACAGTATTTCTATTTAAAATACATGTGTATTTACCTTTTTTTTTTATTCAACCCACGTGTAGGGTGGATATCACTCGGTGCATGCATTAATGCACCGAGTGTACCATAGACTTTTCCCCAATTCCACCCCGAAAACAACTCCTAAAAGTCCCTTTCACTGTTCACAAATCACAAGTCAAGGTCTTCGAGTCAACGCAAATTTAATTTAATTTTTTATACAAAAAGTAACGAACGAAATCACGAGGAAAAAAGCAGGCCACAATAGTCAAAACACTTGCCTCCCAAGTCTCGCTACCATTTTTTCCTACAAAATTCACACTACTATATGTATGAAGATCTTCACTCCCATTGGTTGCACACAACCTGTTTGGTAAAAGGTCGCTATATCATACCAAGAACAATCCCCTGATTTTCTCCATTATTTCCGGTCAGATATGAGTTCCATTTATTCAAATATTGAATTCCCTTCCACGAAAGTCGTGATCTCCACGGCGGCCTCGGTGGCGGCGACCGCCGTGTTAGTCCGATCATTCGCCAAAGATTTCATCCCCGATGAGCTCAGGCAATACATCTCCACCAAAATCCATCACTTCCTGTCTACGTTCTCAAATGAATCAACCTTCCTCATCGATGAGTATGATGGCTTCAATAAAAACCTTCTTTTCTACGCGGCGGAGCTCTACGTCGGAACGATCGTCAACCCCTCCACCAGAACATTCCGGGCCACGCTCCCCGAAAAGGAGAAGAAAATCCACGTCTCCATAGGAGGGCATGATGAAATCGACGATAAATTTGGTGGGATTCAGATGAAATGGAGACTGATCACCAAAGAAGTTAAACCTCGATATGTTAACAATTTAGATGACTACCGTTCCACTATGATATCTGAAGTGAGATACCTGCAGCTAACCTTTAACAAGAAGCACCTCAACAAGGTTGTCTCTGAATATTTGCCGTATGTTCTGGAAAGGTCGGAAGCCGTGAAAGAAGGGAAGAAGACTCTCAAATTGTACACTCTCAAGAACGATGGTGTCCACGGGCCAAGGATCAATCCATGGCAGTCTGTGAATCTCGATCATCCCGCCAAATTCGAAACGTTGGCCATGGACGATGAGATCAAGAAAACGATCGTTGATGATCTGGACCTGTTCTTGAAGAGGAAAGAGTTTTACAGGAAAGTCGGGAAGGCGTGGAAACGAGGATATTTGTTGTTTGGCCCTCCGGGGACTGGCAAATCGAGCTTGATTGCAGCCATGGCCAATTATCTCAATTTTGATGTTTATGACTTGGAGCTGACTGATATTAGGAACAATTCTGAGCTGAGGAAACTGCTGATTACAACTGCGAATAGATCGATACTTGTTGTGGAAGATATTGATGCATCCATTGATCTGTCTCAGAGGAAAAAAAAGGAAGCTGCAAAGCCACCACATCCATCAATGTATCCATATCACCAGCAAGGACCTAAGGTAAGTCTATTTTAAACCATATATAAATAGCTAATTGCATAATATTTTAGAAAAAAATGAAATTGAAAAGACCTAAACTAGACTAAACTTGGTACTGTTCTCTGTTTCAGGTCACATTATCAGGATTGCTTAACTTCATAGACGGGCTGTGGTCGAGCATTGGAGACGAACGGATCATAATTTTCACTACCAACCACAAAGAGAAGCTCGACCCTGCATTGCTGAGGCCGGGGCGTATGGATGTGCACATTAACATGTCGTATTGCACCCCGTGTGGCTTCAGATTGCTTGCAAGCAATTATCTTGGAATGACAGAGCACCCTCTCGTGTTGAAGGCTGAGGAAATGATAGGTTCGAGCAAGGTGACTCCTGCTGAAATAGGCGAGCAGCTGTTGAAGAGCGAGGATCCTGATCATGCCCTCCGGGGACTGATCAAGTTCCTCGAGCTCAAAAAGGAGGGACATATTGAGGGATGTAGAGAAGAAACGTCAGAAGAGATTGAAGAAGATGTAGAAGAAACAGAAGATGGGATTACCAAGTTAAAGATGACTAAGAGCCTTGATGGGCTTCGAGGATTGATCAACGTTGCTAAAGCATCATCGCCTGCAGAGATAAATGGCAGGATCATTAACAAGGACGAGGCTGGTAATGCCTTGAAAATCTTGATTGGATTTCTCGAGCAAGAGATTGGAAATGGTGACGCCAATGATTCTGATTCGACTTTTGGGTCTTCCACAGCAACTGCGCAAGCAAATGGGATTAAGATTGAGTGAAATATGTTGTTGCATTTTGTCTCAAGGAGTATGAACAAGTGAAGCTACCTTATTCCGCATGTAGTGCATATGAAATACTCTGATATTTATACAAGTTTTCAATTGTTGTATTTCATATTCTTTAGTGTATTGCTTCACCAGATGTGCGCATACCACTGATTTTCTGCCTATATATATAAATTTATGCAGTTGATCTTCATCAAATTTATCCTTTTTTTTTTTTTTTCATTTCGATGTGCTATGCTTCCGGTTTGAATGGTTCAAAGCTCACAAACGACCTAAGTCGAGTCACTACTTTACTTTGTATCACAAAAGAATGTTGCGATATACAAAAATAAAAAAATTAATAATCAATAAGTTAAACAATAGAATTTAAACCCGTATAAGCGTATTTAACTATTTATATATATGTAATTTGTACTAATTTGTGTGGCATTGGTTGTGATTTTAAAATTAATAGAAAGGTAATAGCCTTCATCTTCGTATTAATCTCGTCCTATCTTCTATATCAGTTACTTATTTTTAAATAAATCTATATAATAATATTTCCCCGCATAATTTACAAGATTAAACCAAAAAACATTCTAATTGATCAACTGAAAAACATGCAATATTCCAAAATAATAATAATAATAATAATAATAAATTATTATTATTATTATTATTATTATTATTATTATTATTATTATTATTATTTGACGTAATTGTCTCCTAAATTGCCCCAAGAAAATATAAACTAAAAAAAAATGTTTTTATTATTTTGAAATTATACACACGTACCGGAACGTCAATTGTGGGAACAACAAATATATCCATCCACAGATCCACTGTCTCTACAATAAGTTATGAATTAGAATTGATTGGGGAGCGTTGAGAGCAAATGAGGAATTGGGGGTTTGTGAATGAGATTCAATCAGATGAGTCAAACATCCAATCTTCAATTTGTAATCACGACCGCACATCTGGAGTTTGTTGATGGTATTGGACGGTCAAGAAATGAAGGAAGAAAAGGCTTGTGTGGCAAGTTCAGTGGCTCAGGAAAAAGGACCAAATAAATTTATATGTTTAATTTATGTTATTTTTAATATCTTATACAGGAGTATTATTTTGAAAGCCAGTAAAATTCGAGTTTGTTATACTGGTGGTAAGGGGACCGGTTGTACTTGTGTGTTTTATACTTAGTTAGAGCATCTCCTGTATTGTATTCAAAATTTGATACATAACTCCACCACGTCACCGCCGTATAAAAAATTATATACCTATTTTTATAAATACACATTCTCTTTAAATCACCCACTATACATATGGTACATACATAACTTTTTGGGATCCACCATATTTATCACCCATTTAATAAAATATATATAGATACATACACACACACACACACACACATATATATATATATATATATTATTTTTATGTATAATTTAACTCATTTTTATTTAAATATTATTTTGATATAAAAATATCAAAACTATCATTAAAAAAATTAATTTTATTGATTTTTCACAAAAATAAAAATATTGCCTATATATAATATTAAATTTATATTATAACATAAAATTTATATACTTTTAAAAAGAAAGAAAAAAAAGAGAGGAAAGAGAAATGGAAAAGAGATAAACATGTTGGAATCCGTGGGGTAAATTATATGCTCCCTGGGCACTACCCAGGCCCCGTCAGGATGCCGACACGTGGACACTTTTTAAGAAATACTTTAACTTTATTTTTTATGCGTATATTACCGTATTTCTTAAGAAAAGAGGTGACTTAGCTATTAGGATATTTCTGCTGTGAACAGTAACCTGTGGGACCGCACTCGTATCGGCAGTGTCGACAACAGGATTGATGTCGACGCCTGAAGGTTTTCCGGCGAACTTTGAACGTCGGCACCGGTACGGATACGCAGTGGAATTAATTCCCGTTCTCGTGGACAAGGTTTCAGAATATTTTGAAGAAATCCTGACGCTAAGTTTGGTTATTTACGGATTCCGATGAGTGAACAATGTTGCTGAATATTGGCGGATTTATGGAAATTGGCGGAAATTTTGAATTTGGTTAATATTTTAATTATATTCTCTTCTCCAGTGCGCCATTTCCCCCAATTCTGAAAATTGATTTTACAGCATCTTGTGCGGGGGTCGCCGATTTTGCGTTCATCTTACCTTGTCGGAGCTATTCTGAGAATTTGGTTGCCTTGAGGTATGCAAAGTTTCAGTTTTTTGGGTTCCCTTACGGTAGGGTTTTTTTTATTGATTCATTATTAGGGTTTTATTTATGCTTTCAATTGAAGGGTTTTTCTTACGGGTTTTAACTGTCAATGTTTCAATGTGTCGGTGGTAGTGTATGGGCACCCACATTGTGCTATTGATTTAGGGTGATTGATTTTGGGAATTCATTATGGATTTCGACTGCTCTCCCTGTTTTGATTATGAAGCTTGTTGGCTAGTTAGACGGTTAGAATTTCAGGATTTTTAAAAAAATATCATTATATTTTGCGACGCCCTAGTTGAGGAAGCGTTTATATTGACTGGTAATTTGTGTGAGTTTGATGGCCATAGTTAAATTCATTATTTCAGTTATCAATGAATATGTTGGTGTGGAACTCTAAACTTTTTGCAATTGTCACTAACAAGGTAAAATTATAGTATGACTTGATTATCTTTGCTGATTACAATTATTGTCTATAGATTTTTAGCGAAGATGAATATTGACTTGAATGTTTCGATCGAGAATGAGGCATCTTCTGAGGGTAGCACTCATGACAGAAAAGATGGAGAAGGTGCTGGTAGTGATGCAGAAGCAAGATGTTTCCTTTCTACAATGTTAATAGAATTAGAGAATCGTTTAGAAATTGGGAATGTTGTGGATAGTGTAGAGCAAGCATATTTATTATATTGTGAGTACGGCAGGTGCCGGGGGTTTAGTGTGAGGAAGGGTGACCAATACTATTTCTCTGGGACGAATGAGCTTCGATGGAAAGAATTTGAATGCTCGTGTGAAGGTCGGCCTGATGATAAATGATCGAAAAGGAGAGTAGCATCATATAGGAAACAGATAACTAGGAGCAACTGTAAAGCCAAATTACGGATTAGGAGAGAGAAGAATTTGCAATGGACCGTTCATAAATTTGTGAAAGAGCATAATCACGAAATGCTCGGCACGCATCAAGCCTATTTGCTACGTTCCACTCGGCAATTGAGCCATGCAAAACAGTCACTCGTTGAGGAGCTTAAATCTGTGGGTATCGGAGTTAGTCGGGCATGTCGGTTTATGGAAAATGAAGCCGGGGGGCCGAAAAATGTCGGTTTCACGAGGAAGGATGCATATAATCACTTGAATCGGGTTAGGCAATCAACAAAGAGTGGAGAATGTCGACGCTAATGCTCTGGTGAATTTATTTGCCAAGAAATCGAACATTGAGCCTTTCTTTTATTGGAACGTGTAGCTAGATGATGAGGGTCGGTTGATGAACTTTTTTTTCCGAGACTCTCGTGCTCTTATTGATTACGAGTGCTTTGGAGACGTGTTATCGGTCGACACCACGTACAAGACAAATCGGTATGGCCTGGTATGTGCACCATTTTTCGGCATCAACCATCATAGGAGAAATGTGATGCTAGGATTGGGCTTCTTGTCGAACGAGACGACGACTTCCTTTGAATGGCTGTTTGCCACGTTTTTAGAGTCCATGCATGAGAAGGATCCACAAGTGATCTTCTCTGATCAAAGTCAAGCGCTAATGAATGGGATTGATGCCACGTTCAAATCAGCGAGTCATCGGCTTTGTCAGTGACATATCAGCCGAAACGCCCCGTCTCATTTTAGAAAATTAAACGGCAACAGTGAATTCAAGCGGCAGTAGTATCACTGCATGCGTGGGGTGGAGACGGAGGATGAGTTCAAGGAGTATCACTATGCCTTCAGCGCGGGTTTTCTTGCGACCTCGCGTAGTAAGGTTACGAACAAGGTTGAAGAAGAGGTGGGCGTCGGTGTTCACGAACACCTCCTTCAGCGCGGGTTTTCTTGCGACCTCGCGTAGTAAGGTTACGAACAAGGTATTGAAGGATCTGTTCTCGTCGAGTTCCACTTTGACAGAATTTGTCGATAAGTACGAGCAGGTCCTGCATGATTGACGTACAAAGGAGATTGCCGACGATGCTCTCAACTTCGGTATTAATTAGTTGAAATGTGCAAAAATAAGACGTCTGAAAAATAATTTTGGCGTTTGAAAAATAATTTTTTCATATCGGCACACACGTCAACAATTATATTTTAGTTATTTTTATGAAATATTCCATATCGGCATATTTTTTATTGTTATTTAAAAATTATGTTATGGGAGAAAATGCCATCGATTATGAAATATTTTAATTTGAAATATTTTTTACATTTTTTTTGTGAGAATATGAATTAAATGGATTTCCTGTTTTATTTTGTTACGTAAAAATAAACGTAATTTTGTTAAATTTAATTATGTTTAAATTAATTAGTTAAAATGTGAAAACATAAGGCGTTTGAAAAATAATTTTGGCGTTTGAAAAATAATTTTTCCATATTGGCACACACGTCGATAATTATGTTTTAGTTATTTTTATGAAATATTCCGTATCGGCATATTTTTTATTGTTATTTAAAAATTATGTTATGGGAAAAAATGCCATTGATTATGAAATATTTTAATTTGAAATATTTTTTACATTTTTTTTGTGAGAGTATGAATTAAATGGATTTCCTGTTTTATTTTGTTACGTAAAAATAAACGTAATTTTGTTAAATTTAATTATGTATAAATTAATTAGTTGAAATGTGCAAAAATAAGGCGTCTGAAAAATGATTTTGGCGTTTGAAAAATAATTTTTCTGTATCAGCACATACGTCGACAATTATGTTTTAGTTATTTTTATGAAATATTCTGTATCGACATATTTTTTATTGTTATTTAAAAATTATGTTATGGGAGAAAATGCCATCGATTATGAAATATTTTAATTTGAGTTCCATTATCGTTTTAGAAAATGGAGGAGAGTGGGGATATAAAAAAATAGAGTGAGAATGGAGATATGAAAAATGGGGTGGAAAAAATAATTAAAAGGCACTACCCGGGGGTAGCGTATAATTTTCCAATTCTCCATATCCGGCTCCGAATTTAAATTAATAATTTAACTTCACTCCCCTACCCCGAAAATTCAGGACGAAGATGCAAGTTTGACTCAGTACTCTCAAGATGTTAATCTCGACGAGCCGCTAGATGTGTCGTCACTATTTCAAGTACGTGCTCAGCTATAAATGACACCAACGCTATTCATATTATTTTCCATGTCCCTTTTATTTACGTGGATGTTAAGAAGTTTTTGAATTTTTCCTTGCTCAAGTCACTAACTGGACATTCGACCAGCGAAGCTAGGGCGAGGCCCAGCAGATCTTGGTGGGTGTAGGCTCTGCTAAGATTGAGCAATTCCATATCGGCAGTGCCCTCCAGCTCATACATCGTGGAGGTAAGGCTACTTTCACGTGATTCTGCAATGTCTTTATCTGGCAAATCAGGTCCTGCCGATACATGTAGCGTTTGACCAAGTGACCTGGCTGTCGATGCTCCATTTCTCACCCGGATTGGATTCTGATTTAGACATTTCACAAATGTGACATATGCTACAGTTTAAGAATCTCAACTATTGTACATGCACGATACCCCATGCATCAGTTATTAACAGTTTAAATGCACCTTCTATTTATGGTCATAACCCTCGTAACCCTAATTCTCATCTCAGATATCTACGGCTGCAAATGGCACCAAGAGCGATATCACAAGATGATGTTTTCTTTGTAGAGCCATGGACCAGGTATGCCGAGCAGGTTGCCCTGCTCGAGCTGGAGCATCAGTATTTGATTGGAAATTAGATCCCGGGGGAGGATACGGCTTATCTTCGTGTCATTCACGTCATCCGCGGACTTGTCGAACAACAATTGGAGATTGCACTTTCCAATGAAGAATTCGAGCTTAAGGTGGCTCAGTGGGCCGAGAGATATGAGATGTTTTCATGGCTGCTGGACTTTGGACACCCTCACTGCTACGACGAAGTCACCAACTTTGTCGACTTGCCCGATAGCATGTGGAGAAGGGTGAAGCAGGTATATTCACCTTGCATGTACACACATCGAGATTATATTACATGAACTATAAAGTTGTTATGTTATAAGGTACGCCCCACGGCATTGGTGTACAAGAACGAAGGGGAAGAGTTTTGGACAATCTTGAAGGAGTTGTTTGAGGTGGATGATCCTTCGAGTGGATCAAGCCCCGCTTTATCCGCGGCTGCCCCAGGTGTCGACGAAATTGATGCAGATGATATGGAAGAGGGTGCGTTTTCTCTGGATAGCATTGCCGATGTGGATGCCGACAAGGCTGCCGACATATAAGAAAACCCTAGAGCTCGTGTGCTCTTTTGATTTTCTTTAATTTTATGTATGAATATCTATTATCTACGCATTTTGGACTGTACCACTGTCACGTGTTACTTTGATGACTTTATCATGCATGTGATCTTCCATTATCGGCATTTTTTATTTTTGTCGTGTTATTTGTTTGTCTTAATCGTTTGTATTGTTACCTTGGCATGAGTATGTGTTAGTCACTATCTGCGTTTTTCTATAAATTCACTCGCCATTGAAGCCCTGAATTACCAAAATATAACACCAACTGAGGAGACCTAAAGAACTACAAATGGCTTTACCCGTGCCGCTTGCACAAGATGATGTATTTTACAACAATGAGCCATGGAGCAGAACCATGGAGTCGTTCTGCATGGGCGAGCTATATTTCTTTGCGCACAAAGGCTTCTGGATCCCAGCTGACACCACGACTCACCAGACTTGCCTCGTGTATCTACAATGAGAGATACGCCAGCAATGTGAACGTGAAATAACAATAGGGCAACTTCAGATACGGCTTGAGCATTGGAGGGAAAGGTACGAAGTATTTGGTTGGTTACTAAAAATTGCAGGGCCAATTCGGATGAACCCCATGAGTAAGTGGCTAGATCTCAACATGGCCGAGTGGCAGCGGATTGCTGAGGTATTAATTTAGTTAACTGTTTCTCTTATATAGACAAGGTCAAATGTTAGATTATCTGAACTTGTCGTCCCATATACAGATGCGCCCGGACGCACTTGTCTATATGAATGAGGGAGAGAGTTGCTGGAATTTTTTCAAGGTGATGATCGATGTTGAGGGTCACCCAGATGTTATAGGTGACGACGAGCACAAGGATGACGTCGGCCCGTCACCAATCGACTCCGACGACGACGAGTAAAACATGTGTCCTCTAATGAATGTCGATGTATATTAGGCGACTGTCAATATGCCTAAGACTTATTTGACTGTTGAGTTGCATTAAAACATCTATTATTGTGATATTGGATCTATTTACTTCATATCTCCACTCTCACTCTATTTTTTATATCTCCACTCTCCTCCATTTTCTAAAACGATAATGGAATTCAAATTAAAATATTTCATAATCGATGACATTTTTTCCCATAACATAATATTTTAATAACAATAAAAAATTTGCCGATACGGAATATGTCATGAAAATAACTAAAACATAATTGTCGACGTATGTGCCGATATGGAAAAATTAATTTTCAAACGCCAAAATTATTTTTCAGATGCCTTATTTTTGCACATTTTAACTAATTAATTTAAACATAATAAAATTTAACAAAATTACGTTTATGTTTACGTAACAAATACTTCAAATTAAAATATTTCATAATCGATGGCATTTGCTCCTATAATATAATTTTTTAATAATAATAGAAAATTTTCCGATGCGAAATATTTCATAAAAATAACTAAAACATAATTGTCGACGTGTGAATTTCGGGCTTCGTGCTTTGATGTGGAAGACGTTGACTAGACTAGACTCCCAACCTTGTCGGTAAAGATGCATACACACCTATTTCCAAAGCTAAATTTGGAATGCGGAGAATATATTCTATTTGTACAGTAATTTTGTCCATATACTTGAGCTTATGTCGGCAGGTTCCCTATTAAAGCTACAACGCCATTCTCAGATGCACCCACAAACTCCATTTCCTTCTCATATTCGCTCTCCACAAACGCATAACCCCTACGACGATCCTACCCAAAATGGCGCCACCTCAAGAAGCATTTTTCTACGACGACCATTGGATAGAGAGGCTTGAATCCCGTGTCGTAAACGAGCTACTCGAGCAGAAAGAGGAAGTCGTGTGGACTGTTGGATATGAGGACAACAGTACGGCCATCAACAACGTTCGAGCGAAGATCAATGAGGAATTCTCGAAGGACTATAGTGTCGACTGGTACTAAGCTCATGTCGACATGCTAGCGACACGCTACGAGACTTTGAAGCTGTTGTGGGACTACACACCGGCCATGTTCAAATGGAATCACAGAAGCAATAAGTTCTATGCCCCGGACGAGACATGGACATATTTTGAAGAGGTATCCTACTTATTATTACACATTTTGCCGACACAGTTGGAAAGTTAGTTGGCTAACTGCACAAACAAATCATTTATTTATCTCGCAGCTGAATCCGTTGACGATGGTCTATCGAAGCAACGACGAGCCGCACTACCGCTCCCTGATGAACTTTTTTGAGACCGGCGAGTCTTTTATCGTGAGGGACGATGACTACTACCCATTTCAGTCAAGCGAGAGCGACATTGATTGAAGCGATGAATTTAACTGCAGTTTGAATGTTTTTTCTTTTCTCTTGTCTCTCTAGAACTTGGAATATGATGTTGTTGCCTAGTGTAATCCCTAATTATGTCGTCGTTAGTGTTGTATTTAGCTATTCCGTGTGAATGCCTACTTTTCAATTATGTGTGAACTGCAAATTCAAATACACCACTACTTAATCTTTCAGTTTAAGGCAAAATACCACATATCCGGTGTCGGCACCAGGTCATCCCCCTAATCAAAACATATACAAAAACACCCTAGGGTGAATAGTCATATTGTCCAACTCCTAATATGTCGGCATTTCTAATATTAACATATGCGCCCACAAAATACTTAACCATATAAATACTTAACCCCCTAGATATTTGAAACCCAACTACACTTATCTGTTTGGATGGACCAACAGCTACATAAATACATACATAGACATTTTCTAAATTTTTAAATATGACGGCTACGGGCGAAGAGTTCGACGCAAAATGCCTTTCTGTATAACGGCCCCTTCTCTGGCACAATATCTTCGAACATCTGACCCGTCATCATGCACTCCAATATCTTCAAGCAGAACACGCCACAGTCCGAGTTCCCTATTTGCTGCGGAGGGTGTTCAAACCTCATCAGCTTCCACACTTCTCTTGGAGGACCATCAAGGGGCCTGTTCCTGTACACATCACCGTATTGACAAAGCAATGGCACATTCCGCTGCACATGCTGAAAGGCGGCCTTGATGTCGGACCAGTCTTTGCAACGTTTTGAGATCGGATCGAAAACAACGATTGACTCACTTGCAAAGTGCAACATGTACAGGACCCAATGGTCATCGGAGACATGACTGATGCCATAAACCTGATCAACTGCCTACCATGGCTTCCCGCCTTGCTGAGGATAATTGCCATCGACATAAGGGGTAATACGATCACGGACCTCACCCATGTTCTCTAGCACCAATGTTTGTTGCATTGAATAATGTTCGATATTGAATAAGCAATTGGAAGCTATCTAATAAACACACAGATATAGTCAGTGTGTATTTACCCAGCCAAGTGACTCAATAAGAGCCTAATCTTTCTTAAAGTAGTCGGGAAATTCGCTTGAATGCATAATCAACAAATTCATCACGACGTCGCATTGCTGCAAAGAATATTAGCTTGGAATAAGATAATGAAATTGGAAAGTGTCCATAACTTAATTGACTGGGATGGGATTCTTAAATTTAAGGCTACCCACATCATTATCGAGCCATCCCTTCGCTGTCCACAGCCCCCTGAACCAAGAGGCATCACATTGTCCCTTGCATTCCACTGGTAACGATATCCTAGGAGGGCTGGGGAACAGATGACTTGCGTCAGGCTAGATGCATATAAAATAACAAGTAGTTAATCGAAAGTTTAGTCACGGAGCACTCACAGCTTTAGTGTTAGGCCTTTCTCGAACCAATCGTGAAAAGGCTTCACCACTGCCCATTCATATTCCCTTGCTACGACGTATCTACTAGACATTATTGCCAACATTGGCGGCTCTCGATATTTCTTCGACTTCGCTCTCGCACGAGATGGCTTCGTCTTCTTGGGTGGCAGTTGTTCCCGAGCATAAGGTCTTGCTTCGGGGATAAAGAGCTTCCTCTTAACGGGCAGCTTCTTAGTTGCTGGAGGAGCTTCGCCCTTATCTAAAACACGTGGCTCCACATGAGTCCATTGAGGTAGCAAAGCAAAAAAGAATGCATGGGCAACGAATACCTGTCTCTTCTTTGCTCAAGAAGCTGATGTCAACATCCGCATCCACAACCTCACCATCGCTGCCCGTGTCCGCATAGGCATCTATTGCACGCAAGACATCATCATCGACATCCTCCGCCATGAACTCCTCCTCATCTGGATCGAGGTCTTTACATGCTTCTGATACAAGCTCCACCAATTTTGACATGTCTATCAGACCCGCGCAATCATCTGCAGCGACTAGCTTGTTGGCAGGCTTTATTATCGTGTCGGCAGCATGGCCATGTATGTCGGCAGCGGAGTAATGCGTCTCGACCCCATCATCGGCTACCCTTTCATCTTTGTCGGCATTCCCGGCCGTCTCCTTTCTCCCGTCCGCCGCTGCAAACGTGTTAGCCATTACACTGTCTGCAGGCCGCGATAACACATCGGCAGTATCTCCATAGGTGTCGGCAACATTGCCATGAATGTCGGCATGGGGCATTTCCTTTATGTTTTTCTCCGCCACCTCTGCAGACGTGTTGGCCATTACCCTGTCGGCAGGCCCCGATAGCTTGTCGGCAGTATCACCATGCGCGTCGGCAACATTGCCATGCATGTTGGCATGGGGAATTTCCTGTATGTTCTCCTCCGCCACCTCTGTAGACCTATTAGCCATTATCCTGTCGGCAGGACCCGATAACTTGTCGGCAGTATCTCCATGCGCGTCGGCAACATTTCCATGTATATCGGCATGGGGCATTTCCTGTCTGTTCTCCGCCACTTCTGTAAATGTGTTGGCCATTACCCTGTCGGTAGCATGGTTCCCCGTTTCTTGGCTCAATTGATCCCGACCACTTTTGTAGTCCTCGCCATAATCTTCACCATCATGTCGATGTTTCAGTGCTTTGTAGAGTGCATCGACCTTATGCTCCACGCGCTTGATGGCCTTATCTAAACCCTCCATCCTAGCCATCACCAACGCATTCGAGTCCTGTCGACAAACACGAAAGCTGAATGAGTAATTAAACAAGTGCAGGTTACTCAAAGCAATTATAGCATAAATTCCTTACAACTATCAATCGGGAGATGGCAGCTAAGGTCGCCGGTGCTCCATCATCAGTTGTCGATTTCTTCTTAGATAGCTCAGAGCTCCTATCGTGGGGCCGCAAATTGGACCTCGAAAAACTCGCGCTGCCGACGTGTTTCCTCGGGGATCGGCGCATCTCCAGCGCCCGAGCCGCCCGTGATTCTACGACCTCAACCTCAGGCTCATTCTCAGTGATGTCGTCCTCATCGATTAGACTCAAATGTCGCGCCACTGGTGATGGGGACGACTTGTTGTGGGTCAAACCTACGTTTTCCAACCGCGCAATCTCAGCACTTGTCAACACAAAGGGCACCTGTTAAGAAAGAGCCTCATTCTGATCAAATACCTTGCGTGAATTTGAGTGCTTACTACACACCATTGATGACCAAGTAATTAAGAACTGTACCGTAGAATCTGGCGCGTTGTCATTGAAGTACGGTGCTAGAGCAGAAGCTTTAAAGAATTGATCGGCGGTCCAGTGCATGAATCGAGGGAATGTCTCTGGAATTCTGTGTGCGCAGCGGGATGCTAGACTTGGCATCACCTCAAAGGCAAAGATCTGCAGAACAAAAGAGAATCCACAAATGTCCGTAAAAGGCCTCGACGATGAGTTCTTCAGTGCCCGGGCGATGTTTTTCTCTCGGGCTGCATACGTCGATTTTACCAAGAATTGATAAGCAACCTTTCCCCAAGGAAAATTGTTGAAAGTTTCATAGTCATCGATAAGGTGAAGATACTCAAGCTCGATCGATTTCGACAATTGATCTTTGTTCAAAAGTAGACCGAAGACGATATGCAGCATGGCCAGTTTCAAAACCAAGCTACCGGCACCACGATGCACGTCGCTATAAGTTTCGAATGTTTTGTCAATGTCATGAGCTTTTATGAAAGGCTTGCTCAGGAAAATGTCTTTATGCATGTCTGATGACGCCGATGGTTCACGCGCTTCGTTGAACCGCAACCCGCTCAGGCAATAGAATTCCTGAGGCCCTAATTGAACCCGGTGTCCATTGATCGAAAAACATAACCGGTTTCGGACCTTAGACTCCGGCTCCAAGTGAGTCAGCATGAAGTAAACGAGTTGCCCTTGCATTTGAATGTCGGGCATATCTATGAGATGGCCAAAGCATGTCCCCCGAAATGCATCAACATTAGCCCGATTGAGCCGGCCATGCACTTGACTTATGACTTCGCCGAAATTTCCCCGCACTGATATTTGGGCACCTGCAAATTCACGCAATTTGTTATCATAGGGTTTTCCTACCCTCCTCCCCTTGCTTCATAGCAGTCTGAGGCCGGAAAAACGACTAAAAACATTCACTTTCAACCAAACAACGAATAGACGTGCACTATGGCAGAGTAATGGAAGGAGCAAATTAATAACATGTCAACAATGAACTCCATAACATTGTGAAGCACAGCATTGTGAAGCCATTGAACAGAGAATTGCTACTGCACATTCAAAGAATTTGCATACCACTCTGAAATATGTATAAATATCTAGACCCTGCACCAAAGGCAGACCCTTTAAGCCAAAATCAAGTCCATGGCAAAACAATGAAAATGCAGAAACGTAGCATAAGTAAACGAGTTCCACACCTCAAGTTCATTATCAAACGTCTTTGTAATGAAAACCCTAACCGTGCGCAAACGATGGAAATCGTAAACCCAAACTAAATTAGGTGAAAATAGGGCACATTTGCACACATACGACCGAAATTTCGTAGATAAACTTGAAAATCTTAAACAGAGACTTACCCCTGGTAGTGTTTCTTGTGCCCGCCCTTCCTCCACACGACGTCGGCGCCTCCTCCTTCGGTAATCGGCTTCCACGACGGTGCGACATTATCCAACACTTGATTTTCAAATAATGGAGACGACTTGCAGTGAAAATTTTAAAGGGTTTTTAAAAAAAAAATGCAAGCAAACGGTCGAATGTTGCGAAAACAGAGTACACATGCTTTATAAGCACATACGTCCTTCTATCGCAAGCGACGCAACTATTCGAAGACACCCCAACTTCCGGTCGGCAGTTGTAACCCCTCCGGTGAAGATTTTTGAAAAAAAAAATGGCGTCCGTTCACTATGAAATTTTCATTTTGAGATATTTACCCGCGCGCGATTGTCGATGCACTTTAAGAGTGACCCTGTTTTTCGGAAAGTATTTTTTAATTGAATTTCGCACGCTCCAAATTCG
This sequence comes from Perilla frutescens, assembly GCA_026008535.1. Taxonomy (NCBI): domain Eukaryota; kingdom Viridiplantae; phylum Streptophyta; class Magnoliopsida; order Lamiales; family Lamiaceae; genus Perilla; species Perilla frutescens. The sequence continues at coordinate 34,839,436 of BRKX01000020.1, read as the reverse complement.
AACTCATACTAAAATTTTTAAAGCCCGATTTTTAAACATAATCGACTCTGTCGACGTCAATTTTGCAAATAACATTAATAGAGAAACCCTAAAAAAGGTTTGCCAATGCAGCAAAATACCCCTAATTATATATATTCACGTTGCCAACACATATCTTGACACGTTAAATTAATTGCTGTTCAGAGGGTGCCATTAAGTGGCATTCTTGGAAATTTAGAGTTTTCCACTAGGTTTTAAACGAATTAACACGCGGAAACAGTATTTCATTTTTTGAGACGACATTAATCAAAAATATTAATAATGACACATTCAAACTTCTATTTTGAACTGTCGATGTCATTTACACCTTTCAAAAATAATGATAACAATATTATTATCTTTGCCGACATCAAATACGGCTTATTGTACAAGAAATAAACAGTGCTGATATAAGTGCCGACACTTACGTATTCCAGCGCATTTCTGGATTAATTACAAGTTACACATCTTTTTCCACATGTCTTCTTATTCCCTCAGAATTTCAGTAACACAGCAGGTCAATTGCTCATACATACCATTCAAATTACCATATCTTAAATTAAAATTTAGAACAGAATTTTAATTAACTATAATAATGGAGCCCAAAATGACAAAAAAACAAAAATAAGGTGAAGAAAAACTGTTCATAAAAAGGTTGTACATTGGTAAGGTAAAAAGTTCTTCTCGAATTTTGTGCAGCCAATGATGGAGCGAAAGTGTCCTAATAGCTAAAGGGGGCGTATTTGAGCAAAAAGGCATCGTATTTCTCAACAATTAACTGATTTATTTTAATTGGGCGTATTTTTCCCCCCGGGCCACGTGTCGGCATCGCAACGGACCCGGGCAGTGCCCGGGCGGCAGCATAAAATTTTTCGAATCCGTGGGTGGATGGAGAGAGAGGAGAAGAGTGAGAAAGGGAAAAGTGGAGAGAGAAGGAGGAAAAAGAATAAAAAAAGATAAGTGGATCTCACATCACACCTTTTTCCCCTGAAAATACTTGATACATGTAATTGTATCATTTACCTAATTTGTACCCTTTTTTTACCCTTCGCTATGGCGTACCATAGTTTTTGGTACATACTAAACAATTTGTACATAAAAAACCTACCATAGTGGATGCTTTTATCGGAATGAAACTAGGAAGGACAAAAATATCTCAAACTTCTTTCCCAATTTCTCTCATATTATATTTTGGTAGAAATTTTAAACTATTCAAAGTTCGGATAACAATTTTTTTTCTAGTCAAGTTTCATAATTATTTTTTTCAATTCAAAAAGTGGTGTAAAAATCTTATATATTTTTACTAACATAAGTTGAAAATCAATCTCACTTTCTCTTTTGTCCCATGTGTGCCTACGTGGCAGTTTTTTTTTTTTAAAAAAGAAAAAAATAGTAGTTTAAAATTGTTTCTCCCGTACATATTAAAATTGATAGTTGAGATGGAGTTGCCTGCATTAAAATCTACTCAATACACATATTAAACAAAAAAAAAATTATGCACGCCATATTGAACGAAGGAAAGTTTCAGTCGATCGAGTTTTTGCTTGCAATTTTGTTGGAGAAACAATAGCATATCCCCAAGAAATTCAAAGTGAGTTTTTTTATTTTTCCCACCGTCAAGCTGTTCGAATTTGTTGGGTTTAATGTCCTTTTAAAATTTTAAGTAATGTATCCATAATTTATGTTTATGCCTCTCTCTACTCAACAATACGTGTAAAGTAGTGTTACAACTGTTTTCACCCATAAAATTCATCAAATGACCAAAACACCAATCTCTCCTAAAATGTTATATTAATTTTGGCCGGCTATTGATTATCTCTAATACTTCTTTAATTACACTCATATTGTCTTTCCAATATAAATTAATCACGTAAGTGATTTTCTGTAAAGTCTCTCTTTTCCAAACCCAAAAACGTAATTTTTTAAACAATAAACAAAAAAATATCAATAAATAATGAAAAAATTAAATATGAGAAAATATAAATACAATTAAATAACTATAATTGACAAACTAAATAAATAAAATAAGATAGCGAAAAGAAAAAAAATTGTGAGAATAATTCTCACAGTTCACTGGGTCGTGACAATATATACTCACGAGAGCTTATTTCATGAATATATATGTTCACGACATTCGAAAATATTTAAGGGTGACAATAATTTTCTCGAAAACTCATTTCTTGAGTATATATTGTCACAAAATCTTGTTCTCGTGAAAATATTATCACGAATGCTTCTACAAAATTGACAGCCCACACAACAAATTCGACAATCCAGATGATAAATACCAATATCGAAACAATAGATTCCACAACTTATTAACATTAAAATATATTTCAACGTGTTAATTCACACAACTCCACAATATAAATGTCCTAAATTGATTATAATAAAATCATCTAAAATATTCAAAACAACAAAAAAAATTGAGTTTAGTATTCTAATCTGTTGATAATTAGCAGCCCATCACTCGAGATTTTCCATGGCTCAATATCTTTGTCTTCGTGAGGGAGGTTTCGACATCGACGGGATTTTTTTAGATAGAGCATATCTTTCTCGTGAGCTTAATTTGTCGAGACAATAATTGATTGCTTTCGTACGTATGCTGCCTCGTGAGATTTTTTTTTTACCAAGTTTCGTGAGAATTTTCAATTCTTTGTGAGTTTGCTGCTGTTTTCGTGAAAAAAAAAATAGCAAAAGGGATCGACGTGAGATTTGTTATTTTCAAATTTAGGTTTTATGTTAAAATTAAATTTGAAATAAAGGAGTAAAAAATAATATGTTGACTGGGCCGACCATTTAATAAGGGTATTTGAGAGATTGAGAAAAAGTTTGAATAAAAAGAATGAGTTATAAAATTGAACTAAAAAAAAAAGAATTTTTTATCTCAAATTTGAATAAATAAAGCTATTTACACCATATTTTCTCCTATTTCTTTTCACGTATTATATTTTCCCCAATTTCTGGTTCATATTTTACATCAATATTACAAAAAATAGGAAAGTACGCGAATCACTTCACAAAATCTCATTTTTTTTAGGTAATCTTGATCAAAGAAAAAACTACTATTATTATTCCTTATTATCCACTTTACCAAATATCCATGCGTTTTAATTTTAATGAGAAAGGTCACACTCCATTTTTTATGGAATTTTCTATGCTCTCCCCAGGTACTACCCGGGTCCGTTACGATGCCGACACGTGGCCTGGAGGGGAAAAATACGTGCAATTAAAATAAATCAGCAAATTGTGGAGAAATACGGCGCCTTTTTGCTCAAATACATCTCCTTTAGCTATTGGGACTCTTTTCCTCCATCATTAGGTGCACAGTAATCGAGAATAACTTTATACCTTACCAATGTACAACCTTTTAATGAACAGTTTATCGTCACATTTTTTTTATTTATTGTTACTCTGAGTTCCATTAGGAAACTCTATTCGGAACCGAATTTTGATTTAAAATTCGTTAATTTGAATGGTATATATGAACAATTGACTTGTTTGTGTTAATGAAATTTTGAGGGAATAAGAAGAATTGCGGAAAAAAGCTGTGTACCTTGTTATTTCTCCATAAATTCACTGAAGTACCTAAATTTGACGGTCGGCACTGCAGATTTAGTCTTCCTGAAGCGGTATTTTTTATCGGTAAAAATACTATTGTTGTTATCATTATGTTTTAAATTTAAAAATGGCATCGACAGTTCAAAATAGAAGTTTGGATATGTAATCATTAGATATTTTTATTAATTTTGTCTCAAAAAATGAAATAATTTATCCGTGTGTTAATCCGTTTCAATGTTAGCGGAAAACCTTAAATTTCCAAAAATACGACTTAATGTCACTCCTTTAAACATTAATTAATTTTACGTGTCGAGATATGTGTCGGCAATGTTAAAATATGTAATTTGGGGGCTTTTGCTTCATCGGAAAACCTTTTTTAGGGTTTCTCTACTAATGTTATGTGCAAAATTGACATCGGCAGAGTAGAATAGTTGTAAAATCCAGACTTTTTAAATTTAAGTATGAGTTATACTTAGGTGCGTGCAAAATATAATTAAAAAATAGTTTTCAAAAACAAAGTCACTTTAAGCATCGAGAACCGCGTGCAGGTATATTTCCTCAAAATGAAAATTTCGATAGTGAATAGACGCCATTTTTTTTCAAAAATCTTCACCGGAGGGGTTACAACCGCCGTCTGGCAATTAAGGTATCTTCGAGAAGTCGCGTCACTTACGAAAGAAGGAGGTATGTGTTTATAAACCGGGTGTCCTCTTTTTTTCACAAGATTCGACCGTTTTCTTGAATTTTTTTAAACCTGCTAAGATTGTCACTGCAACTCGTCTTCATTATTTGAAAATCAAGTGTTGGATTATGTTGGCTCATCGTGGAAGCCGAGCACCAGAGGTGGAGGCGCCGTCGTCATCTCCAGGAAGGGCACGCCCAAGAAACACTGTCAGGAGTTAGTCTCTGTTTTCGATTTTCAAGTTTATCTATGTAATCTCTGGCTTTACGATTTCCATCATTTGCGCATGGTTAGGATTTTGCTAAGAAAAATGTTTGCGGATGAACTTGAAGTTGGTACTCGTTTACTTATGTTCTGTTTCTGAACTTGCATTGGGTTGCCGTCGACTTGATTTTGGCTTAAAGGCTCTGCCTTTGGGGCAGGGTCTTGATGTTTATACATATTTCAGTGTGGTATCCTCTCTTTTTTGAATGCGTAGTCTGTGATAATAACAACAATTCTCTGTTCAATGGCTTCACATTGTTGTGCTTCATTCAATTAGATCAATTGTGTTTGTTTTGCTTAGAAAAATTGGGCTTCATTATTCACATGTTATTAAGTTGCTCCTTCCATTACTCTCTGAGGGTGCACGGACATTCATTGTCTAGTTAAAGTGAATGTTCTTATTCATTTTTTCAGTCTTAGAATGATGTTAAGAAAGGCGGGGGTTTTTCCACTTTCTTTTAACTGCAAGCATGAATGTGTAGGTGGCCAAATCTGTGTGTGTGGGAATTTTAGCGAAATCATTAATCAAGTGCGTGGCCGTCTCAATCAGGCTAATATTGATGCATTTCAGCAAACATGCTTCGGACATCTCATAGATATGCCAGACATTCAAGCTCAAGGGAAACTCATTTACTTGATGCTGAATGCCCTGGAGCCGGATTCCGAGGTCCGAAATTGGTTGTGTTTTTCGATCAACGGAAGGTGAGTTGAATTAGGGCCTCAGGAATTCTATTGCCTGAGCAGGTTGCGATTTAATGAGGTGGGTGAACCACCGGCGTCGTCGGATATGCATAGAGACATTTTTCGAGGCAAGCCTTTCATGAAAGCTCATGACATTGACGTGGCATTCGAAACCTATAGCGACTTGAATTGTGTTTCCGACAGCTTGGTTTTGAAATTGGCCATGCTACATATCGTCTTTGGTCTACTTTTGAATAGAGATCAATTATCGAAATTGATTGAGCTCGAGTATCTGCACCTCATTGATGACTATGACTCATTCAACAATTTTTCTTGGAGGAAGGTTGCTTATCAATTCCTGGTCAAATGGACGCATACAGCCCGCGGGAACGTCGCCCGCTTGAGGAACTCCTCATCGATGCCTTCTACGGACATTTGTGGATTCTCCCTCATCCTGCAGCTCTTTGCTTTCGAGGTGATGCCAAGGCTAGCATCTCATTGCGCACACAGACTTCCGGAGACATTGTTCCTTCAATTCAGGCACTGGACTATCGATCAGTTCTTTAAAGCTTCTGCTCTAGCGCCGTTCTTCAATTCAAATGCGCCAGACTTGACGGTACAGTTCTAACTTACTTGGACCTCTAGGACATAACAATCGGCATCATGAAATGTATTGATCAATTTGAGACTCTTTCTTAATAGATGCCCTTTGTGTTGACAAGTGATGAGATTGCCAGATTGAAAAACGTGGGTTGACCCGCGATGAAGCGTTCCCACCACCGAGGGCACCTCGTTTAAATCTTAATGACGAGGACAACATCCCTGAGAATGAGGCTGATGTGGAGGTTGTTAAAACGCGGTCGGCTTGGGCGTTTGAGATGTGCTGATCACCGAAAAAACACGCCGGCAGCGCGAGTTCTTCTAAGTCCAAGTCACGGCCGACATCGAAGATGCCTGATCATTCCAAGAAGAAATTGACAGCGGATGATGGAGAACCGACAACCTTGGCAGCCATCTCCCGAATGATAATTGTAATGAATTTATGCTATAATTGATGTCATAAGCCTGCGCTTTCTTCTTTTCTCATGAAGCTTTTGTCGACTTGTCGACAGGATTCGAATATGTTGGTGATGGCGATGATGGACAGAGCAATTAAGTCCGAGATCGGAGAACCCTACTGCGGCCACCACCTGTACGGGATAGGAAGCGGACCGGAGATAGAAAATGATGGAGGATGTGGGAGGGAAGGACAGAGAAGAGGGGGATGTCGATGTCGACACGCATCCGACCGATGCCGACGCGCATGGCATTGTTGCCGACATGCATGGTGAGGCTGCCGACATACCAACATGCCCTGCCGACAAGCTAGTTGATGCAGAGAGCGAGCACGTTCCTGGTGTCGTTGACATGTCAAGACTGGTGGAGCTGATTGCAGAAGCATGTAAGGACAACGATCCGGTTGAGGAGGAGTTCGTAGAGGAGGCTGTCGACGAGGATGTTGACGATGATGTCTTATGTGCAGTAGAAACCTATGTCGACGATGTCAATATACTTGAGGCTGCCGACAAGGATGTTGACATCAGCTTCCTCAGTGAAGAAGAGACAGGTAATTATTGCCTTATGATTTCTTATTGTTTTGCTACTTGAACATATGAATATGGAGCTATGCATTTTGGCTCAGGGAGACGCTCCTCCAGCAGCCAAGAAGCTGCCGGTAAAGAGGAATCTTTTCATCCCCGAGGTAAGACCTTCTGTGATTGAACAACTGTCACTCAAGAAGACTAAGCCATCGTGTGCGAGAGCGAAGCCGAAGAAACACCGAGAGCCGCCAATGTTGGCAATAATGTCTGGGAAATATGTCGTAGCCAGGGAATATGATTGGAAAGTGGTGAAGCCTTTTCACGATTGGTATGACAAAGGTCTCACACAACAGCCGTAAGTTCTCTCTTATTAAACACTTGATTAAATACAGCCGTTAACTCGACGAATCTCACCTTAAGCAAGTGATCTGTCTTGCAGCCCTCCGAGGATTTCATTTCTCATGGAATGCAAGGGACAAACAGATGCTCCATAGTTCAAGGGGCTGTGGACAGTGAGGGAATAGCTCGATAATGATGTGAGTGAACGTAAATTTAAGAATCCAATACCAATCAACTGACACGGTATCTACATTATTACTTGTTGCGACACAGTCGGCTTGCATTTTCTTATTCCTTGATTAAATTGCTTGCAGCAATGTGACGTCCTACTTAATTTGTTGATCATATACTCAACAGAATTCTCCGATTATTTTAAGAACGATTGGGCTTTGATTGATTCACTCGGCTAGGTAAATATACACTGACTACACCGTTATATTTGTTATATGGCTTCCAATTGATTATTTAACATCGACAATTATTTCATGCAGCAAACATTGGTACTGGAGAACATGGATGAGGTTCGTGATCGTATTGTCCTTTATATTGACGGCAAGTATCCTCAGCAAGACAGGAAGCCATGATGGTCAGTTGACAAGGTTTATGGGACCGGGCATGTGTCTAATGATCATTGGGTCCTGTACATGATGTACTTTACTGAGCAGGCAATTGTTGTGTTCGACCCGATCTCAAAGCGTTGCAAAGACTGGTGCGACATCAAGGACGCCTTTCAGCATGTGCAGGGGAATGTTCCATTGCTTTGTTAATACGGTCGTGTCTACAAGAACAGGCCCCTTGACGGTCCTCTGAGGGAAGTGTGGAAGCTGATGCGGTTTGAACACCCTCCGCAGCAAGTAGAGAACTCCGACTGTGGCGTTTTTTACATGAAGATATTGGAGTGTATGTGATAAGTCCATTTATTTCGTGTTTTTATGGGCATTTTATCCTCTATAAATGTCCTTTTTAGTGTGTTTTGAGTCGAAAAGAATCAGGTTGCGGTCAAAGGGCATTCCAAGAGTCGAGTCTGGCGGAAGGGGCATTTTATGTCCAAATATTCACGATTATCTCGCACATATGTTCATCAGAGGCACAAGGGACTTCTCCAGTATCCATCCCACATTCGATTGGCTAAGTGGGCATATCAGATACGGATGGAACTGACAGATGATGCCGTGCCCACAGTACTCGTACAGACTTGACCACAGGTCAGAATGGGCATTCCCATGAAACTCGGAAATTAGTTGAAAGAGAGCTGGTGTAAGATAGCTACATATCCGCAGGAGAGTTGGAGCTAAGCTGGACTCCTAGAAGGCGCTGTAGCAAAGAGATAAGCTCAGACGAAGAGATAAGCTCAATCAAAGGAGATAAGAGCAATCCCTAAAAAATAGGGATTTGATAAAGATGAAGCTTATCCAGTCAAGCTCAGAGAGGGCACGCCGTTCCGAAATTTCAGCAGAAGACCCCCACTTGTGGGGGAAACTCCACTCAGAAATGTAGTTATTTAAACAAGTTTAGTCTCTGGAAAAAGAATCTTTAGACGGCCTGAAACATTTTACATTTTACATTTTCTGCATTTTTACTTTCAGTACGCTGCTTAGGCAGCCAAACAATCTGAAAGGTCTTAAACCTTCGGTACTTAGGTTATGTTCATGTTCATCGACGTTGGAGTCGAGTTTTTTGCTAAATTAATTCAGTAAGTTCTTGTTTATTTTGATGTCTTTAAATTCTGCAGTTTTAATTATGTCTAGCCTTCTCGGCTAGATCTTTAATTCTGGCATTTGAACAATGAAATTGGTTTGAGCATAAATCTGGACTCGTGAGGCCAAAATGGGCATAGTAATGCATGATTAGTTTCTGTTAATTCTTGAGCCTTGTTCCACGTGAGTGTGTGTTTGAAGTGCCCAATGTGGCTGATCACTCGTTAGGTAAAGAGGGCACACCACTATTAATTAAATTGGCGAATCGTGACTGTGTGTCGGTTCATATAGTAATAAGGGAATTAATGTGGTGTTGTGGGCACAAGAGGAATCATTTGAACACAACATATCTTGGTCTGTATAGGGCACACTGCTGCTTGTTTGCTTACATCTCTTAGAGGAATCGGGAGGTGGGTAACTAGTTAGGGGTTTAATAGAAGAGGAATCACTTTTAAACCTAAAATGAAAAGATGGATGAGGAGACGCAGAGAGGAATCCGGTCACCATAACTAGATGACCTATCATGTATAAAAATTGGTGTGCCCATGATCGAGTTGTTTTATGTTTAAATCAAATTCTAATTCAAATGCCAGAACCTTTTGTTATTTGATATTTTCTTTAGTTTCTTTCGCAGATTTAAATTCAGTGTAGTGACAACACCAAAACCCCCTTTGTGATTGGTTACTTGAAGATAGAATCGCAACAGCTCTCTGTGGGATCAAGTCGTACTCATTGGCTCGCTACACTCGCTGTGGGCACAGGAGTTTACAAATATATTTTTGAGCGCGAAATGACAGCGCGTCAGCATGCTAACGGGTCAGATGTTCGCGGACCTTGTACCAGAGAAGGGGTCGTACTGCAGAAAGGCATTTTGCACTGAACTCTTCGTCCATAGCCGGAGTATTTGAACGATTATTGGTATATGTGTATTTATTTATCTAACTGTTAGTATGGTGAAACAAACAAATATGTCTAAGTGGGTGGCAAATATTTAGTGGGTAAATATTTTGTGGGTAAACATTTTGTAGGTGACTGATGCATCGCATTTGACTAATTGCCGATATATTAGGTTTTGGTGACATTGACTATTTAGGCTAGTTAGTTTGTATGTATTTTTGTAAGTAGGTGTGGCACTCCATTTAATGGGCCTATGCCATAACTGTTTTGTTTTGCCGTAAGTGGAAATATTAACTTGTGATGTATGTTGTAATGGAAGTTAACGCTTAATTGAAATGTCGACAATCACACAACAAATATTACAAATAACATGTCGAACAAGTAGGCACATTGTCACAATAGATAAGAGCAAACTTAAGAAGACAAACATTATAATCAAATCCGTCTCCTCAATCAGTCAGTGTCGGTCTCACTCGACTGAAACGGATGGAACTCATTATCGGCAACGATGTGCCGCTCGCCGGTTTCAAATAAGTTTGTCAAGGTCTGGAAATGCGGCTCACCTTTATCTCGATAGAAGGTCGTCAAGGGATTCATCTGCAAGGTCAATGAAAATTGCATGTGATACTTTATCTCGATGTCAATTAATTGGGGATTATTTCAAGATAAGTAGTGTACCTCTTCAAAACGAGTCCATGTCTCGTCCGACACGAAGAACTTGTTGTCCTTGCGATCCCAATGAAACTTGATCGGAGTGTAGTCCTACAGTAGCTTTAATGTCTCGTACCGCATCGCAAGCATGTCGACATGCGTGGTGTAGAACTCGACACCATAGTCCTTAGAGAATTCTTCATTGATGATCGTTCAAACGTTGGAAATGGCCCTGTTGTTTTCCTCGAACCCGACCACCCAGACCCCGTCCTCTTTTTGCTGGAGTAGTTCATTAACGACGTGGGATTCAAGCCTCTCAGTCCACTGAGAGTCGTAGAAATATGCTTCTTGAGGTGGTGCCATTTGTGGGTGAATTTGTGAAGGGAATGCGTATGTTGTGAGCGAAGTCCGAGCTTTAATGGAGTACCTGCCAACATAAGATCATGCATATCGACAAAAAATTGTATAAATGAAATATATTCCCCTGCCGATAAAGTTAGCTTTGGGGGGAGTGTGCATCCTCTTTACCGATAAAGTAATATGGGCAATCTAGCTGTTTAACCTTGGCACATCTTCCATAACAAGACACGAAGACCGAGATCATATAAATTGTCACAAATTATAACAAATTATTTAGTAAATAGAACCAAGAGCTAGAAAAGTATATTTAAAAACAAACCGCACAACAAATAAGCGATAGGCACATCGAGAGTTTCATAATAATATACATCGACATTCATTTGAGGAAAATTATTTTCACTCATCGTCATCGGAGCCGATAGGTGGCAGCTCGATGTCATCCTTGTCCTCGTCGTCACCAAGAACATCTGGATAACCCTCAGGATTAAACATCACCTTCAAAAAGTTCCAACAACTTTCTCCCTCGTTCATATACACACGTGCGTCCGGTCGAATCTGCATGTGGAGCCATAGAGTTTAAGTAATTTAAACATCATTCATGTAAATACACTGAGAACATTGACTATTTAAATACCTCGGCAATCCGTTGCCACTCGGCCACATCAAGATCTAGCCACTTACTCATAGGGTTCATGCGCGTTGCCCCTGTAAAGTTTAGTAACCAATCAAATAATTCATATATTCTCCTCCAATGCACAAGTCGCGCCTCAAGTTGTTCCATTGTCACTTCGCGCTCTAACTGCTGGCGAATCTCTCGCTGCAGATACCCAAGGCAACTCCGATGAGTTCTGGGTCAGTCGGGATCCAGAAGCCTTTGTACGCAAAGAAGTATAGCTCGCCCATGCAGAATGATTCCATTATTCTGATCTAGGGCTCATTGTTGTACCACACGTCATTTTGAGAGTTCGGCACATGTAAGGCCATTTGAAGGAGTCAGGGTTAGTGAGTGATCAATTTAGGGCTACAATATCGAGTGAATTTATAGTAGATAGTTTGTGAATTTATAGTAGATAGTCAGGGTTAGTGAGTGATTTATTTAGGGCTATAATATCGGGTGAATTTATAGTGGATAGTTCATGATGGTGACTAACAGGTGCATATAAAATGACAAATGGTTAGGACAACCGTAAGATGATAATTTTTTAAAAAGGTGGCACAAACCTATCGGCGATGATAAATATGAAGATCATAACATCACATGCAAGATAAAGGCGTAAAAAGAACACATGTCATTATTACAGACCTAAGTGCGTAGATAATAGATAAGTCTTAATAAATAAACTTAAAGAACATCACAACGGCACACATCATCCATGATGCCGACATGACCCCCATCATATGCCGACAGCCATGTCGACAGAGTCGTCGGCATCAACATCGCTAATGCTATCCAATGGAAACGTACCCTCATCCATATCATCTGCATAAGCTTCATCGACTCCTGGGGCGGCCGCGGACAGAGCGGAGCTTGATCCGCTCGAAGGATCATCCACCTCAAACAACGCCTTCAAAATTGACCAGAATTCCTCCCCCTCGATCTTATACACCAACGCCGCGGTCCGTACCTATAATAAATACCAACATTATGGATTGTATAATATAACTCAGTAATATGTGTGTATACAATGTATAGTTACCTGCTTAACCCTTCTCCACATACTATCGAGCAGGTCGACGAAGTTGGTGACTTCGTCGTAGCAATGAGGATGTCTGATGTGTGAAATTTTAGTTTTAAAACTCGAATCAACTTGCAAGTGAACAAGCAAATGTAGTACAGGGTGAAATGAGGTCGGATCCACAGGGAAAAAAGGAAATTAAATAAGCACGTACTATGACATCGGCTCCTATTTGTTATCTAGACGACGGAAAGGATAATTGCTTGATTTAAGACTAACTAAACAATAAAGTAAAGTAAATAATTACAATTAACAAATAAATTGTGCAATTAAGGAAAGGAACACTCTCGGGGTTGGTTTTATTGGATTAATTAACACAAAATCTAATTATAATGGATACTTAATTTCCAATTCAAGATTACCAAGGCGATCTCAAATTTATTCTATATCTCTTCTCGAAGCATATAGAATATGGGGCACATGCATAGGATTATTGTCTCCAATTAATACCTAAGTGTGCTTACCAAGAGCACCAATGATCTATGCCTTAACAACTATCTCAAACCTCTCGATTTTGTTGATAATTGCTCTTTGAATTCTAGGATCCTATGTTGAAGCTCATCTCTCGAATTTTGAATCAACATAAATAATCATGCTAATTAATTATCAATTAGTTCTCACCAATCAACAATACATAACTCCCATACATAACAAGAATTCAAAGCATAATCAAGAACCATTAAACATCCAAAATAAACATCATTTATATCTCATAATCCAAATAAAATCAATACCCAAGAGTATCAAAGATTTAGCTTCTCATAATTATATAGGTAACCAAAATCTGTACAAGAATGAACATGATTTTAACAAAATTAAAGAACAAAAGAACTCGGATGGATGTTTTGGCCTTCAAATCTTGCTTCAACTTTGTTCTTCTTGCCCAATCTTCAATTCCCTTTCTTCTCTCTTCTTCTCCAAGTATTTCTCTCTCTAAAAGTGGCTAAGGGTGGAATGTAATGCCCTAATTTTGAATTGGGTTTGGTTTATATAGTGGAGGAATAAAAGAATTAAAAGAAAATCAAAAATGGGGAAAAAAGATGAAAAAATTGGGAATTTAGTGCACGGGACGTGACCACGGAGATCGCGCCTCCTTCTTCTGGATCGGGTCGCGCTCCGTAACTGACTTTTAGGGCCTCTGTGTCGACGTCCACTCGCGCCGCTACTGTGCACAGGTCGCGCCACGCGTTAAACTGGTCAGGTCGCGCCAAATGGCGTGAGTGAGCACTCAGGTCGCGCCGTTTGGAGCGAGTGAGCTGCTCGGGTCGCGCCTCCGTCCCTGCTCCGACACCTCTCACGGTTTTGCTTCGTTCTCTCTCGTTTCTTGTTCGATTGAGGTGATTCAACTTGAAGCGTGCTCCCAATTCGATCCTCTATCTTCCCATGGTCTTGAATTCCTCAAAATGTCTTTTATTTATCCTCCATTTTCTGTACAACTCAAATAAGAAACAAAACTTCCAAGTCGAGAGGTTAAAAGTGCAATTTGGGTTAAAACACATGTAAAATTATTCAATTAACTTCATTTAAACCTCAAAATATTATGTCAAAACACCACTCATCAATGTCCAAAGTCGAGCAGCTAGGAAAACATTTCGTGCCTCTCGGCCCACTGAGCCACCTTCGCCTCGAATTCTTCATTGGAAAATACAAGCTCCAATTGTTGTTCGACAAGTCCGCAGACGTCGTGAATGACACAAAGATTTCCCGCATCCTCTCCTGAGATCTAGTTTCTCATCAAATGCTGATGCTCCAGCTCTTCAAGGACAACCTGCTCAACAAACCTAGTCCAGGGCGCAACAAAAAAATGTCATCTTATGAGATCGCTCTTGGTGCCATTTGCAGTCGTGACTATCTGCGCTTGAATTAGGGTTCGGAGCAGCTATGACCATAAATAGAAGGTGCAGATAAACTGTTAATAATTAATGCATGGGTTAACATGCATGCCGAACAATTATTTTTCTATAATTGTAGCACATGCCAACTTTATACAATTCGAAATCAGAATCCAATCGGATGGAGAATCTCCATGAGATGTATTGGCAGGACAATTGGTTAAACATTATATGCATCAGCGGGCCCTGATCAAGCACCTACCGACAAGTCAGAATCATGTGAAAGTAGTGATCTTACCTTACCAGGACGAGTCATGCACTAGATGACACTGCCGATGTGGATTCACTCTATTATTTGTGGAGTCTACACCCACCATGATCTGCTGGGCCCAACCCTAGCTTGGCTTGTGGATTGTCCAGTTAGTGGCTTGAGTAAGGACAAAATCAAATATTCTCTATGTAAAGTTCATGAAAGGGAAAAATAATATGGACAGTATGTGGAAAAATTTCTAGATAGAGCGCATACTTGAAAAAGCGACGACATATCAAGAGGCTCATCAAGGTTAACATCATGAGAATACTGAAACATACTTGGATCTTCATCTTGAATGCATGTTTGAGGTGAGTGTTCATAATAATTGATTGAAAATTGGGCGGCACATATGGAGAAAGTCTGAAAAAATCATACCTCAATCGAATGCCTAGGGACGTAAGCATGTGGCACCGACCGCCTTGAAAATGAGTTAGTTTCGTTGGTGTTGGCAGATCGTTCAGTATTTGTATCGGTCTGAACAGAAGGCTCGACATCTGTAAAAGATATCACGACACATATAACTAACAAATGACAGCGTTGGCATGAAACTTAATGCAAGTGAACAATATTTTGATACCCGACCACTTTGGAACAGAGGGTGGGGGGTTTGCCTTCGATTTCTTGCTCCTCCAATGTGAGTTAATTGGTGTCTTCCCCCGACATTTTGAGAAAGAAGGAACCCGTATATTAGCGGTTTCCCCTCTCGCTCCCGAAAGAACCCTGAGAGATTGCTTTTTATGTGGAACACCTTTGTTAACCATCGCATACACATCACCCTTCAAATTCGATCTACATATGTTTTCCTGCCTTGTTGGTGGTTTTTCACATCATGGGCCAGCTCAAGTCTGAGCCTCATTAGATAGTTCACAAAGGCCATTTCATCAACAGCACCATTATCGTCTGTAATGGAATAGTCTCCAATTTCGTTTAAATTTCGTTGCCTTGTAGATTTGCACCAACGACCCATGATGTAGCACTTCGGCAGCCTAGTCACATCCATGTGGAAATAAATTCTAAGTATGTGCTGACATAGCTCTCTTTCAGTCTTATACATATGGCAGCTGCAGAGGGCTCGTTTCGATTCACAGTTATATTGGACAACTCGAATCCTTGACATGAGGGGTTGCGAGGTGACCTTAAACTGCAAATCGACTCTGCCGACATCATTGACTGGTTTCTCGATTATTACCACACTGACTGCAAGGGCAAATTACGACTCGAATGCTTTGTACACATTCTTTGTGTACACTTGTACTGCTTGAGCCATCAATAGGTTATTGTTCACAAACTGCCCTAGTGTACCGATGTTCAGAGCATCATCTGTACTCTCTTTTGTACGCCAATCATCCAGGACCTACTCGTACTTTTTGACAAATTCAGTCAAAGTGGAACTCATCGAGCACAGATCCTTCAAGACCTTGTTCGTAACCTCACTACGTGAGGTCGCAAGGAGACCCGCATTGAAGGAGGTGTTCGTGAACACGGACGCCCACTTCTTCTTCAGTCTGTACATATTGGAGAACCAACTATGATCATGAAGGGCATAGTTCGTGATCATAGAACTCCAACACTCCTCAAACTCATCCTCCGTCTCCACCCCACACATGCAATGATACCACTGCCTCTTGAAATCACTGTTGCCGTTTAATTTTCCAAAATGAGAGGGGGCGTTTCGGCTAATATGCCACTGACAAAGCCAATGACTCGCTGATTTGAAGGTGGCATCAATCCCATTCATTAGCACTTGACTTTGATCGGAGAAGATCACTTGTGGATCCTTCCCATGCATAGACTCCAAAAATATGGCAAAGAGCCATTCAAAAGAAGTCGTGGTCTCATTGGACAAGAAGCCTAAACCTAGCATCACATTTCTTCTATGATGGTTGATACCGACAAAGGGTGCACATAGCAGGCCATACCGATTTTTCTTGTACATGGTGTCGACCGATAACACATCTTCAAAGCACTCATAATCAATAAGAGCACGAGAGTCTCGGAAAAAAAATTCATCAAACAACCCTCATCATCTAGCTGCACGTTCCAATAAAAGAAAGACTCAATGTTCGATTTCTTCACAAATAAATTCACCAGTGCAGTAGCGTCGATATTTCCCACTTTTTTTGACTGCCTAACCTGATTTAAGTGATTATAGACATCATTCCTCGTGAAACCAATATTTTACAGTCCTCCGGCTTCATTTTCCATAAACCGACAGGCATGACTAACTCTGATACCCGCAGAATTAAGAGCCTCGACAAGTGACTATTTTGCATAGCTCAATTGCCGAGTGGAACGTAACAGGTAGGCTTGATGCGTGCCGAGCAATTCGTGATTATGCTCCTTCACAAATCTATGCACGGTCCATGGCAAATTCTTCTCCCTCCTAATCCATATTTTCGCTTTACAATTGCTCCTAGTTATCTGTTTCCTATATGATGCTAGTCTCCCTTTTGATCGTTTGTCATCATGCCGAACTTCACATGAGCATTCAAATTCTTTCCATTGAAGCTCATTCATCCCAGAAAAATAGTATTGGTCACCTTTCCTCACACTAAACCGTCGGCACCTGCCGTACTCAATATAATAAATATGCTTGGTCTACACTATCCACAACATTTCCAATTTCTAAACGATTCTCTAATTATATTAACATTGTAGAAAGCAAACGTCCTGCTTCTGCCTCACTACCAGCCCCTTCTCCATCTTTTCTTTCCTGAGTGCTACCCTCGGAAGATGCCTCATTGTTGATCGAAACATTCAAGTCAATATTCATCTTCGCCACAAATCTATAGACAATATAATCAGCAAAGATAATCAAGACAAACTACAATTTTACCTTATCTACAGAAAATAGTCCAATTAGTTACAAATGGTAACAGTTTACATTCTCGAGAATTTCACACCTACATATTCACTAATAACTGAAATCATGCATTCAACTTCGGCTGTCAAACCCACACAATTTCCCATTCAACATAATCGCTTCGTTAACTAGGGCGCCTCAAAATAAAATGAACAATTCATGGAAAACCTGAAATTCAAACCGTCTAACTAACCATCAAGCTTCAGCATCAAAATAGAGGGGGGAGCCGTCAAAATCTAAAATAAATTCACAAAATCAATCACTCTAAATCAATACCACAATGTGGGTGCCCATACTCTACAACCGACACATTAAAACTGTGAAAATTCAAACCCATAAGAAAAACCCTTCAATTGAAAGCATAAATATAACCCTAACAATGAATCAATAAAAAACCACCTACAGTAAGGGAACACAAACAAGCGAAACTTTGCATACCTCAAGGCTACCCAATTCTCGAAATCGCTCCGACGAAGCAAGACAAAGTCAAAATCGTGGACCCTCGCACAAGATGCTGGAAATTCGGTTTTCAGAATTAGGGGAAATGGCGCATTGGAGCAGACAATAGAATTAATTGGAAAGTTGAAATTTGGATTCCAAGAGATGAAATGAGGAAAAATTGGAAAGTAGAAATGGATTCGGCTGAAATATGCACATTTTAGAGCATCTCCAATGATGCTTCCCCATTTTCAGGTATTTCGTCGCCACATCAGCGCTACCTCAAAAGTTAAATACCTACTTCCTCTAAACATATTCCTCTCCAACAATACTATCTCAAAAGTAACTTTTCATGTGTCCCACTGTCCAATCATTCTATATTTTATATATATATTTTCATTTATTTTATGAATTTATTTATATAGTACTAAATATTATTCATAATATTTTAATTAATATATATATAGATGGATGGATATATAATTTAATTTATAATATAATTTCATAAAATAATAATTTCATACAATGCTAATAGATAAAAAGATATTTAAACACAAAATTAGAGAACAATAATTAATAAAATTACACACATTTCTAATTTTTCCATCTCATTTTTCTCACCTCAATTATATTTATACTCATCTATTTTATGATTTTATTTATATAGGACTAAATATTATTCATATATTTTAATTAAAAAATATATATATATTTATATATATATAGAGAGAGAGAGAGAGATAATTTAATTTAATAAAATAATAATTATTACAGTTTATTTAATTAATTTATTACAGTTTCTTTAATTAATTTTTTTTCAATGTATGTATATATATACACGCATACTACATTATATACATATATATGCATACATCACATTAAATATTGTTCACAAAAAAGAAATGTTCAAAAAAGGGAAAATAAAAAATTAAAAGTAGTGAAAAATAAGAAAAACAGGTAAAAAAAATAAAAGTAAAATTAAATACACTATACAAATTACCCACCCACCCAACGTTGAATCCAAAAAAATAAGATTGCAGGGGCGGGCCCCACGAACACATGTAACTCCGACATGCTGGTGCACACCACTCTCCACATTTTCCTTCCAAATTGCAACACGTCTACCCACTCTCCATTTCCTACTCTCCCTTTTCTTCAAAATACCTAGGTGTTTGCAGGACTTTCCCACCCACCTTTTCTTCCATACTTTCCTTCCTCCACAATGATAAATTCCTCCATGGTGTGGAATATGTTGAGTGCCACCTCAACATATTCCTAACCATTGGAGGTGCTCTTAATAAGCCTACCTAATATTGTGTGGCAACTCTACGCAATATTTCTAGTCAATGTCATGCTAGAAAACCACTCCACAACAAAGCATATATTTGAAATTTGATGGTTTTTTCAATGCTAGAACCAGCTCTCCTGCATACCACATTTCGATTTATGTAACGTGGAAAGCACTTTCTTCTTCTTTTTTTGCAAAATGTTTAACATGGTTAACTGGCACTGTTTGACTGTATTTAAATAATATTATAAAGTCAAAAAGTGCATTCAGCAAACAGGTTCAACTGTTCAAAGAAAACGAAAGATAACTTTTCTCAATCTTATCCGCCGACGAATTCTTCCGACTACCGTCATCGAAAATTGCCCCCAAACCCGACAAAGACGATTTGCGATTTGAGTGTGATCGTGATTTGGGTCCAACGTCTGAAGCCCTCTGAACAATTTGTGGCTGGCGGTGGTTGTCGGCGGAAATAGAGTCGGAAAAAATGAAAAGAAGATGGATAAGTGGTGATTGTGGCAGAAATATATTTGCACAAGAAGATGAAGGAGAAGATTTGCAGAAGACGAAGAATCGGTGGTTGATTATTTTCTTTTAATAATACCTAGGAGAGATAAAATGCAATGATTTTTGTATTGTATTATATTGAAAATCAATCTCTTTCTATTTAATTAAGTTTTTTAACTGTAGATTTAATTTAATTAGTAATAAAAAATATATTCTTTATTTATTTTGATATATTTATTTTTTATTTTTTAGAATGAAATTCTAAAATGATTTTCCTTTTCCTATATAGATGTGGATGGATGAGTTTGAATGTTATGAATTATGAATCTATAAATCATGTTATTAAAATGTGTAGATTAAAAAATACAATATATATTTGTGAAAGTAATTATTTTGTTAAACACTCAAGTATGAACTGATAATTTCAGTTATTAGTTATTACACGGTATTAGTAACAACTTAATATTAGTTGATTTTATTTGAAATAAGTAGGAATTTTATAACTTGATTTCATTTGATACAAGAAATGAAATTTAAACGGATACATCACATTGGCGAAATATTAATACTTTATGATGGATAGGCTTACATGTATTGATATACAATAGGAATTATCATTTGAAAGCATATACTAGATTATATAATACAATAAGTTATAATAAAATAGATGTGATATAGTAATATATTTTACAATTAAAAAATGAATGACAATAATACAATATAGGAAAACAAGGACACGGTCCATCTACACGTTTATTCTACACGCCCATCCCAAAGTTTTTAAAATTATACACGTAATTTTAATTGGTATCCACTTTTAAAAATAAGGAAACGGTCCATGTACACGCTTAGTCTACACGCCCATCCCAAAGCTTTTTAAAATTATACACGTAATCTTAAACATGCCCAACCCCCCCCCCCCCCCCCGTGCTGAAAAAATTAAACATGCAATGCACGCATGTCATCCCTTTGCCCCGTTAGGGTTAAAAAGTGAAAAATATTTTGAAGCCAACCCAGACTCTTAGACGATCACGGCGGCGATCGGCAGCCCGCCGCGAACACCCTACGACGTCGCCCAGACATAATTAGGTGATGGAGGAGAACAAAGAGGTTTTGTTCGATTTCCTTCAATTTTCTAGTAATCAATGAAATTTTGTTGAATGAATGAGTTAATTAATGTATGGGTTTGTTTAATTAAGTAGTTAATTGATGGATAAATATACGTATTTTGAATAATTTCTGTTTATAGGAACATGCCGTTCGTCCAAAGAAAATTAGGGTTTAAATATGTAGTACACGTTTGAACTGAACGTGACTACACATTGGAATTGAATGTGTAGTGACCTTCAAACCCATTTTTTGTTTTTAGAATTTTTTTTATATACTGATTTCTATTTGTTTATTTGAATCGTATTAGTAAATATATTTGGAAGCTCATTTATTTATATTTGGATTTGTACGTATTTGATGTGAAATAATCCAGATTTCGTATTTGCAATTTGAAACCCTCAACCCTAAACCCTAAAATAAAATGCAAAAAATAATAATTAATAATTACATAATATGAATTATTACGTGCATTATAATTATTTTTTGTCTCACCATATTAATATTAATTTCTTTAAATTTATTTTTTTAATTAGATTAATTTGGTAAATGGCCAGTTATGAATGTATAGACTAACTAATTAACAACGTATTAGTTTTGTATATTTATTGATTACTATTTTTTGTTGGCAATTAATAGCGTGATTGGAGGTGGAGGAGATAGGTACTTCAGAACATTTCATGTTCGATTAATTTATATTGGAAGAATAATGCGTCTAGTATTCTAGATATACTGCAGACTGTTACAGATACTGATCGATGTTGATCTTCTTCAAGAGTTTCGGAATGTGCCTTTTAGATTAGTTATGAAATTTGTTGGAGGAACTAGTTGCAATATTGGTTTACACTCACTTATGGCACAAGAGATTTCAGTAGATGGTGCATTGGATCATGAGGTTTGGTTCCGCGTTGGAGGGACCAATATTAGATTTTCCCTCGTTGAGTATGCACTAGTGATGGGATTGATGTTTGGTGGATCTGATTTTGATCCACATGCAAATCATCTTATTCCTCGGCACAACTTTTATAGTTGGGTGTTGAAGTGTAAATCTATCAAGTTATTAGGCTTGTTTCATAGGTATACACATTTTCTGCTTGGAGATGATGTTTAATTATGATTATTTAAAAGTGGCCAATGTGTTGTTTCTGTACAACACGTTGTTTGGATATGACCAACCGCATCTCGTAGATGATTGGGTGTGGATTTTGGTTGAGGATACAGATCGATGGAAGTCTTTTCCATGGGGTTCTTATTCTTTTGGCGTCCTATTGAATTATATGAGATGGATTCCAGTAACGGAGGGTGACTTTGTCATGACGTTGAAGAGGAGAACGTACCATTTCTACGGCCCTATATGGGCATTACAGGTAATGTTTTAATAGTGTTTTCTTCTTTCAATGCGTAAGGCTGTAAACGAGCCGAATCGAGCCGAATACCTTCAAGCTCGAGTTCGGCTCGTTTATGTTATACTCGGTTCGAGCTCGAGCTCGAGTTCGACTCGAGCTTCGAGTTTGAATTCGAGTTCGACTCGAATTAGAAAATTCGTGATCGAGTTCGATTCGAGCTCGGATCGAGTTCGGCTCGATAAGGATATGTTCAAGTTTGATTAAAAAAATTGATAAAAAGCTCGATTAAAGCTCGATAATAATAAAATTTGTGATCGAGTCCTTTTCTTTTTTTTCTAGATTTTCTTTAATTATGTTTATTTTTATTTTATTTTCTTTAAACTAATTACTTAATTATGTAATTGTGGTCATGCTTATTACTCATTTAATTATTTTTCATTATTAATATAGGTGTATTCAAATTTTAATATATATTTACCTTAATTTGAATTAAAATTTCAAAAAAAAATTCTAATACAATTTATAAATCATAATTTACTCATGTCTCATTTTATTTTTATTTTATCGATCATTCATTGTCACTTTTTATTTAAAAATTGTATTCATTAGTTAATTAGTAATTTATCTCACTATCCATGATAGCTTATTATTTTTCTTTCAAACTTCAATATACAAATATTTTACAATCATCTTAATTCAAATTCAAATTTCAAAGTGTTTTGTATTATGCAATTTATAAATTATAATTCAAACATATCTCATTTTCTTACTATTTTATCGATTATTCAGTTTCATTTTTATATAAATTGTAATTATATTAGTTGATTGATGATATAGTTCATTATTCTTATTAGTTTATTATTTTTTTACTACTCATTCACACATGTTCCAACTGATAATTAAATATTTATAATAATCTTAATTCGAACAAAAATTTCAAAATTTTTTATAATATGATTTATAAATCATAATTTATTTTTATTGTTATATCTCAATTTTCTTTTATTTTATTGGTATATAAATTAAATATTTCAATGAGGCACGCTAAAGTATACATAATATTTGTATATTATACAATAATTGAGTAAATTGATATAATATATATTGTCAAATTAAATGAACTAAGTAATTATCATACACTATTAATTGTTTGTTGATGAATAATTGTGATCAATATAATGATGTTTGTTTGATATCATAGGTTTAATCAAATTCATTTGTGTTTATTTCATTATCCTCAATTCTTAATTATAACTATAAACTATAATTTTAATTACCTCATAATTAGATAGTTTTTTGTTAGATTTCTTCAAAATTCAAATATACTATTTTATATTAATATTTTAACTAAATAAATTTTAAATGGATATCTTAAAGTTGGATAATTAATATTTTATTACATTATTTTTATCATATAAATCTATTTACATATTCCTATTTTTTGTTTAATAAAATAAGCTTAACTTAATGTTTGTAAATCTCATTAATTGATTCCCTTTTTTTATAATAATACTAATTCTTAGATTTCGTAGAGTTCATATAGTCTATTATTATTAGTTGAATATATTTATCTGATAAATTGACAATATGATATTATATATGTTTATATAAATATAATATATAAATATTTGCATATATTTAAGTTTTGGAGAATTGTTATAAAAACGTTATTTGATTCAATTAACGTAATTGTTAATAATTTGGTCGAGTGACTATAATAACAAATTGAAATACATTTGACTAATGTTTGAATCTTGTTGGGGGTGAAAATTTAAATTTTTTTAGCTTATTTGTCAAAGCTCGATTACAAGCTCGATTAAGCTCGATTACAAGCTCGATTAAAAGCTCGATTAGAAGCTCGATTAAAAGCTCGCGAACTACTCGATAAAAGCTCGTTTATAGTCGAACTCGAACTACTCGTGAGAAGCTCGCGAGTAGCTCGAGTTCGGCTCGAGAAAATTATCGAGCTCGAAAAAAAGCTCGAATTCGGCTCGTTTAATAAACGAACGAGTTTCGATCGAACTTTTTTCGAACCGATACCCGAGTAGCTCACGAACAGTTTGGTTCATTTACAACCCTATGCGTAAGCAATTTATACCGAATTAACAATTAAACCATATATGATTTTTTATGGATATGAGCTTATGAGGCTATACCCCATGTCGACACACATTGTGCCATACTTGTGTCTGATGTTGCAATACTGAGGTGTTTGAAGTGGAAGTTCTTCGATAAGACTGTTCGAATCGGTACATTATTCAATGAGAAAGAGGTGTGTGCGATTATTTCATTAGACTAAAATATGAAATAATTTTTTAACCTATTTCCAACTAATCCTACGTTCTTATTAACAGCTTCCGTGTCATGTATTTTAGAGCCGACTCAGCAGTATGAGGAGAATTTGCCCTATTTTAGAAGTACACAGTGTCAAATAAAGAAATATGTCTCGAAAAAAAAAACAAATTATAGCAGGAACGTGTAACAAGTTCCAATGTATTTCTTTTTTCATTTTGGATATTTAATATGTATAATTTCATTAACGAATCCACTTAAAAAAATTAGTTATTAATGTGACTGCCTTCTTAGGTTGCGTTAAACTGCTTCCAAATTTTAAATATTTAAATTAATAAATAAACAAATATGTCTCAACAAAATATATACATATATATATGATAGGAACGTGTAGCACGTTCCATGGGAACATGTAACACGTCCAAATGTATTTTTTTGGGATATTTAATAAGTATTTTTTTAATTAATGATTAAATATTTCAATATAATAGAATAAGAACTTCTAACACGTTCCATGCCAACGTACAAGGACTAAACAAGTGTTGCTAACTCACATCACGTGCTGCACTTTATAGCCCTAAGACCTATCCCACAACTCTTTCTCTCTAATAAAAAATAAAAATAAAAAAAAAGCTCTCTCTCTCTCAAATTGATTTTTTTTCTTTGTACATAACAAGGGTAACACGCAAATTGAAAAAAATTAATTTTGTAGAGTGGTCTACAAACCTGATAAAATATGTATTCCATCAGTTTTTTTTATGATTGTTGTTTTAATTTTTGAATTAAAATATTTCTTGTTTTATATATTTTCAAATCCTCTCTCCTATTATTTATTATTTTATGTATTTTCACACCTTTCTTCCAATCTTAACACTATAAAATAGAATATATCTTATACAAAATGTTGTCTTTTTTTGGGAACAATGAATATGATTTTATGTAATAGGTGAGGGAAGGGGTATATTAGTTTAGAAAATTAAATGTTAATTTCAGATAAAAAAGAAGCTATAACAAATTAGTTATTAATGTGACCGCCTTTTTAGGCCGCATTATATTGCTTCCAAATTTTAAATATTTAAATTAATAAATAAATAGATATGTCCCGACAAAAAAAAAGGAACGTGTAGCACGTTCCATGGGAGCGTGTAACACGTCCCAATGTATTCCAATTTTTTCAGGATATTTAATGAGTATTTTTTATTAAATATTAAATATTTCAATATAATATAATAGGAACGTCTAACATGTTCCATGCGATCGTGTAGCACATTCGAATCAATTATTTTTTGGGGAAAATTTAATACCTTTTTTTATTTAACGATTAAATATTTAATAAGTGGGGACATAATTCACATTATTTAGTAACACGAACCATGAGAATTAGTAACACGTTCGAATATTTGTCTAATTTTTGTTTTTTTTTTTGGAATATCATAAGTATTTTATTCTACTTAATGCATAACTATTTCATAAATATTTAAATTAATAAATAAACAGATATGTCTTGACAAAAAAAATTAATAGGAACGTGCAGTACGTTCCATGGGATCGTGTAACACGTCTGAATGTATTGCATTTTTTTCAGGATATTTAATAAGTATTTTTTTATTAACGATTAAATATTTTAATATAATATAATAGGAACGTCTACACGTTCCATGCGAACGTGTAGCACGTTCGAATCAATTATTTTTTGGGGAAATTTAATACATTTTTTATTTAACAATTAAATATTTAATAAGTGGTGTATGATTCACATTATTTAGTAACACGAACCATGGGAATCAGTAACACGTTCGAATATTTGTCTAATTTATTTTTTTTGGGGGTGAAATTTCATAAGTATTTTATTCTACTTAATGCATAACTACTTCATAATTCTTTTCTTTTCTTTATGTATTAATTATGTGACCAGATAACGCCTCCTAGCTATTGCTTCAAAAATAGAAAGCAATAATAAAAGACACAAAGATATAATTAATTACATGTGACCACCACCACCATAATAATAATAATAATAATAATAATAATAATAATAATAATAATAATAATAATAATAATAATAATAATAATAATAATAATAACGCATCCTATTGCTTCAAAAATAGAAAGCAATGATAAAAAAACATAACTACATAACAATTAATGAGGGCCTTAAGGGCAGCTCATTTTGTTACATCGATGAGGACGACTAATGACAACCTTAAAGGCAGTTCATTTTCCTACAAAAGATGAACGATGATTGTTTTCAGTTGTTTTAAATTTAAAGCATATATATAATTACATGTTCGACAAAATAAATTGTTTGTGATGATGTGGATCAAGGGAATTGCATGGTCAACCGGCCGGGTATTTAAGGCCCAAATCAAAGAGTTTGGCGCAGTAGCTTCGCCGGAAAATCCCGCCGCGTTCTGGGTCTAAATTTTTCACATCAAAATCAGACACCAAGCACTCCATGTATTTGATGGCCATTATACCATAGTCAGCACCATTTGTCTGCTGCGGAGGGTGGTGGAACTTCTACACATCCCAAACTGACTTCAGAGCTTTCTTCTTATGCTTTTGGGACCATATACCGACAATCTGGCACATCAACGAAACAAATCGGGACATGTTCTCAAACTGTTGAGATATAAGTGCCCAATCAGAGTATTTTGATCTGGAATCATACACAACAATTCTTTGCTCCTCCAGTAATATTGAATAATAGACCCAATGATTTTTGTTCACATTTGCAATGCCAATCACCTTGGTTGCCTCAGCCCATGGCAATCCTCCCTCCCTTGGCAATTTCCCTTCCACGTAATCCATTAAGGTTCCTGACACATTCTGGAGATCCTCGTGCATCAAAATGCCCTTAAACAATAACATAAACTTTGTCATATTAATGAAACACCATGTAATATAATTAGTATCATTTGATCGTCAAAAGTAGGGTTTTAGCCACATTACCGTGCCAAGCAACTCCATCAAAGCCCACCCGCTAAGAAAGCGTTCTTTAGCTTGGTTGTACTTGAACAACAGTAGGTTTGTCAAGGCATCGATATGCTTTCACATACAGTGTAATTAATCATCTCATTTTAATTGAAGTGCATAAATATTCAACAAATTTGATCCACTATTTATATAATAAAATACTTCATCACATAGCCAACCCCTGAAAAGAGGCGTGAACCGGTCTCAATTCACTCTCGTCACACTAATGATTGGTAGCGGAGTCTCGAGTGGACTGAGAGTTGAGACAATGACAATCAAAATTTCAGGATTATATTAAATTAAACATCAATTGTATTCAAAAAATGATAGCAATGAGTCTGCAGAAACATACATTCTCCTCCATCTTGCCTTGTCATGCCAATCTTGGAAGGGCTTCACATCACGGGCCATGTAGGACACATCCAACGGATCATACATTGAAGGATTTGGTTTGAATAACTTACGGGCAGCAGATTTTCCAGACTTGGGAACTCTACTACCAGAGCCCTTCCGCAGCGAAGGGCTGCCTACAACTACATCCTCCTCCAACTGCTCACTTTGCCATTATGAATTCATTGAGGAAATCTCATCATCTTCCATCACATCAGACTTCTTTTGGGTGGGGACCTCTGATCATCTGGAACACCAAGTTTCGGACCCTTTTTAGGAGGTAGCTTTTCCTCTACATTCATAAAAGACTTGCATGAACGTAGAACCCTCTCAATAGAAGCAACCCTCAACAGCAACTCTTTCAAATTCGCACCAATCTCATTCAAGGTCACCTGCATTCATATTTATTCTCACCGATTAATTACATTTCACACAATATATTCAATAATGCACATTATATATATATATATAAAGTAACCTACATTACTGCAGGTATCCTCCTTCTCAAACCTCCCATTATTTGCATCCTTTACAGGCTCACTCTTCGACTCAATATAGTCGTACAATATCGACCTAAGTTGGGGATCACTTTGTACACCCACATTTGCAATGCAAGAACAAAGCCAAACGTATCATAAGTCAATCTTTTCCCTTGTCGGATCTAGTTCTCAATCACATCTTTTTGCAAGAACGTAGCTCCATGATGAGTCCATTTATTTTGCATTTTTATGGGCATTTTAGTTGCTCTAAATGTCTTTTTTAGTATCTTTTGTGTCGGAAAAGAACTAGGAATGTGATTTGGGCATAACAGGAGTGAAATCTGGCAAAAGAGGCATTTTGGCCTTCAATTTAACTGAAATGGAAATATCAGATAAGAATCGACCTGAGCAGAAGATGTCATGCCCACAGTATTCGCACAGATTCAGAAGAGGCAGTGAAGAGGGCATTAGCGGAAAAAGTGAAATTTTGTTGAAAGAAGATAGAGTTAAAGATAAAGATGGCGCTGAAGCTTGATCAGAATCAAAATCTGCTGGAAGAAGGAAAGGGTGTTCGTAGATAGGCTCTTGGCCAGCAATTTGGAAGATAAGGATGAGATTCCTAAAATATAGGGATTCATTCAACCACCAAATAAGGAAGTTTCCTTATCCAGTCAGAGTCCAGCGGGTACAGGAGATCTAGCAGATAAGGAAGTTTCCGTATCCAGTCAGAGTCCAGCGGAGCACAGCAGATCCGGCAGATATGGAATTTTCCCATTTTTAGGGGATTCTTATTTGATCATTGTATTATTTTAAATACTAGTTTGATTGTTAGAAACAAAATACACTTTGTGCCATATACATTTTGCACTTTTATTTCGTACTTAGTTTAGTTTGACGCTGCTTCGGCAGCAAGACAATTTGGGGCCTTATGCCCACAGGAAATATGAAGCTGTTTTATGTTCAACGTTGGTGTTGAGAACGTTTTTATTCAATTCTAGTAAGTTTTTCCTATTTATCATGTCTTTATTTTATGTCTTTACAATTCTATCTAGCATGAGTGGCTAGATTTATATTCTGGATTGAACAAAGATGAAGATTTAACACACTTAAAACTGGTGAGGCCGTGTGGGAATTTTACTGTATGAATGAGTTTCCGCCAAGTTTTGTTTCTATGCTAGAAAAAAGCATGTTTAATATGACTAATGTGGTTGATCACCCTTTAGTCGTAATGGGAATTTTAAGGCTAAAAGAATTAATGAATCGTGACTGTGCGTTAATTCGATAGTAGCTGTGAACTTGGTGGGTTGTTGTGGGCACACAAGGAATCAGTAAACACAACATACTTAGGTTCGTCTAGAGTCACAATGCTTCCTATCATTTACATCTCTTAGGGGAATCAGGAGGTGGGTGGTAGGTTAGGGATTTAATCGAGAAGGAATCGCTTTTAAATCTTAATCGAAAGGATGAATGAGGAGATGCAGTGAGGAATCCGATCTCCATAACTAGGTGATTTAATCATACAAAAAAATCGGTGTGCCCATGATCGAGTGAGTGTAAGTTAAATTGGAATCTAGTTCAATCCCGGAACCTTTTATTATTTGATATTACTTTTAGTTTATTTTGTAGATTTAAATTTCGTTGTTGTGACCACGATACCAAACCTTTCTTT
The DNA here is from genome assembly GCA_026008535.1 of Perilla frutescens. Classification (NCBI taxonomy): domain Eukaryota; kingdom Viridiplantae; phylum Streptophyta; class Magnoliopsida; order Lamiales; family Lamiaceae; genus Perilla; species Perilla frutescens. Next base: position 34,809,473 of record BRKX01000020.1, on the reverse strand, counting down.
GTGATTGGTGACCTGAAAGTAAGATCGCATCAGCTCTCTGTGGGATTGACCCTTACTCATAGCTAGCTACGCTCGCTGTGGGCACAAGAGCATACAAATTTATTTTGAGTGCGAAATGACCGCGCGTCACTCCAACCAGGTAATCATAAGAGACACGCCCCCATGAATACTCATTAAACTTTTCAACATCATCCACCAAATGAAGGAATTGCATTTCAATATTTTTATCGTTCGTGTCCCTCATCAGCACTACAACATATAAAAACAAACAAATAAGCCAACTTTAATTATAACTCAGATTCACCACCATAGCTTTAACACTCTCTCTTGAATGCATCTAAAATGTCTTGGAACTTCAGGCTTCTCTTATTTATGAAGCAAGGAGCGTGGATGACCGAAGACTTAGGTGGCTCATAATATCCACTAAATTTCAGTCCGGTTATTAAGGGAAACTCTACCAGGCCAAACTCATGAATCCTATCATGCAATAGGAAGCAAAGACGATTCTCATTATTCGTCAACAAATGATTCTTTACGAGGATATGATAGAGTTGTCCCTGGAATTGCATTTCCCCAATCTGGAAAAGATGGTCAAAGCACGATTGCCACATTCGAGTCATATTATCCGCTGATAACAAGTCATTTACTTGTTCAAGCCATGCTAAATGGCACCTCACAGAAATAAGGGCATCTGCATGCATAATGTCCAAATCATGTAATGTTTATCTAATATTTAATAATAAAGATTTATTAAGCGCAATGTACTTTTTCATTCCAACTATCATATACTCTTAATTGCAGATTTTCAAGGAAATAACAAAACTCTTGTCTGAATCAAGTTTCCAAAACAACGATGATATACCCTTAATTACAAATTTTAAAGAAAATAACAGTACCCTAGTCTAACTCAACTTCCTAGTACAACAGAATCAGTAATTAAAAATTTCATAAAAAAATGAAAAAAAATAAATCAACATATTCATTAATGGAATATAATTTCAGAAATTCTCATGTAGATACAAATGCCAACAACAAAATTTAACCTAATTACGATTGGCAAATCAAAAATAAAAAACCCTAATCAAATTCATCGTTCCAACATCAACCAAAATAATCAAATTTTTGGAGCATATAGAGAACTTCAGTTTTCAATTCAACTTTACGTTGCACAGAGCATTTACTCTTAAATTTCCGCCTCTCGCCCATAACTCCTTTTTACCGTCAACCACAGAACTCAACATAATAATCTACAAAAATTCGACAAAAAAATAATAGGACTAAGAAATTAAATTTTCGCAAAAAAAATGTAAAATGAAAGAACTCCCTCTACACATATATAAAAAAGTAAGATCCTACAAACCGATGCCTCCAGAAGGTTCACGGCGACCGGAAAATGCGTGGCGGATGGACACGACGGTGGTTTAAGCTTTAGACAATCTTCACCTCTTTCAGTTTTTTTAAGAATTCCTTCTCTTTTGCTTAGAAAGTAAGCCAAAAGTCGTGTCTTGTAGAAAAAATACATCCATCTCTTGCCTCGATAATGCAAAAATAAAAACATCTCTTTTCTCGCTCATACACTCATAGCAAATCACGTAATTTGTATCATTCAACTTTTAGACTTTATACAAAGGCCCATAAATTAAAATAATTAAGCTCTAATAATGTGAAATAATAAGTTTTTGCCAATGTTTACCTTTAAATTATAATTAACTAGGTCATCATCGATACAGTTTCCCGGTATATTAATATAACATGCAATCAAAAGTTGATCTCATTTTTTCTCGATAAGCGGAACTTCAGAAAGTAGATACGACTTTTCCCACCTTTTTGTCCAAGTCATCATTACAGTTGAAAAATCTTTTCTCATTTGAATGTACTGTAACCGTTAACTAAGATGGTTAACCTCGACCCAACCTCCCAAATAAAGCCTACTTTTTTTTAAATGACATGCCACATGTCACAAATCGAACGGC